>CM066998.1:106940166-107672666 GCA_033977485.1 Hydrangea macrophylla
AAATCACACAACCATATAAGGAAGATATTATTGTCATGGATGCTCTCTCCTTGCTTTTGAATGCCATATTTTAGAATCTATTTTTTACTTATTCTCATGGCTTTCGCAAAGTCAAGTTTCTCGCTTCTTGCTTTAGTTTTCAATAAGGGGCGCGTTAGCGCTTTACTAATAGAAAGCAAAGGGCTTTTTCAGCTGGATCCAGAACGAATAGGAGATCTATCAGTACGCCATCCGCTCCATATCTTTCGTAGTTTAGGAACTCGTCCATCCACGGGACACCTTTTGTAGTGAGGGAACTCCTCTGTTTTTAGGTTGACGAGTGAGGGCTCCCTCCGCTCATCTTCCTACCACTTATCCCAATATCGAGGATCTTTTTTAGGCTGACGAGCGGAGGCTCCCGGCGCGGTCCTTTGAATTTGAATCCCGGTCACTCACGGACGGTTACCGACAGTTTCTTTCTATTGATTAAGGGTCACGGAGCTCTACTGAACTCCGTGAGAGGAACCGACTGAACGTTCAGTCGGTTCTACAAACATCTAATCTAATACCGACGGAACGAACTCTAAGGAACGGCTTTCTTTCCGCCGGAAGACGCTAGAGAGAGAAGTGGAGTTCTTTAGACTTTAGAGCTAGCCGGCAGTAAAGTAATAAACACTTTAGAGTTGGGTATAAACAAGGAATTGGTCTTTGGCTACTGAAGACTGCAGGTATCCTGTCCCCGCCCCGCTTCAACACGACTTTGAAGGCTCCCGGGAGCTCGTCCTCTTTAAAGTCGAGTCGCGTAATCAGTACAGTTCTGTAAACAACTCACCCGCCTGGCTAGTTTCGACCCTCCTTCCTTTATTTGAAGGAAGCACGGATTCGCCGGTAGGTATCTACGGAGCCCCGGATACCGCTTCGCTAGGGTTAGGGAACTTGACTTTGCGTTGCGTTTCGTCTCCTGAATTCCTAACGGAACTAAGTGACTTCGTCTCCTTTTCTATCTATCCTTAGAAGTAGGGCGAGCGAAGGACGAAAACAAGTTGTAGAGACGACAAATAGTAGTGCCGGTTCAATGAAGTCAAGTCTTTACGTCTATAGGGCTCCCTGACGATCCCGAACCTTCAAAAAGTTAGAGGTATGTGTTCTTTCTTGGCACTATCTTTCTTTATTATGCCAACCTAAAAAGAGATAGGGATACGGAGCTTGACTTGAAAACAAACAACTGGCACTGCTCCGCTATCACAACAAGGCAGATAGGGCACTTTTTGCCTTCCTTAAGTCCAGGATACGAAAACTCTTCCTACCCACTCAAAAGAGCGATTGAGAGTGGATTTCAGGTTCGATAGTGTCGAGAAGGTATTAGCCACCGGTGACCGTACTTTCGTAAAAGCACCATTGGGCGGTGGTTCCTCTCCTTCCTCTTGAACCTCGAAAAAAAACCGGTTTCTTAAGGCTTCAAACTACTAGTCATTAAGACTACTATGAAAGAAAAGTAAGGAAGTCCTTTTCTTGACTTGGCCTGCGTACATTATACCTACCCCCTCTTTTTAGAACTTGACTTCAATCTCAACAAAGAAATGAAAGCATAACTCTTGTTGTCCTCTTACTCTTTTAGCCTGCCTTGTGGAGGTCTCTCGGGTGTCTACTGCAGATCCGATCAGTCTCGTGATGAAGAGAATTTCCGATCTTCCACTAAGAAAGGTATCGTCACGACAACTCAATTTGTTCGGTAAACTACTCGGGGCTCCCCATGGTTTAGTAAAAGGGAGGGGATATTTTCTCTTCATCCGGGGGTTCATTTCATTCATTATGAACTCAAAAGTGTAAGGCTGATTAGTGAGGTCTTAAAAACTTCATACAATGAATGATCGGCCATTCCATTTGTGCTTTCAGCAAGTAGGCGACGCAAATCTATGCTTTCTATGTTTCAATCGGATACCCATTGCTTGGATGCGTTTGAAAGCCTCGAGATGACTTGCAGAAAAAATTCTTTCTAGCTTTGTCTTGTGTCTCCGTAACAAATGGTCCATTTTTTGATGGGCGAACGACAGGGATTGAACCCGCGCGTGGTGGATTCACAATCCACTGCCTTGATCCACTTGGCTACATCCGCCCCTACCCCCGCACAGGTTGAAGTCTCTATCTACGATCAGATCCTTTCTGAACTCCCCTATGACCGCTATCAAAGAGAAGCTTTTTCCTATACTATAGTTGCAAGTCTATTGTTGTGTTTCGGAATTAGGGGAAACAAAGCTTCAACAAGTAGAAGCTTCCTGGCAAAGCTTCAAACAAAGAGGTTGGGCTGTTCACTTCATTGATTTGACTTCACTTTACTTAAGATTAAAGATAGGGGCCGGGCGGGCAGTGAAGGCTCATTTAGTAGACAGCAAGCTACGGCTTTGACGAGCAGCAAGCACCTACTCCTATCAAAATGAAAAGCAGCAAGCGGAGCTTGAAGAAGCGAGCCTCTATCAGAGAAAGCCATTGCGCGCTAGCCCCTTGTATAGGGTTCCAAACCTGCGCACCCCTAAACTACAAGCTTTGTTTGAAGCCTCTCCTTAATTGTTGGGATATTTGAAGAAGCCCCTTTCTACAAACCTTTCTATAATAGAAGGGAAGCTCGAAGAGCTTTCTTCGCATGCTTGAGCGCATCCCCTTTCTATTAGTAAGGTTGTCAAAAGGCTTTCCTTTAGTTCCTTTATGACTAAACTAATATAATAGGGGTAGGGGGCGCTAACGAGCAATCAAACTAAAGCGCTAACGCGCCTTTACTAAGATTATAATATAAAGAGTTGGCCCTTCTTTCTCAAAGTCAAGTTTCTCGCTTCTTGCTTTAGGTTTCAATAAGGGGCGCGTTAGCGCCCTTCCTTCAGCTGGCTCCGCCCTATCTATTCATCTCTTTTTTCAAATGGATATTTAGGGAACTCTCTTGTTCATAGATCTTGAAACCAGATCAATATCCATTTCTCAATAGATGACTCGGAACACTCTCTATATACATGTTTTGAGTTGAATTGTAATAGGAGTTTAAGTGATTCACATATAAGTGTAAGAAAAAGCGGAAATATAACTACCACATATGAGCATATAACGCTCCATTAGAAAGCAAAGATTACCAAAACCCAAAAAAAGGAAAATCGTAATTCTTCAGAAACTTGACTTCTAGATTGTATCTTAACTTCAAATGCCAAAAAACCAAAAAAAAAAAAGCTCTTTGTTCTTTTGAAAGTCAACTTCAAGATTGTCACTTGACTTCAAATTCTCTCGTCCTTCCGCAGTTGGAGCTCCCCCTTCGGTATTTCAAACTCGTCTTGTAAAGGGAGGTTGCACTATCTCCACTTGCTCTTTCAAAGCTTAGCTCTACTGCCCTCAATCTTAGCCATCAATTTCTAGCCTAGAAGGGTCATGGCCATTTTAACTCGCACCATCTTGCATCTGATACTTCAGCAAATTCTCTCGTCCTTCCGCGGTTGGAGCTCCCCCTTCGGTATTTCAAACTCGTCTTGTAAAGGGAGGTTGCACTATCTCCACTTGCTCTTTCAAAGCTTAGCTCTACTGCCCTCAATCTTAGCCATCAATTTCTAGCCTAGAAGGGTCATGGCCATTTTAACTCGCACCATCTTGCATCTGATACTTCAGCAAAGATAAATAATGAAATAGTATAAAAGCATTTGATAAAAATTGTATATACGAATCTAGAAGTGTGTGGACAAAAAGAGTAGAAAATAACTTCGTTAATCACAAAGCTTTCAACATGTCTGACCCACCATGCAAGCACAAATAAGAACACTTGAATTAAGTTGGTGTGATAGAAAGAACCACCTCAGGCAGCTTGATTATGCTTACAACAAATTTCAGCAAATATTTTGCCAAAGTTGGGATATTTTATAATCTCTCTCCATACAGTCCTACTTCCATAGCATTCAAACAGTGCAAGTCCAAACACAATGACCTTCCTTTTCACCTAGATATAGCAGAAGAAAGGCTACATCAAGATCATTCATAAAAAGAATTTATCAAAATCATTCATAAAGGGAAATATCGCAAGATGTGAATGCAAAGTTTGCATATATTTAGACCCAAAATTGCCTTCCATTCGGTAGGAAGAACAATAAGCACAAAGAATACAAACTCTTATTTCACATAAGTTCAAATATGCCCATCACTTGTTAGGAATAACAGATGAAACAGTATTAAAAGTAAAAGGGAAGAAAAAAAACTGATTAAAAATAAGCCACGTTGACACGACGGAGAGATACATTACTAAGACCTGCCCTTGCAACACATTTAAGACATCGATGCTATTCTCTGCAGACTGTAGTTAGAGGAACCCTCCACATACATACATGTAAATATTTTGGTATACACATGAGTATAAAAAATAAAATAAAAAAAAAGTATGGTCCAGTTCATGCAGCCATTTTTTAAAGGTCAGAAAATTTGTTTTGGAGCAATTATTCATTTTGCCATTGAATTCTCAGTAATTCAAGCAGTCATGGATTTAAGTATCTTAAATAACACACATTAGTCAAGTATTGATAGTGTAAGAAATGAATAATTTTATTTGTCATTTTTCATTTTTTTAAGGGCCTATTAGTGAAATGCTTAAATTTTCAGTGAACTATCTTATAAAAAAAAAGTATATACATCATATGCGACTTTTATAGACTAAACAATGTAGACAAAATATGGTAAATTGGGCTCCCTATCTAAACACACAGATTCAAAGAGTAATGCTATGCTTCCCAACTTTTGTATCACAAATGGTTCCGAAACACATAGCCGTGGGACCACCTTCAATGGTGGTGCAACCATTCATTTGGATACAAAATTTGGAAAGTAAAGCATTCCTCAGATTCAAAAGGCCTTCTGTAAGAAATTGTAAATTCCTGTAGGATAGAAGCTTCACCAGGTGACTTATACATGCTATTCAATGGGATTTTCAATGTGTCGTCGAACATAATTCTTAACGCAGATTAAACTTCCAAATCAAGATAAAATGGCACAGAAAGCAAGATAAATCTTTGTAGTGGACAAGGAAAATATGAAGGCTTGAAAAAAAAAAAAAAAAAAAAAAAGAGAGCCAACATCCATTAATTCCAATCATTTCTGAGATTCAACCAAAACTAATCCAAAAGTATTCAAGTATGTATACCAAATCCCTCCACTTTCCTTTTCCATCATGAAATCCAAGAATCAAATATAGCCTACAGAAATTCTTTGAAAGCAGAGCACCTAAAAGGGGGACATAGATTGTAGAGCTTGCACACTCTTATCATAACACAGTTCTAAGAATCAATTTGAAAGCCACACTCTGGCAACATAAACATGTCTACCAAAGAAAATGTCTGGTACAAAAACTTGTCAGTAACGCATAAGAGAATAACACTCCTGACAATCACTTCCAGACAATACCTTTTGGTTGGAAACTAAAACCCAAGACAAACAAAATACTAAAATCAGAAATGGATGTTCACATGTTACCGATAACCCAAATTACTCCATAATAATTCATTCAGAATTTCAGAGAAAACCAACTTGCCCAAATCAGATTTTTTTTTTTTGAATTCAAAGTGGGACATTGTTTGGAGGAAATATCTAACCATCGTCGATCCCTCTATCAATATGTGTATTAATATCCATACAAATTTGTTTTTTCTCTCTCTCTCTCTCTCTCTCTCTCTCTCTCTCAAGACACAAAAAGAGGGATTGGTGTGGGTGTGCACATTTGTACATACATCCACCCAGAATTAATATAAGTAAAATACAACAAAAACAATTTTATATCAGCAATAGCCCTCCGAATCAAGAATCCCATCTAATATGATAAGGCTATTGGGTTTCCAAGTTAGAATCAGGAGGTAAGAGGACAAAGACTACCTGAAGAAAGGCAATTTTGGCATGACAGGTGGAACCTAACCTGGTCTTCTCTTCATCTGACACACCACCCTACACAAATACACCCAATTTAGTTCAGAACTTCATATTTATATATGCGTGTATTAACATATATGTGTATGTACATATATATATATATATGTAGGAGAGAGAGAGAGAGAGAGATGGGTAGCGGAATCTGAAGGGTGTTCCTGGTAAGTATTTCACTATGATGGGGAAGCAGGGAGAGGAAACGATGGTGGAAGAAGAGCAAGACCATCGGTGAGAAGGTCGCGATGATGATGGGGGTCAATTGGGACTCATGGATTTGTTTCCTATTTTTGCCCTAAATTTTCTTGGAAAAATTGTAGGGAGACCAAGAAAACAGAGATAGGTACCTTTGAAGTTTCTTTAAGGAAATCTTCAACTCTTTGGATGATTTCAATCCACAATAACAACAATTAAGTGGAAATTAGACCGAAATCAAGAATTCTCAACTAAATTATATGAACTTATGTGTATGTACACGTATATGTGTTGTGTGTGTATGTGTGTATATATATCGTACCGGGGCAGCAAAACCAAGCTTCATCGTCAACAGCAGAGAAATCAATCCATTGAGGGGCATTGATGTGCTCATTTAATTCGTCTTCCATGAAGAACCAATTAACTGTGTTCCAATCGATTTTCGTCGACTCCATATGAGAGAGAGAGAGAGAGAGAGTGTGTGTGTGTGTGTGTGTGTGTGTGTGTGAGAGAGAGAGAGAGAGATAGATAGAGAGAGAGAGAGATAGAGATCAGCAGCAGCAGCAGCAAACAGAGATGATTCTTTGAGAATAGTGAAGTGTATGTAATGTTGTCGCGGCAAGGGTGAGTGGGAAGACGATCCAAAAACGGAAAAATACAGAGAAAAGTAAAGAGACAGAGGGGTATGTAGAGAGACTTGTTTGTGATTTCTCAGGAGAGGAAATAGGCTTAGTGGTAGAAGTACACTTGTCTAACACAGAATTCATCCTAGCTTTAACCTCTTCGCTATACGTAAAACCCTCTTCTTATCAAATTCTTTTAATTTCTTCCACAAGTGTTCATCCACAGCAAGAGCTTACAATAATAATAACTGGAATTTCTAAAGCCTATTACCATTCTAAATAAATGCACAAGAAAATGTAAGTCAATGAAACAATCAGCTATAAGGTTACCAAAAAAAAAAAACCGTGAAGAATAAAGATGTGGGTCTGAAGTTGTTACCAACTTCTTATTCAATTGTACAATATTTTTGACATTGTTATGCTTATGTATTGATGTAGTTGATGGTTACTATTTCAAAATCTAAACCAAGGAAGATAGGAAAACAACTTACATATACTCCTTGGAATAAATGGGAAATCTGACCAATTTGAGTCCCAAATGTGGTTCCCAAATGTCGTGGTCCCAAATTTAGTAGTACCTGATAATTGCAAGTCTGCAACAACAACGGTTACAACTATCCAAGCATTCAAACCACTCTTTCCTTTTTAATTTATTTATTCCAAAAATATGGGACTTTTAATAAGGACAGTTCGGGGCTGTTTTGTAAAAAAAAAATAATCTCTCTATTGCTTTGTTTTTCGTAATTAATGCACATACATTGACATTGTCTAAACTATAGGAACTCTATGACCAAGTTTCAAGCAACAAAGTAAAAAAAAAGAACAAAAAGAAAACAGTTTAGAATATTACACTTCTTAAATTATGCTATGATCCCCAAATTTGCAACCCAAATTTTGTTCCAAAACACTTTGATTGTACTACCAAAAACAATTTCCAATGAAAATTCAATGGTAACTTTGGGATCCAAATTTGAGAACCATAGCACTACATTTTCTTTTGAACATAAACCCTTATTTTTATTTCCCAACGTTTGGTAACTCGCAAACGATTAGTTTTTTATTATTTATTATTTACCGGCTAGCCCACTTATGTTGTAATACAGGCCTAACATTATGAATCATTAAAGCCCAACTGACTGATTTTTGGTTATAAAAACAGAGGGGGGGGGGGGGGGGGGGGGGGGGGGGGGGGGGGTTTCATTTCAATAGAATTCCATAGATTTATCTGAAAGAAATACAGTAAGCTAGTGAGCTTCCCAGTTTTCAAAAAAACAGAGAGTTATACAGTTCGAGTTGTATATGTTAATAGCTATAACTCCTAGAGGGATATATGATACGAATGAACATATTCTGGAAGTCCTAACTTCAATGAAGTAAATTAAGAACATCAAAGTAGGACCCTATTGGTGCACCATCGTCAGAAGCAAAGCTGATCATTTCTGTGTGCTGCAAACTATTTGTTAACATCTAAACAATCATACCACAGCCTAACAAATTATAGGCATTCAACATTGAATCTACAACCATAACTGACCAAATCACATAACTTCGGGCCTGTTTGGAATCATTGTTTTTAATTTTTTTTTTTTTTAAACAACAAAACGTGAAAATGTGTTTGGCAATTTTTTTAGTTTTTCATTTTTGGAAACCAGATGGAAAACGTGTTTGGTAATCGTATTGTTTCAAAACATGTTGAAAATGCAACAAACTTGGGCCAGAAAACCAAAAGGAAAAGAAAACAAAAATTGATTTTCATTTCCACAATTTAAACTGAAAACTTTACAATGTTGGCCTTAAAAATCTACATACACCCAAATCATAGATCCAGAGAGGAGAGCACAACCTTATACTCATTGCCTGATTACTTAGTTCCCTGTCACCAAAACAAATGGAATTGTTACAATTGTACATTCACTTCTATAGGATTGTCAGAGATTATAGAAACAAATAGAGCGCCTAAAGCATATATATTTTAGATGAGCCAACCAGAGGCCTACAAACATATTCAAAATTTAATTAAGTTATTCTAAACTCCCATGTTTTATGTCATCTTGAGTTTAGTTCTGACCAAAGAAAAAAAAAAAACACACCCCACTGTCTAGATCAAATTTAGAATGGTATATTAGTTTTCCAACATGAGTTATTTGTGGGTAAGAAATATATCAAATCATGTACCCCATACTAATTTCGTTACTTTCTTAGGAGATCTCAATTTGGATAGGAACACACCCCAACCCAAAAACGTTGCACAAAATCAATAGGTCAAACACCTAGTGTGCACCAAAAATAACTGCACAAAAGAACCCTGAATGCATACCCCCAAATCCCCCAAATAACACCAAAGAGCAACTAAAACAGGGCAATAATCAAGGATGAAATAGTTAAACTAAAGCAAGGAAGAAACATTTTCTGAATTTGGAAATCATATCTGCTACAGAGATAAAATCTTCAAGATACCCGGTATTGCGATGGCGGAAGCTGCAGCTAAGGCAAATGGGTATATAAAGGAGCAAACACTTCAAGTAATGTCTTTTCATCTCCGCAAACATTAAACGGCTGGAAGCCCATGCACCGATTGAAACCCCTAAAAGAAGAGTCATTTGAAGAGGTAATCAATTGGGAACAATTCTTGAGCGCACAGCATGTGTGAGTCTTCAATTCGGAAGATGTATTCAATGTAGAAAGGGCATAGTATTCAATACAGAGGATGTTAGAGAGAGGGTCTTCAATATGAATATAGTGAATGAGGAGATTGGAATGTGGAAAGAGAGAGGGTCTTCAATGTGAATATACTGAATGTGGATTTAATTGAGATGGGAACTGGAGAGTCTAAAACGCAGAGAGAGAGAGAGAGAGAGAGAGAGGAGATTAATCACTCTGGAAAACAATGCACAGAGAGAGGGGGAAAGAGGGGATTTTAATTTGCTCAGCCACGTGGCGCCAACACAGATCTTGTAAGTCCATACTCTCCGATTTTAGTATTTTAGATAGATATATAATATATATATATATATATATATAATAGATAGATTGGCAAGGGCGAAAAACAGGGGAAATTTTATTAAGGAAAAAAAAAAAAAAAAGTTTCACAGCAAGTTTCCTCGATAAAAGGTTTTTCCTTTATTATTCCAGCAGCCAATATTTATTTATTTATTATTATCATTTTTTTATTCTCCTACAAATTTAATTTAACACCTTTTTATTGTCAAAACCTAATACAAACAATACCATTAATAATAAATGAGTATTTTTTATTTATTTTCCTTCATAATTTGATGTTTAATTAAAACTAGTAAAAAGAAAGTAAAATGGAGGAACCCGGCCTGTAGTAGTAGAGTAGGGGAGTGAGTTTTTCAAAGGCGTTGATGAGCTGAGAATTGAGATACGATACAATGTTGTGGTCCAAAGTCAGTACAACCGAAGGATGGATCATGGAGTAGGTTGATGGGAACCAGGGCCGTTCCTGACTTTTGGGGGGCCCTAAGCGAACTTTGAAAATGGGGGCCCTTGTACAATTATGCATACAAGTGTTTACAAACATGGGCTTATATATAAGATAGGGTTAATTTTAATTGGGGGCCCTTAGAAATTGGGGGCCCCAAGCGATCGCTTACTCTGCTTCCCCCCAGGACCGGCCCTGATGGGAACTCTAGCTAACAACGAGCCCAGTTCTCTTCAATATATATATATATATATATATATTGTGTATGTATATCACATTCACATTCATTGATGGGAATATCAAGGCCCGGAACTGAATCCTCTGGAATTTGGTTGTTGCTGTGATTGTCCAATTGTGTCCTTGGGACCTACTGCGGCCAGAAATGAGGCCCCTCTAGTCTCGATGTTTTGAGTCATGCTACACCCACACAATGAATTACACATTTTTTTCACACACTTCTTTAAATACTTGTACTTTATGCTGCTTGAATTTTTTACACTTTTTTGTGCCCCACTTATACAGCACAAGGTACAAGCATTTAAAGAAGTGTGTGGAAAAAATGTGTGGTTCATTGTGTGGGTCTAGCATTTTTCCGATGTTTTTAACTCGATGCAGCGAATTTTTGAAAGGGGACTTTTTGCAAATAATGCTAAACTCATACCAAATTTCACACATCACTACATCAAACAATCATCATGACCCTTGATTTTAGTGAAGTCAGTGGGTATGTAATGTGATAAAAGAGTGCGGAACTTGGTGTGGTAGTAAAGCATTTTTTCATGCTTTAGAAAGAAATATGACTTTTGACTTCCTTTTAATTAGGATTTGTATACATAGAAAATGGATATGCCATGGGGCCGGGCGGAAGAGGCAAAAAGGAGAGTTTGAGTGCGCTGAAGTGTGTTTTTTTTTTTACTCCAAACAAAATGAGATTTTAATGTGTAATACAGTAATACATACTGGTCCCATCCCTGATCCCTCCTCCATCGAAAGACAGATTACATATAATAATAAGACATATCTCACTCTCACTCAACAAACACAAAGTTCAACAACAACTTAGCTTCCAACAAACAGACAAGACAGTTATTTGATCAAAAAAAAAAAAAAGGGCAGAAAAAACCCAAAAACAAAAGAAGGGGAGGGGGGCGGACAAAAGAGGAGTACTGGCCGGGAGCTCAGAGCTCCTGGTGGTCGTCGTCATTGTCATCATGGCCGCCGCCGCCGCCGCCACCACCAGGAAGATTTTGTTTAACCTTGTTAGTGGTAGCCTCATATTTAGAAGAAACGGTGTCCTTGGCTGACTCAACTGTCTCCCCAGCTTTGTTCTTAGTGGCCTCATAATAAGTTTCCTTAGCCAACCTCAGCTGTTCTTTTGCTTCTGCCTCTTTCTTCTTCGCTTCTTCCACCGCCCTCTTCGCTGCCTCCTTGGTCTCCCCGGCTCTCTCTTTGGCACTACCCCCCGATGTCTTCTCCTTCTCCTCTGCCTTCTCTCTTACTTCCTTGGCCGCCTCGTACGCTTTCTCCTTTGCCTTCTCTTCCTTCTCAGCTTCTGCACCTTTCATTATCTCTCTCGCTTTCGCTTTATCCCCACTGCACTCTCCCGTCCCTATATATATATATATATATATATCATCATGATGCATGCATTTATTATTATTATAACTAATTTATCACTCACACACACACACACACACACATATATATATATATATGTAAATTAATTAATTACCAGAAATCTTGTCTTTGATCTTGTTGGCAGTACTGTCACAATAAGTGGAATCATGAGCCTTGGTTTCTTCGGACTTGAGGCGAAGGCTTTCGGGGAGTTTCTCCTTGGCCCACTCAGCCCAGGACTCGGAAGACTCTTTAGCTGCTTCCTCGCCACCAACTGCCTCATGATCAGAAGAAGCCTTGTGGTCATGACTACCTGCTGCTGCTTCTTCTTTGCTCTTAGCCTCCTGATCAGATCCTCCGCTGCAACCGAGGACCATCATGATCACCACAAGAGCTAGTAGGACTACTCTGTTACTTCTTGAAGAAGCCATATATGTCTCTGATTTTCTTTTCTTTTCCTTTTCCAGAGAATAAATATATATATATATATATATATTAACAATAGTAATAGTGGAGTACTTAGTATATATATATATCTATTATAAACAAACTGATTTGATTTTGTTTGACTGAGATAAAGAGTACTAGAGTACTACCAGTAGTAGTAGTAAGAAGAAGAAGAAATGATGAGGGAGTGAGTACTAGAGTAATTGAAACTATATAGGACGATTAAATACAACACAAGAAGAAGAGGGAAGGTATGAGAGGGAAGCACAGCCGCACAGGTGTGATGCAACGTGGCCAACATGTCGGTATTACCTTACACGTGTTATACAACTACAAACCCCAAACTGTACTTCCTAGTTCTCACCCAACTTTGGACGTCGGCCAGTGCGAAGGCTTCCATACAATCTAAGTGGTTTGTTTGTACCATACAAATATACAATCAAACCACTTGACATGCAATGGTAAGAAATATTTATACCATGTGTATACAAATTAATTAAGGTTCTTTAATTACCATAATTGTATAAATGTTTCTTGCATAGGTACTACAAAGCTCCCTTATCACAGGTACAAAAAGTTGCAGGTACAAAGTTCTGTTATCATGCGTTTGCGTACAAATTAAGATCTCTTCCCATAAGTACAAATATTTCTTATCCAGGTAAAACCACGAGTGGATTTGATTTGATACAAATATTTCTTATAAGGGTACAATAATTTATTACCTAGGTACAAATATTTCTTATAAGAGTGCAACATTTTTTTTACCACGTACAAACATTTCTTAAAGTGGCACAGCATTTCTTACATTGATACAAACATTTGTAATAAAATGCCTTACAAACATTTTTTTTTTAACTTAGTACAATATTTCTTACCAATTGTTTCATTGTACCATACAGCCCAAACCACTTGATTATATGGAAGAATTCTCCGTGGACGTCTGGAGTTTTCCTCTTCCCAAATTCAAAGTAGTAGTTTTTTTTTTCCTTCGAATCTTGGTCTTCCAGACGAAATTGCTTTTAGTCTCACACAAAACTTGTCACTCCACGAAAACTGCAAAGTTCGTATATGAAACTCATAAAAGTAACGAGTACTACTATTTGGCAATATGATTTACAATATATATATATATATATATATATATTTTTTTTAATCCGATAAAACTCTTGTTTCAATTGTGGCACATGCAGTAAATATTGAGAAATTACACTTGACATATCATTTAATAGTAAAGTATACACATAAGCTAAAATTCTGCATAACATAACAGTGATTAACATAAGTCTTTCGTACCCTTTTTTGCCAAGGGAAATTTCATAGAAAGAAGAAAAGGAAACATACAAACAGAACAAAAGAGAGTCACAATCCCCATTAATTCCATTCCTCAAACACATGGCAGGAATACCTTCAACCGAGATGGACCCAAAAATATTGCAAGATATTACATTATGTACTTCAAAGAATCAAAATTAGTGAATCTATGGATCTTACACACATGCCAAAACTCAAACTCAAACGAACTGCAGGAATCCTGTGTACCTAGTTTGGAACAATCATATTTCGACTCACTGGCTAGCTTTGAGTCTTTGACTATAAATCTCAACTAGTCTACAGCATTCACAAACAAATTAGTACAGCAATTTCCACTGATGCATTAGAATTACAGAACTACATATACATGTCCCAGAGCCAAGTGCAGGTCAGCAGCCAAAAATGGTGATAGCATTGGCCAAAAGAATAACATCACACCAAATCCCAAACAATCATCCATGAGAGAAAAAAAAATGATATTATCGGCAACTCCAGCAGCAGCTGCCAAAGCAAGAGATCAATCTGATAATTTATTTTACTAATTGGAAAATTAAACTTACAATCATCCATGTTTGATCTCTATCTCTCAAGCAGCAAGTAGAGGACATAGATAAAATCTCACAAATTTCCTTTAAATCCTATTTCACATGTCATTACATGTGCTTCAGACCCGAGAAGGGGGGGGGGGGGGGGGGGGGGGGGGGGGGGGAGGGGAAGTCAGATAACAGGTTAAAATAAATACATTGGAAAGACGAAGAAGATAGCAAAAGTGGTGTCTGTCTTCCCCATCAAGTCTCTTCAGTCGTTAGGCATGTAATGAGATCTGAATTTGATGCCTCATTCCTCAATGCATCACCGATATCTGAATTTGATGCTTCTTCAATCCTCAATGCATTGCTATTCAGACTACAAAAAGGTGCACCAAATAAAAAGGTCATTCAGTTACAGCATCCCTAAATTCAACCAAAGAAAATGTGTATGCTAACAAATTTCAATAAGCAAAATCACCAGAATAAAATCCTGTCACATAATACTATGCTCCATTGGCAAAACAGTGATGTTTTGCAAGGTGATTGTACACATGCTGCAGAGAATTTGTGAACAAAAAGGGGTCTCAAAAACACTAGGCAAACATTCTAAACATAAGAATATAAGAGCTTTATTAACAAACCAAAAACTCTAAACCTAAGAAGATAACAGCTCCGTTAAAAAGTTTCAATATAATTTTAATCAACTGATTCCCAATTGAGCAATCACCATCAGGATTGATTTTTTTCCCCCCAGTCTTCTCCATGAATTATGGTTCATTCGGTTATTTATTTTCGGCTTCTCAAGCATAAAGCATGTACAACAATGATTAGCATGTCATACACTAGTGCATTATTCCATACAGCAGGCTTTTAGGCTAAAGTTTATAGGTATAGAACTACTGTGAGCCCAAAATTGAAATTAACCAATTTCACATTTTCTCTAACTAATCCATGTAACCACTTTCTTACTTTATTTACGTATACAATTATTCTGATAAGTACCACTAGTTGCAAACATTAAGCCCGTATAATACGTTGTAGCAGATGAACCTATCTTGCTCACTAGAAATTTGACCTGGGCAATAAGATAGGATGTTTTGGGGCTTTGGGCTTAGGCTCAGCCTGTCTTAAGAGGTGACATTAAAATGAATAACCTTTGCCACTTGCATCATCTTTTACTTCAAACAGGAAAGATAAAAATATATCTATAAAAACTATATTCATATATGCACAAAAATCTATACTGATATATCATATACTATGAAAATCGGATTTATAAAAATCAATACTGCTTACGGGAAATACATTGTGGTTTTTTCTCCTTTTGCCTAAAAGCGTATAATATGCTTTGATGATGCTGAAATTTGGGTTAGAGATAAGAAGAAGAAGACAAGAGAAGTTGTATGTGGTTCAGCCCTGTTAATGAAGATACCTACGTCCACATGGTGTGTTGGAGCACTTGCACTTTGATATGAAATCGCCAGTGGCCTTTGATGAACCAACAGAGGGGTGGAGATACCAGAAGCCGGCCGAGTAGTGTGTATGTGCGTGTAAAATAAAGTTGCGATCCCCCTTAAAGGAGGTGAGTGATCTCTTTTATAGATATAAGAGACCTACTCCTACAAGAAAAGCAGTACAGATTAGGTGATGTAATCTGATTAGGTATGACTGGCGTGAATCATGCGAGTTTCCTAAATGGATTAGGAAACTATCCATTCATTCCATTAGTACTCTAGGTGTCCTAGGAGACTCAGTGGATCATTCTGGATCACGCCCTGGGGTTAGGCTATGCCGTGCCTGTAACGGGCCTAGTCCGCACAGCATTGCCGACCTGTTGGTCGGGCCTCGTGACACTGGATGTACCGCTCGGGATCGTGCCATAAATGACACGATTAGTCTTTGGATAACCTGGCGTTCCTTGGCGTAGTGGTAGAGCTTGATTCTCATTGGCTGAACATTTTTGTACGTATCAGCTGCCCCCCCATTTTCAAGGCTAAAGTGATGCTTCATCAGATGAGGGTTGGAAATCTGTATGGCTTGGGTGAACTGCCCGGAACACAACTCGGTGAACTGCTCGGTGCCGGCCCGGTCGTCTTGGTAAGTCGGGACATGAACCGGTCGGGTACCTCGATAGTTTGGGGTCGACACCTGCCACGTGTCAAGGAGTGGTTTCCAACTAGACCGATGCAAGGGTAACCAGACTGTCACGATCGAATCGGCCGATCAAGTCACGCAATTAATGCGCCCGCTTTTCGAAGCGGTGCTTGGGTAGCCCGAGGCTCCAGATGTCGGTTGCTAAGCCGGAAACTCCCTGGGCCGTCGGATCTGGGTGCATCTGGGATGTTCGCGCTACCTATATAAGGGACACTTGGGCAATTTCACTTCTCATGCTGTCCAAAGAGAGAAAATACCGAGCGGTTTTCTACATCCCGAGCTCTTCCTTTGCTTACTGTAAGTCTTCCTTTGCTCGATCTTCTTTCTTTATTCATTCTTTTCATTTCCTTCTTCCTCTTTTTTCTATTTCCGAGCAACTCTGGAGAGCAGGAGTCTAGTAGGCTTTGTGAGGGAGTGGGACTTCTACTTTCTTAGATTTTGTTTTTTTCTTAGGTCGGGGGGCTCTCTTGCCTTGGTAGAGTGGTACAACCGGCCGGAGAGCCCGAGTTCTTCCTTTTCCAAGTGTTTCTTAGCTGTTCGGACCTTGCATGTCCTACCGTTCAGACTACTGAGCCTTCCAGAGTTTTACCTTAGATTAGGGGTTCGGTTCCCTTACCTAGGTCGTCAGTTACTTCCCCGACCTGTGACAGGGGCTTTAAACATGTGTCATGACGACTTCAACTCGTTCTCCCGATCGGAGGATGAGTATTAGGGATCCGGAAGCCCCAGCGTTAGCTTGGACCCACAGTCACTGCCCCTGTCTGACCGCCATAGTGAGGGTAGGATCCCTGAGCGAGTGTCCAGCGAGGACGAGGGCCAAGGGCAGCCCGGAGCTTCTGAACCGCGAGGGTCGGGGAGCGATGCGTCAGTCTCGGATTGGCCCGAGGTTGCTTTTTCCGGCTAGTGAATTCTTAGCAGTTTGCTCGCGTCTGATCTGAATAGACTTAGGGATAAGTATGACATTCCCGGAGAGTTCTCTCTAGCCGTGCCACATGGCAGGGCACACCTGCACCAGTCGGGTTTTGTCCCCCTTTATGAGGACGCCTTTATCGCGGGCCTCCGTCTTCCCCTTCACTCTCTTGCCCAAGACCTACTGATTTACCTCGGTATTGCTACAGGGCAGCTCGCCCCTAATGGCTGGAGATTCCTGCTGGGGGCCATTCACCTCTAGCCCAGGTTTGGATATGAGCTTACCCTTCAAGAGCTTCTGTGGACCTACCGACCGTTCTCGTTGCATGGGGAGGTCGGTTTCTTCTCCCTGAGCGCTCGGCAAGAGAGAAAGATAATAGATAAGTGCCCGAGCAACAACAAGGGATGGACGAAGAAATTCTTCCAAGTGTTCACCCTCAGACTCTGCGATGATGCTACGGGAATTCAACTGAGATCCGCCTGGGCGGGAGTGTTGAGGGGTAAGCTCCAGAGTCTGCTGCTTATCTTCTGCTTTGTTTTCTTGTTGCCTGGATGCTGACTAACTCCTGTGCCGTTCTACAGCCGGATCTACCGACTTACCGAGCGTCCCGAACGAGTGCCAAGATCAGATAAGGGCGTTGACCGAGGAGCCTGCCAGCATTGTTGACCTGCTGACCCTGACGGGAGCTCGGAAGGTCACTTACGCACCCCACAAGGTTTTACTCGCCCCAGTCTTTCCACCCATCATTCCGGGTGAGTTCCTGTTTCTCGAATCCTTTTATTGCCCCCTTGACCCTTTCTGATAGTTTGCTGGCCCGCTTGTTTTTCTAATTCTGCAGAGATGGCTCCCAAGAGGAATCCTGACGCCCTGATGGAGATGGAGGCCGCCGCTGTCGCTCGGGCGAGTCAGAAAAGGAGGACTGACTTGGCCGCCAGCCCACAACTTCGGCGATTGATCCGCGGGCTAAAGGAGGTAGCGGTCAGGATATCGACCCCGAGGGTTGAGGTGGTGTCAGTCACCGAATGCCCCCCTGGAAATATCCCGATCGGGGTTCCGCAGGTTGAGTCTGAGGAGGAGACCCAGAGGAGGCTACGGGCCGCCCTTCTTCTGAGTCAACTTAAGAGGTACGAGGGGACAGCCTCTCCAATCGGGTAAGTGTTTTACCCTTTCCTTTTCCATTTTTGTGTTTCCTTTTCGGCGATTGATTGACTTCTGTTTCTTTGTTCAGGCCTGCTGTCTGGCGGCCGGGGTTGGGTCCTCTCTGCCCAATCTGGCCGAGAGAGTTGCTGCTGCTGAGGCCGCTCTTCTGAAGGAGAGAGCGGTGATGGAGGCCAAGGAATCCGCCCTGGCCGTGGAGAAGGAAAAGGTGAAGGGGCTGGCCCTGAGCCTGGGAGCAGCTCAGGCGGAGCTTGAGGCTGCCTTGGCGAGCGTGGGGATTGCTGATGCCGAGAAGAAGGCTTTAGAGGATGCTGCGGCCGCTCGGGATGAGGTTGCGGAGGCCGGGGAGGCTGCAGACGAAGGATTTGATGTCGGCTTCTTTCAGGGCTATGCAAACCTGAAGAGGAGGGTGGTCGTGGACCATCCCGAGTGGGATCTCACGGTTTACTTGGTGGTCGATTCCGACTTCTGGGACACGAGGACCCTCGCTGCTGAGAAAGGGACACTTGCTGGAGAGGTGGCTCCTGAAGGCGAGGTCGGGAATACCGAGGATGAGGTAGTCATTGTGGATGATCCTCAGTAACGAGCCTGCCTGACTACTTCTAGACCACTTCGCCCTATTGCTCCCGGCCTGTCGTTTGCCCTGTACATTTTTTTTTTTTGTGGGGTGACTGCTATAATTGCCCCCCAGGCAATGTACTTTTTCAAAACCAGTAATGAAAAGGCCACTTGAGGTCGCATTTTGACATACTGTGAATGTTTGTACTTGTATACTTTTTGCTTGTTTGTGTTTGCCCGTGTCCGGCCAGTTGTCTAGCTTCGTTATGATCTTACCTTAGCAGAAGGTTCTGAAATTGTGACTGGTAGGGAGCACTCGTTCTTATGGGGACCTGTAAAGGCTGCTAAATTTTCCGAGACGTTGATGACTAGGAGATTCCAAGTCTGTAGGTTCCGGCCAGGGTACTATAGGAGCTTTAAGTCCTGTAAGTACCTGCTTGGTCCAATACTCAGGGGGTTTGCCTAAAAGTTTACACTTAGTCATCCTAGAGTCTTGACCCGGTGAGTGCTCTGAGCATTGTGGGCGCTCGGGAGTGTCTAAGGGTTTACACTTAGTTAACTTCGCCTCCTGTAAATGCCCGGTGTGACTTCCTGTTTTAGTTCATTATTCCCTCCTGCCCCCAAGCTTTTTGCTAAGGCAGGTGTTTATAGAAGTAATGACTGTAGCCTGTAGGTAGCCAACCTAAAACGTTCATAGTTCCAGAGTCTTTTCACTCATCTATTGTTGGCCACCAAGGGGATTTGCCCATCGTAGGTTACGAACCTAAGTGAAGTCAATGCCTCGGGTGCGATTCCGAGGTCATTTTGTGCCTCGGGTGTGATCCCGAGGTCTTTTGGTGCTTCGGGCATGATCCCGAGGTTTTTTGTTGCGCCTCGAGTGTGATCTCGAGGTCTTTTGTTGTTATGAAATACTGGTAGGAAACAATGTTTGCAATAAAAATTCTTTATTCAATCAAGAAAACTACTTTGAGTGCTCGGAAAGAGCTACAACTTATTTAAAGAAAACATAAAAAAAAAAAAAAAAAATCCCTAACCAATATTGACTCTAAATTTATTAAAAGTACTTCCGTAGATGCTCCACATTCCAAGGGTGTGATAGGTCCTGCCCTACTAGCTTCTGTAACCAATAGGTTCCCAGTCGGTTGACCCAGGTAATCTTATAGGGCCCTTCCCATTTTGGGCCCAGCTTTCCATGGCTCGAGTTTTTGGTGGACTGGTTTACTGCTTTGAGGACGAGGTCCCCCACCTAGAAACTGCGGTGCTTTACTTTTCCATTGAAGTACCATGATACCCTCTGCTTATAGGCCACCACCCTGAGATATGCCCGATCCCTTTTTTCCTCTATCAGGTCGAGCTCCCCTCTGAGGGCTTCCTCGTTGCCTTGCTCGCTGTAGTTTGTCACCCGGTATGTTGGTAGCTCCAATTCTGTAGGGACCACTGCCTCAAAGCCATAGGTGAGTGAGAGTGGGGTCTCTCCTGTTACGATAGGCCCACAGAAGGGTCGGTAGTTCCTCTGCCCAGAATCCCTTGGCCTTTTCAAGCCGGGTTTTAATGGACTCTAGAATCATTCGGTTTGTTACCTCGGCTTGTTCACTAGCTTGAGGAGCTCGAGAAAGGAGTAGTGATTTGATATCCCGTAGCCTGAGCAGAACTGTCTAAATACCGGTGTGTCAAACTGTCTACCATTGTCGCTGACTAGTATCCGGGGCATACCGAACCATCTGAGGAAGTTCTTTTCAACAAAAATTTCCATCTTCTTTTCGGTTATTGTTGCCAAGGGCTTGGCTTCTACCCACTTGGTGAACTAGTCCACTGCGATGACAGCGAACTTGACCTGACCCTTTGCTATGGGGAGCGGCCTGACTATGTTGATGCCCCACTGAGCAAACGGCCAGGGGCTGAGAATTGGAGTTTGTGGCTCTGCCAGGCGGTTGATCATACTCGCATACCTCTGGCACTTGTCACACCGCTTGGCATAATCATAGGAGTCCCGGGCCATTGTAGGCCAGTAGTAGCCTTGCAACAGGGCTCTGCGGTAGAGTGCCCGGCCTCCAATGTGGCTTCCACACACTCCTTCATGGGTCTCATATAAGATTTCATTGACCTGGGTAAGGTGGATGCATCGGAGATAGGGAATGGAATATCCCCTCTTGTAAAGTACATCGTCGACAAAGTGGTATCTGGCCGCTCGGTATCTGACCGGTCGGGCTTCGTCCTTCTCGGTCGAGAGACTTCCGGTCGTGAGGAACACTATGATAGGATCCATTTAGCTGGGCTCTTAATCGACTGGGTCTACCTCCATACCTTCCGAGTTGGACACACTGGATTCGGGCAGGTATTCCACCCTTATTCCCTGAAGGTCCGACTCAGAAGATGATGCTAGGCGTGCTAACCGATCGGCCCGTGTGTTTTCTTCCCTCGGGATCTGCGTGAAAGACAACCATTTGAGTTTGTTGGTAACCTTCCTAACAAGGGTTAGGTAAGCCACCATATTGTCCTCCCTGGCTTCATACTGCTGTCGGACTTGATTAACAAACAGCTGGGAGTCACTGTACACCTGAACCTGATGTGCGACCATTGAGGTAGCCAACTGTAGCCCAACCAACAGGGATTCATACTCAACTTCATTGTTGGAAGCATGGAACCCGAACCTGAGGGCGTACTCCAGCATCAGGTGCGGTCAGGATGATTCCTGCCGCGTTGCCCTGCTTGTCAGAGGACCCATCCACGTAGAGCACCCAAGTCGGGATCTCGGCTTGTAGGTCGGGTGGCAAGTCGGACGCGGTAATTTCCTCGATCGGGTCTTCAGGATAGGTGAATTCGACAAGGAAGTTTACGATTGCATGTTCTTTAATTACTGTCTGAGGCATGTAAATTACCTCGAACTCTTCCAACTCCAGGGCCACTTCATGAGTCTCCCGGACGTCTCAGGTCGGCACAGAATCCTGCGCAGAGACTGATCCGTGAGGACGACTATGGTATAAGCTTGGAAGTATGGGCGAAGTCGCCGGGCAGAAGTGACGAGAGCAAAGGCTAACTTGTCTATTCGTGAATACTGACTTTCCGCTCCCTGGAGTGCCTGACTGGTGTAGTCTACCGGATGTTGTATCCCATGCTCTTCTCTGACTAACGCCGAGCTGACCGCTGAAGGTGACACTGCCAAATACAAGAACAAGTCCTCCTTTGGGACAGACGTCGAGAGGAGAGGAGGCGAAGCCAGATACTGCTTGAGTTCTTGGAACGCCTTCTCACACTCCTTCGACTACTCGAAGGCCTTGCGTAAAATTTTGAAGACTGGCAGGCACCGATCGGTTGCTCAGGACACGAACATGTTCAATGCTGCCACCCGCCCTGCCAGACTCTGAACCTCCTTAGTTGATGTGGGTGACCGCATGTTGATGATAGCTTGGATTTTCTCCGGATTTGCCTCAATTCCTGCATACTGACTAGGTGCCCCAGGAATTTCCCGGACAAGACCCCGTCACCCCAAAAGCGCATTTGCCGGATTCAGCTTCATCCGGAATCTTCTAAGGATGCTGAATGCCCCGGCCGGGTGCTCGAGATGGTCGGATTCGTCCCGGTTCTGGACCAGGAGGTCATCAACGTATACTTCCATGGTCTTCCCGATCAAGTCTCTGAACATGTGATTAACCAGGCGTTGGTAGGTTGCCCCAGCATTATTGAGGCCGAAGGGCATCACTTTGTAGCAGTATGTTCCCTGGTCAGTGATGAAGGAGGTCTTCTCCTCGTCGTCAAGGTGCATACAGATCTGATTGTACCTGATTAGGCATCTATGAAGAAGAGGAGTGAGTGGCCTACCATTATGTCTACCAAGAGGTCTATCCTAAGTACTGGATAGCAATCCGTGTAGCAAGCTTTGTTTAGGCCTGTAAAATCTACGCATAGCCTCTATTTTCCGTTGCTCTTCTTGACAAGACAACATTATCCAACCAATTGGGGTACTGCACTTCACGGACTGACTTTGCTTTGAGAAGTTTCCCGACCTCCTCACGTGCCGCAACCTGTTTTTCAGGGACCATTCCCCTCCTCTTTTGCTTAACCGGGCAAAAGCTCAGATCAAAGTTGAGTCGGTGGGACATGACCCGGGGATCAATTCCAGGCATGTCTTCGTGGCTCCATGCAAAGACGTCTTGATTCTGTCTCAGGAACTAGATTAGCTTTTCTCTGAGGTTCGGTTCAGGAGAGTGCCTATACTGACGGACCGGTCGGTAAACCGAGGGTCAAAGATCACTTGACTGAGTTCTTCAACTGGGCTGACTCTGTCCCTAACGTCCCTCGGGTCAATTTCTTCGACGTTCGGCACTTCAGAAATCGCATCCTTATGCAAGAAACTGACATAACAACTCTGAGCGGTGGCTTGATCTCCTCTCAAGCTCCCCGATCCCTACGGGGTCGAGAACTTGACGATCAGGTTGTAAGCTGACACGACTGCTCTGGCTTTGTCAAGTGTCGATCTCCCGAAAATGACGTTGTAGGCGGATGGGGCCTCTACCACAACGAAGTTTGCGAGCACAGAGGCCTACTGCTACTAGGTCTCCATTAGAACCGGTAGCTCGATCATCCCGAACGGTTGCGTATTGGATCCGTTGAATCCCACCAATGGAGTGGCCACTGGTCGGAGCTGGTCCCTTGATATTCCGAACTGATCGAACACTGAAGCAAAGAGTATGTCAGAGGAGCTTCCCGTGTCGACGAGTATCCTCTTGACCATGTAATTGGCTATAGAAAGTGTTACCACCAATGGATCGTCATAGGGGTAATGCAAATCTCGGATATCGTCGGTGAGAAGGTCAAGGTATCGGTCAGAGGGTAGTTGACAGGTTGGACTTGCACAACATCCGCTCGGGATTCCTGGGCATGCCTCTTCCTTGCCGACTGCGAGTCTCCTCCGCTCGATGTTCCTCCGGAGACCACGCTGATATGCCCGACGGGTTGTTGCTGCTCAGAGGCTTGGGTATCTTGCCGCTGCTGTCTGTCTTTGGTGATAAACTCGACTAGATGACCCTGCTCATAGCGATTTTGAGTTTAAAACAGTCCTTGGTGTCATGGCTGTGGTCTTTGGGGTAGCGGCAGTACTTGTCCCGATTCCTTTTCTCGGGCGGGCTCTTCAACTTGGTTGGTTTCTTGAGCAGCTTCTGAGCCTCAGATGCTACCATTACTTCTTGGATGGGCTGGGAAAGTGGCGTGAAGGTAATTGAGGTATGGTCTCGACCACCCCTTTGCTGATCTTGTTTCTGTTTCTGTTTCTTTCCCAAGCCCTTCTCGGAGCCCTCACATTTCTGTTTGGCTCTCGGGGACTCATCTTCCGTGAAGTTTGAACACTTGGACTTCAAGAACTCTTCGGTGTCAATGTACTTCCCCACCCTCTCCGAGAGTTCAACCAAGGTTGCCGGTCATTGTCGGTGGAACGACGTGGCGACCTTGGTGTTCTGAACCCCATGCAGAAGGCTTTGATTGCGACCATCTCATTTAAGTCATGAACTTGAAGCTTTTGTTGATTGAAGCAATCGACGTAATCCGTCAAGGATTCTCCCTTTCGCTGCTTGACAGCAAGTAGCTGGGTATCTGGCTGCGGTCGGCCAAGCATACCCATGAACTGGCTGACGAACAGCTTAATTCGTTACTTGAAGTCATCAACCGATCAGGGCCTCAAGGAATGGAACCACTGCGCAGCTGGGCCCTTTAAAGTGCTAGGAAAGGCCAAGCAGTTTAGTTCATCGGCATTGGTTGCTAGTGCCATCTGAGCTTTATAGATCCGGATGTGGTCGACCGGACTTCCCGAATCGTCATATGAGTCGAGATAAGGCTGTTTGAATTTGCATAGAATGGCAAACCCTATGACCCGATCGGTGAACGGCGACTCGGTCTCTGTGTTGGTATAATCGTGACTTAACTTCTTAATCTGTTTCTCCAAGTCGTTGATGCGGGCTTCCACGTCATCCCAGCCAGTGTCTCGCTCGGTATCAGTACGGTAGGTCGGGTCGGAGGAAGAGGCTTCTTCCTCAGAGTGCGCTGTCCTCAGGAATAAGGCTCGGCTTTGACTCTAGTTAATTGTGTGCCTAAGGTCGCTTCGGCTTTTGGTCGGGCGATCCTGGGCTGATTCCCGGGTCAAGCACAAGAGCCCCTCCCCTCTGGTCGCGCGCCTGTCATTGATGATGTTTCTGGCATCCCCCGTGCGGTTTCGGTTGGCCCGGGCACATTGCCGAGTTCGTATGGGATCTTGGCCACGCTCATCGTTCCCGGGCTGTCCCACAGCATGGGGGGACTTTGGTGCAGTTCAGGCACGCCGTCGGGTTCGTACGGGCTTCCGACCACGCTCATCGTTCTCGAGTTGTAACTCAGTCTGCGGAGGTTTGCTCTGTTGGGCCAGCAGGGCTTCGATCTGATGCTGAGTTCGACGCTGACCCTCCAGAAGTTGAGCGAGTGCCGCAGTGATTTGTTCCTGGAGTCATGAGAGCCGCCGGTTGCGCGACCGATGGGTCCGCCTGACCGGTTGGCTGAGCAGTCTTCTGATTCTTTTTCGGCAGCATGACGATCAGTCAAGAGATTTGTTGATGGAAAACAGTCATTTCCCGCAGACGACGCCAAACTGAAGAAGCGAAATTTTGGTTAGAGATAATAAGAAGAAGATAAGAGAAATTGTATGTGGTTCAGCCCTGTTAATGCAGAGACCTACGTCCACGTGGTGTGTCGGAGCACTTACACTATGATATGAAATCGCCGGTGGCCTTTGGTGAACCAACAGAGGGGTGGACCCACCAGAGGCCGGCCGGGCAGTGTGTATGTGCGTGTAAAATAAAGTTACGATCCCCCTTAAAGAAGGTGAGTGGTCTCTGCTATAGATATAAGAGACCTACTCGTACAAGGAAAGTAATACAAATTAGGTGATGTAAACTGACTAGGTATGATTGATGTGAATCATGTGAATTTCCTAAATGGATTAGGAAACTATCAATTCATTCCATTAGTACTCTAGCTGTCCTAGGAGACTGACTGGAACATTCTGGATCACGCCTTGGGGCTAGGCTATGCTGTGCCTGTAACTGGCCAAGCCCGCGCAGCATTCCCGACCTGTTGGTCGGGCATTGTAACACTGGGTGTACCGCTCGGGATCGTGTCATAAATGACACGATTGGTCTTTGGATGACCTGGCGTTCCTTAGCGTAGTGGTAGAGCTTGATTCTCATTGGCTGAACATTTTTGTACATATCATGCTTCCTCCTTATTCACACACACAAAAAAAAAAAAAAAAAAAAAACACTTTTCTAAAAAAGATGCTCGAACAAACTTTCAGTGTTAGAAGTTCTTCATTTTTCAGAAGAATTTTAGAAGTTGAAAATAAATTATATGTACGTTTTAATCGGTGTTGCATCTCCAATAATATTACTCGTTCAATAGGCAACATGCATTTATACTACGCCCTCAGTACACAAATACATTGTGGGTATGTCTCTCTAAGCTGTCTGACCTCCCTAAACTCCAAATCATGGGGATACGGGGGCTCTGCTTGAAATGCGTTCAAAAGTTGGGTACACGTGGACAGTGCTAAACATTAAAAAAAATAATAATAAAAAAAAAAAGATAATATACCATTGTGTGTGATATTCTCTAATTTAATAATATTCTTTACACAGGGTTTTTGCTTATCAATTCACATTAAACCTTCAAATCTTTCTTTGCTCTCAATCTTGAACTTCTTCTTTATCTTTCAACATCATATGTGGAGGATCCAGGAGTCCAACTTGCTTATGGAGTGTCAAATACATGTGCTACCGACACCAACATATAGGAGTGTAGCTGAGCTGAGCCGCTCAACTAGGGCTCGCGACTCAGCTTGATAATAGCTCGGCTTGTATAATAAACGAGTCAAGCTCGAGCTTGAATACAAGGCTCGTTTAATAAATGAACCAAGCTTGAGCACACATGGGCTTGGCTCGATAAGGATCGTGAACAGCTCGATTAAGGCTCGTTAGTTGGCTCGTGAAAATGCTCGAGAAGAGGCTTGATAAAGGCTTGTTTAGTTTTCTATATATATATATAAATATTGTACGAGTAATATTGTGCTTTTGAATCACAAATACATCAACAATGAGACCAACTTCAATAATAATTGTACCACTTAAATTTTCTCCCATTTAAATTTAACGAGTTCAATGCTACATACCTTTAAAAAATATTATATTTAATATTCAATATTTAAAAACCACACGATAAGTTAACATCAACATCAAGTCTGATTACAAAAATGTCAAAAACTACTTTGAGCTTGTCTTTCAGCCACACGAGTTGCTCTATCTATAAAGGCAGAAAATTGTTAAGCCTCTTGTCTTCGTGCAGTGCGTTGATGACATAAGTCATCACAAGTTCCATTTTCAGCCCACACGAGCCAATGGGCCATGATCAGATCAATAAAAATAAAAATAAATAAAGTGGTCCAACGGAGTGGAGACATTCCAGGCAACTTATTAACTCAGTTTAAGTTTGCGTCGAGCTTGAATTCGAGCCAAGGCTGCCAAGCCGAGCCGAGCTTTTTTGAGTTTGTTTAAATATCAGGTTTAATTGAGCTGAGCTCAATCTTCTATATTTTTTATTGAGCCGAGCTCGAGCTGGCTCATTTAAGATTTGGACGAGCTCGAGCCGAGCCGAGCCGAGCCTGAGCAAGGTGTTGATCATCCGAGCTCGAGTCGAGCCTTAAAAGCTCGGCTCGTATACACCCCTACCCATAAATAACATATCCTATCTATAGTTGTAGTTTGAGGGGAACATTTATCACGTCCACAAACAGCTAAAATAATCTAAACTGTCCTCAAGACCAAACGCCAAAAACACAGAATAACAAGAGATAGATAGCTTAAAAGCAGTAAACTGAGGACACTTGCCCGCATGTCTTCTTATTGTGGCCAAGGCCCTTGCACTTGCTACACTGGAGTTGGCGCTTGATAATTTCTACTGGTCCAGCCTGCTTCATCTTTGGCCTACCTGGTAGACGTCTAGATGGTGGTGGAGTTACAGTAACAACTGCCTCAGTTAGTTCACTCTCCACTGGCCTCTCTATATTTGGTACTGGGTTTATTGATTCGGCATATGTTAACCGGTAAATCTCAACTGTGAAATATCTGGAGCAATAATCGTATGAGCTCCTACCGAGGCATTCCAAAACAGCAATAGCATGGCAGCAAGGCAATCCCATAAGCTGCCATCCTTTGCAACTACAGTCCCATTGATCAATATCAACCACATCAAAAGTTTCACCACGAACCTCAAACGTACTACCTTGTGAGAGTGTTACTTGAAGTGAACGTGCTTTTGAAGTTTCGTGTTGTAGCTTTTCCTCCATCAGCGGCGTTAGCCTCGTTACCCACTGACTAGAACCAACCCGTCGTGTATAGATCGACTCCATCATCTTACCTCGTAATACATCAACCAACTGTGTTATTGGCAACTCATTTGCCTCTGTTACCCAACTGTAGAAAAGTTGCCCAAAGTTGCACGTCATGTGGTTGTATCTCGCCCCTCTAAAAAATGCATTTGCCCAGTGATCTGGCTCACTTTGGACGACCCAATTGTAAGCTTCAGGTGAGATAGCTTTTATGTTTTCCATACAATGTTCAAAAGCCTCAACTTTAGGAGCATAAGCAGCAGCATAAAAATCTTGCACCATGAGACGTCGTGCTTCATGCGAAAACTGCCCCTTCAAATCTATGTTAAGTTTCTCAGCAAGATAGCGCAGACAATAAGCATGTTGGCACTTTTGAAATACTTCACACAATGATTCTCTTAAGCCCTTCTGAAAATCTGCAACAAAAGTAATCTCGGCGCTTGTCGATACTGCGGATTTCAACTCCAATATAAACCACAGCCAGTTGTCATCAGTTTCGGAATCTACCACAGCAAAAGCGACTGGAAAGACATCATCATTACCATCTGCAGCTGTTGCAGCCAACAAAGTTCCTTGGTATTTGGAGTTTAGAGGAGTACTGTCTAGGAAAAGGAGAGGACGGCAACCTTGTTGGAAACCAGAAATTGAGGCATGGAATGAGACAAAAAGACGATGGAAGCTAGAGTCCTCCTTTGTGGCGAATGTAGCGATACTGCCCGGATTAGTTTCCTTTATTTTTTCACAGAAATATGGTAGCTGACTGTATGCTTCTTTATAAGAGCCCTGTAGTTGCTCCCTTGCAATCTCCTTAGCACGCCATGCTTGAGAATAATTCAGTTGAATCCCAAACTCTTTCTTGATGTCACTGGCAATATCCTTTGGCTTGTAGTTCGGAGAAGCTTTCAACTTCTCCTTTATGATACTTCCGACCCAGCCCCTAGTCGCCCGATACCCAGCTTTTACAGCAGCTCCTTCACACGTATGTTTTGGTCTCATTGTCTTAATACAAATTAACTGGGTGGTGGCCAACCTTGATGCATATATCCGCCACGGACAACCTTCTGACTTGCACTTGACAGTTACGCGATGACTGTCATTTTTCTTATATTTGTAAGCAAACCCATGTGCAATTGAATATTTATGCAGCGCATCACGGAACTCACTAAAAGTATTAAATCTTTGGTTTACACCTGTGATGGCGTTCTCCCAAATCATTGCAGCTTTACGATGATTGTCATCATTATCAACGACACAACCTGGAGGTGTTTCATCAGGCATATACATGTTAAGTGGCACACCAACCAGGGTTGTATCAACTAAAGCATCCATAGGATCCCCTGCTTCTGAAACAGTTGTCCTGCTCGACCTGCACAATAAGTGTGCAATAAGATTCAAACCAATGCATAGGATGATTTCACTATTCTCCCAATAAAATACTTAATTTCAGTTCATAATACAGTAACAGTAAACTGCGCAATGTCACCAGCTCCATTAGGCATAACAGAAGCAGAAACAACAGTAATATGTTGGATTGACTGCAATTGTGTGGACTGAACTGGACATTGAAATTGTGAACATAGAACAACATGATACACAAAATAGGAAAAAGAATAGAAATATAAAAGTACGGATTAAGAAGGAGACGAAATGGTAAGTACCTACTAGCAGGCATGTTTGATAGATTTCGAGCAACACCTTCCTCCATAATGAGAAAAACCTCGACTTGGTCAGAATCCCCAACAAAATTGACCATGCGAGTGAGGTCCTTGTCTTTGGAGATAGTAATGAGAGTCTTTTTGTTTCCGGGTAGGAAGTACTTGAGTGAGATTCCATCAGCACTGCAATGAAATGTTTCGGATAACTCCTTGGTGAAATCAGTCAACCGTGTTTGCTGGTCGAGGTCCAATGCATATGCGTCCCCTCCAGTGTATGACAAAGAACCGTCTTTATTCGTCACAAACTCACCCCCCGACTGACATATTGCTATGATTCTCTTCGTGGCCATTGCCTACTAACCCCAATTAAGAGATTATACATACAATAATACAAATATGCTTCAACCAACTTCTACAGACGAGACGTAATAATGCAAGCAACCAAACAAACTAGGATTTAAAGTTTCTTCACGCGTCGAAATTCGTTTATCAAACACTAACCAAGCGATCAAATCGACCTACATTCGCATTATATATATATATATACTGGTAAAAGTATAAAACTATGGCGCATTAAGCAAAAAAAATAAACAATCAAAAACCAGAACAGAAAAATCGCATCAGGAAACTTTACTAGCAAAAACCTTCTAAGACGTACAACAATCCCGAAAATACTTGTGAGAAAATTCACAACGTACTCGTTTGAAATTGAAAAAAGTCCAAACAAGTGCAAATTTAGAAGTTCAGATGGTTCGGGAACCCTAACCTAAGTTGGGATTGTTCGACTCTAAAAGATTTATAAAAAATTAAATTAAACCCTAAATTTCTGGGCCAAAAAAAAATTTTAAAAAAAGGGAGTACCTTTCAAAACTTCTAGTCTGTTAGGCACTCTTGTTCTTCTCGGCTTCTCGCACAGCAATGGGGGGAGGTGCAGGTGAGAGAGAGAGAGAGAGAGATGTGTGCATTGCCCAAAGCCAACCCCACGCATTAAAGAGATTAAAAGACGACTAACCTGGTTAAAACATCTTCCTTTAACTTTTGATGGGCTTTCGGATGGGCCCATCAATTCCAGTTTACATGGGTTCTTACTTCTTAGTCCATGTCCTATTAAGAGTCTCTTTTAAAAAATTTATCTTATTAAGGGGACAATTTTAATTTTGGTAAGATTTATAACTTTTTAATGTTACCCTTTTTGAAATTCAAAATTATAGTGTCACATCAAAAAAAAGGGAAGAGTTCGAAATAATAAATGGCAAATTTGAAAAATGTGTATTAAAATACTTTGACTTTTCAAAAATGACTCTTAAAATGAGACATAAAAAAAGAGCATCAAAAACTCTTTATATGGGACACAGAGAGTAGTTCTCACTAGTTCCTTAGTACAATCTATGCTATTAAAAGGGAAAGGAGGGTACCAACATTATTCTTTAAGTTCTTTATAATTATAGTTAAATCATTACACTTTATCTTATTAAAAAATATTACAAGGGTATTAAAATGTTCAATCAATTAAAAAAAAACTGATTCAACAAATGGAAAAAAAAAACTACCTAAAATAGTTGGCCAAAAAAAAAAACTGTCTAAAAACAAGCTGGCACACACACGGCCCTATTCTAGTATTTCTTACTTGAAAAGGCTTTTCAAAGAGCGTGTAAATTTATGATTCTTTGTTTTCAATAAACGATTTTTTTTAGTAAAAATAATGATTATTGACAAACATAAATAAAGGCAGAAGATTAATAAAATTTTAGCTACTTTTCAAAATTGTCCTTAGGGGCAATTAGTGATAAATCTAAAATATAGAAAATATGGTGGTTTAAGTATAACTAGGAAAAGTTTTTAGAATTAGGTACACTCCTTAGTCTTTTGACAAAACTACCCTCAACATTGCTCTACACAAACAGTGTCAAAGTTCCTGCACCTCCGGCGACCTCGCCTGAGCTCCGGCGACCACTACCATGGTATCGCCTGAGCTCCGGCGACCTCGCCTGAGCTCGTCTGACCTTCGGCGCGCACCACCACCTCCATACCTGTAATACCCCATATTTTTAATAAATATTTAATGCAGAGAGATTCTATATACTTCATTTAACCATTCAAGAAATTTCATCTTCGATCGATCGAAGCTAGTTCGAGCGATCGAGAACCTTCAGTTCAAGCGATCGAACCCTTTTCGAGCGATCGAAACCCTACCGACATAAATTTAATACGTGGTCCCCACTTCAATCGATCAAACTTTTTTTCAATCGATCTAACTGACCGATCTGAGTTCGATCGATCGAGCATCCTTCGATCGATCGAGAATAGAAATATCAGAATACCAGTTTTGCGCAAATGCTGCCACCTGCACCCCATCCTCTCCTATATATACACTGCATTCGTATGTGTGGTGGGTTTGTTGAACTCTTGTGAGAAGAGAGAGTAGAGAGTGTGTGCTTGTGTGTTGGTATACATATATATACACATACCTCCATATATCTATATATATACACACACATATCTATATATATATATATATCCGGGAGAGAGAGAAGGAGAAGAAGAAGGAGAGGAAGAAGAATAAGAAGAGGCAGAGGAAGAGAGAGACAGAGACAAGCAAGAGAGAGAGGCCGCCATTAAAGCTACGGAGATAAAGCTTGCCTAACGCGCCCTTACGATTTTCGGTGAGTTCCAAACTCACTCGGTATCGTAATTATGATGTTTTACATATTCTGGACGTATTAATTATAACCCAAACATCCCCTAGCACATTCTGCCCGTTCACAGGCAGAATCTGTGGAAGACGAAGTTCGATCGATCGAACTGAGTTCAATCGATCGAACAGCAGAGTCCCAATCGATCGAACTGAGTTTAACCGATCGAACATCCCTGAGTTCAATCGATCGAGAATACTTCAATCGATCGAGACTACCTTCACTTCGATCGATCGAAAAGACTTCAATCGATCGAACAGTAATTTCTTCGAGCGATCGAGATGACCTCAATCGATCGAACCTAGCAGAACATGAATGTTTCCTTTCAGTTTATAATTCATAATGCGTAGTGGTTTAATTGTTGTTTCATGTTCCTATTATGCGATATTATGGATTACGGAGGTAATGGGATACGATAACGAGATTGAGATAACATGGTGAGTAACGTAGTCGGGTTCGGAACGCTAGTAATAGTACGACGCGATAACGAGTAAGTTTGAGATGATAATACTGGGTAGTATTGGATAAGTGAGAAATGAGTCAGTAAGAGGATTGTATGTTAAAGTTGTGTGTGTCGAGCTGATGATTCGCTCAGGTTAAATCCGATAGGTGTATGTCAAGGATTTGATCAGGATCGTGAGAATTATGGGTGCACAGTACTCGCAAGCGTTCTTAAAAGCGGTGAACAGTAAGAGTTCTTAAAAGCGGTGAACAAGAGTAATTGTGGCACATCTATGGTTTATATTTACCAGAGCTGTGTATGTATCGTACTCGCAAGCGTTCTTAAAAGCGGTGAACAGTAAGAGTTCTTAAAAGCGGTGAACAAGAGTATGGGTATATCCATGGACCAGTCGTTATATGAGAATGATGTATGGGTGCTCGCAAGAGTTCTTAAAAGCGGTATAGCGGTGAACAAGAGCACTGGTATGTTGTGCTGATATAATCAGTTCGAGATAGTCAGTTGGGTATTGTGAAATCAGTCTTAGAGTGGGAGTCGATAAGAATCGATTAATGATATGTCTGAATAACGAATGAGGATTATATATTTAGTATCACTGTCATCTATTGTTCATAACTGTAAATATGTCATTTCTATGAGACTGTGTTAGTTAGTGCTCACTCAGCTTTCAACAAGCTGACGGCCTTTATTGCCTGGACATTCCCCGTCCAGACCACCCTGTCCTTTACAATGCAGATGACGGAACATATGGTAATAACTATTATCCTGAAGGAAGTAACGCCGAGGATGGCCCCACTGTTGCTGGTCAGGCTGATGACTATCCGTACGCCAGCTGAAGACCTGAAGATAGATAGTAGTTTATGTTACTACTTTTATTTTACTGTTGTACTTTGTAGTTAACGGGTACTTGGGCATATGTTGTCTCCAGACCTGTTGTGATCCTGTGGACCGTACTCTGATGTTTGTAATAGATAGAACCGTGTTTATATTTCAGTTGTTTACTGTTTCTGTTTGGACTAGTACTGTGTGGTGTGGATTATCAGTGACTTTCACTTGTCATTCCCTATGGACCCATAAAGGAAATTTATTTTTCTCTATTTATGCTGCTCCGGGGCGTGACAGGGTTTTTGGTATCAGAGCACCTGGTTATATTACGGTTATGTTCTGATATTGTCGTTCACTGATGGATTCCACGCCATCTGGTTCTAGTATTTAAAATTTTCTTGAGATGAGATATGAGTATAAGATAAGTTCGTCTTCCTGACGATAGATAGTTTCCTTTGCAGGATAGCATGGATCCAGAGTTTCATCAGTTTGTTACCGATGCTTATGGAGGACACGTGATCCATGGGGATACCGTGGAGCCAGCTGACCCGGAGTTTTATCATGAGCGTGTGTGCCAGATAGCTAGTAGACATTTGGAGGAGGACATGTGGAGAGCACTTTATGTGACAGAGAGGACTCACCCGACGCAGATGCGTATGGATGCTTACCATACTGCGAAGATTGGTAGAGACATTTGCCAGGAGATACTACGGTTAGTTCAGAGTAAGCCCGAGATGGATGAGATTGAGTTGAGAGCTATTGTAGCCGGTCCACCAGAGCCTGTAGTTGCACCAGCACCAGCAACACCACCACCATCACCAGTACCCGACGTACCAGTTCCAGAGCCTGAGCCGATTCAGGAGGATGAGGACCTGGAGCCTGAGGAGGAGCATGCCGATGAGGACATAGACGGAGACGGAGAGGAGAAGCCGATAGACGACGAGGACCCAGTAGAGGATGAGCATGCAGGCGATGCAGACGAGGATGAGCCAGAGGATGACCCCGAGGAGCCAGAGTTTGAGCTAGAGGATCCAGTACCCGACCCAGAGGCTGTTGAGGCAGACATAGTAGTAGATGAGGATGCGCCCGATGAGGAGGTAGTTGTGCCAGAGGCACCAGTTGTGCTTCAGATATCAGCTGGACCCATTATGCATATGGCAGCTATGGCCGATATGGCAGTAGGATGGATAGCTCAGATGGTCGCACAGCCAGCAGATTTTGTTATGGGAGAGGCCGCGATAGCAGGAGCTCTTGATATAGCTGATGGATTCGCCGCAGTAGCAGTCGATGTTGCCAACCAGGCGATAGCAGACGGTATAGAGGATGATGATGCAGAGATAGTAGAGGATTGGGATATAGGAGTTGTAGTCGGAGATCTTGTTGCACCAGTTGAGGATGACCCACTCGAGGAGATGGAGATTGATTCAGAGGACGAGGCACCACCCGCAGGATCAGACGCTGACGACTTTTGAGTCAGGACCTGCAGGGCTTAGTTTTTGTTTGTTTTATCAGGACATGTTGTCCACTAGATTTTTGGGAGCTTGAGAGATAGCTATTTGACCATAGCTTTGTATAGATGTTAGCAGTAGTATTAGTAGTTGACCTTAGTGATGTGTTGCTTATGTCCCACGTGGTACATGGTATGGTTACTGTGTACTCCATGGTACATCTTTTGATATCTATATATACGAGCAGTACTTTTGATATTGATTGTTGGTTGTTTGATGTGTTGTTTTGTAGAACTGTTAGTTCTTGTTGCTTTTCGTTCTATCTTGGTTTCGTTTCTACGAGAAGACTTTCAGCTGATCAATATGTCTCTTGTAGGCAATACTCGTTATCATCATGGTAGGACCCTTGAGAAATCACCAAGCGCGTAATGGAGCACCTATTCCAGAAGGGATGGATTCGACGGGAATTTTCGAAGCATTTATGCAAAGGATGAAGCATGTGGGGGATACCTATAATCACTCCACCCACCAGAGACCTTTTGCACCCCCGCTACCAAGACAGACTGGAGATAAGTTGTTAGCAAATTTTCGTGGGTTACGTCCAGAGAAGTTCGATGGACTAACAGAACCATGGAAAGCGGAACAATGGATAAGAGAAATGGAGTTGATATTTGAAGCACTGGAATGCAGCGAACAAGAGAAGCGTCGCCTTGCTACTTTTCAGCTCACTTATGCCGCCGCAGATTGGTGGGAAGCCGAGCGAGCCACTATTGGGATCGATGCTGCTAAAGCTATGCCATGGGAGACATTCAAAGGACGATTTTTGGAGAAGTATTTCCCAGAGGATGAGAGAGATCAACAGGAAAGGAACTTTCTCAATTTGGTACAAGGAGGATGGACTGTACGAGAATACACAACACAGTTCGAGCGTCTATCCAGATTCGCTCAACATATGATAGACACGCCACAGAAGAAGGTGAAGAGATTTCACCAAGGATTGAATCCCCATCTCAGACATATGATGATTGGTCATCTGAATCAATCCTTTGAAGAGATTGTCAGATTTGCTGCAGGATTAGAGAAGGATGCTTATCCAGCACCACAACCACAGATGAATCGACCTCAGTCATTTAGAAGTTTTCAACAGAGGAATTTCCATAACTTGCCACCAAGGAATACTCAAGGTTGGAGACCACAGGAAAATTTCCAAGGGAATAAGAGAACCTGGGAAGGAACCAGAAAGCCACAGCAGAGCTATACTCGACCCCAGCAATATCGCCAACAAGGATCACAGCCGCAGGCACTACTGACAGCGCCGCCAAACAATAGCGGAGGATGTTTTAATTGCGGAAAGCCAGGGCACGTTGCCAGATTCTGTACAGCCCCTAGAGTTAATCGCAGAATGGATATTGTCTGTCAGAACTGCAACAAGCCAGGACATCTAAGTAAGGATTGTCGTGCACCACAAGGAGGATATTATGGAGCATCAATTCAAGGGATACAAGGACCTCCAGATCAGACAAGGATGAATGCTATCATTCCAGAAGAAGCAGGCTTTAACGCTGATGAACAGCAACATTTGGAAGGTACACTTGTACTCTTTCATAGTCCAGTTAAAGCTTTATTTGATACTGGAGCCGCACGTTCATTTATTGCTGTTAGGATTGTGCGTCAATTGGGTTTAGAACCCCAGACACTTGAGTCAACACTGGATGTTGTGTCACCTTTGGGAGTGACAGTTAAGTTGAGTAAAGTGTGTAAAGATTGCCCATTGACTTTGGGAGATAGGAATCTTCCTGCAGACTTGGTAGTTCTGTCAATGTCAGGATTTGATGTTATCCTAGGGATGGATTGGTTAACTAAGTACAATGCCAATTTGGATTGCCCTACGAGGACGATTGTATTTCCAATACAAGGAAGGCCGACGATTAGATTTCAGTGTCAACCGACGAGCGACATGTTTCTTACGAGTAGTTTGGCTACGATTGGGAGTACAAGTACAGAGCTCACGATGGATCAGATTCCTAGTGTGCAAGACTTTCAAGATGTATTTCAGGATATTAAAGGACTCCCACCGAAAAGAGAAATAGACTTCTGTGTGGAATTAGTACCTGGTACATTGCCGATTTCCAAGACTCCATATAGGATGGCACCAACTGAGATGTGGGAACTAAAGAAACAAGTTCAAGAACTTGAAGATTTAGGATTTATTCGCCCGAGTACGTCACCTTGGGGAGCACCAGTTCTGTTTGTAAAGAAGAAGGATGGAACACTTCGACTCTGTATAGACTACAGGAAGTTGAACAAGGTTACGATCAAGAATAGATATCCACTTCCTCGGATAGATGACCTATTCGACCAGTTACAAGGATCTAGGATCTTTTCCAAGATCGATTTACGTTCAGGATACCACCAATTGTTAGTTCGACCAGAGGATGTATCGAAGACTGCATTCAGGACAAGATACGGGCATTACGAGTTTCTAGTTATGCCTTTTGGATTGACGAATGCGCCAGCGGTATTTATGGACTTAATGAATAGAGTATTCAGACCATATCTGGATCAATTCATTATAGTATTCATCGATGATATACTGATCTACTCAAAGACGGAAGAAGATCACAAGAAGCATTTACAGATTGCCTTACAGACACTGCAAGTTGTATGCAAAATTCAGCAAGTGTGAGTTTTGGCTACAGGAAGTCAAATTCTTGGGACATGTTATAACTCAGGACGGTATTTCTGTGGACTCATCTAAGATTGATGCAGTCTTAAGTTGGAACAGACCGACCAATGCGACAGAGGTCAGAAGTTTTCTTGGATTAGCAGGATATTACAGAAGATTTGTAGAAGGATTTTCCAAGTTAGCAGGACCACTGACGAATTTAACAAGGAAGGAGACAAAGTATGAATGGACGGACAAGCATGAGGGTGCATTTCAGGAGTTAAAAGAGAAATTGACTTCTGCACCAGTACTTGCAATACCTAAGAGTGGAGAAAGATATGTGATCTACAGTGACGCATCGCACCAGGGATTGGGTTGTGTGCTCATGCAAGACGGGAATGTTATCGCATATGGATCAAGACAATTGAAGGTACACGAAAAGAATTATCCTACGCATGATTTGGAATTGGCAGCAATAGTATTTGCTTTGAAGATTTGGAGACACTATCTCTATGGAGAAAAGTTTGATCTGTTTTCCGATCATAAGAGCTTGAAGTATTTGTTCTCTCAAAAGGAGTTGAACATGCGACAACGAAGATGGATGGAGTTACTCAAGGACTATGACTTTTCATTGCAATACCATCCAGGTAAAGCAAATGTCGTAGCAGATGCTTTGAGCCGTAAACCTCGACTAGTGATCGCTGCATTGCTAATTCGAGAATGGAAAGCATTGGAAGTTTTAGCTGAATTCAAACTTCAGCCAGTGGAACCAATGGAAAGACGACATTTTGGATGTCTGATAGTACAACCAACTTTGATCAGCCGTATCATAGAAGCTCAGCAGACAGCAGAAGATTTCAAGTTATGGTTCGCCAAGATGTCAGCTAAAGAACCTGAGATCTGGAGTGTTAGTACAGACGGAGCTTTACGATGTAAAGGTAGACTCTGTGTACCTGACAAAGAAAATCTCCGGAAGGACATATTGGATGAAGCTCATAAATCACGGATGACGATTCATCCTGGAGGTACAAAGATGTACAAGGACTTGAAGAGAAATTTTTGGTGGGAAGGAATGAAGCGAGAAGTGGCTGAATATGTTTCTTAGTGTCTTACTTGTAAACAAGTAAAGGCAGAACATCAGAAACCACCTGGATTTCTACAGTCGTTACCAATTCCTCAATGGAAATGGGAACACATCACCATGGATTTTGTGGTAGGATTTCCAAAATCGCAGCAGAATCATGACGCTATTTGGGTAATTGTGGATCGACTTACGAAGACAGCACATTTTATCGCCTACAGTATGACGTATCCAGTGGAGCGATTGAGCCGAATGTATCTGCAACACATAGTACGATTACACGGAGTACCTGTTTCTATTGTATCAGATCGAGATTCGCGCTTTACTGCAGAATTTTGGAAGAGTCTCCAGACAGCGATGGGAACAACATTGAACTTGAGTTCAGCTTTTCATCCACAGACCGATGGACAGACGGAGAGAGTTAATCAAGTAATGGAAGACATGTTACGTGCTTGTGTTATTGATTTTGAGAATTCTTGGGAGACACACTTACCTCTGATAGAGTTTGCTTACAACAACAGTTATCATTCGAGCATAGGAATGGCGCCGTTCGAAGCTTTGTACGGAAGACCTTGCCGATCACCGTTATGTTGGACTGAAGTCGGAGATACTCAACTTCTTGGGCCAGAGATGATACGAGAGACTAGTGAGAAGATTCAGATTGTACGTGAGAAGATGAAGACAGCTCAGACCCGACACAAGAGTTATGCTAACAAGCGACGCAAAGATTTAGAACTTGCCGTTGGAGATCATGTGCTACTCAAGGTTTCGCCTGTTCGAGGCATCGTCAGATTTGGTCAGAAGAAAGGCAAATTATCGCCACGATTCATCGGACCGTTCGAGATTCTAGAGCGTGTTGGAAAAGTTGCTTATCGTCTTGCGCTGCCACCGAAGATGTCAGGAGTGCACAACGTTTTCCACATCAGTATGCTGAGGAAATGTATTCATAACCCAGCGCATGAAATCAACTTCGAGGATATTGAAGTCAACGACAATGTTACGTTCAACGAAGGACCAGTTCGCATTTTAGATCGTGGAGTCAAGAAGCTCAGGAATAAGGAGATTCCATTAGTCAAGATTCAGTGGAAGCATCATGATGAAGGAGAAGCTTCATGGGAACTAGAGTCAGAAATGCGTGAGAAATTTCCGTTTTTATTTTAACTTTGTATGTTTCTGATTTCGAGGACGAAATCTTTTGTTGGGTGGTGGATGATGTAATACCCCATATTTTTAATAAATATTTAATGCAGAGAGATTCTATATACTTCATTTAACCATTCAAGAAATTTCATCTTCGATCGATCGAAGCTAGTTCGAGCGATCGAGAACCTTCAGTTCAAGCGATCGAACCCTTTTCGAGCGATCGAAACCCTACCGACATAAATTTAATACATGGTCCCCACTTCAATCGATCAAACTTTTTTTCAATCGATGTAACTGACCGATCTGAGTTCGATCGATCGAGCATCCTTCGATCGATCGAGAATAGAAATATCAGAATACCAGTTTTGCGCAAATGCTGCCACCTGCACCCCATCCTCTCCTATATATACACTGCATTCGTATGTGTGGTGGGTTTGTTGAACTCTTGTGAGAAGAGAGAGTAGAGAGTGTGTGCTTGTGTGTTGGTATACATATATATACACATACCTCCATATATCTATATATATATACACACACATATCTATATATATATATCCGGGAGAGAGAGAAGGAGAAGAAGAAGGAGAGGAAGAAGAATAAGAAAAGGCAGAGGAAGAGAGAGACAGAGACAAGCAAGAGAGAGAGGCCGCCATTAAAGCTACGGAGATAAAGCTTGCCAAACGCGCCCTTACGATTTTCGGTGAGTTCCAAACTCACTCGGTATCGTAATTATGATGTTTTACATATTCTGGACGTATTAATTATAACCCAAACATCCCCTAGCACATTCTGCCCGTTCACAGGCAGAATCTGTGGAAGACGAAGTTCGATCGATCGAACTGAGTTCAATCGATCGAACAGCAGAGTCCCAATCGATCGAACTGAGTTTAACCGATCGAACATCCCTGAGTTCAATCGATCGAGAATACTTCAATCGATCAAGACTACCTTCACTTCAATCGATCGAAAAGACTTCAATCGATCGAACAGTACTTTCTTCGAGCGATCGAGATGACCTCAATCGATCGAACCTAGCAGAACATGAATGTTTCCTTTCAGTTTATAATTCATAATGCGTAGTGGTTTAATTGTTGTTTCATGTTCCTATTATGCGATATTATGGATTACGGAGGTAATGGGATACGATAACGAGATTGAGATAACATGGTGAGTAACGTAGTCGGGTTCGGAACGCTAGTAATAGTACGACGCGATAACGAGTAAGTTTGAGATGATAATACTGGGTAGTATTGGATAAGTGAGAAATGAGTCAGTAAGAGGATTGTATGTTAAAGTTGTGTGTGTCGAGCTGATGATTCGCTCAGGTTAAATCCGATAGGTGTATGTCAAGGATTTGATCAGGATCGTGAGAATTATGGGTGCACAGTACTCGCAAGTGTTCTTAAAAGCGGTGAACAGTAAGAGTTCTTAAAAGCGGTGAACAAGAGTAATTGTGGCACATCCATGGTTTATATTTACCAGAGCTGTGTATGTATCGTACTCGCAAGCGTTCTTAAAAGCGGTGAACAGTAAGAGTTCTTAAAAGCGGTGAACAAGAGTATGGGTATATCCATGGACCAGTCGTTATATGAGAATGATGTATGGGTGCTCGCAAGAGTTCTTAAAAGCGGTATAGCGGTGAACAAGAGCACTGGTATGTTGTGCTGATATAATCAGTTCGAGATAGTCAGTTGGGTATTGTGAAATCAGTCTTAGAGTGGGAGTCGATAAGAATCGATTAATGATATGTCTGAATAACGAATGAGGATTATATATTTAGTATCACTGTCATCTATTGTTCATAACTGTAAATATGTCATTTCTATGAGACTGTGTTAGTTAGTGCTCACTCAGCTTTCAACAAGCTGACGGCCTTTATTGCCTGGACATTCCCCGTCCAGACCACCCTGTCCTTTACAATGCAGATGACGGAACATATGGTAATAACTATTATCCTGAAGGAAGTAACGCCGAGGATGGCCCCACTGTTGCTGGTCAGGCTGATGACTATCCGTACGCCAGCTGAAGACCTGAAGATAGATAGTAGTTTATGTTACTACTTTTATTTTACTGTTGTACTTTGTAGTTAACGGGTACTTGGGCATATGTTGTCTCCAGACCTGTTGTGATCCTGTGGACCGTACTCTGATGTTTGTAATAGATAGAACCGTGTTTATATTTCAGTTGTTTACTGTTTCTGTTTGGACTAGTACTGTGTGGTGTGGATTATCAGTGACTTTCACTTGTCATTCCCTATGGACCCATAAAGGAAATTTATTTTTCTCTATTTATGCTGCTCCGGGGCGTGACAATACCAAACCCCCAGCGACCACCACCACCACCACCACCACCACACGGACCTCTGCAGTTCACCACTAACGCCACACTAGACCTCTCTTGTAACACCCGTACCCGGAGAACGGTTTAATTATCATGTTATATGCATTAATTAACATAATTAGTGTATGAAACGGATTAAGGGGAGGCTTTGGACTCGCCCATAAAAAGTGTTCATAAGAGGGACACTAGTTGGAAAAGTCCCCAGTGAGGAGGGACAGGTTTGGGAATGGGACCCAGTGAAGGGCCCATATAAAAATATGTGCATTTTATGTGATTAAATGCATTTATATGATTACATCATTATTTGTTTAAATGCTTTCATATTATATGATGATATATGTTTAGCATTTGGTATTAGTTTGGACACCCAAATAAGGGTATAATTGAAAAAGATTGATAATTAGTAGATGCAATAGCAACTTCACAAAATATATGGGACCCATGTTGGGACCCATGCGGAACTTAGACAAATCCTCATTGGATAATTGGGTAGTTAATGGAATGTTTGGGGGATTTCATAATGAGAACTTAATAAATTCAGGGGGTGTAAGTAAAAATAATGGAAATGAGGTCAAGACACCTCATGCCTTAGCATGTGTAGGTGTCTTGATGAGAGGAAGACTCTCATTATACTGAAATTAAAACAAAGGAAGAGGAGAGCTCACCGAGAGAGAAGACGGAATCGTCACCGATGACGTTTTTCGCCGTTCCGTCGCCGCCGTTCGCCGGATTTACGATCCGAGACCACTTTTGGACTCGTGGAGGTAAGAGGATCACATGCATGTAATTTGTTTTCATTTTCGGCAACGTTTTTCCGGTAACCATTCTTGATACATGATCTTTGTTGAACCAAAACCATGTAGGATTTACCTTGGGTAAGAATTGAGCAAGATTTGTGAAAGAATTCTTCATTTCTAGCTTGAATTTGGGTAGATCTTGCTAAGGTGAGTTTTCTAGCCTAAATAATGGTTGTGTTTAACTATGTTCAAGGCATCAATGATGTAGAGATGTAGAGAATGATCTCATTGTGTTGATTATTCATGTTTAGAAAGCATGTAGTTACTAAATTGTGAATTGCATGTTAGCTTTATGAAGAATTTATGTGCCTACATGTTTATGTGCTTATATGTTTATGTGGTATTCAATGAGTACCGGAAAAATGATTCATTAGTTGGGAGTAATAAGGGTGGTGAAGAGGAAGAATCCGATAAAGACGGAAGTCCAAGGAATAGAAGTGGCCACGGGACCAAGGGAGGTCCCGGGTCTGAATCAATCATTGAACCGGTGACTCGGCGATTACAAAGATATGATTTATGTGTTTATTGTCGCATTGCACATGTTTAAACATTCAGCCATGTTTAGATTACTCACTAAGCGAAATGCTTAAGAAAACCGTTTTCTGTTTCTGTTGTGTAAATAACAACCACCGCAGGTACGGAGCAATATCCGGAGAGGAAATAGCGTGCTCGGGAGTGGGGGAGTGATTTGGGTCTTGTAAATATGTTTATAATGTGTAATATAATGTAACTTGTGGGTTAGTATCCTTGACTTGTGAATTAAAGTCTTGACTCGTGGTCGTATCCATGGAGTTAGTTTTGGAATTCTACGACTCGTGTGTTTAATGTAACTTGGGGAAACTTATGTAAATTTCTATGTGAAAGTTGTAGGTTGTATGTTTGGATCATTCCGGCAAGTCCGGATACACGGGTGGTAGATTTTGGTCAAGTTTCTTTTGTATATAAATGTTTTGTGAGGTTTGATCCTCTTGCTAGAAGGTTTATGTAAATGGTTGCTTGGAGATGGTTTGATATGGTTCCTTAAAGTTTTTATGTTGTTGGTTATAACTTGGATTCATTTCCAATATGGTTTCATGAGACTTAGTTTTTGCCAAAGGTTAAACTTCAAAAAAAAAAAACTTGTTTTGAACTCAAAAGGAATTGTGCGTATGGTGGGTGTAATTCAATTATGAGTATGTGTATGTTACACCATGTTTAGGAATGTATTTGAAAAGTTTCTTGAGGTTTGAAAATGGTTTTGGATGTGTCCATGAGGTTTGATGATGATTTGGGTGAGTTTGGGCTGTTTAAGCAGGGATTTTGCTGTCAAAAATGGGTTCTGCAGGAACCGGATCGATCCGGGCCTCGTGCGGATCGATCCGGAGCTTCTGGAGGAGCCAGAGATGACAATCTGCTAGATCCGGATCGATCCGGTTTTGGGCGGATCGATCCGCAGGTCCAGGTTCAGCACTGTTGACTTTTACGGAAACGGACATAACTCTCTCTAGAAAACTCGGATTCGCGCGACGTTTTTTGCGTTGGAACCGGAACTCAAGGACCTATCTTTTGGTATAAAATTTGCTATATCCTATTAATTACCATTTTACCCTTGAGGCCTATTTTGTAACAATAGAGTTGTTTAATGTGGTTAAATACATGCGTTTCTTAATAATTCGTATGTTTCTTTGCAAATTAATGTAATTGGGAGCTTGTAGCATTGTCACACGTGTCCTAATCTGCACGAGGCGGTTTAGGGTGTGACATCTCTCAATCTCTTCACAACCAAACCACCATAGCAACATAAAAATGATCATAAAACAGGTTTCTGGAAGTTAATTCATCGTATCATTGAAAAAAGTTGTGAAATTTATGAAAAAAGTTGTGAAATTTATCAACAAAAAGTTGTGAAATTTCACAGAGTACGTGAAATTTCATGAAACCATCACTGCCACATCAGACCTCTGCCTATCATCACAACGACCTCACTTGATCGATCTCTTCACAACCAAACAACCATATCAACATGAAATGATAAAAAAAAAAATTTGTTTTTGAAATTTAGTTTCTCATACCAATACCGAAAAAGTTGTAAAATTTTCAAAAAAAAAAAAGTTGAGAAATTTCACAAAAAAAAAGTGTTCTAACAAACATTGCAGAAACTTTTTACAAATTCGAGTATTCGTATCGATCTGCAAATTATTTTTTGCATAAAATCTATGTTTTTACAACCTACTCAACGAGATCTATTAAACAAGTATCATAGTTGATATCAAAATCTGGAAAAAAAAATGTTAAGTAACTTCACTGACTTTTTTTGATAAATTTCTCAAAAAAAATGTGTTAAAAATTAAAAAAAAAAAAAAAAAAAAAAAAACACCACGCTCGACACCTTTCCAGCAAAGAACATATGACAAGTCTGTGGTGGATCGGTGCGTTGGTGGCCGGATCTGCTCGTGAAAATGCTTGCGGCACTAGCTTGTGGTCGCCGATATGCTTGTGGTGTTGGTGGTGGATCTGGATATGCTAGTGGTTGGAGGATACAAATCTAACCAGAATTGGTTGTGCGACCGCGCGATTTGGTTCGTGATTATGGTGGTGAAGTCCGAGAAAATGAGAGAGACAGAGGAGGTCGTAGTGGAGTTTGCAAACCAGAGATGGAGTTTGCAAAAAAAAATAATGGTCGGAACTGCAATAGTGCTGGATGGAGGCACGATGAAAGTGGCCGGAGGTGCGATGGAGATGGCCGAAGGTGCGATGGAGATGGCCGGAGCTGCGATCGCCTCTCTCTCTCTCTCTCTCTCTCTCTCTCTCTCTCTAACTGGAAATGAATGATAGGGGTATATTGGTCAACACTAGAAGTAGTTGAGTTTATCCCCAACAACTTCCACCAAACATATCCTTGTTCCCAAATATTTTTCCCTTATGTTTTATAACCAAATATTTCTTCTAATTTGGTATTTAGTACTAAATTTCTATTGTCCTTATTCATTTTGAAATTACTTAACAAGAAGTAAAAAAGGAAAATAAAAAACAAGTAAAGGTATTTTGAAACTTTTACAATAATTCCATATCATGTGAACAACAATCATTAAATTTTTTTAAAATATAAAACTCTCAAAGGTAAACACATAAAATGGGACAGAGTGAGTAGTATTTAGTATTTACTACCCACAAGCTTACACAACAATTAAAAAAAATTTGACAAAAAACGAAGAGCACTTGGTGAGAGCTAATGTGCCATTTAACTATGGCCTTTGTTTGCTGCTGGAATGGATCTTAGTAGTTTTCATATTTAATTTAGGATAATGCTATGTTTCTAAAAAAAAAAAATTCTCAAACACATGTGACAGTGAAACCCTCTTCATTAATGATAGGACCACTTCAATATCAACCAATCAAAATCAACTGGGTCACTGCGACATGTGTTAAAAAAGGGTTAAATACAGTTTACACCCTTGTAGTTTGTCACATGTGTCAGTTTGGTCCTTGTAATTTAAAAAGTGTCACTTTAGTCCCTGTAGTTTCATAAGTGTGTCAAATAAGTCTCATAAGTCCTTTAGTGACGAATAACTTTGTCACTGAAAGTAAAAAATTTGTCACAAAAAGTGTTTTGAGGGACTAAAATGACACACTTATGAAACTACAAAGACTAAAATGACACTTTCTAAACTACAGAGACCAAACTAACACAAAGGGCAAACTAGGAGGGTGTTAAATGTAGTTAAGCCTGTTAAAAAATATTTTGAAAAAAAAAGGAGAAAATACATTTTACCCCCCTGTGGTTACACCAATTTTCTCATAACCCCCTGTGGTTCATTTTGTAACACTTAACCCTAGGGGTGCTCACGAGTCGGGTGAGTCGGATTTGGCCCTCATCCGCTCATCCATCCGAACATAGTCGGGTTTGCCCTCCTTCCACCCGTCATCCACTCGCTTTGTCGGGTGAACCCGACTCATCAGGTGGTCGGGTGAGTCGGGTGAGTCGAGTCGAGTCGGGTAAAACGCGACTGTTTCATTTGTCTCAATCAAGCATTTGCTTTACACATGACTTTGTCGTCATTTTCTTTCTTTTTTTTTTTGCTTTGAATGTTTTTGTCTACATAGTCATGGGCTAACCAAAGCTTTGACCAAACAAAAAATAAAAACATAGTCATATACTAATTTGATGAATTTAATATTTTTATATCTCTGCTAGTGACATATATATTTTATTGATACAAGAATATAACATGTATATATATATATATATTTAAAGACTATCTAATACATAATACATATACTGATATAAGCATATTACATATATATATATATATATTAAAGACTACATAATGCATAATGCATATATTGATATAAGCATATTACATATATATTTTTTTAAAAATTAAGTGTGTTTCGAGTCGGGTCGGATGAATCGGGTTTTCACCCCCCTAGACCCGTGACTCCACCCGAAACTATCGGGTTTCCACCCCCAAGACCCGTGACTCCACCCACATTCTTTAAAAACCAATAAAAAGGCTACGGGTGAGTCGGATGGTCGAGTGAGTTGGGTGGGCGGGTGGATTTTGAGCAGCCCTACTTAACCCCCATGTACTACGGACTAAAGTGAGACTGTTAACTTTTCTAACGGAAGTCCCACTTCAGTCATTAGTACAAGGGGGTTAAGTGTTACAAAAATGAATCACAGGGGTTATGAGAACATGGGTGTAACCATAGGGGGGTAAAAGGCATTTTTCCCTAAAGAGTATGTATAGGGGCTTGGGGGTATTAACGTCATTTCCTTTTTCTCCATTAGAAAAGTTAACAGTCTCACTTTAATCCGTAGTACGGGGGGTTGAGTGTTACAAAATGAACCACAGGGGATTATGAGAAGATGGGGAAGATGGGTGTAACCACAGGAGAGTAAAAGGTATTTTCTCAACAAAAAAAAATTTGAGAAACATAACATTACTCTTTAATTTAAAAGAGTGGAGTGAGGAGTGTTCACCATTTTCTTTTTTCTTTTTTTTTTTTCCCCTTCTTCCCATAGGTTTTAGTAGTGAGAGAGGGTGCTCAGTGAAGAAAGATTGCTAGGAACTTTGCCCAAGTTTGCCTTGTTCTGCTCCACCACCATGCTCTCTGTTGTCTTGTCTGGTGACTGTCAAATCCAACAAAGTAAAATCTATGGCTTTCCAACTACTATGATCTCAGGAATACCGTCACCAAAAGTTTATGCGCATAACCAACAAAAATGGCTGTGTTGCAACAATTTCTGCAGGATCGGAACCTATTATTGGTTCGATTTTCTCAATGCACACACTAAAGACTCTAGTGAGGAATGCCAAAAAAAAGCTTCAATACACCACACGCACATTCCTTCAAATATTTAACCTACGCATTATTAACTCCTTAAAACAGTGAAATGAAGATTAACCAGAGAGCTTTGTCTTTAAATGTTACAAAAATAAAAGGAAACCTATAAAGAAAATTGCATTGCTTCATGGTTTATTATGTCTCAAAAAAACGCAGCTCTAGCATGAACTCTTGCTGTTTCGGGGAATACCAAGCAACAGCCTTCGCTGACCCAAGGACCTGCAATGCATATTCAATTGCATATACAGGATCATTCACGCTTATACGCCGCTCTCCCTTCGTCAAATCAACTGCAACTCCCGAATCAACTCTGAAACTGAAAGGTCCAACAATCTGCAATGATTCAGAAAAAAAAAAAGTCACAACTGGTCTTCATTGGGGAAAAAAATATATACCTAAATATCACAAGTGTCATAAAATGCAAACAACGGATTTTAGAAGATTTGCATATTTGAAAGTCAAAACACTGTTCAAGACAACTTGGGCAAAATGTATCGCATGCAGTCCATATGAAGGCCAACGAAAGTACCACATATATACCTTCAAAGAGCAAGTATAAACTAAATGCTTTATAAATGTAATCATTAACAGGAATTCCCATACAAAAATGATGTTTTCCATTTGAAAAATATAATGCATTATTTAACCGTTTATTATAAAATGAAATGATAGGCACTTGCGATGTCATTCTGCATATGAATTGGTAGTCAAGTACTTATTCACATTTATGAGGTTTAACTTCACTACAAGGGAACTATACCTTCCTTTAGGAAAATCTAACATTAGGTGTTTCACACCCTTATTCACAACAGAAATCATCACTATGTATGTTCCAAAGAGAGAGAACACGGGAGAACATGATCGAGATTGAAGGTACCTGCTGCTGAATTGAAAGAGAAGCAGTAGGGCACATTGCCTGAACTGTTTCCAGGTCTATTGGTTTAGAGTTGTATACATCATGAGCCAGGCGACTGGCACCTGAAAGGAATTTTGAACCAGAAGGAAAATCCAGGCGGCCGTAAGCTCGGGTCAGATCTAGAAATAGCCTTTGGAAGTTTCCATGCTGCGCCGAGAATGACACAGAAGCGAATATATCAGCTAAAATTGAAGACTTCATGTCTGAGGCATGAAGACTGAAGCGTTTGTAACCCAGTGATTCATCTTCTGCACGTGTTCCAACTGCATTATCTCCAACACGTGCAGTAACAACAGCACCTGTGAGGACAAAAATATATAACTGTAAAGAGTTGAAAACACAAAAAGAAGTAAGACACGAGCCATTTTCGGAGGCAATTCTATCAAAACAAATGTGCAATTGTTTCTTGTAGACTATGACTTACCCAAGCCGTTGATGCAAAACAATACTGACACCGCACTTGAACAAACCTTAAAAAACGAAAAAGAGGATATGGATATGGCCAGAAAATTTGATGCATATTTACGTGTATGTATAAGTACAGAGAGTATACGAATATGTCTTTCAACTTATGCAAATATTTTTAAAAAATGTTAAGACGTATGTATACAAAATTACAAACCTACTAATTCTTAGTCATCATACATTTAAATATATTGACAAATACAGTCAGGCTCTAAAGGGGCGCCCTCTCTTTAATAAAGATCTGTATATATATATATATATATCAAGTATGACGATGACAACATTTTGGAGCGCATTCGAAGATTTATGCTTATATCTCAATTTTTGTTCTCCACAAGTAGCCAGATATTTGAGACCTTTATGAAAGTTCTCTGAGTTATCCTTTATGATAATAATTCATCTTAATGTTCAAGACGTATCAGACCATCTCTCCCAAAGTATGCAAGATCATTGCTCACAACAAAACATACACTAATGCAACTCTCTAAACGCAAATGAGATGGCCTGGAGACAATATCACTACACTGCCAAAGACCTCGAGTTCAGATAATGCCTCCTAAAAATTGCTTGAAGCCTGTGAGATGAGGTGGGGGCGGGGAGGTTGGGTAACATTAGCCTGGTGCATAAAGAAACCCAAGTCGAAAAAAAAATTGCATAAGGATCCGTGTCATATGGCTCTTTTGACTGTGGTATTGTTTGTGGTATAAATTATACGTAGAAACCCAGCAGTCAATTCGCTCAACCATACAGGTAGATCCAATTTCAGTTTGCAGTGGAGGTGTGTTTGTGGGGGTGTTTCTCATTCCCCACATTCTGCTTTAGGACTTTCATTTGGGGAAACTTATAAAAATATGAATTTCCAGAACAATTCCGTGATAAAGATTGCCCCTCAAGAGGAAGAAGAGAAGATGGCATCTTCCATGTGAGAGAGACATCAAATAATAGAAATTAAAGAGCGAGTAGATGGAAGAATCTTACCCAGAATCCCAGATGCTGAAATATGAGGATTGGATAGAAATATGTCAAATGGTTGCACCATTTTCAGCTTTGATGCTTCACTTCTCCAAATGTCAATCTTTCTATTAAAGGAAAATGCACTTCTAATAGACAAACCAGGAAGTAGGGCAGCAGGTACTCGACGACCTTCCAATTGCTTGGGTGACCCTGAATTGTGATTGACGCAAAAATGATAGCTTGAGCCAGAGTCATGATGACCAACTGAAGCCAAATCTATTGCCATTGAGAATGGTACTTCCCAGTATGCACCAATCTGGTGGTCAACAAAAAGTTCAGGCCAAGCTGCCTCCACGGTTAAATTGTGGTTTGGAAACTGCAAAGGGCATACATAATAAAGTATCATCAACCTCTCGCCGGTGAAACAAAACCCACACCACATGACAGCAGTACACACACACACACACACACACACACACTTGCCTTGTGATGAAGAACTGCTTTGTTTCTAGGTGTCTTGTTGTCATCACCATACCTTTCCAAGCTAAGAAGTAGCAGATCATCTGGTGTTATCAAGAGCTCTGAACTTAAACCAAGGCCATAAAAGGATTTTTGGGAAAGGAGTGTTCCTAGGCTCTGCAGCCATGAGGAGGAGGAGGAGGAGGAGGAGGAGGAGGGTTGCTTCAATCCACCATTTGTTTTTTTGATAAAAGAAACAAACTTGTGTATATTGAACTGACCTAGCAATGTAGCAGACCTGCAGGACTCTTTTAGTTTTTAACAACAAATAATCAGTCAATAAAAATACTATCATCAAACTAAACTCCCCAGTTTTTGGAATTGGAATTGGAATTGGAATTGGTGGGAGTGTTAAAACAAGACAACCCCCGAAAGAAACCCATTTTCCCAACTCTACTTGGAATTATTAGTACGTACTAGTTGTTAAGCTCAACTCAAAGTCAGTTATAAGGGGACATATAGGAAATGAAGGGATAAAAAATAATTACCAGCGCTCAGAGAAGGGGAGAGTGAGGACGCGGTGGAGAGAGAAGCCATGGCCAGGGCCACCGGCGCCGGAGGCATAGGAAGGGACAATGGGCATGGACATGAAGCGCTGGAAGAAATCGATCTGCTTTGGTCTCGAGAGCATCGCCCCTCTCGTCAAACCACCCAATGGAAGTGGATCTCCGGGCACCGGCCGTGCCACTCCGTCTAGTGTCCTAGGAGTCGACAGGTCCAGGTCCCAAAACTCACCGTCCATCACCCATCTCAACTTCTTCATTTTTTTATTTTTTTATTTTTATTTTTTTTGAAATTCCAAAACCCCCCCCTGGCCCTGCCCTTCTCTTCTTTTACAGACGGCAACAACGAAACCTCCTTTATCTGTGTGGCGCTGCTTCAAATTACAAAACTCCATTCCATGAATGGATTTTGGGTAAAACGTATATTGGGTGCTTTTGCAATTCATACTCGAACTTTAAAAACTTACAATGTTCCCTAAATTATCAATTTAGGTTGCAATATCCCCTTGAAGTTCAAAAAATTGAAAAGTATATTTATGATTGTTAATTTAGAAGCGAAATATGAAATATCATAAATGCCCTTAAAATTTAGCATTTGCGGCCCATGTGAGCAAATTCCATATTTTCATCACATTTTTTGACGTAATGTGATTGTAAGGTTGACATTGCAACACGAAAGTAACACAAACGATAGTTCAAGAGGACATTTCAACATTTTGAAATTCAGGGAGACATTGCAACTTTTTAAAGTTCGGGATGTAAATTACAAAAGCGTGTATAATTTGAGAGGGCAAAATACTTTTTACCTAAGAATTTGTTAAGATGGACTTTTTTAACTGACTTTATTTAAAGAAATGAGTATTTTTAAAATAAATGAATAAATAAAAGATATGTTTATATGTACAAATACGTTTGGTGACAATATTTTAAAATTGTAAACTTATACTAATTATTAATAGGGAAAATTGGCTAAAAGGTCATTAAGAAGAGCTTTATTGGGATCAAGGACAACTTAAAATACACATTGGGTAAGAGTCCTCCCAATGTCCATAGACAAAAATATCCTCACCTTCAACCTCTAACTCTAAACAAACCCTAGCCACCATTACCACTACTCCACACCACCTCCGACCACCACCCCTGCCACCTCCGGCCACCACCTTCGCCATCTCCGCGCGACCACCACCCTCATCTCCGGCGACCACCACATGGCCATCTCCGGCGACCACCTCCATTGCACCTTTTAACCACCACAACGCCACTCCTTACCACTAGTGACCACTCCCTACCACTCGATTGACCTCCAGCCACCACCCTCGCCATCTCCGGCGACCACCACCCTCTCAATCTCCGACGACCACTCAGTAAGTCAAATTTGACTTAGGATATATCCTAAGTGAAATTTGTCTTAGAAATTTCTCTATTCAAATAGGACGGTGGTGATGGTTGTGGTGGATTAGGGACGGTGGCGGTAGAGACTGGTAGTGGTGGTGGTGGAGGTGGAAGTGTCGGTGGACTGAGATCAGTCATCGTAAGAGAAATTTCTCTTAGGATGACATGAGATCAGTTTGGCCATGATTTTTGTGTGGCCGACGGTGGTGGTGGCAATGGAGGGGGAAGAGAGAGAGATGGTGGTGGTGGTGGTGGCTATGGAGGGGGAGGAGAGAGAAAGTTAGAGAGAGAAGAGAGTTGGGGTAGTGGCGATGGGTCTGGCGATGGGTCCGGTGACGACTCCGGCGACGATGAGGACTACTCCGGTAGTGGCTCCGGTGGTGGTGGTTGTGTTGGTGGTGGCTATGGAGGGAGGAGGAGAGAAAGTTAGAGAGAGAAAAGAGAGATGATGGTGGTAGTGGCTATGGAGGGTGAGGAGACAGAAAGTTAGAGAGAGAAGAGAGTTGGTGGTAGTGGCGACGGCGACGGCTCCAGCTCCGGCGACGACGGCGACAGCTCCGGTGGTGGTGGTTGTGATGGTGGTGGCTATGGAGGGAGGAGGAGAGAAGGTGGTGGTGGTGGCTATGGTGGGGAAGGAGAGAGAAGATGGTGGAGGGAGGAGGAGAGAAGATGGTGGCTATGGTGGTGGTGGTTGTGATGGTGGTGGCTATGGAGAGGGAGGAGAGAGAGATGTTGGTGGTGGTAGCTATGAAGGAGAGAGAAAGTTAGAGAGAGAAGAGAGATGGTGGTGGTGGTCTCTTAGGATTCTATGGGCAATTTTGCCATTTAGAATGAAATTTAAAATTTTATAGGACTAAGAGGGATAGTTTAAATTTTAGAAGACTTTAGGAGGGAAAGTTTTTTAGAGTGTGTCCTTGTATGGGTGTTTGATTATGACTTGTCCTTTAGTCCAACTTAGCCCAACCTTAGGGGCCTTACACCAAGTCTCCCTTATTAATATTACCCTTAACCAATCTCTACCGACTAGGGTATATAATTTAGTTATAAAATTTGCTTAAAATGATATTAATGTATAAAATGAAGGATAAAAGGGTAATTGTGTGTAGATAATTCTCTGACTTCTGGGAAAGGGTAAAATCATCGTTTGAAAAGTCATAATTTTTGGCTTCTGCAAATGGATATTTTAGAGATGCACTTCTTTTCAAAAAGTCAAAAATAAAACCTCACCAAACGAATTCCACTTTTCTGTAAATAGACTTTTTTTTCCCTTCCAAAAACCTATTCCAAAAAGTTTTCAAACACTTCCTCAAGCAAAATAGGTGGCAAAACTCCTACTTATTCTCTCCAATAGTACTATCCAGCCACTCAGATTTGGATCACCAAAAGATGTTATTTTGTTTTTTTAAATGTCTCAATTGGCAGAAATTTCTGACTTACCTAGTGCGTGTATTCTGAGGTCGATGCACATACCCAAGATTATTAGAAATTTAACGTGGAACTAAATTCCCCACTAACATAAAGAAACACATCCACAATAATAAACATGCACACCAAAGAAAACACAAATTTCTACATGATTTGACCAATCATGCCTACATCCACACCCATAAGACCAGTTCTCTCACTATTGAGAAAAAAATCCAGTATAAAATACACTGAATTAAATCACATAACTCAACCCTTAATCCCTTGTACACTCACCCTCAATACCCAAAGAATTCTCATCTCTCACCCTAAACACATGCACCCCAAAAGGGGAGACCCCTCAACTTGGTACAACCAAGCTGGGACGGATGCATGAATTTAATATTGCAAGGGCTTTGCCGGACGAACTGTCGTCGATCGGCATCGCAAAGCTCGCGGAATCAAATCATCTTTTTTCTCTCTCTCTCTAGATATTTGTTTTGGAAATAATGAACAAAATATCTCAAGTTTCCTATATATAGCCACAACTTCCAAAAAATCGCGTTTACCTCCCCACGAGTTCTCAAAACTTCTAATTATCTCCTAAAATGTCTTAAACGTTTACTTTATTACTTCACGAGTGAAAATTAGAAATTACAAAAAATTTCATCAAAATTTTGTTTGGGTTCAAAATAAGGATCCAAAAACAAAATTTCATGGAATCTCTATAAAACCTACATTTTTATGCAACGTATCACCTACATTCCCATTATAACGTTCAACATGATCTAAAACAAGACCAATACTAACAGAAATTTAGTCTGCACATGTCACGCCCCGCAGTAGCAAAAATGGAGAAATTGAATTCCTTTTTGGACCCGTAGGCCATGACAGTTGAAAGTCACCACATTGTCCATAACCAAAGTCAAACCATCAGAGTAATGATTTAAACCACGCATTGGAAAGTTCTAAGATCGAGATACAAAATCAGAGTTTAATACTAAACTATTACAAATCTTAAGTATCTGCAGAAACGTAATCAAAGTATTACGGCAACATATGCCGATTACAAACTTAACTATTACAACAATCTCTAGAACATAAACATAAACTATCTACGACAAGGCTTCAGGTCTTCAGTTCATGTAGTAGTCATCTCCAGCGTAGCTTCCATCATAGTAGTCCCCTCCTCATGGCCCCTGTCCATGTATACATCTCCTGCATACTCATAATCCTGGCCAGCTGGACGTTGAATATCCAGCGTCATAAACGTCGTCAGCTACAGAAGCTGAGTGAATGCAAATACTAACAAAGTATGTATAGATATGCAGTATACATAAACAGCAACATCATTAATGATTATCTCATTGTTCACGTTCATGAATGCACCAACTCAAAATATATCAACGGACCTCGTCCCAATCTCATGGACATCGTTCCAATCTTACGGACATCGTCCCAATCTCATTCCAAACATAACATAGACTCTTGGGTCCACATTAATCAAACGCGTAGTCCTATACCTACGGTCTGTCAAACCTGACACGAAGTCCCAACTCGTATACCCATTAGTTCGTCACGTATTCTCAAAGATCCGACCAACATACCTGGATACACTCTCTGGCCACTACGCCCAATTCATGTTTCCTTTCATAACATATACCTCTTAGTCTCGGTCATGGATTAAAGTAACATATCCCTTAGCCTCCGTCGGATCTCCTGTCTCATTCATGGACTAAGGTGATATTCAATTAATCTCTATTGGACTAAGTTCATGATGTATCCCTCTTAATCTCGGTCATGGACTAAAGTGACATATTCTTGTAGCCTCTATTCGGACTTCCCGTCTCGGGCATGGACTAAGGTAATATTCCTTTAGCCTCTATCGGATTAGATGATAACATCGATATAACCCTCAGTCTCGGTCTTGGACTAATGTGACATGTCCTTGTCTCTATCGGATCTCTCATGTCTCGGTCATGGGCAAGGCGACATTTCGTTAGCCTCTATCAGACCAGGGTGCTAGCCACATTAACATTCTCATAATATGTAACCCTTAGGTCTCGCATGGTAACGTTGTGATTTTTAGTTTTCGATTTTTGTTTTCATTTTTTGAACTGATCACAGTCGACCACCAATACAAAAAATGAAAACAAAAACTGAAAACTAAAAACCACAACATTACCATGCGAGCCCTTAGTCTCTCTCGTGGACTAAGGCGATGCTATCGGCATAACCCTCAGCCTCGGTCTTGGACTAACGTGACCATGCCCTTGTCTCTATCGGATCTTTCATCTCGGTCATAGGCAAGGTGTCACTCCCCGGAATAGCAAAAATAGAGAAAAATAAATTTCCTTTTTGGGTACTCCATAGGGAATGACTGGTGAAAGTCACTAATGATTCCACATCATACAGTACTAGTCCACAACAAGAAATAGTAATAAGACAAACTGGATACAAGTAGCAGTTGCTCTATTACAAACATCAGAGTTATAACAGTAAAGCTACAACAGAAGTATATAAGGTTTGGAAGCAACATATGCCCAAGTACCAAATATAACAAAATAGTCTAAACAGAAAAGATAAACTAATAACTATCTCCAGATCTTCAACTGGCGTAAACATCAGCATAGTACTCATTCTCGACATAATCGTCATCAGTGGGACCACCCTTGGTGTACTCCTCTCCCGGATAGTAACTATCGTCATAGGATCCGTCACCTGCAGAATAAGGTACAGGATAGTCTGGACGGGGAAAGTCCAGGCAATAAAGGCCGTCAGCTTACTGAGAGCTGAGTGAGTAAAAACTAACAAAGTACCAATTATCTGAAGCAATAACAAGCTTATGAAGACACGAGTTAAAATCTTACTATAATAATATCTTGTTCCTTTATTCAACATCGTAAACCAACCCTTGTCGTCTTATTACCCGAAGACCGAAATTCAACATACTCTTTCTAGAAAGAATAGACTCGATCGTTTAACTCTAGGGATACTCCCTTATTCCGTCCATCGCTTTTAAGAGCAATATATCCTGCTCACCGCATGTCATGGACTCCACGTTAGTCCGTCCCCAGTTTTTAAGAACAATGTATCATGTTCACCGCATTTCAGGGACATAATGATCCGAACAAGGCATATCATCTATTGCCACGACTCAGCGTCATCTACCATACTTTCCAGCTCACCGCCTTTTAAGAACATTTATCAGTTCACCGGCTTTTAAGAGCATATCATAACCAAACTTCTGTTCACGTACCATTCCCAGAATCTTATCAAACCTACCTAAGTTACGTTTTAATATCGACACATGACAAATTCCCAATGTGGCATGACTACTCTGATTAAAAGAAACGGATAACAAACTTATACATGAACCGCATAATATCTCACGTCATTTTATTCACCCCTTATTCTTAATCATGTTTAACTTTGTTGTTGCGTTATCCCTGATCAACCTAGACTCACATAACGGAAGTCTGAAATGAGAAACGAACAATCAAACCTCTTATAAAATAAATAGGCAAAGGAAACCAAGTTCTGCCAATACCAATCGATTGGATAAGGTTCAATTGATTGGAACAAAAATCATAACAATCGATTGAGAAAACTTATAATCTATTGGGTCCAAAACAATGTCAATAGATTGCTAACTTGGCAATCGATTGGGATGTCAATCAATTGGAATTCTATTTAATCGATTGGGTCCAGACTGATGGAAATCGATTGGTAATTATGCCAATCGATTGGCACTTAGTCTTCACCAGCAGATTAGAAAAACAACATATATAAACGTCAAAACCATGCAATTAAAACATCTAATCTTAACTACAACATGTACAGACGTCAAACAAAGAGACAAAGTGAGTTGGAACTCACTGAGGGTGTGTTTGGTTGGTGTTTGAGCTTTGAAACCCAAGTTCTCTCTCTTCCTTCTCTTTTTTCTCTCTCTATCCAGCTCTCTCCTTCTCTTCTCCTCTTCTTGTTCTTCTCTTCTTCCTCCCAGCTGCCAAGGGCAGTGAGTGTGTGTGTGTGGGGTGTATATAGATATAGATATATATACACAAGATATGTGTCTCTTTCTCTCTCAAAGGTCTGAAAACTGGCCCAAGCCATATACATTCTCATATATATAGAGGATTAGAGTGTCACACGTTTAAATCTCATGCAAAGAAGAAAATTTATCTCAGCTTATGTCAATTGATTGGGACACAAGTCAATCGATTGGTAACAGATATTTGAAGGCAATCGATTGGTATGTTGACACGTAATCAATTTTAGTCGGTAGAATAACAATCTATTGGAAAGAATAGCAATCGATTGGTAACCAAAATGTATCAATCGATTGGGATGAAAGGCAATCGATTGGTAACCAAATCTCACCAAAAGAAAAGGAAAGGTTATACAAGTATAGAAATGAAATACCAGGTCTTATTAATATGCCAAAAATACAGGGTATTACACAAGGCGACATTCCGTTAGCCTCTATCGGACCAGGGTGCTAGCCACATTACCGTTATCACAATATGTATCTCTTAGTCTCTCTCGTGGACTAAGGCGATCCGGCTAGTATATCCCTTAGCCTCTCTCATGGACTAAGGCAATATAGGTAATCCCCACATCACATTTGTTTCCATAATACGTATCCCTTAGCCTATCCCGTGGACTAAGGCAATACCACTAATACATCCCTTAGTCTCTCCCGTGGACTATGACAAGGCCTACTAATACATCATTTAGCCTCTCTCATGGACTAAGGCAATACAAGCTTACCGCAAACTCACATTGTACGATCTTCGCGATCGCATTTCCCACGCACCAATCATAGATAGTATCGACCTCTATGGTTGATAGACCCACTACTATGCAAGTTAGCTTCTCAATTCACTTAACAATATTATACCATCATTATATAATTGGTTCCATTGTTTCAATGCATTACGTCCATTATTCCACGTGTGTATAATTCCAAATTTTCAATACAGCTTCTACTAATCAACGCATGATAATATATAGCTTAACAGTTCATCGGATATAAACAAACTAAACATTTAACATTCTGTCAAGTTCGATCGATTAAAGTCCTTTCAATCGATTGACAAAAGTAAAATTCGATCGATTGAACTAAGTTTGATCGATTGAGATCAGTCTGTGTTCAATCGATCGAAACGATCGAAAACAGTGCGATCGATTGAGAAGGGGTTTTCTTCTCAAACTGAACCGGACCTCCCGTGTACGTTCGGGGTCTGTTCTCCCTTATCGAAACACATACATACAACCATATCTACGCTACTAAATAAGTATAGGCACTCACCGGTAAAGACGGTGATGCCGGCGAGCTCGGGGTGGCCACGAGTTCCTCGGTGAGCTTTCTTTCTCTCTTCTTCTCTTTCTCTTTCTCTGTCTCTTCTCTTTCTCCCTCTCCTTCTTCTGCTCCTCCTCCTCTTCATCTTCTTCTCTTTCTCTGAGAGAGTGTGTGTGTGTGTGTGTGTGTGTTTGCATGCATGTATATATATATATAACCGTGTGTATGAGTGTATATATATGAGTATATAATATATATATATATATCTTCTTTCTCCAAGGATTTTTAGCAACCCAAAATGCACGCAAAATCAACTTATATATAGGTAAAGAGGGAGGGCAGGTGGTAGCTCTGCGTATACTGATAATAATGCGTTCAATCGATCGAAGTGAGTTCGATCGATTGAGAACAGGTCGGTCAGGGTTCGATCGATTGAGACATGTTCAATCGCTTGGGAAAGGGTTCCACATCACAAATTAGGTCGGCAGAGGTTCGATCACTCGAACAGGTTTCGATCGATTGAGGAAACCTAAGCTCGATCGCTTGAAGGAAGTTCAATCGATTGAAACTGAAATTACAGGGAATGTAAATACAAGTATACTGAATCTTATTTATATCAATAAGGGTATAAAAATACAACGAAAATACAGGGTATTACAACACAGCTAAAATCACTATTCATAAAATACCAGATAATTCAAATAACATTTAAATCACATCAATGTCATTTAATCATGCCAATGCATCATGACTCCACTGATTACCATGTCCTCAATTGACACCTCACAGTTGACCCACGTCAACTCATCTGAATTATTAATCAATGTTAATAATTCCAAAATTTAAATATACAATTAATATAAAAGGTTTTCCGTGACGAGTGTGACAGAGAGTTGAACCCTTCACTTATCCAATGAGAGCTGAACTAGACCACAAGGGCCATGTTTGATGTCACTATATCTATATGGCCTTTGAATGCTCCAACACCTCTAGGCTGAGCCAAGTGATCCACAGCTGGTGGACAAAACGAAAACACCTGTTTCTTAGACAAAACCCGATCAGGTGAAGACTGTATCGTCTATTTTTGCAATTGCTCTCATCAAATTTTTCCTTCCTTTTTCTTTTCAATCTTGTGTTATCTTATCACCGTGTTGTTGTTCCACTGCCACCATGTGCTCTACCCACCATTGTTGGGAATTTAAAATGTGGAACCAAATTTCCTCAATAAATACAAAAAAGCACATCAACAGTAATAAATATGCACACTAAAGAATACATAGATCGCATTGACCACAAAAATTTACAAAACAAAATAAATAGCTTGAATGGCTAAAATGGCCTTCAAAACGTACACACATTTTTTTTCCTTCTAAAAAGGTTCAATATTTGGTAAGTGATTCGTGCCCAATATTGCATTCTTGACTACATGTTCTTTATTGTATTGGACATGAATTATCACTTAAACCGGGAGATTTAATGGGTGAATTTGTGCGTTTGTTGTTCTTCTTGATGTTCTCTCTTTACTAATAATACCCCTTTTTCTTATAGGTAAATGAGGCATTGTTGGAAGCTTTGTTTGTGAAGGAACAAAGGAAGAAGTCAAAAGCTGCCCGAGCGGATCGATCCGCCCCTTTCACTTGGATCGATCCGCGCGTTTTATAGAATTCTCTGCCCAGAAATCCGAATGCGGATCGATCCGGACTCTCAACGCGGATCGATCCGCGTGTTTCGCTGAAGATTCTAACGACGAATTAAAGAAGCGGATCGATCCGGATTTTTGCCTTGGATCGATCCGCGCTCTCTGCTGATGTTTCCTTCCTTTTATTACAACTTTGCCATTTTGTTTTGGGACTATATATAGTTTAAGATGAGTTTCTTTTAGGTTATGTTATGTTTTTAGCTTATTTTTAGTTTTTTGTTCTTAGGGTAGAAGCTCTCTCTCTCTCTAATCCTCTCATCTCTCTCCCTCATTACTCCCCATCCACCAACATTCACTTCCATTTATTGTTAGAGAGAGAAGAGAGTGTGCATGTATTGAATGATTGAAGATTTTATTGGAGCAAGTTTTGGATTTCTCATAGCATTTATGGTGATTTCATCTAGTTGGTATAATTTCCCTTCCCCTCTCTTTAATATTATTGTCATTGTGATTATGAGTAGCTAGACCTTCAAGGTTGGGGATCATAAACCCACCATTGGATCTATGTGTAAATATTGTAGGACTCTCACACTTTGAAGCATATCTAGAGTTCATGGGGGTATGGTTTGATGTTTGGAGACCTCACTTCTAATGTCAAGCATTTGAAGTGATTAAATCTCTACACTCTAACCATACACCCATGTGTTGCATTGGAACATCCATCTAGCATGTTGGTTGACTACCACATGTTTGATGATTTGCCACAATGGAATTTTCTACTCTAAAATGTGCTTCAAGTGTGAAAGTCATTTGTTGTTGGTCCAAGGTGGGGGAATGCTCCCCAACCTCAATTTCTCCATTTACAAAATCCCCAAACATTTACTTACACTTAACTTTGTCCAAAGTTACTTTTCACCTTCGAAATAGTCATTAGAGTTAATCTAGAAACAATTGAATCAAACCCATAGTCGAAAAGACTCATTTTTATTTCTTAGTTTGTTAATTGCCCTTCGCATTATAATTGGTTATTAAGCGCCCACCAAGTATTGTTGCACTCCAATCCCTGTGGACTCAATACCCTATTTCCACCGTACTACGTTTCTAATAGGGTTAACAAAAGAACTTGATTGTGACGTAATCAATAAGTTATGGAGACTTTCACTGTTTTGTGTTAGTAATACACTCGGGTCAGGTAACCAATTTTATAAGAATACTAGGGTAGACCCCGTGCAATGCCCGGCTTGTCAAAATTACAAAAATAAATTAAATGTATTTATCTCTGTAAATAAAAATAATAATAATAATAATATTAAATCCTAAATGTACATGTACTGCAGCGAAAAAAAATTTATAAATGTAAAAGTTTCAATAATCTGAGATGGAAGCAAAATATAATTTAATTTTTTCTTCTTCCATTTTTTTTAATATTTTTTTCGGATCTTTTCTTGGTATTTTCACTTATGTTTCTTTTAGCCATACTCTCCCATTTTTTTTGTCTTACTAATAACTTATTTTTAACATCATAAGACATGATATATTGGAAGAACTTATCATATTTTTTCTTTTCTTTTCTTTTCTTTTCTTTTTTTCAACTTTTTTTTTCTTAAAATCAAAATTTTCTTTTCTTTTGTTCTTTTTTTTTTTTTAAAGAATTTTTTTTTTAACATCATAACACATGATATATTCAAAACCCTATCATCTTTTTTCCTTTTCCTTTTTCGTTTAACTACATATAAACTTTATATACATATGATTTATAATGCTAAAATCAAGAAAATGGTTATATGTATTACACACACATGCCTATAAATTGAACTTTCTATTTGATATTATCCACAATCTCCAATATTAATTTTCTCAAGTTTATTTTATGCGCATAAAAAAGTAATTTCTAACCATGTGTATGTGTGAATTAAATTTATAGGTATGTGTGTGTAATAAAATATGAATTCCATTTATATTTAGAGCTCTAAGGCAAAAAAAAAAAAAAAAATGGAAATGTGTAATAAAATATGAAATTCAATTTATATTTATAGCTCAAATGCCAAAAAAAAAAAAAGAAAAAAGAAAAAGAAAGAAGTTAAAGTTGAAAGAAAATGGAAATGTGTATTTTGTGCAACATCTGATTATAAATGTATTTGTAATTGTAAATTAAAATTTGTCGTTTTAACATTGCATAGTATTGTTTATATATGTATCATATGTATTACTATAGAGTAATGCTACACACACTCTGAAAGCACACCAAATGCACAATCTTGCTTAAAAAGGTTGGACTTTGTGCTGAAAAGTCTGCACACACTAAAGTGGGTGTTTTGTGTGTGCAGTCTTTGCAGCATAAAGTCCAACATTTTTAAGCAATGTTGTGCATTTTAGTGTGCTTTTCAGAGTCTGTGTAGCATTGTTGATTACTATTTATATATTTATTATGAGTGTGTGTATAACATAGTATATTAAATTAATTTTATTCCAAAATTAATGGTGCTTGTTTGGGAAACAAAAAAACTTAAAAACAAAGGCTAAAATCGGTTTTCCAAACACGGCACAACCGGTTTCACAAATTTTTTTTTTTTTATTATTATTTTTTTCATTTTTTTTTGTTGAAAAAGTGAGGTGGGCCTATGAATTTAACTTACACACATGCTTAGACATTTAATTTTATTTCACATATATGCCTTCAAAAAACAAAAAACCTATAATTGGTTGTCCCAAAATATTTTGATCACACACAATGCCTATCATTTTTATTTTATATTTGGATATTACCCACAATCTACAAAAAAATTCGTTTGTTTTTTTTAAGGCATGTGTGTAATAAAATTAAATGTCTAAGCATGTATGTAAATTAAATTTATAGGCACACCTCACTTTTCAAGGGAAAAAAAAAAACCAAAATCATTTGTGAATAAATGACCAAAAAAAGTGTGGAAATGTATGGAATTGTATAGGATTTTCAAAGGGGAAATGGTAAAAATGAACAATTCAAAAAATGACAAATAAGGACAAAATTTAAATTGGAAATCACATTTAGCCTCTTTTATATAGGGTGTAGGTATATATATATATATATATATATTTATTTATTTATATGGGGTATATCAAACAAATGTTAGTGCTTTGTTTGGTAAAACCAAAAAAAGAAAAACAAAACCAAACAAAACCAAACAAAGCATAGCCCAATTCGAGTTGTGTTGTGCCTTGTTTGTGTTAGTGGTTTGTTAGGGAAAACCCAAAAAAATAAAAACAAAACCTAGCAAAACACCAAATAAAACAAAATAAAACCAAACAAGCTAGTGAATTGTTTGGGAAGAACGAAAAAACATACAAACCACTAAGCCGAAAAGCGGTGTGCCTTGATCATTTGTTGACTTTTGGGGTTTTGAACCAAATTGTAAATATTTGTAATTATTGCTTGAAAAGTTGATTGAATCATTACTTGTAGATTAAATAATTTTAAAAGTTGAATGAAATTACAAATATTTGTAATTATGGTTTGAAAAGTTGATTGAATCATCATTTCTAAATAATTTAATTTTAAAAGTTGACCTAATAGTAATAAGGGTTGTTTTGGGGGTGAAATGACCAACCTACCCTCACAAAATGGCAAAAAATGAAAGTAATCATTAAAGGAAAATGAAACAAAAAAGAAAAGTAAGGGTAAAAATGTGATTTCAAACAAATCAAGAATTGACAAATTATGACAAAATTGAAATTGAAACCACTCTTAGCCTCTTTTATAGTATAGTGTAGATAGTGTAGAAATATGGAGAAGAATAAAGGCAAGATTAAGCCCTTGCCTTGGGTAGCGTATGGTTCCGCTCTCTCTTTGCTTCCTTATTGCTTACAAACATGATACATCCCAGGTTTTTTCACCTTTCTTTTCTATCTTCATGGAACAATGAAACAACGTAAGCCTTTCGGCACAAACAAATTTTACAAACACAATCCACAAACACCACAATGTATCTATCTCTCTCTTAATCAGGTTCACTAACAGGTCACAATGTATGTGAGATTTGTTTGTGTCCAAAGACTTACTCATGAAACAAAGAGATCGCCAAGAAAAACTATGAAAGCACATATGATGGGCGGCCGAGATTGCAGCAACAGTGGACATAGAACTAACCACTTAATATCCCGGCTTCCGAAAGCCATGTTTTCACCACTTTCGCAGCGGTGCTGATGTACCAAACCTGGACTCTTCCAAATAAGGTCCTGTTTGAGAACATCCCAGTGGACATTCCGGTGTGGTCCCGTCAAACAAAGCTGATTGTTGTGGATCATTGGAAGAGTCTGCATTCTTCCCACCTTCCTTTTTGCAAGCCTCAAACTTTTGGATACCCCTTCCGCCGGGTTGGGTCAAAGCAAACTTTGACGTTGCGGACCTGCGGTTATGAACCGACTACAGTCCTTGCTGCCAATTTCAAAACCCATTCAAAAATTCTGTTTGCTGCTACCTCTCTTTGCAGATGTTCTGTCCCCTCTCTTGGCAGAAGCAAACGCAGCCCTGTTTGCTATCAGATTGACCAGTGATTTGAAGCTGAATTCTGTGATTTTTGAAGGAGATTCTCTCCTTGTTTGCAAGCCCTTGGCCAGCTCTTCTGCGGAGCCTGAGTGGGCTATAGGCAGCCTCAATTCACGAAGGACGTGTTTTACTTGATAGGTCTTTTGCTTTTTGGAATGTTGTACATGTTCTTAGATCTGGAAATACTACTCACAATTTGGCCCATTGGGCATTTCATTGTAATTTTTGTAGTCCCGTCCCCATTGAAGATCTTCCTCCTGTTTGGGAAGATGATCCTCAAGGGGGTTTTGTGGCCTGTTGTTACTTTTGACCTTAATGATATTTCTCATCTTCCAGCCAAAAAAAAAAAAAAAACACTTACAAAAGGTCACCTCATCATGTTTTCTTTGTATTTGCTTTTGGGTGATTCCACCACTGATGCTCACGTGATGACACACAACACATATGCATTTTCCTTTGAGACATTGAAAGCAGAAACACACTTGCACGTTTATTAAGTCAAAACTAAGTTTTCAGACATTCCAAACAGCATTTTCCTTGGCCATGAATCGTGAACTCCACCTGAAACATAGCACAGCACAACACCTTGTTCTTAGCAAACCATTTCCAGTTTACACTAATCCGACAGCATTATCGGCCTTCTTTTCTTTTTCTAATTATAATAACACGAGGTACTTCCATTGAGTTCTCATTTTCACCCCAAAGTAAATGATGGGGGGTTGAATCACAAAACAAGTCCTTGCAATGCACACAGAGAGTCTAAATTCCCGTCGCACCAGTTACAACCAAAATATTTTATAGCCAAGAGACCACATAATACTCCATAAAGATGTATCAATTACACACACAAAAAAAAAAAAAAAACTATGCCACGTACACTTAACTTATAGCCAAGAGACCACATATCGATCCATTGCCTCGCCCCTCAGGTGAATAAGCACCCGACCCGTAGAATCAGCAATTCAGCTTTCCACTTCATTTTATTAGCATGAATAGAAAAACAGACCGACAGAAAATACATTGTCATGAACAACAACATTATGACAAACCTATGACTAGCTTATGAGAATTCTGCCACAATTGTCATCAGCTCAATCAGTAAGCTGTGAATTGTCATACGAATATGAATCATGAGCAAGTGTCTGCATCAAGGGAAGAATAGAAAGATATCAAACTAACGAGAAAACACAAGTCATCAAACTAACGAGAAAACACACAAGTCAGTCATTCACAAAAAAAAACAACTAAAAAATTGGAATACAGTACAAACAAGAGACGCAATAATAAAAACACAAGCTCCCGCTAAAAATTGGAGGCACAATAGGAAAAGAAAAAGATCGATATTCAAAATTGAGATTTTTCGTAACACCTTGAGCTGAGAAAGAGAGCTCAAAATTCTTAGTTGAGAACACCCAATTCAGATTTGATCTTCCACTAATTATTGTGGGCTTTTCAGAAAGTTAATAATTTTGGAAACCATAAAGGTTCAACTCGTAGATGCGAGCCATGACAAAACACTATTCCTTGGTTACTTGTGGTTTGTTCTCTATCAACTACAAATTAACAAAGCCCTAATCCCAACTACTAATGTGAGCTACACAAATCTCTAATTGCTAGAGACTAACTACGCCATGTCATCGGTAGTATATAGCTACTTTTAGCTTCCTTTTGTGCCCATATCTTAACTTGAAGATTACTCCTTACTCCTTAACAATGCAGCCAATAGTACTCACAAGAAGCTAAAAGGTGCCACCAACTAACTGTGCATCATGATTCATTCATGAATAACTGATTGCACCATTAGATAGACCGTATCATAGTATTACACCCAACCTACATGCACAATGTCGTAGCCTCCAAACCCCCACTTGCCCTTTCCTTTAAAAAAGCGAAAAAGAAAAAGAAAAAAAAGGGGGAATACAGAATAAAGATGACATTCAAGCTCCTTACGGACAAAAAAACTTGTGCGGACATATATGCTTTATAAATAGAGAATCTAAATGTACTATGTTCTGAAGAAACATGAGGAGCAAAAACCAAAAACTCATAATCTCCATCAAGTAAGTTCATTTGCACTGATTTACCATTAAAAAGTGGAAAACCAACAGAAAAGGGCAAACCTATCCAAAACTATATTTTAAAGAAGGGTGTGCAATTGAATACCTGTTCCTGTGAGCGGAAATACATGAAGGGCGTATACTGGAGAAAATTTGAAACCCTCGAGGTATAAATATCAGCATACCTGCAATGCGAATAAATAAAAAGACATATAAGGACAATACTCAACGATGTTGCATGACCACCAACTGCTGTGGCTTCAATTCTAAATATCACAAGGTGAACAGAAAGATATCAAGAAAGTACATACTTCTCAATTTGTCTCATTAAATGGCTTTTGTCCCATAGACCTGCACGTGAGAGAAAACCCCACCTAGCACAAAGGGTTGGCTAGTCAACTCCTAGTCCAAATGTGTTTAAACAGAGAACGCAGGCAGGCATACACATGCAATTAGGATGGATGCACATGCGCTCGAGCACAATATGACCTATGCACAAACTTTCCATTCTCATTTAGCTTTTGAGGATTTCTAAGTGTCTTAGAATGCACAATTTGGTCCGCAAGTTTCCCAAATTTTCCATTCTCATTTTAGTTTTTGAGGATTTCCAAGTGTCTTAGAGTTTCCAAGCATAGTTTGTTTACCAAAGATTTGTGAATTTGTCCTCATTGTACTGGCTATCTTGTTACTTTTTGGTTGATTAATAATTCATTGTTGATCCATGTTTGCATGGGTAAAAGGGCAAACCCTGTGCATGAGGCTCCAGCCCCCCGTGTAATTGGCAACCTTATCCCCGTATATGAAGAGGCTGTCTCCGCGTTTCGAACCCGCGAACCCCAAAGTCACAACAGAGCAACATTACTATTGCGCTGAGGAGTGCCTTCTGTTACAGTGAACATGGCATATCAAAGAAATTAAAAAATTTGCTCCAAACATGTGGGTTATAGAGCAGATTATATAAACTGTTGGACTTCTTCCCAGCTTCTTTTGACTTTATTGTCTCTGCAGTTAGAAGCCTGGACCCTCTCATAGTTTTAGCTTGTTAATCTCTGGTTAGTTTTGTATCCGGGGCTATCACCGCTTCATTGATTATTGGATAGATCAGTTTCGGTATGTAAATAACACCACACAAACATGTACAACGAAGCCAGATATTCTCCCACCATTACCTTCTATTGAAGTGCTCCCCATCTGCTTCCAACATTGGAGCAATTTTACCGTCCAATCTTTGCATGACGATGAGTAGCTTCTGCATGCTTTCCATGAGTTCTTGATCATTCATATTAGTTGCAGCAAGAGTCTGAACATGCATAGTGAAAAAAATCTTATACTAAAGAAGCACATCTAATTTGTATTGTGCCAAGCTTCACCTGACATAACTTATGTTAATTTTACTTAGAAGTCCAACCCATCTAAGATATGCTACGCTGCTAGCAGACCATCAAGGAAAAAACAGCATGGCATGGCCCAATACTAAAATCATGTGAACTTTACAAATCCAACGTTCGCAGTTTGCTTCAACTAGTCCTTGATTTTCTCCTTCACTTCTATCATTACAAGAAAGATTTAGCTAAAAAGGAAGAGAAAAGGGAATAGAGGCAAAGAGAATGATGATTTGACTTTGGTCCATAAGCCTTCTTTGCTTGAGAACATTCTTAATGTAATGACATAGTTTCTGGTTGGTAGTAGAGAGCTGAAGGGGGTAGCAATCATCGGTTAGGAAGGTAACAAAATACCTTAGTTAGAGAATCTTAAAAAGGAGTGAAGTTGATACATATAAACAAACTTCCGTGGAAATACTGTTTAAATCACACTTCACTGTATCTCTTTTGCAATGTTTGCTTTACAAATTTTAAATTACCTTTCAATCAGGGATATAGTCGTGAACTAAGTGATAGGGTTATAATCTAACTTTTACAATCCTACATCCTCACTGAATCACATTTTACCACAAGGTAAATGTTTATTTCTTTATCAGAAAATATTTTATATATATATATATATATATATAGAGAGAGAGAGAGAGAGAGAGAGTGAGATACATATATATATAAACATATATATATTTATCATGGATGATGTAAGACGAGGTAGTAAATAACAAAATGCTGAAAGGTCATGTTCAAAAGAAGAAAAAAAAATCAAAAAGCCTAATCACAATACAACACAATTCAATCACATGAGGAACGACAAGTTTCTCTCAGGAGCCCTTCAAAAAATTACCGACAAAAACACAAGCAGAAAAAGTTGCAAGGGTCTGAGAACAATGTTGAGAAACAGTTTTGGGAAAAAAAATAAATAAATAAGCTACTGGATTCATTGCTTTGAGCAAGGGAAAGAGAAATGATGTGTAGACCTTGTAACGAAGAGACAACTAGGTCAAGGCATGGTGAATTGCAAGCATTTCAAATTCAGAAAAGGAAAAAGACGTGACACACATTAAAACGGTGGAATGTTGGATTAAAACATGATAAACATTTCTATACTAATATATAAAAGAGACTTAGAGTGATTTCCAATTTCAATTGTCCTTATTTGTAATTCTTTCAATTGTTTGCTCCTTATATATAATTTTGCCTTTACTAATACAATGAGATGCCATGCCTTGTTTGGCAAACCGAATTTTGCCTTTATTTGTGTTTGTGTTTTTTTTTTTAACCCAAACAAGGCACTCAAAAAATAATAGGGTTTGTTTGGCAAACCAGTTGTGGCCATTGTTTGTCTTGTTTGTTTCCACTTTTTCCCAAACAAGGCACTAAACCCATGGATCAAAAGTCAACAATTTTGGCTACCTTGTTTTGTAAACCGATTTTGTGCTTTGTTTTTGTTTTTTTGCTTTCGTTTTCCCAAACAATGCTTTATGTACATATAATGGATCAACAATTTCGGTGCCTTGTTTGGCAAATTGATTTTGTGCTTTTGGTTTTTGTTTTTCCCAAACAAAGCTTTACACACATATAATTTAAACTTAATAAATTTAATTCATTTGTTTTATAAATTTATAATTTCATACAATTTCATATCTTTTCATACTCATAAGAAATATATAATAATAATCATAATACATATATAAGAAATACTTTGCAAAGTTAAAAGACAAATTGTAATTTACAATTACTAATACATCTAAAATCATATTTTATCACACACATACCTATAAATTTAATTCACACACAAATACATTCGTTTTTTTTTAAATTTAATTTCATATCATTTCATACTCATCATAAATATATAATAATATTAATAGATTTAATAAAATTAATTATTCATCATAAATAATAATAATAATAATAATAATAACAATACTAATAATAATAATACATATATAAGAAATACTTTGCAACAATTTCATACTCATAATAAATATATAATAATAACAATAATAATATTACATATATAAGAAATACTTTGCAAAGTTAAAAGACAAATTGTAATTTACAATTACTTATACATCTACAATCCTATTTTATTACATACACATTCCTATGAATTTAATTCACACACACATACAATGTTATCATACGCATAATAAATATATATGAAATACTTTGCAAACTTAAAAAGACAAATTGTAATTTACAATTACTCATATCATTTAATACTCATAATAAATATATAATAATAATAGATTTAATAAATTTAATTCATTTGTTTTTTAAATTTTTAAGTTCATATCATTCTCATAACAAGGAAAAGAAAATAACAAATATGATTAGTTTTTTCAAAATATCATGTGTTATAATGTTAAAACAAAGTTATTACTTTTAAACAACACTTTCAACTTTATTGTATGAAGTTTATATCTAATTAAACAAAAAAGAAAAAGAAAAAGACAAAAGATGATAAGGTTTTTCAAAATATCGTGTGTTATGATATTAAAAATAAGTTATTACTTTAAGAGAAATGCTAGGTACACTTTGAAATCCACACTGAATTTGACATCTCATGTTTTAAATACATGTACCTTGTGTTGTGTGAATTTTATACACTTTTTCTGTGCACCACTTACACAGCACAGGGTACATACATTTAAAGCTAAGTGTCAAATTCAGTGTGGATTTCAAAGTGTGCCTAGCATTTCTCTTACTTTAAACAACATTACTCTCAACACTATTTTGTGCATAGTTCATACAATAAATAGTGGATAAAAAAATAAATAAATAAAAGGAGAAAAATGCTTAAAACAAAAGTGAAAACACTAAAGAAAGATTTGGAAAAAAAAGAAAGAAAAAGAAAATATATTTGCTTCCATCCAAGATTATTGAAGCTTTTACGTTTACAACTTTATTTTGTTAATAGTACATATTCAATACATTTAGGATTTAGTATTGTTTGGTCTAATTTTTTTCAAGTCACAAAACTATAATGTATCATTATAAACGATAAATAAATCTAATTTATTTTCCAATTTTGACGGACCCATGCATTGCACAGGCGTCTATCCTAGTATTTATAAAACAAACTACAGTCCAACCCAGAGAGAGACAACCAACAGCAAGCTGCAGAAATTACTTGAGCAGGACGCCCTTTGGTTCTCCTTTGTAGAGCAAGCCGAAGTTGGTTAAAGAGATCCCCTACAACCTCCTTCTGGTTTATAAGCTCTATGAGTGTAGCTCGATGACTTCGGCCATGAATCAAAGCGCTATACTGCAGTTGGAAAATAAAAAAAAGCAGATAAAACAAAACATTTGTTTAGCACTCACAAAACAATGATGGAAAAGACCAGATCAATGGTACTATCAATTGGTGGCTTTAAAGCAATAAATCACTACACTCGGTATCTTTTGAATAGAATCATTACTTAACCAAAAAAAGAAGTTGATCAGTGCACCATATGCAGTAACGTTCACAATAATTGCAATTTGAGAGGCTAAAAAACGTTGCTTTCTAGTTCAGTTTTTAAGGTTATCATTATTTTCATGTAACGTAAAAAGAGAATCTTCAGTTATTTAGAACATATCAGTATCCAAGAAATTACTCTCCTCCTCTCCCTTCCCCATGTCCACCTCCTAGACAACAACACAGAGGGTTAAAATCAGAACCACTACCTCTTCTTCCAATTCTCGACAAATCAATGCTGTCCGCCATCGAAGATGGACTTTGGATTGGCTTACATCTGTATATATATGGTCCCCAACGTACAATATCTCATCGCCATGGATGTTCAGGGAATTCTCAACCATCTGAGCACTTCCCCCAGAGTACAAGCCCCCTGCAAAAGAAGGTAAGGCACTTAACATATAAAACAAATAACATTATCAATTAAAGGACGAATTTTGTACCAAATACTGAATGAGAATTTACTATAGCAAGTCTTGTGATGTATACACAATTATCTGGTGAAAGTCACTTTTATGCAGACGATGTTTAAGTTCTGGTGATGTAGGCTCTCAAATTGTTTGAGAAATTTAAAGAAATGATAATTTAATAATTTAAGAAAGAGAAATTCATCAGTGTTTTACTAATTACTTTATAAAGCTAGGAAAAAAACAAGAAGAAGACGAAGAAGAAGGGGGATTAAGCATAGCAACCAATTGCTTTGCTGAATGGATAAATATTGACTTCACATATCAGTAGAAACTAGTGCTGCACACGGGTTGGGTTTCGATGGAACCAGAACCAACCCGGCCCTGGATGGTTCCAGGTCTAGAGACTCATACCCGGCACAACAAAATTGGACCGATCTGAGCAGTAAATAAGGGTCTGTCGGGTCTCTCTCTCTCTCTCTCCCTCTTTTCTTCCCCTTTTCCATTTTCCATTTTATTTTCCTTCACGCTTAAATACCATTAAATTTAAAAAAAAAAAAGAATTCAGGAGAAGCGGAAGATGAAACCAAATATTTTCATTTCATGTCATTTCATGAAACCAAACAGTTCCTTATTTAACAAACTAAGTGGCATAGAACTGGTCCCTTGACACCTCACCTGGTGGAGGTTGAGGTTGAATGCTAAAAACATAGCCGTGTACTCCAAAGGAGAGAGCAGATACTAGACATGCATCACTTGGTCTCCATCGCAGACAAATCGGAGTATCCAAAGTACTCACATTTCTGGATCATATTGTTGCCGATATGCGAAATCACACAAAGTATACTCCTCATACAACTTCATGTCCCCCTCCTCCAAATTGGGTCCTCCGCCACCGCCTCCGACGGATTTAGCGGCTGCACCGCCAAATTTAGCAGACCCAGAGCTTTTTTGACCTATGGGGATCGGGGTCGGCAATACAGCTAAAATAGCGACTCTGCTAGACTTAGCAGAGAAAAATGGATCATTTGATCCAATTCATTCATGGCAGCAACAATTCCAAGACCCACAACCCTCGTTCATGGTGGCCAGATTTTACCTCGGAGGTGAAAACCAGAGTAGAAAACTCTTCGATTGTTTGATTTAGGGTTTGGGTTTGTTTAGGGTGAACACTGAACATGGGCGTAGAGAGAGAGAGAGAGAGAGAAAGAGAGGCAGGTTTGGGTTTGCTTAGGCTGAAGTCTGAACAGAGGCGTAGAGAGAGAGAGGGAGAAAGTGTATGGGTTAGGTCTTAAACTCTTAACGTATTTTTTTAATTTATTAATTCTTGTGTGGTTCTTGGGTCTCGCTTGGTTTACCCGAACTTTAGACCCGAGCCAACCCACTGATTCTTTTTTCAATTGGACCCAAACTTGACCCGAACAAGAGTAATCACAGACATGAACCATCCGGGTCGGGCTGGGTCTTCGTGTCCTGGGTATTTTGTGCACCCCTAGTAGAAACTTGGGATTAACTTCAGAAAACATCAGCCAGGAACTCAAAATTGAGTAGTCATTGAACAGTAAATACAAAGAACATATTTTTTTAAAAAAAAAGAAAAGAAAAGACAACAGTCGTAGTGTCTCCCTAAAACAAGCTGAATATCCCCTGATTGGATCGCTTCAACAAGTCTCGTACTTACTATAAGTTGATGTCTAGTACCTAACCCAATAAGACTTCTTTGCGGAGGTATTTTGGGGATGCGTCCAAAATCCCTCTTGGCGGTTGGAATAGAGTTTCCCTGCAGGTCAGAGGTGGGTGATTGGAATAGACTTCCCAGGCTCCGCTTGGCATGTGGAAGTGTAGGATGCAAATGAGAGACGCTTTATGGCAGAGTGGTGGAACAGAATTTAGGTTGCTCCATGGTAGGGGTTGTGATCCCATTAGGATGTGATCATGGAACAAAGCATCGTGAAGAGATTGAAAGTATTCTTCACTATGACCTTTTTGGGGTGGGTTATGATGAAAAAGGGAGTTTCTGACATAATCTCTAGTGTTATTACAAGACATTAAAGGATAGATTCCAAACTAATTTTGGATGCAGTTGATAAGAATGCCTTGGTAGCAGATTATGTCTGTTTTCCTAGTAGTCGGGTGGGTTTGGAGACCTCAGTTCACAGAGAATTTCAGGACTAGGAGTTGCATGTAGTGACATGTATAGGATTTTCTACCTAGTGCAATGGCTTTGGGTGGTTGGGAGGAGGATACTAGGTGGAGAGTGGGAAGCAGGGTTAAAAGCATCAGCCGACGCCATTTCGTATCGGTATCGATGGGGTTATAATTCGTAGGTTGTGTATTGTGATAATCTATTGGACCTATTTTGTTATTCTTATTATTTTAGAATTTTTTTTATATTATTTTTTCTTAAATCTAGCATATCCTTGCATATCGCCCGATAGCGGGCTGTGACCAAGTCGGTTCGGAGACCTTCGGGACTTTGAACCATGGTGGGAAGTGAAGGGATGCATTATTTTGCTATCTTTGCATACTACTTTTAGTGGTTTTTTCTCCTTGGTTAGCCGCTTTAGATGACATTCTCATGTGAACAATCCAAAGAGAAGAGACTTCCATATACAGTGTACTATGTGCAGGAGAGATTAAATAGAGTGTGGACCACCACTGCCTTCATTGCAAGGTCACCATGCAGATATGGGGGCTGCATTTTTCCTTGTGCAAACGTTCTTTACAGTTGCATACCTCACGAGTACAACAGTTGAGCTCGAGCCCCATTTGGTACCCTCAATGAAATTTTCTTTGATTACCCAAAAGGAATTTGCTAGACAGCATGCACTTAGGCAGCAGCAAGGACTAAGGAATGCATAATTCATAGCAGAGCCACTATGGCAATATATGCTCCATCGTCAACTTGTTCATTGTCCTGCCTACGGCATTTTCTTCGTATAACTAGCGTTGTTGAGGTGGCTATATCACAACTGTTTCATATAGAAGCCTTTTTCTTCACATACAATCTTGCATTTAGAGCCAACCAAAGCAAACACACACGAACAAGAGAACACAAGACAGCAAATTTTTTTGACTTATTTGCCTCGTAAGTAGGGTATACTATACTGAGATAGCAACCAGAAGAGCCAAGGCACTAGACAATATATTCAGGAAAAAGAAGGCCAAGCACTAATTAAAACAAACTACCTGGACGAGCCTTGAAACATGGACGCATTAGACCCTCCCCAGTCACAACTTCATACAGTGGGTGTGACATTTGGAAGAATTCTGGTTTCCTCGCTGACACTATTACCTATCCAAGATTGACAATAAACCATAAACTTAGTGCAAGTGAGTTTTTGAGGATTTGTCCGAGTACCTCCAATATATTGGTAATCCACTTATCCCACATCATTTATTTCTGCTTTCCAAAAAGACATTAAGAAATGAAATATTTGTCCATGTGAAAGCCGTATGTGCACGGGGACGGTTGGGGGTGTTCGATAAGCAAATGTTCAAATTGACAAGAGGATCCCAACATTTGGGATGAGGGGAAAAGAATGCCAGCAGGGAAGCACGGATTCTTCTATAAGGTCAAAGAATCCCATCGGATACCCACTGGCTTGGATTCTTCTCGGTTGTGGCATGGTGTTTTTTATAATGATCTTTTTTTAAGAAAAGGCGACTCTAACACAACTTATAAAAAGTTTGAAGTCAAGTTAAGAATGATATCACACGTCAAAAGGATAGTATTGCTTGTCTTAATTACATACAAAATCAAGACAATGCATAGTTTATAAAAAAAAAAAAACCTAAGTTGGTATTTTAATAATTTAAGGAAGTACTCCCGCACCCGCACCCTTGACTTTTGGAAAAGTGACTAATCCCCCGCACTCGCATTGGTGCTTTCTTGAATGCCAGTCGTAGCTTATATATTGACAACATGAGGGAAAGGAGGTTCTTCCACCATGTTTGTGCAGAAATAAAACTCAAGAAGCAAGCTCCCTATGTTTCAAAAACTTGAGCTATCATTTACAGGATACCACATTGGACCAAAGTGAGAAGAAAGAAGGTAGATAGAAGTTAGTACAGTTACAGGGAAAATATGCGAGTCTACTCACCATGTCAAATAGATCTCGCCAACTCATATCATTGGGAAGAAATCTATTAAAGGAATGCCTCATCATTTGGTCGGTATAATGGTAATCTGAGTTAGTAATAAGCAAGAGTCTTTTCCCAGCCTGATGCAACACAATCCCAAGCAGAGAAGGAAATTTTGAGATGACTCTTTTCTGGTTGTACCTTAACAAAACACTTAAAACGATTCTAACAAATTGCAAAGTAATGATAAATAAAGAGAAGTACCTCTTTTTGATCCAAAAGTGCCAGAGGTAGCTCCGGATCAGGCTCGACAAACAGTTCAGGCTTGGACATAATCTCACTCTGTATGAGCGCCACTGATCATCAATTGATGCTTGTACAGCATGATAATGATAATAGAAAATCGAGTATATAAAAATCACTTACCTTAAGTTGACCTTCAACATGTGCCCTGAAGAGGGCCTTCCCAACAGCCTGTAAATAGTGCCGAGCGTCAAAAGATTATACTTAAAATCACAGTCCCAAATTAAAGTCCACAACTAATATTGCCTTGTAAAGCCCTTTGTAATCAAGTGGACCAAGATCTGCTCCTATGGCTCCCTCATCCAATCTGTCGACCATCTAAAAGTGAAGCACAGTGGAATTAATTAGTCAAAATGAGTTACGACATGCACAGTGAACGTTGAAACAGATGTATGCCAAACTGAATGAGATGGTGCATAAAAGGAAGAAAAGTCACAATTTGTATACACATAACTCAGATTATTATAACTACACTAGCAAAAGCAGTTGTCTACTGAAACTGAGTAACGTCAAACCAAACATGGCAGATCTCACCAAGCACTAAGGCTTAACTAAGGTTAAAAGCTGCGAGGGAAGTTCACGGAGTCTGTGCCTTCTGTAAAAGCTTTATTAAGCTGAGTTTACACAAGTACCTTTACAAGAACCACAGGGCTCCAATAAAGAGATAGCTTTTATGTAAGATAATCATATATGGCAAATAATCCAACTGGTTAAGCATATGCTTATACCAGAGACAGAGACTCACCTATGCAGGTCTGACAAGAATCACAGAGACGCTGCACAGGTGGGGAGATTAACGAAGCAAGATCTGCTTGGACCACTAAACAGCTTTGGACGATATAATCATACAAGGGAAACACAAGTTCCTAAACTAGAATGAAACATCGAAGTCCTTTGCAGCATTAAACATTCAACACAACGGAACATTGAAGATGTATGGCCATCAGCATACGTTTATGGCATTTCAAGCTTCTCTAGTTTGTGACTCACAAAATTTTAGCATGCATCACAAACAGAATTCAGGGCGACAACCAACAGGTTGTGAATATTACATATGGAGGCTGGAGCAATTAGGATCGCATAAGCTCAAGTTTGATTACTGGCTCTTGAAACAAAATAAAAAATTCATTACTATATAAGGTACTATCACTTCTCAAATGTATAAATTCTTCAATCACTACCACACACACACACACACACACACACACACACACACACACCCGGCACACAAAAAAAAAGAGGAGCAAAAAAGTGATAGGTGTAGGGACACAGTATGACATATGACAGAATGCATCCATGAGAAGGCTCAACATGCAGCACTAAGAAGCACCGACACGGACACGCGACACTGATACGACACGACTCGAATACGTCGACACGCTATTTCGTAAAAAAAGCATGATATGATACATCAGGGACATGATTTTTTTTAAAATATATATTTTAACATGTCTAATCAAAATTGTCATAAAAGCACTTAAATCACAACAATATTATAAATTTATAACGTTATCAATACCAACAAAGTCGATGAATATAATGCTTCCATAATTATAAACAAAACCCGTAATTAGAAAAATCACAATGTTTTATTTATATATATTAGATACAAACACATACTTCAAGGATGGATATTTAAAACCAATTTTATATTAAAATAATATGGAATAGTATAAATTTTGTGATTTTTTGTGTGACTTTTTTTTAGAAACAATAATACTTTTGGGGTAAAATTACTAAAATATTAATATTTTATAAATATATAAGACTCATGGGATATTTTACAATTATTATTAAGTTAAATATATGTGTATAAGTATCGACAGTTCATGTCGGCGAGAGAGAGAGAGAGAGAGAGAGAGAGAGAGAGAGAGAGAGAGAGAGAGAGAGAGAGAGAGAATGAATTGCGATTGGAGACTTCGAAGTCTGAAACAGCCCAAACGATCTTCATCGAATCAACATCGAACTGTGCCTTCTCTCCGGTCTCTCTAGTCTCTCTCATCAGCTAAAATCCTGATTGCGAGCACGTCGAGCAGCAGCAAGTGGATCTGATTGCGAGCAGCAGGTATGTTTCTTCTTCTTCTTCTTCTTCTTCTTCTTCTTCTTCTTCCCTCTCCATTTTTAGGGTTTTTAGAATGGAATGACATGCTGCGTGTAGCGATCGTGCGTGTCACGATCGTGTCCTTGCATGTCAGGAACGTGTCGCCTGTGTGTCAGCCCAGGAAAAAAGAATAAAAAAAAACTCAGATTCGTAAAAGTGCATATCTGACACGAATCCCGAGCGTGTCGGGTCGTGTCTGTGTCGAATACGCGAATCGACACAGGTACGATCCCATTTAGAGTGTCGGTGCTTCATAGATGCAGCATATTGTCTACGTCAGAAAGAAGGGAGTGAGTTAACATCATTGTAATCGAAACACAAACACTATGCAATATCCACAATCAGTATAATTACCTGCATATAAGCTACTGCTTCTGAAACCGAGAATAGTGTGTTAAGGAACTCCCACCGACTCTCCTTCCGTAGATCCACCAGTTCACGCCCATACATCTCACTTTCATGCATAGAAAGTTAAGAGGCACTATAGAAAACATTACCCAAATTGTGCCACAAAGGACACCTCAAACTAAAAAAATGTACAGAAATTAGTTTGTGTTAATAACAACTCGACTGGTAATTATGCACATGCACGGCCATACGCAGCATTTGACACCATCTTTCAGGCAAAGCATTATACCAGTTGGCATTGCCCACAAGATAAAGAGCTAGTTTACTGTCTGCAAAATGGCCCGTGCACTTTGCATGTCCACCATTTGACCCATGTTCTACCCCTGAATTAGAATGTAAATCGAATTTCCTCAGGCTACAACAAAATTACAAGCCATAAATTTTGAAGCTCACCTTACAGCTTGAGTAGATAGCATGCTTGTGCCATGCATAGCCCTTTTGACGTAACCAAATCGATCTGCTTTAACCAAGTTGCCTTTCTCTTTATCGATAACGAGGCCTCTAATTACCTAACAACAATAAGGTAGTGAACAAGCAATGCCTCAACATGTATGTAGAAAATTAAACTCTACATATTTCACACGAGGAAAAGTATGTCACCAAGTTTGGGTCAAATGCCAGTCCATCAACCGGAAAGCCCATGTTTCTTAGATTGTCCATGCAGTAGTCATAGGCCCGTCCTTCCCATGCCTACAAGATTATATATTTATGTCATACAACTTCTATAATAGATCTCACCATCAATCTTATAAGACATTGATCATATGTGAAAATAAAACTAATATTTCGTAGCCCTGTGGGGCAAATACAGTTCCGGGGAGAAATTTGGGTTTGCTTCCTATGAAGTAGTTGAATCGACAAATCCATAATAATAAAAATAGAATCCGTCATTACCATCACGTTATAATGCATCAATGTGTAGTCCATATCATAGCCTATGACACTAATTGACCGGAGATTTAATGTGCGGCTACAAAATATGCCACGAGGAGAATGTGCTGAAGAAAACGGACCCTGCAATGAATCCTAACGTCAATACACTGTAGAAAAGAAATTATATGACATCATTGCTTCATAAATCAAGAACTTGAGATGTAAAAAATCCGCATTATTTGAATTGAGAAACTAGTTATAGACATCAACAAACTGCAAATGATGACAGAAACATTTCAAACTTGGTGGAAAACTTAAACTGCTCAAGGGAACTAAACTGAACTATTTCTGTAAAAACTTGGGATGAAAATGTTCCATTTGTAGCTGAAATGCATGAATAACAAACTTGAAAGTACACTCCCCATTTTTCATAAGCTAAAGCTGTAGGAATGATGTATTTGGCAGATTTGACAGTCAAAATTCATACTAGTATTCCATTAGCATGAAACGAAGAATATGGGAAGTGAAACAATGTTACCAGGTGAAGAAGATCATTATTTGGGAGATATTGGAAAGTAGAATTGAAAGATAATTGGAGCAGCGCTGCGTAATAATCCAAGCAACTCACAAGCCCATGTGTGTATGTGGTGGAAAGCAATTGAAAATTCTTATTAGGTCATAATAATAATAATAATATTGATTATAGGCTTCTAGGGAAGAAAAAATAAATACAGAAGAAGTGCGGGAAAGAGTAATGAGAAGAAGTAGTAGTTGACAGTAACCGGAATTCCCAATTGTTTAAGCAAGTCCTCGGCCTCTTCAGCTTCCATCCTAGCCACCTCTTCAATTGGACCCTTTAAGTTTAAGGTCGCCTGATCACCAAATTCTAACAAAGAAAGACCATTTATTATTAATATTATTATTATTATGTATTTTGTGAACAAAGTAAAAAAGCACAAAAACAAATACTCCAGAAAATAGAAATAAGTAATACTCCTCCTAGATTAGATAGAAGAATTCAATAATTAGGTCATCTAGTACTAGTATATATAATGCAGGGCAGGACATTGTCGTATGTTAATGTTACCAACAAAAAGGACAGAAGCCAAAGCGTTATCTCAGTTTGGAGAGAGGGTGAGCAAGGAAGGACTGAGGAGTTACCAAAATTGAGATTTAAATCGCCTTTGGTGCTCTGGCCGAGATAGTCGACGTCGTACTTATTAGAGGAAGAGGAAGAGGAAGTGATGGAGAAGACATCGCCGCCTGAGATGGGCTTGGAGTAGTCAACGGTAGAGCGGCAGAGCATAGGATGTCTGTTGTTGTTGGAGATAGTACTAACATAATCCATACTTTTCTGAGGAACAATGAGGCGGGGAGCTCTCACAAGGAGATCGGTTACGGTCGCCATTGTTACCACTACTAGTGCCTAAAAGTAAACACAAACACAATACTCTCTCTCTCTCTCTCTCTCTCTCTCTCTCTTGCCTGTGTGTGATCTGAGCTGAAGAAGGTAAGCGCAGTCCGATTTACCAACGCCACTCGCGAATACGCTTGTCTGAATGTTTGTCTACTGCAATGACCCTTTTTTATCCATTTGAGTTTGGGATAACTCCATCACATGGGAGTGGACCGAGTGGTGTGGGGTATTAGATGGTATAATGGAGTTTGGGTTGGGACAAAGTTTTTTTTATTTTTTATTTTCATGATTTATTTGTTTTTATTTTTATTTTTTATTTTCAACAACGATAGGGGCACTAAAAATTCTACTAATAGTCACAACAACACTCTATCTCTCTCCTTGTGGCACTTTGCTTCCATTGCAGACCCTACAGTACCACTAGGAGAGAGATAGAGTGTGAGTGTGAGTAGGGGTGCTCACGAGTCGGGTTTGGCCCTCATCCGCTCATCCATCCGAACATAGTCGGGTTTTCCCTCCTTCCACTCGTCATCCATTCGCTTTGTCGGGTGCACCCGACTTATCGGGTGGTCGGGTCAGTCAGATAAACCCGACTGTCTCATTTATCTCAATCAAACATTTGCTTTACACATGACTTTGTCTACATTTTTTTTTTGCTTTTAATGTCTTTGTCTACATAGTCATGGGCTAACCAAAGCTCTGACCAAACAAAAAATAAAAACATAGTCATGTGCTAGTTTGATGGTTTTAATATTTTTATATCTCCGCTACTGACATGTATATTGATATAAGAATATAACATATATATTTTTAAAGACTATATAATGCATAATACATATACTGATATAAGCATATTATATATATATACACATATTAAAGACGATATTATACATAATGCATATATTGATATAAACATATTACATATAATTTTTTTAAAAAATAAGTGTATTTCGAGTCGGGTCGGGTGAATCGGATTTTCGCCCCCTAGACCTGTGACTCCACCAGAAACTGTCGAGTTTCCACCTCAAGACTCGTGACTCCACCCACATTGTTTAAAAACAAAAAAAAAAGGCTACGAGTGAGTCGAGTGAGTTGGGTGGGCGGATAGATTTTGAGCAGCCCTAGGTGTGAGTGTTAGTGAAATTTGTTAGTGCCCCAAATATTACTTTTTTTTTTTTTTTTTTTCAAGGTCTATTATTTTAGGAAAAATTAGTGGAAAATTCCTCAAAGTAACTCTTAATAGTTTAGGTTCCAAAAGATTTCTTAGTTTGTTAAAAAGTCCCTTTAGTTGAAACTTATATTCGGTAAACATCCCTAAGCTAAATATTTTTTTTTTCTCTCTCTCTCTGAGATCTGGGTTTGTCTCCACTACAATCGATTTACCGCCACCACCCTCTGCCACCACCACCACAAGCCATCGCCAACCACCACCATTCTCCCCAGCTGCCACCACCACTTCCGCCATTGTTGAAGCCACCACATCCGGCCATCTCCGACTACCTCGAACCAGATCCAACAATATTTGACCAGATCGAACCAGATCCGTCCATCTCCACGTTGGTTGTAGATTTTACAAATATTAAGTGAAATTTCATTTATAATAGCCAAAGTTAATGAAATTCCACTTGATATGCAAGTGAAATTCCACTTGACTTTGGTTATAACAAGTGAAATTTCACTTGTTTTTTTTAATCACCGGAGGTGGTGGGGTGGTAGTCGGAGATGGTAGGGGTGGCGGTCGGAGCCTCGGAGGTGGTAGGGGTGGTGGTAATAGTGGTTAGAGTTAGATGATGAAGATGAGAGTATTTTAGTCTAAGAAATAGGGGGAGAACTTATCCTTAATGATAGATTTAAGTTGTCCTTAATATTAAAAAATCTTATGCATTAGCCCTTTCCACTAACTGCCCTATTATAGATTTTCTTCTTCTATTATTGGGTTGGAGTAGGAGTTAGAGAGGTTTTTTCAAAACCATTCCTACTCGTATTGAAGTTTTGTTTCTTCATACCAACTCAACTCCTTTAGACTTTTATTAGACTCTAACTCCGTACCATTTAGAAGCAAAATGGAGTGGATTACCAACGGGATGGAGGAAATTGTCATCCCTACGCGTACACTGACTTAAACCTAAACTTAAGATAAGGGTGTGTTTGATAACATAATTAAGTAGTGAAAATGAAAATTTTCAACACTTATTTATTTTCAGTGCGTTTGATATCATGTCACTTAATTGGAAAACTAACCAAAAGCTTACTGAAAACTTTAAGTACAAAATTTCTACTAAAAATAATCACTTAATGCATTCCATTTCTGTACTTTAAATACTGTTTTAAGTATTGCAAACTTAATCACTTAAAATTTTCAGAACTTAAAATTCATCAATTAATTTTCAGTACTCAATTTTCAGTTTTATCAAATGGCCCCTAAGTTCTCCTACATGTGAAGGGACGCACAGAGTGGTGTATATAACGAAACAGCACACTCAGTGCTGTGAGAGCACCAGGTGGCACAGTCTGTGTCGTGTGATGAGCTTTGCTTTTTAAGGGCTGCTTGGAAGTGTGAAGAAAACATATGAGAGAAGCACCCAAGAGAATTCCTTAACTACCAAATAATTAACAAACAAAAAAAACATGCACCAAACGACTCACCCTACGCAGTTTGGGAAGCACAAGATGTAGTGTGTACCGTGTAGTGGTGATTGAAATGGCACAGTGTATGTCGTGTGGTGTAGGACTACATACCCTATGCCTTATGGCCGAACTTAGCAAAAACATAGCCAAATAATAAACTTAGGTTCAACTAAGTTTAACTATCATATACCACAGTTATACTTGTACCATTGCAAGTGTTCTACTATTCTATACCACAAAGTTATCCTAAGTTATCCTACATCATTCGCCCGCTGTAGATGCTCTAAGTAAAACCACTATTTATTCCTATCAAAGAAAAAAAATCCACTATTTAAACATGTAAATGAGTAATGCTATGCTATCCAAATAATTAAAAATTTTAGTTTAATTTTCAAATACTTTATGGTTCTACCATGTATTATGACAGTTTGTCATCATCCAAGTAAAATAAGCTTTGAGCCCTAATTTCTCTCATCAAAGTCTCCATTTGCCTCAGTCATTTCTACCTTCGACACCGATGACACTTTCGAACACCATACATCCATTAAAGGGCCATCGCAATGCCTCCAGTCCTAATTTTATTTCACTCACGATCTTCGACATCTCTGATTGCCTCAATTTTATCACTTACGGCCCGTTTGGTTCATGGATTCTAAGGGTGGATTATGAATCAACCCTAAGATTACTAGCAATCTTAAAAATTTATCCTTATTTGGTTCATGGATTATTTATTGGATTGTGGGTCTCACTGAATTTAGAATCCATCCAAAGGTGAAAAATATGGTGAATTCTAAATCCTAGCTTGGAGGTGGTATTCTCAAAGATTACTGGGGTTTTGATTTTATAATTTCATAATCCCAAAACTAACCCTTATATTTGTGGAAGGTTTATGCTAGGTTTTAATGATTCAAAAGTCTACATGACATTACATCAACTATATATTTGACAAGTTTTTTTTATTTCATTTGGAGTTATACATGTTTTACGTTTATGAATTAATTTTTTGCTATTATTGAAGGAAATTTATGTGCATACAATAGTTTTGTAATACCCGTACCCAGAGAAATGAGATAATATTTATTTTGCGTGCATTAATTAGTATAATTAATAGCATGTGATATTTGGCTAAGTTCCAGTTACCCCGACGTGATAAGTGTTCCGGAACAGGGCACAGTTGGATAGATATGAAGTGGGACCCACGGGAGGTCCAGATTGGATAAGTTGCATTTATGTGATTAAATGAATAATTGTTTAGTTGAAATATTCTATTGCTAGTTATGATCTTTTATGGTACCAATTTGGGTACCCGTGAGGGCGAATTGGAAAATGATTCATAATTAGTAGGTTAACTAGCAAAATATGTGGGACCCCATTTGGGACCCACATGTGACATAGATGTATACCCATTTAGATAATTGGGTAGCTACTATAATTGTTTAGGGGATTTCAGAATAGAGCTTTAAAAAATATTGGGGGTGTAAGCATAATATGACAAATTTTGGCTTGGGTTAGGAAGCCCAAGAGGTTGATACCTCATAACATGACTCATCATCTTTTACATATCAAAACAAGAAAAATATAGATACAATATAGGAATTTTCGGCCAAAGAGGGGGAGAAGCTTACGTTGCTGTTTCATCGTCGTTTCTTCGTCGTCGGTACACCGTTTCGCTAATCAAGACCGTGTTCGGACTCGTGGAGGTGAGAGGATCGTCTCTATACCTTTCTTTTTCAGTTTCGTTACCGCTTTTCCGCGACTCTTTTTAAGGTGACCATATGTATATATGATATTTACATGTAGGATTATCATCGGAGATAATTAGAGCTTAAATTTACAAGGAATTCAGGGTTTCTAGGCTTTAATCGGAGTGATTCGTGAGGTGAGTACTCTAATCTTAAATTGGGTATTAATTGATGTTTATGTGATATTGATTATGATAGAATGCCTAGTTCTTGGGTTAGTAGAAGAAGCATGTGTTAGTTAGAGCTAAACATGTTGAATTTGTTGAAATTGCTAAGTGATATGTTGATATGACTATGTGCTTATATAGGTCAATGGATGTCAAGTTATGATCACCATTATTTAGCCCGTATTAACGGGACGATGTTTTCCTTAAGAATAAGGGGACGGTGGTGACGACCACATCGATTTGACTACGGTCACGTGAGGGTGTGTGCTTTCGCTATATACGACATTAAAGTGAGAAAAAGGCCTGGAATCTTGGGTCCGTTGCGATGGTAATTAGTTACTTGACATACCAGCGACTGGTTTTATCATCGTGTTGTATAAACCACATTTCATACTCCAATGGCATGGTTAAAGTATTCACTAAGCATAACCTTAAAATAAAACTGTTTTCTGTGTGGTTATTGAATAACCACTACAGGTATGGATCGCAAAGGGGAAAGGAAGTGATCGGGAATCTGGGCGAAGGGTCATTTTAGTTATATGTTCATAGGCATGTAATTATGTTAGCCTTGGTGGAGTTGGGACTCATGCTTGTAAAGTTGTAGTTGTAAGATATTAAGCACCAACTTTTAATGCTTTAAGATGTGGTTTGGAACTTGTTAATATGGTTGGGTGCATTTCCATTGAGTTTAAGTTGTGTTTTGAGCCTTTGGACTCAAGTTGAGTCAAGCACTGATAAAAGAATGGAAGTTTGTTCTTTCAAATGGATTTTCATGGATTTTGATGATTAAGTGAACTTGTAATTATTTAGAAATGAGTTATGGAACCTCATTTGATGTTTGGATGAGTTTTGGTTAAAACAAGTTGTTGTAAGGCTTTTGAACTTATCTTGGTAAAGAAATTTCCATCTCTTTACTACTTTTGTGAAATTGGAGATTTTATGACTAGTTATTCATTTTATTGAGGTTTGGGTTATGTTTAAAATGTTTGTGGAATTTTAAATATGTTGTTGGCATGTTTATGAATGTTTGGAGGGTACTCCCAAGAGTTTTGGGATGTTTGCAATCAAAAATGGAACTTAGAAATGTTTTGGAGTGGTCAAAATATAGTTTTTAGTAGCAAAAATTAGTTTCTGCAGAACTGGATCGATCGGGGTTATAGGGGGATTGATCTGGGCCTTTTTGGGGAAATTCTGCTGGATTTTAGAAAATCGAATCTATCCAGCTTTTTGCCTCTGATCGATTCGTGTACAAATTTTCAGTTCTGTCGACTTTTACGAAAACGGGCGTAACTCTTCCTAGAAAACTCGGATTCGCACGTTGTTTTTTTGCGTTGGAACTAGGATTCAAAGAGCTATCTTTTGGTATAAAATTTAACCATTTCTAAATTACCATTTAACCCTTGGGTCTGTTTTGTCTCAATAAAGCTCTTTTGGGTTAGTTAATTCATGTTTTCTTGCTAATTAGTGATGTTTAAGCGCTTGTAGCATTGTCACACTTGTCCTAGTCTGCTCGAGGCAGGTTGGGATGTGTCAATTTTTGGTATCAGACCGATAGGTTAGAGCCTTTGGGGATGAGAAACGACGAATACGACGAGTATATTGAATAAAATGACACATAGTGTAACACCCGTACCCGAGAGAAAGGTTTAACTATCTCGTAATATGCATTAATTAATGTTAATTAGTGTATAGAAATAGGTAAGGGGAGGCTTGGACTCGCCTATGGAAAAGTCCCCAGTGAGGAACGACAGGTTTGGAAGTGGAAACCAGTGAAAGGGCACGAATAAAATATAACATAATTTGCATTTAAATTATTATATGCATTTTTTTATGACTACTTGGCATATGTTTAGTTGCTTCCATATCACATTGTTCATGGGTTAGCTTTTGATATCTACTTATTAACCCAATAAGGGCATTTTTGTAAAAAGGTGCATAATTAGTATGTACGTTAGCAATTTCACAAATATTTCGGACCATGTGTGGGACCCATACGAGACTTAGACAAACACCCATTTAAATAATTGGGTAGTTAATGGAATGTTTGGGGGATCTCATAATAAGGAAGTGTGCAAATGAAAGAAAACCAAAACTTGTTGACAACTCAATGCATGAGTTGCTAGGTGTCATAGGGGAGAGCTTTGTTCTCAAAATATACAGAAATTAAAGAGGAAAGAGAGTGACATCGAGAGAGAAAAAGAGAAACATGTCTCCGACGCCGTTAATTCGCTGTTCCGTCGCCGTTCGTCGTCCAATTCACGAATCGAAGCCGTATTCAGACATGTGGAGGTGAGACGATCGTTTCTATACCTTTTATTTACATTTTAATCGTCGGATTTTGGTAGCTCACTCTAAACGGTGACAAGCAGTTGCCGAAAACTTGTAGGAACCACTCTAGAGTAGGATTTGGGCAAGAATCGTTAAACAATTTGATTGTTGGGGTAAAATCTATACGAGGTGAGTGACTCTGATCCATGAGCTGAATGTAAATCATATTTAATGTGTTAATCTTTATGCTAGTATGTTGAACTCTTGTTGATTAATGCATGGATATGAAATTGTGAATATTAGAATGTGAATCTATGTGGGCTTTGATTACTTTACTCAAAATTGGAAGCTATTATGCCTAATTTTGCAAAGATTGTCATGTTGAGATGATTATGTGATTATGTGTTATGTGGGTTGAAGAAAGCCTTATGCTGATTCACCGTGGATTTACTCCATAATAAGGAGAAGTAGAAAAACCCAACGGTGTAAGGGTACTCACCAATTAACTGTGTAAAGGTGTGTGGGTGACGACCCAGCTGTAGAAGGGTATGTGAGATGGTGTGATTTAGAGGTGCTATATGCACATAAGGGCAAAAGGCAAGAGCGATGTCACGGTGAATTGATATTTGGTCTTTTGGAGACTAAATGATATGATGATTGTGGACTTGTGCATTTTATATGACATACACTCATACATGTGATTAGTTTTTGTCACACCCCAACCCGCCTCGTGCGGATTAGGACACGTGTAACAATGCTACAAGAGTCCACGTACATTAATTTGCAAAGAAACATTCGAATTACTAAGAATCGCATGTGTTTAGCAACATTAAACAACTCTATTGTTACAAAACAGCCCCCAAGGGTAAAATGGTAATTAATAAGGTATAACAAATTTTATACCAAAAGATAGATTTACGAGTCCCGGTTCCAACGCAAAAAACGGCGCGCGAATCCGAATTTTCTAGAAAGAGTTATACGCGTTTCCGTAAAAGCGGGCGTGCTGTGAAATTGCATGCGGATCGATCCATCTTCTCATTTTTCTAGCAGAATGTCCCAGAAAAAGGCCGGATCGATCCCTTCATTAACCCGGATCGATCCGGGCTTCCCAGAACTTATTTTTGCTTCTAAAACCATTGTCAAAACCTATCCAACTCATACCCAAACCAAACCAAACTTCTTGGGACATTACGAAAACATTTCAAACACATTCATAAACATGTTTAAACTCAAGTTAAGCATGGATCATAGAATCATACTCAGAATTTGGTCAAATCAATCATAAACTCATTTCTTTTGAAATACAACGATCTTTTAAACTTTGAAACTCAATTCTCATTCAAAATTCATGAAACTTGTTGGGAATCAACTCAAGGTTGTAGCTAGCATTGTAAACACTAAGGAAACATGTTTAAAACAGTAGTGACACATTCGAACTTGTCAAGATGGTCTTAATTACTAACTTGCACCATTTGAGCAAAACAAAAGAGATTATACATAGGTTCTACTTTTCACTTCCAAATACATAGTTATGATCCAAATTCATTTCCAACAACCCAAGTATGAACATCAACATAAAAGGGACCATAATTTACATCATTTTACAAGTTCAAAAGAAGTTCTCAAGCATGAAGCTCAAATCTCCCCCATCTCTCCCATCCACAAGTCAAGACTTTAATTCACAAGTCAAGGATACTAACCCACAAGTTATACTATATTACAAGTTATAAACATAATTACAAAACCCAAATCTCTTTCCCAATCCCGAGCACGTCACTTCCTCTCCGGGTATTGCTCCGTACCTGCGGTGGCTGTTATGTACCACAACAGAAATAGGAAAACGGTTTTCTTAAGCAATTTGCTTAGTGAGCATTCTAATATGACTGAATGTTTAACACGTGTAATGCTATAATTAACACATAAAAACACAACCGTAGTCGCCGAGTCACCGGTTATATGGTTCATTCAGACCCGAAGACCTCCCTTGGTCCCGTGGCCACTTCTATTCCTTGGACTTCCGTATTTATCGGATTCTTCCTCTTCACCACCCTTATTACTCCCAACAATGAACCATTTTCCCGGTGCTCATTGACTACCACATAGACATATAAGCACATATACATGTATCAACACATAATTCTCATAAAATTGATATGAAATTATCAATCCAACAATATAATAGCTTCTAAACAAGGATTAATATCTCTAACACCACTTGAAGCCTTGAACACATTAAACACAATCATTTTTAGGCTAGAAAACTCACCTTAGCAAGATCTATCCAAAGTCAAGCTAGAAATGAAGAATTCCTTCACAAATCTTGCTCAATTCTTACCCAAAGTAAATCCTACATGATTTTGGTTCAACAAATATCATGTATCAAGAACGGTTACCGGAAAAACATTGCCGAAAATGAAAACAAATTACGTGCATGTAATCCTCTTACCTCCACGAGTCCAAAAGTGGTCTCGGATCGTAAATCCGGCGTCGAATGGCGAAGGAACGGCAAGAAAACGATGTCGAAAACCCGTCGTCTTCCGTCGAGAGCTCTCGGTTCTCTCTTTTGTCTCAATTCCAGCAAATATGAGACTAATCTCATATGACAACACATACATGCAACTTGACATGAGGTGTCAAAACCTTATTTTTCTCATTTTCCGTTTACACCCTCGGAACTCTTAAGTTCTTATTATGAAATCCCCCAAACATTCCATTAACTACCCAATTATCAAATGAGTATTTGTCTAAGTTCCGCATGGGTCCCAACGTGAGTCCCATATATTTTGTGAAGTTGCTATCGTACCTACCAATTATAAATCTTTTTCAATTATACCCTTATTTGGGTGTCCAAACTAATACTACCACATAACAATATCTATTAAAAGCAACTTAGCAAATATCCATGTAATCATATAAAAATGCATTTAATCACTTAAAATGCAAATTACCAATTTACCCTTCCCTGGGTTAAATTTCAATACCTGTCCCACCTCTCTGGGGACTTTTCCAACTAGTGTCCCTCTCTGAACACTTTTTACTCGGGCAAGTCCAAGCCCCCTTAATCCATTTTATACACTAATTATATTAATTAATGCATATTAACACAATAATTCACCCGTTCTCCGGGTACGAGTGTTACAGTTTTACTCACTAAGCGAAAGCTTAAATAAATACTATTTTCTGTTGTGGTTATTGAATAACCATCGCAGGTACGGCACGAGAAGTGGAAAGGAAATGATCGATACAACGGGTTGGGCGTGGGGGTTATGAGATGTGTGTTAATATGTTCATAAATCTAGACGTTGAAGTATCCTAAAGCAACTTCTAGTTTGTAGATGTATAGTTAACTCATGTTTTGGAAAACTTGTAATATGTAAGCTTCAATTTGGTGTTGGTTATATCTTGTGGTATGGGTTGTAATATGTTATCCATAAGTTGTGTGTGTATGGGAGAAACTTTATAGATTATGTAACTTTGAAAGGCAAACTAGATTTGGGGTCTTTTGTTTGACAAGTTATACGCATGTTGGAGAAATGTGGTTTTGATGCATGTTTAAGCTCTTAGTTGGAGCATTATGAGTTTTGTATGTGTATAACTAATCAAGTATGTGCAAAATGATCTTTTATAACTCTAATGTTTAAACAACTTGAGTTTTAGGAGGGTATAGTATATCAAGTCCAAGTTGATGCAAGTTTACATTGCTAGTAAAGAATTAATGTGCTCTGAGTGTTAAACCAACTTCTCAACTACTTTAAAATGCTTTTGAAGTCTTTCATGGTGTTTGGTTAATGTTTGGAGACATTTGGGAACACTTTTGAAATGATCTGGAGGTTTTCATATGAGTTCTTTTGACTCAAAAGAAGTTGTCTGCATGTTATATGTGAGACCTAGAACCAAATAGGGTGATTTAAATTAATTAGTAAAGCGAATGCGATGCAAAAATTATATATATTTTATTTATTATTTTTTTAGGGGCATTTATATTTGTACAATGGGGGTTTATATTGTTAATTATTGATATCTTGGGGGTCCTAAAGCGATATGGGGAAGTTTGGGAACTTAAATGCATGTTTTAAAGAATGTTGGGGTGTTAAACACAATTTTTAAAACATGAAAAAAAAAACAGTCTTAAGGAAACATACGTATGTTTCATTCACAGTATGTTTTGAGGGTTTACAAAAAAAAAAAAAAAACAAGAAGAAGAGAAAAGAGGGAAGAAGAACAAGAGCTTGAAGAAATGGAAGCTTAACAATCAAAACATTCAATTGAGCAAGAATTTCAAGTTACAAGTGGGTAAGTCTCTCTCTCTAGGGTTCTTTATATTTGGGGGTTTTAGATGTTGGTTTTTGAAATCTGAAAATTGGTGTTTAAATTCATGTTTAGACTTTGCTAAGATGATTCTTGGGTTATATATATGATGTGGTATGAATCCTACATGTTAAAATTGAGTTTTGATGAAGTTTGAAAAATGAGTTTTTTTTAGGGTTCGTAAAAAATCCGAAAATTGAAAGTTTGGGTGTTTGATTTTTGTTGGGTTTTTGAGTTGTTTGAGTGTTTATATATGCTTTATATACCATTAGGATCCTTGGTTTCAAGTTGGGTAAAGATTGGTTGTGAATTGGGGGTTTCACCATTGTTGTGTTCTTGAAGCTTTCAAGAGCTTGAAAAAGAACTTTTGGGTATTTTTGCAAATATGAAAATTGGCTTGAAATTGGGTATTTTTGGAAATCAACTTATAAGAAGTTTATTTGAAGAATTTCTAAGGTGAGTGTTTTAATCCCAAAATTGGGTATTTAACGATGTTTGTGTGACAATTGATTGATTGGGATAAACCATGAATGTGAGAATTTGCCCTGTTTTGTGTAAATTCAAAAATAAATAATAAACATCATTTTTTTTTGCCAAAAGTCCCGCAATCCTGACTGGAATCGACGATCTGGAACTTTTTCATGTTTTAAGTTTTTCCATAAAACGTCATCTAGTGGGAGATTTTGGCCAATTACAGTGACAGCGAATTAATTCATGTATTGAGATTAAATTGTTATGTTTAATCCATGTTTTATGATACAGCATGTATTGAATGATTATGATGTTGAAATGATGTGTACAAGCATGATGAAATATTTATGTGATTATTTGGGTCAATGGAAATTATTGTGGTGTCCACCATTTATTTATCCCCTTTAAAGAGGGAAGTAAGCTTCGAGAAGGGAAGCATGGTGACGACCACAACGAGAGAGTGACAAGTGAATCACAATGAGGTGAAGGACTGTCACAAATGAAAACGCTATATGCGATGTTTTGAGTGAGAAATCTGGGAGGACATGGGCTGCTTTTAAAAATAATTAAAATTGGCTTGTGAAATCAATATTTAAGTGTCATTTTGATTATAAATTATTCTTATTAGCCCATATATGTGATATAACCTAATTATGTAAGATTTCAGATTCAGAGGCAAGTGGAAGCGCCCCGAAAGAGCCGCCGGAGCGAGCGGAGTAAATCGTTGCACTTATTTTCATAAAGACTCGAGGTGGGTTTTTCTGGAAACCATAATAATGTAGTATGGACATTACTTGTTGAGTTTATATTTTAGTTGAATGAAAATCTTAAGTGGGTTGTATGAAATACATATATTGGGCATGGCACAAATATTCTATGTCATGCACATGCATAGCGAAAGCGATAAAAATCCAAGTAGCGAAACTTGGAAACGGCCAAAAGAGCCGAGCGAAATGGGCCCGGGTGCGTGTGTCATTCATTTATGGGAATGCATTACATTAGCGTATATGTTTAGTTGAATTAACTTGGATGCGGATTAGGTGGTGACTTGAATGTTTATATTGCATTATTTTTGGTTTTCTTGCTGTGAGCCAAGGGTTGCTCACACCCACACAGGCCTTTTTGCAGGTATTGCAGTGTAGGCGCCACTGTCATGAGTCTCGAGTCGTTGTGTACGTTTAGGATGTATATGCGTCATTTTGGATTGGCATGTTGGAGTTGTAAACGTTTGTATTAAACTTAAGTTGTTAATGGATTTATGTATGTGAACTTTGGTTGTAGATTTGACTAATGGTTATGATGTAAATGTTTGAGGTTGGGTTGGTATATATTTGGATTTTTGATATCAGGTTAGTACGGACATTGTGTTGATGGTTTCGTGCGATTGTTTTGGAATTTCCAGATTTGTGAAACATGTTGCATTCTTGAAAAATCCATGTTTTAATCTTGGACTAAGAAAGATGAATTTGTTTATGGTGATGTTTGGTTGTGTGTTAGAGGCCTAAAATATTGTGTTTGAAGTGAGTTGAGATATCCCTTTTGTGTTGGAAGTTTGATAGTTTAAAAAATAGAGTTTTGAGTAGAAAAAAAATAATAATAATAATAATATTAATAATAAACTTTGATTCGTTGGCTTTTACGAAAACAGGCACAGTTTTCTCTAAAAAACTCGAAACCGCACACCACTTGAACCGTTAGAACCGTGTTTCAAATATTTTCTTTTTGATATTATATTTGGAAAAAAAAATTTATTTAAATGACCTTTTTTCCCTTGGGATTAAACTTTGCATAGACTTTATTTAGTAGTTTTTTTATTTCTTGGCGTTTAGCGGGGTTTTCGCGAGCGTTCCGGCCACAGTGGGTCGGGGCGCTACATTATAAATGAGTTTTGGTTATAATCAAGTTATTTGCAAAGTTTATGAACTCATTTTCAACAAGTTTCTATGATTTGTTAGTTTTAACAAGAATTGAATGTTAAGAGCTTTGTTTTGATTCAAATGAACTAGTATTGATTATTTGTTATGATCCAATTATAGGGGTAATGGTGTTTTACATGTTTGGTTAACATTTGGAAGAGTTTGGATTTGTGTTTGGAATGTTTTCTCAAAGTTCCATAAAGTTTGATTTGAGGTTGGGGTGTTTTGGCTTGAAAAATAGGGGTTTTTAGCAGTAAAAATCAAGTTCTGCAGACCCGGATCGATCCGGGTTAAAGATGGATCGATTCGGCCCTTTTTGGGGACTTTCTGCTTGAAATATTGAAGACGGATCGATCCGGCTTTAAAGGGCGGATCGATCCGCGTACAAATCTGCTGCACGTCGGCTTTTACGGAAACAAGCATAACTCTTTCTAGAAAACTCAGATTTGCACGCCGTTTTTTGTGTTGGAACCGGGACTCAAAAAGTTATCTTTTGATGTAAAATTTGACCATACTTTATTTATGATCATTTTGCCCTTGGTGTTGTTTTATCAAACTAATGTCATTTTATGTTATTAAATTCATGTTTTTCTTAAAGATTTACATGTTTTCTTTGCTAATTAATGTATTGGGGAGCTTGTAGCATTGTTACACGTGTCCTAATCTGCTTGAGGTGGGTTGGGGTGTGACAATTTTCGGTATCAAAACAATAGGCTAGAGCCTTGGGGACGAGAGACGTATACGACCTATAGATTGCACACAACGACACGTAGTTACATGATCATGCATTTACGTTTACTTACCATGATTTTAATGCTGATTAGCATGCCATGGAGTTATTTAAAGTAACATGAGTGTATAATATATTGTGGGTGTCAAGCATAATGTCTGGAGGTGAAAACCCAAACTGTATGGAAAGAGTTGAAAGGGCAATTGAAGGGTTAGTCCGAGTGGCAGAAACACGTGTAGTTGAGAAAAGACCGGTGCAACCAAATCCGAATCCGAGAGAGAAAGTTGTTACCATTTCAAAATTCCACAAGCAAAAGCCAACTATATTCGTGGGGAAGCCGATCCAATGAAAGCAAATTTTTGGATTTCTGACATGGAAAAGATATTCAGGGTATTACCATGTACAAAAGAGCAACAAGTTTTGTTTGCGGCTGACATGTTGAAGGATGAAGCGCAGTATTGGTGGCGTACCAAGCTGGGCCTAGGTCAACCAACCACCTGGGAACAGTTCCTAGAGGTATTCAACGAGCAATATTTCCCAAATTTCTTCAAGGACCAAAAAGCTCAAGAGTTCATGGAGTTAACACAAGGTGGGATGTCAGTTAGAGAGTACTCGGCACAATATACAAGTTTGGGAAGGTTTGCTGGAGACATGATAACAAATGAAAAGGTGAAAGCGAGGAAGTTTGTGGCAGGACTTAAAAGTGATATCCGGGGGCGAGTAACAGTATTTCGACCTCAGACTTACACCGGGGCATTAGATATTACTTCCATTGTGGAGAGAGACCTTGGGTTCAATTCAAGCATGTCACCACCACCGAGCTCACCAAACAAGAGGCTGGGGTCAAGTGAGTATAGTGAACAGGAAAGTTTCAAAAGGCAAAACTCTGGAAGTCAATCGATAAGTAGTGGTTCAAGTGAGGAAAGACCGTGGTGTTCCACATGTAATAAACAACATTGGGGAAAATGCTATCAAACGATAACTTGTAATGTTTGTCAAGAACTCGGACATATCACGAGGAACTGTCCAAATCGGAGCACAGTGATTAAGGGTAATTGTTATATATGTGATCAACCAGGTCATTGAGCGCGGGGATGTCCTAATAAACGACAAGGAGGTTCGGGTTCTTTTGCGTCAGGTAAAATAACTAAAGGATTTGTGCAGCAGCCGATGGGAAGAGAATAAAGGGGAGCTAAATATTTTTAACTCACAACCGCAGGGAGAGCTACCACAGATAAAGAGGCGACATATATAGTTACTAGATCATTTAGTTGAGGCAATAATTAGAAGATGGAAAATTGGAGGTGGGGAGAACATCTATGAGTGGTTGATACTTGAGTGGAGCAAAGTTTGGGGACCAAACTTCTTTTTAGAGGGGGAGAAATGTAACACCCGTACCCGAGAGAAAGGTTTAACTATCTTGTAATATGCATTAATTAATGTTAATTAGTGTATAGGAATAGGTAAGGGGAGGCTTGGACTCGCCCATGGAAAAGTCCCCAGTGAGGAACGACAGGTTTGGAAGTGGAAATCAGTGAAAGGGCACGAATAAAATATAACATAATTTGCATTTAAATTATTATATGCATTTTTTTTATGACTACTTGGTATATGTTTAGTTGCTTCCATATCACATTGTTCATAAGTTAGCTTTTGATATCTACTTATTAACCCAATAAGGGCATTTTTGCAAAAAGGTGCATAATTAGTCTGTACGTTAGTAATTTCATAAATATTTCTGACCATGTGTGGGACCCATACGAGACTTAGACAAACACCCATTTAAATAATTGGGTAGTTAATGGAATGTTTGGGGGATCTCATAATAAGGAAGTAGAACTAGTAGAGTTGCAATTGAAAGAAAACCAAAACTTGTTGACAACTTAATGCATGAGTTGCTAGGTGTCATAGGGGAGAGATTTGTTCTCAAAATATACAGAAATTTAAGAGGAAAGAGAGAGACATCGAGAGAGAGAAAGAGAAATACGTCTCCGACGCCGTTAATTCGCCGTTCCGTCGCCGTTCGTCGTCCAATTCACGAATCGAAGCCGTATTCGGACTGTGGAGGTGAGACGATCGTTTCTATACCTTTTATTTACATTTTAATCGTTGAATTTTGGTAGCTCACTCTAAACGATGACAAGCGGTTGCCGAAAACTTGTAGGAACCACTCCGGAGTAGGATTTGGGCAAGAATCGTTAAGCAATTTGATTATTGGGTTAAAACCTATACGATGTGAGTGACTCTAATCCATGGGCTAAATGTAAATCATATTTAATGTGTTAATCTTTATGTTAGTATGTTGAACTCTTGTTGATTAATGCATGGATATGAAATTGTGAATATTAGCATGTGAATCTATGTGGGCTTTGATTGCTTTACTCAAAATTTGAAATTATTATGCCTAATTTTGCAAAGATTGACATGTTGAGATGATAATGTAATTATGTGTTATGTGGGTTGAAGAAAGCCTTATGTTGATTCACCATGGATTTACTCCATAATAAGGAGAAAAATCCAACGGTGTAAGGGTACTCACCACTTAACTGTGTAAAGGTGTGTGGGTGATGACCCAGCTGTAGAAGGGCATGTGAGATGGTGTGATTTAGAGGTGCTATATGCACATAAGGGCAAAAGGCAAGAGCGACGTCATGGTGAATTGATATTTGGTCTTTTGGAGACTAAATGATATGTTGGTTGTAGACTTGTGCATTGTATATGACATACACTTATACATGTGATTAGTTTTACTCACTAAGCGAAAGCTTAAACAAATACTATTTTCTGTTGTGGTTATTGAATAACCACCACAGGTACGACATGAGAAGAGGAAAGGAAATGATCGATACGACGGGTTGGGCATGGGGGCTATGAGATGTGTGTCAATATGTTCATAAATCTAGATGTTGAAGTGTCCTAAAGCAACTTCTAGTTTGTAGATGTATAGTTAACTCATGTTTTGGAAAACTTATAATATGTAAGCTTCAATTTGGTGTTGGTTATATCTTGTGGTATGGGTTGTAATATGTTATCCATAAGTTGTGTGTGTATGGGAGAAACTTTATAGATTATGTAACTTGAAAGGCAAACTAGATTTGGGGTCTTTTGTCTGACAAGTTATACGCATGTTGGAGAAATGTGGTTTGATGCATGTTTAAACTCTTAGTTGGAGCATCATGAGTTTTGTATGTGTATAACTAATCAAGTATGGGCAAAATGATCTTTTATAACTCTAATGTTTAAACAACTTGAGTTTTATGAGGGTGTAGCATATCAAGTCCAAGTTGATGCAAGTTTACATTGCTACTAAAGAATTAATGTGCTCTGAGTGTTAAACCAACTTCTCAACTACTTTGAAATGCTTTTGAAGTCTCTCATGGTGTTTGGTTAATGTTTGGAGACATTTGGGAACACTTTTGAAATGATTTGGAGGTTTTCAAATGAGTTCTTTTGACTCAAAAGAAGTTGTGTGTATGTTATAAATGAGTTTTGGTTGTAATCAAGTTATTTGCAAAGTTTATGAACTCATTTTCAACAAGTTTCTATGATTTGTTAATTTTGACCAGAATTGAATGTTAAGAGCTTTGTTTTGATTCAAATGAACTAGTATTGATGGTTTGTTATGATCCAATTATAGTGGTAATGGTGTTTTACATGTTTGGTTAACATTTGGAAGAGTTTGGATTTGTGTTTGGAATGTTTTCTCAAAATTCCATGAAGTTTGATTTGAGGTTGGGGTGTTTTGGCTTGAAAAATAGAGTTTTTAGTACTAAAAATCAAGTTCTGTAGATCCGGATCGATCTGGGTTAAAGGGTGGATCGATCTGGCCCTTTTCGGGGACTTTCTGCCTGAAATATTGAAGACAGATCGATTCGGCTTTAAAGGGCGGATCGATCCGCGTACAAATCTGCTGCACGTTGGCTTTTACAAAAACGTGCATAACTCTTTCTAGAAAACTCGGATTCGCGCGCCGTTTTTTTGCGTTGGAATCAGGACTCAAAAAGCTATATTTTGATGTATAATTTGACCATACTTTATTTATGACCATTTTGCCCTTGGGGCTATTTTATCAAATTAATGTCATTTTATGTTGTTAAATTCATGTTTTTTCTTAAAGATTTACATGTTTTCTTTGCTAATTAGTGTATTGGGGCACTTGTAGCATTGTTACACGTGTCCTAATCCGTTTGAGGTGGGTTGGGTTGTGACACATAGTTACATGATCATGCATACATGTTTACTTGGCATGCTTTAAAATGTTGTTTAGCATGTACCATGATTTATTTAAAAGTAACGTGTATGTATATACCTTGTCGTGGGTGCCAGAGAGGGATGTCTGGAGGTGAGAACCCATCTTCGGCTCATATGGACAGAATGGAGGTAGTTATGGAAAAGCTGATAAGAGTGGCTGAAAATTGAGTTATCGAGGAGGGACCGAGCTCGTCAAACTAATTTGTTCCTAAGATTTTAAACCCAAAATCAATTTGTTCCAAAAACTGAAGATATAAACCTAAAATGCCAAACTTACCTCAAATATTTATACACACATATATATATATATATGTATATATGTATTCAATGGCTATATGTATGCAAATATGTATGTATGTATACATGGTGTGTATGAATGTATATATGTATATACATTGGATACATATGTATATACAGTGGAGAGAGAGAGAGAGAGAGAGAGAGAGAGAGAGAGAGAGAGAGAGAGAGAGAGAGAGAGGTTTTTTTTTTATATATAACTATGGGTATTTTTGGCATTAGCAAATTACGAAGGGAGTTCTCTGTAAATTTTGCAATCTAGAGGGGAGGTGTGTGTAATGAAAATCCAAAATTCAAGGCAGGTCTATGTAATTTTGCAATATAGAGGGGAGGCCCGTGTAATTTGGCCAAACCTCAAGGGAGGTCCGTGTAATTAACCCTATTATTTATATTGAAAATCCTACTCCCAAAGCCGTTTTAAATGAACCCCAAAAAAATCACCTAGGGTTTACACTGCCCCAAACTTTTGCACGGTGTACATTGTGAGACATGGGGCCTTGCTTAAAAATCTCGCCTGGGACCCCAAATGACCAGGGTCAGTCCTGTAATAATAAATAATCATTTATTTAAAACTGAATTTTGTTTTTCTTTTTCCGGATAAAGGGAATGTAAACAATATACTAGGTGTACTTAACAGTTTGTTTGGTTTGCCAACAAAGTAGAATTGTCTTTATTTGGAATTCTTGTTTGTAGAATTCTTGTGTTTGGTTTGAAATGAAATATGAATAGAATTCATAGCCATCATCAACTGCTCCGTGTGTGTGTGTGTTTTGGTTTGCCAACAAAGGAAGACTTGATGATGATGCTAGGGAAGGATGAAGAAAAGTTTGATTTGAATGAGATTGAAGATTTCCGGAATGAAGTGAAGACAATGAAAGATAAAAATTAAAAAAATTAAAAAAATTTAAAAAAAATGCAGAAAACCAAATATGTTTTGACATCAAAAGAATGGGGAATAGGGGTGTACAAGAAAAACCAAGACCGAAACCGACCGATCAAACCGACCAAACCGAGGCCATTCGGTCGGTTTTTAAACTTATAGTTCAAGAAGAAAACCGAACCGACCGACCGAAACACCCCAAAACCCCGACCGAACCGAAACTATTGGTCGGTTTTTTTATGTGAAAAAACCGAGAAAAACCGACCGAAAACCGACCGTGAACACCCCTAATGGGGAATAAGCTTTTGGTGATCCTATGAAGTAAATAAAGCACCATCTTCAATAATTTAACTTCCGTCTTCATCACCACTATATCTAGGAGGTGCTCCTTGTTCATTCACAGCCCCTTTGTGTAATTTCCTGTAGTTATCAATTTCAAAAATAATATTATTATTTTACAAATACAAGAATTGGCACAAACAATAACGAGCCTTGAACAATACTATATGTACCTTGATTGACCACCTTCTATTCGATAATTCTGTTCAGAACCAAGCACCATTCTCGAACTTTAGGGATGTATAGATGTAAAATCATGACCTATCCTCCAAAATGGATTATGATAACCCTGAATAATTTAAAAGTTTATTTTAATGGAAAAGAAAAAAAAAGTCTATAACTAGGAAAAAGCAAAGTATCCCGTTCACCAATTCCCATAGTTGGTTGAAATGCAAAGTTACCTCCAATCCCCATATTTGGCTGAAAAGCAAAGTTACGTCCAATCCCCAAAGTTGGTTGAAAAGCAAAGTTTCCTCCAATTCCCATAGTTATGTTGGGTCATAGGAGTGTTGAGTTCATGACAATACTCTCTTGTGTACCATTCACATTCTCTTGTTCTTCATATCCTTACAAAATACTATACAAAGTAAAAAAAAATAATAAACTTGTAAAAAAGAAATTCTTACATACATGCACTTGCATATTGGAAAATATATTTAAAAGGAGTTATTATTGTCCAATTTGTACACTTGATGGATTTGTCTTTCTTTTTGCTTTTTTATTAACTACAATCTCAACATTGCCAACTTTTCTTACTTGACGGTCACCCCTTACTAAGAGAAACCAATGGATCAAGGATATTCGCACTCTGTTTTGAAATTACAATACCATCCCCGTGTGAGGTGGAATCAGTACGAATATGAGTAGAAATGGGCATACTGCTTCCACTAATTTCAAACTTCTCTTTGAACCCCTCATTCACTACAAAAAACTGTGCCATTACCTCATCACACCAAGCTTCACAAATCTCAAAGAATGTATTACAAATTTTTGTCATAACGACGTGCTTCATGTTTGTACAACCAATTGTCATAACTGATTCAAACTTTAGTGTCATGACAAATTGTATCACCTTATTGTCCATGCTAGCAAAGTAAAACAAGAATACACTATATAGAAATATGTTAAACTAATTTCAACACAAAATAAAAGTTAGAGTACTAACTATTACAAACATAGTTGTCACACCCCCAACCCGCCTCGGGTGAGTTGGGACACGTGTAACAAGCCCACACGTCAAAACACTCTTAATTTACTAAGAAAAATATGGATTAAACCTCATTAAATAGCTCCGTTGACACAAAACAGACCCAAGGGCAAAATAGTCATTAATAAAGTATAGCAAATTTTATACCAAAAGATAGGTCTTTGAGTCCAAGTTCCAATTCAAAAAACGGTGCACGAATCCGAATTTTCTAGAGAGAGTTATGCTTGTTTCCGTAAAAGCCATCGGGCTGAACCCAGACTAGCGGATCGATCCGGTTTTGACAGATTCTCATTTTCTGCGCCTCCAGAAGCTCCGGATCGATCCGGTTTCTGCAGATGAGTTTTTCTGCTGCTAAAACTCTTCTAAAACAGTTCAAAACATTTCTCAAGCTCCAAAATTGATTCCCAACATCATCAAAACTCTTGAGAACACCTCCCAAACATCCATAAACATATCAATAACATTTGTAAATCTTTCCAAATCATTCAAAACATCATCCATGTTCATTTAAATGAGAAACTAACCATAAAAACTCCAATTCCACCAACTAGTAAGGAAAAAGGATTGGTAATTGCCAAGATAAGTTCAAAACACCATGGCCTTGAAGAATTTATCAGAAAATATTTCCAAAACCATGTCAAACCCTTTTGAAAGTTGTTTTAACATCCAATACATTCATCCAAGTATAAGTTGACAATTAAGCACATATATTTTGCTCATGGATCAAGTTTGGCATTAAACTCTACTTGTTCTCAACATTTACAAGTCAATACAACAAGGAGTGTCCAAGTCCAAGTTTACAACTAAAACTATTTAGTTCCATTCAAATCCACTCCTAACATACATAACTTATAGCTTGCAAGTTCAACTCATTGTTTGATGTATAGACAACCAACAACACCTAACTTTACATATGACAAGTTTCCAAAAAGAACCCAAGATACATTTACATTGCCAACAAAAGACACATTCTAAGCATAAACTAGCTAGGCATATGAACATATTCACATGAACACAACTCCCACGCCCAACCCGTCGTGCGGATCATTTCCTCTCCTCGTCTCGTTTGGTACCTGCGATGGTTATTCAATAACCACAACAGAAAATATGTTTTCGTTTAAGCTTCCGCTTAGTGAGGGAACTAACCATGCCATTGGAATGCAAAGTATATATATGCAACAATCAATGTGAACAACAAATTGATCTCCGGAAAGTCAAGTCATTCGAGCCACCACCCCCGGGTCCTTCTTACCCCAGATCTTTCTCACTTTTGGGCGCATATAGCGCATCACACACTCTCTTGTGACCCCGAAGGCGTCACCGACATTTTATTGTGGTCGTCACCATGTCCTACTCATTGAGGACTTCCTATCCCTTACATATGGAACCTATAAATGGTGACCACTACTTGACTTTCCTTTGATCCATATAAGCACATAAGCAACTTTAACTCATAAGCATAGTAATTCACATACTTGACATGCTTTTTATCCAAATTCATCAAAATACATATACATAAGCAAGAACTTGGCAACTACTAGCAACAATCACCACATGAACATAACTAAACATCCAATTGAAGAATTAGAACACCCTCCTCAATTTATACGCAATTAAGCTCCTAAAACCCCAATTCCTTCCAAGTTTTAGCTCAATTCTTAACCGGTGATAATCCTACATAAGTTTGGTACCAAAAACGTCATTTATCAAGAACGGTTGCCGTAAAAATGTTGCCGTAAATGAAAATAAAGAACGTGCATGTGATCCTCTTACCTCCACGAGTCCAAAAGTGGTCTCGGATCGTAAATCCGACGCTGGACGGCGAAGGAATGGCGAGAAACGTCGTCGGAGAAATCGTCGCCGACTCGAAGCTCTTGGTTCTCTTGAATTTCTGGAGAATCCAACTAAATTTTGTGCTTAAGACACATATGCTACATGCATATGTGCGTTGCACAACTTTTTCCTATTCTCATTTACCTCCCCCAACTTCCTTTAAGCTTTATTATGAAACCCCTTGTTAATTACATTAACTACCCACCTTTTTCTAAAAGGATTTAATCTAAGTCCCGTGTGGGTTCCAAACGTGGTCCCACATAATTTATGAGGTTGCTATTAAACCTACCAATTATGAATTTTATTCAAATACGCCCTCACATGGGTACCCAAATTGGTCCCTTTAAGGTATCATAAGACATAATATAATCTTAAAACATTAAATCAAGTATTCATGTAAACATATAATGGCATCTAAATGCAAATTATTTTAATTAGACCCTCATTGGGCCCCACTTTATACCAGTCCCGCCTTTCACAGGACTTTCATCTGTGTCCGCACTTGAACACCTTTTCATATGTGGGTTCATAACCCCACCTTAAATCATCTTATGCATTAATTATCTTTAATTAACACGTATTAACACCAAATTAATCTTCTTTTTTGGGTACGGGTGTTACAATAGTCTTTAGAAGTCAAAATAAAAGAAATCGATGTTTAAGGCAACACGTGCCAATTACAAAACATAGATCACTACTAAGTTTTCAAATAAAACACAAAAGAGGGCCACTATTGCCCGGGTCTCCAACCCTATCACCACGACATCAACTAGCATAGTCGTACCCTTACTCGTTATATGCTTCGTCAGCGTAACCGTACTCTGCAAGACCTTCAAGTATTTTGCTGAGGAGTCGCAAATATTTGTTATTGGGCCTATCCTATTTTAATAGAACAAGCTGCCACAACAAGATTTGGTGGTATATTCGCATATCCATTTTCTCCCCAATACTCTCCCCAAGAATTCTAAATTAGGTCGTACAGTACGCCATCTTCTTCCCCAAATCCCAATAATATAACAGCATGACGATCATCCACTTCCTTTACGGATATTTTTGGTTCATATACCCCTACACGCAAATATTACAAAAATGTTAAATTAAGTATAAGATTAGTATAAAAAAATGTGTGAATGTATTATAATTTTACCAAAACATGGTCTTTAGATTGCTTTTTATGATCATAGAAATTAGAGTAAACAACAATACTGGCCCGAATAGGACTCGAATGGATAACGGCAAGAAGAACACTTTTTGTATTCCCAAGTTCACAACCTCATAAATCCTTAGATCAGACTTGAACCTAAAAAAGAAAAAGAAAAAGAGAGGTAATGAGCATATGATTAAGCGGCTTAATTCAACTAATTTCTAAAATAACAAAAAAAGGTGTAAGTAAATGAATTATTACCTTTGCTGGTAGAGGTGTTCACAACACACCTAATCTCACACACAACCTTTTTTCCTATCGAAGGGTAGTCGTCTTCTTTAACAATTCCATTAGTCATAATGTATTTCAATCCAGTAGCCCTTCCTCTATTTCCTTAGCTACCATCATTTTCGTATTCCTAATCTATTTTAGGGTACATAATGATGTAGTATTCTAGGAGTTCTTGCAACGACAATTTAACATATGGTTTATGAAGTTCACTTAAAGTCATCATCATCATCTCACATAAGGTTATGTCAGTTACTGCCCAACAAAGACCTCCACACAAAAAAAAAAAAAAAATCAATCATAAAGTGAAGTGTTAAAAAATTAATACATCTCTATCATATATTTAAAAACTTACTAGAGCTCCCTTGATTTTTTGTCGGATGGTTTCTCAACCGCTCCCTTCAGTCAACATGATGTTATTATAAACAAGGGAAAATGAATTTATTCTAAGGACTAAAAATACAGGATTAAATGCAATAAACTTGCAAACATTTCAGCAGCTTTGACCAAAAAAATCACAAACTAAATGGGAAAAAACAGTGAAGAAAGAAAATGTCCAAAGAGATCAAATAAAATAAAAAAAACTAGCAGATAACATTGTGTTGTCATTTAACTCCATAAAAATAATAGAATTGTACTCCATACGAAAAACTCTACGAATACTAGGGAAAATGATTTCAAGTTAAGTCTAAATTGACCGATATAAAGTAAAAAGAAAAAAGAGAAACCCAATTGAAAAACAAAAAATTATTAGATATTCAAATCAAACATCTAAATGTTTACATTTTGACCAAAAATTTTACATTCTAATAATATATCAATAAGTAAAAAATTCACCTCAGTGGGTATACATGAAGATCACCATGAGAGTACGAAACAATAAAGCTCCATCTCCACCATCTTTGGCTAATAAGGATAAAAAAAATGGAAGAGAACAGAGAAAATGTTGCTACAAACAAAGAAATCTGAAAAAGAATGGATTGCATATGTATGGAAGGTTACAGAGAAGAGAAGTAAAGAGAGAAAGAGTGAGAGAGAGAGATGGGTGGTTGGGCAGTAACTAACATAACATTATATGAGATGATGATGACTTCAAGTGAACCTCATAGACCATATGAAAACCTTCAGAGAGCATACACTCAATATTAGCCACATCGCATCCTATAGGAAATCACGCATTTTAAGCTGGGGCTTACATTAAAAGTTCTCTTGGCGGAGTATTTGGTCGGGACATGCAAAGAATCGGTGCAATGCTTTTGAATCCGACGGTGTATTTGCTCAAAGAAAAAACTAAGGGATTACAAATTACTAATCTGAACTATGGCAACTCAGCGAATCTAGCACTCCAAAGCAAAAAAACACCCCTCTAAGTTCATGGAATATCTCACTGCCCAGGGGCGGATCCAGGATTTGGCCCGAGGGAGCTATCTTTTATGTGTTACAAGACTTAAGTAGGCTTTACATATTTGATGATAAAAGAGATATGAAGAAGCAGATAAAGTACATAAGTATGCATTTTTTACTACTCGGTCAATAATTTGCATAGTTCTACGAAGTGTAGTTATTTTCTTGAAAAACTTTATAATTCTTGAATAATTTTGATGAATGTCATCTTACTTATAAATAATAGTTAGTACGGTCAATGACTAGGATTTATATAAGGGGCGATCATCCAATATAATAGGAACTCATGATAATGTTTTAGAAGTTTTGGGCATCCTAATAAAGTAATCTTTCTAGAAGGTCACCCTATTTATAATACTCTGTGCAAGTCTCTAAAAGACTCTAGAGAATTCAATGATTCTCTTTAAATATAGCGAGTTTCGAGCACTCTGTACAAGTCCATGCAAAACCACCTACAGCCCAGTAAAAGTTCCTTATTTTTTTTTTATATTTTTTCTGCACAGAGAGAAGCTCCCTAATTTAATTACCACAACACAACCCCTAAACCTTTTGGGTGGTCAGGATAAGAGGCATATAACTTTTATCCTATCCGGCATTTGGTGGCGCCATTGGACATGATAAAATAGTCTTGAATTACATTTTTATCCCATGGAGAGTGCAATAACTCTAACCCATGGGAGGGTTTGAGATAACTTTTGGGACAAAAAAACTTTTTATTTTTTTAGATCTCTTTTTTTCTTTTCTTTTTTCATATCTTTTTTTTTCTTTTTCATTCTCAGGCCTGGTTTGTTTTTTTCCAGATCCTTTTTTTTCTTTTTCTTTTTTTTTTCCTTCTCTTTTTCTTCCTTCAGATCTACTTTTTTCTCGTCCATTTCTTTTCTTCTTTTTTCATTTTTAGATCTTTTTTTTTTTTTTTTTCGAATTTGCAATTTTTTTGGTGTTAAAAAGTAATAATTTAGTTATTATCTGAAACTTATATCCAGGCACGTTCCAAACACAGAACAACATAACAGCTTATCAGGCAAAATTACTATTCTATACGATCCTTCCTTATCCTGTCTTATCTGCCAGTTTTATCCGGCCTGTCAAAGAGGTCTAATAAAATAGTGGCTTAATTAAATTTTTAGAGGGGCTTAACTTAAATATAACTTTTTATAGGGTATATAAAGAATTTTCCAAAACTTAGGGGGGGCTTGACCGTACATAGATCCGCCCCTGTCACTGCCCATTTCACACTTAAGCACGGATCAAAGTTATTTATAGTTCCGTGCTCAATGGGTTCTTCTTCCTCATTTTCGGAGAAATTGATTCATCATTTCTAAATTATCTGTCGAGACAACTAAATAAACAAGTTCAATACAAGCGGATTTATCATTTCAAATTATTGTCGAGACAACTAAATTATTTCTTTTTTTTCTTTCTTTCTTTCTTTTGATTTTTTTTTGTGGGTCATGCCCATGGGCACAGGTAAACAATTAGATATTCTGGTATGTCATATTTCCATGTGTTTTTTTTAAAAGAAAAAAAAATTAGCAATTTGATTAGTTGATTTGAATTCCATTATTGGTGCAGTGATATTTCTTCTTCTGTACATATATCATTTTTGACATTTGGAACATTGGTTGCAGAATTGAAAGCTATACAATTGGCAGGTGAAATGTACATTTTATAAATTTTTTATGTAAAAAGGAAAAAAATTTGCCGGTAATGCCCACCACTATATTGTTGCGGCCGCTGCTGTACTACATGTGACCCTCGCAGCTAAGCCCTTTTTTTGGGATCGTGCCCATGGGCACGAGTTATTACTAGTATATACGCGCCAACCTTTTATAACTCCGATTTTAATGGATTTTACTTATGTTTTCCGCTGCTATTTTTACTTTGATAGAATTAGATGAGCTTTGGTGGCGTGCCACGTGTTCTATTTCCGCACGTAGCGGGATAGGTTGTGACAGTTAGTAGTATCAGAGCTATAGGTAACAAACCTTTGGGAACTTTTGACGTCGAGTGGAGTGTTGAGTGATTGGGCGTATATTCTAGAATGCATTCATACATTATAGAGATGTTTGATGCATATGTATGTTGTTATGCATACATGTTTTTGGCTATTGTCAAACATGCATAGTATTTATGCATCAATAATCATGAGTGAAGGTGACCGAGAACTATCAACACATACCCGATGTATGAATGAAATGACAGAGATGATTGGAAATATGGGAGACCTAATACGGAATATAGCAGAGTGATTGCTTCCAACACCTCCATTTGAGCCAGCACCGATAGCTGTGGTACATGCACCCAAGAATAGGTGTATGAGATCCGTATCTGAATAGTTTGCTAGAAACAAACCAACAGAATTTCAGGGAACGACTAATACAACGCTAGCAGAGCATTGGGTCATGGACATGGAGAGAATTTTCCAATCTATTCCGATGTCCGATAGGGAGAAGATTGAGAATGCAAGTGATGTACTAATAGAAAAAATGGTGGGTAAATGTTTTGGATCAAGGGGCATTGATTACGTGGGAAGGGTTCAAGGCAGGGTTCAATTGCTCATTCTTTCCGCGAGCTGCTCACAACACGAAAAAAAGAGAGTTTGATAACCTTAAACAGGGAGACATGACCATAACTGAGTATACTTCTAAGTATAACGCATTACTAAGATTTGGAAAGGGTTCAGTACCGGAGGAGGAAGATAGAGCAAGGAAGTTTGAGGAAGGGCTAAGAGAGAACATTCGGTTAAGGGTGAAGACTTATGAACATTCAACCGTGGCAGCAGTACAACAAACGGTGCTTGTAGGTGAAAGTGGGATGGAGAGGTTGAGGCAAAATCATCAAGGCAAATGAGATTATGAGGTGGTGACCGAAGCCAAGGTGGATCTTTTAAGAGGTCGTTTGTACGAGGCTCTGGTTCTAGTTTCAGTGATTCTAGGAGGATACTAAGTAATATACCGTTGTATACATTGTGTAATCGACCACACACAGGCTGATGTTTTTGACTAACTCGCAGAATAGAACTAAAGGGAAAAACAGTGCAAGTTCTACATCCTATCCGCAACTCAAGTGTTTGATTGTGGTACCTTAGGACATCGAGCAAAGGATTGTCCGAGGAAGCGTTTTCCATAAGGGGCTAGTTTTATGGCTTCCAGTGGTTCGAAGCCTCAGCAGTCAAATGAGAGGAGACCAGAGATAAAACAGTGCGGGGGGAGATCTTTTTAGATGAACCCTGGAGACGTGGCTGCCACTAATACAGTGGTCTCAGGTATGGTGCTTGTATGTTCGCACTTAGCATGCATACTCGTTGATTCAAGATCTACACATTCGTTTGTATCGCATAATTTTGCTGAACATTTGAATGTTAAGTCCGCGCCACTAGGATATGATTTATCCATTACCGTACCGCTTAGTAAACCTGTGGTAACGTCTACGACATATGAGAACTGTGAGATCAAACTAGGCGAGAAGCTGATGATCGTAGACCTTATACCAATTGTTGTGAACTATTTCGATGTGATACTAGGAATGGATTGGTTAGCTCGTAACCAAGTTACAATAGACTGTAAACGGAAAGAAGTTAATTTTTTATCACTGGTGCATGGGAACTTTTGTTTCCAAGGGAATGGGGTTATACCACCGCCGTACTTGATTTCAGCTATTTGAGCGGGTAAGTTGTTGAAAAGGGATGTCAGGGATTTCTATGCTCAGTAAGTGATACTTCGGCAATCGAATTGAAAGTAGAAGACATAAAGTATCCAGATGTATTTCCAGATAACTTACCAGATGTCCTTATTGAAAGAGAGATTGAATTTACCATTGAAATAATGCCAGACTCAAGACCCGTATCGGAAGCACCATATCGAATGACACATGTAGAATTGAAAGAGCTAAAAATCCAACTACAAGAGTTACTTGATAAATGTTTCATTCGACCTAGTATATCGCCATTGGAAGCTCCAGTGTTGTTTGTGAAGAAGAAAGATGGTTCAATGAGAATGTGTGTGGATTATCGGGAACTAAATAAGCTGACAATCAAGAACAAGTATCCATTGCCGAGAATCGACGATCTATTTGATCAACTTTATGGGGCACAAGTATTTTCCAATATAAACTTGAGATCGGGCTATCATCAGTTAAAAATAAAGGCCAAAGATGTTGAGAAAACGGCTTTCAGAACGCGTTATGGACATTGTGAATTTCTAGTCATGCCATTTGGAGTTACAAATGCACCAGCCGCGTTCATGGATCATATGAACCGAGTCTTTAAGGACTACTTAGATGATTTTGTGATAGTGTTCATCAATGGTATTGTGACACCTGTACCAAAATTTCATAAGTTTTATCATGCATGATTGAATATGTGAGTTTATCAATGTTCTTTGATAATTGGTTTGAGGTTGACTGTGAGTCAACGGTAAGGTGTCAGTAAGGACACAGGAATTTGGTAATCAAGATTTCATTGGCTTTAGTAAATGACATTTATGTGATTTAAATGTTATTTGACTTTTCTGGTATTTCATGAATAGTGAATTATACCTGTGTAGTTTAATTTCTGGTAATGTCGATGTTGTTATATATTATTTTGAGAACTACGGTGAGAACATGAGTGCCACGTTATATAAAAGGTAGGTTGTGTAGAGATTTCACATAATTTAGTTTTCGGACGTAATTTTGGACCCAAATGAGATTTAGTCGAAAACTTTTATAAATTATAATTTTCACTCGTAAAGTTATAAAATGGACGTGTGCCACATTTCGGGAGATAATTAGAAGTTTTGAGAACTCGCGGGGAGGTAAACACTATTTCCGAAGAGTTTTCCTATAAATAGAGGAGGGTGAGAATTCATTTGTTATAAACTTTATAAAATATCTTGAGAGAGGAGAGAGAAAGAGATTTAAATCCTACGGGCTTTGCGACGACGATCGACGACCTTTCGTTTGTCAGATTTTTTCCAAATTCGAGATTTGAACTCGTGGAGGTAAGATCTACATTTTGATACCACTTAGGCTATGTTTGGCAAACTTTTGTAAAAATCTAATTTCTAGACTTTTGGGAAAAACCCAGTAAAACTTGTAGGAATCACTTTAAATCTGAGATCCGACGTTCAATCGGTCCTCTAGTCGATCCTTCAAAGTTTGGAGGAAATCGCACGAGGTATGAAGTTCTAACTTGTGAAATATAGAGAAATACATATTTTAGATTTTAATGATGAAATTGAGATCCGGGCAAAGTTCATGTCTTAATCTTAGGCCCGTTAATTAAGCACGCGCTTAAATGTGAAAAGCATGTCTAAATTTACGCGAGCACGTTGAGTTATCTATGTGGGTCAAAGGGGGGACTTATACAAATTCATGCCAGAGTAAGCTTCTCGATGTTTGAGAATTTTAGTAGCGACGACTACTGTACATGGTTTAAGGCTTGGACTTGCCAGGGCACTTGGGGATGTAATGGTTGTAGGCTTGGACTAGCCATTGGCATCGCAGTTTAAGGCTTGGACTTGCCGCTACCGAATGAAGGCGTATTTTTCTCCCTAGAGACTATATTGATGTAATTTAAGAGATTAAAGCATGTTTTGTCAAATATGCATATGTTAGAACTTATGCACTCAGCATATAGCTGAGTTGTGGAGATTTACTCCACTGCAGGTACGAAGAAAGACAAGAAGAAGCGCGAGGAGTGATGCCGAGGAACGCCGGGGAACCATTCTTGTTAATATTTTTTCTTTTCCTAAAACTTGTTGAGGATTTAGGAATTTTGTAATAGATCGTAAGAAAATCATGGTTTAGTTTCGTAGTGTTGTAATCTTGTATTCAAACACCTGTAAGTATGTTTTAAATTACTGAAATATCGTCGTGGTTATGTTGGTTTTGAATCGGAGGAGTGTAGTTGGGAGTGCTGCAGGATATTAGTGTGATGATGTCGATCAGTCGACTGGTTTCTGTTTCAGTCGACTGGATCACTGTGTGGAACTGATTACTGCTTTGTTATGTTTGGGGATCAGTCAATTGGGTTGAGAAAATAGTCGACTGGATCGTGTCCTAGGGCATCACTTCCTGCTTGAATAGTAACCCAGTCGACCGGTCATGAGTCAGTCGACTGATAATTTGGGGTCCCAGTCGACTGAGTCCCTGACACAGTCGACTGGACATGGTTTTTGAACTTTTGAACTTACTACTTTAGGTCTTCAGTCGACTGGACTCCTGATACAGTCGACTGGACCTCTATTTTCAAACCTGAATCCCTTTTGAAGTATTCCTTTTGGACAAAACTTTTTATGACTCTGTATTTAAATGGATTTGACTTATGTTTCCACTGCTATTCACACTTTAATGAATTGGATACGCCTTAATGGCGTGCCACGTGTCCTATTTCTACACGTAGTGGGATGGGTCGTGACATTTATTGGTATCAAAGCTAGAGGTAACAAAACTTTGAGAACGTTCGATGACGAGTGGAGTGTTGAGTGATTTTATACATGTTTTAGAGTGCATCATTACATAGTAGAGATGTTTGATGCATATGTATGTTGTTTTACATACATGATGTTGTTTTTGTCATACATGCATAGTATTTATGCATTGAGATTAACAGGTTGAATAATCATGGGTAACCGAGAATTATTACCGCATACCTGACGTATGAATGAAATGGTAGAAATGATGGGGAATATGGGAGACATGATCCGGAATATAGCAGAACGGTTACCTCCAACACCTCCATTGGAGCCAACACCGATAATCATGGTACCAGCGCCTGAGAATAGGAGCATGCGATCAATATCTGAACAATTTACAAAGAAGAAACCGACAGAGTTTCATGGGACTTCTGACACGATGTTCGCAGAACATTGGGTTATGAACATGGAAAAGATTTTTTGATCGATCTCGATGACTAATAGGGAGAAGATCGAGAACGCTAGTGATATACTCAGAGGTGAAGCTCAGAACTGGTAGGTGAATGTTCTGGAACAGGGAGCACCGATAACTTGGGAGGGATTCAAAGAAGAGTTCAATCGTCAATTCTTCCCAAGGGCTACACTCAATGTAAAGAAAAGAGAATTTGATAATCTTCGACAGTGAGAGATGACTGTGACAGAATACACCTCAAAATATAATGCTTTGCTGAGATTTGGAAAGGGATCGATGTTGACCGAGGAAGATAGAGCAAGGAAATTTAAAGGAGGTTTATGGAAAAATATTCGTCTGAGAGTGGAGACCTACGAACATTCGACTGTGGCAACAGTGCAACAAACGGCACTGGTGGCCGAGAGTAGAATAGAAATATCGAGGCAAAATACACACGACAAACGGAATAATGAGGGTGGTGATAAGAATCAAGGCGGATCTTTCAAGAGGCGTTTCAACAACACTCTGGTTATAGTTTTAGTGATTTCAGGAGGACGCCAAGTAATATACCGTTGTGTTCACTTTGCAATAGACCACATACAGGTCGACGTTTTATGACAAACTTCCAGAACAAATCTCAAGGAATGAATAATGCTAGCTTGGCATCAGATACGAGGGACAAATGTTATGATTATGGGACGTTTGGGCATCAATCTAGAAATTGTCCGAGGGAGCATTCTCAGCAAAGAGCTAGTTCTATAGCTTCTAGTGGGTCGAAGCCTAGATAGAGCAATGATGGGAGACAAAGGACAGAGCAACGTCAGGGGAGGGCATTACAGATGAACCCAGGAGACATGACTGCTTCAGAGACAGTGGTCTCAAGTATGGTGCTTGTATGTTCGCACTTAGCACACATACTTGTTGACTCAGGATCTACGCATTCATTTGTATCGCATGCCTTTGTTGAACATTTGAATGTTAAATCGGCACCGTTAGGATATGAAGTATTTGTTGTCGTACCACTTAGTAAATCGATAACGACGTCTACGATATACAAGAACTGTGAAATTCAACTAGGAGAGAAGTTGATGACCGTAGACCTTATACCAATTGTCGTGAACCACTTTGATGTGATACTACGAATGGATTGGTTAGCTTTTAACCAAGCTACCATAGACTATGAGAAGAAATAAGTTAATTTTCGATCACCGATACATGGAAGCTTTTGTTTCCAAGGGAGTGGGGTTACACCGCCACCGTATTTGATTTCAGCTATCCGAGCGGGCAAGTTGTTGAGAAAGGGATGTCGAGGATTCCTATGTTCACTGACTGATGTCTCAGCGACCGAATCAAGAGTAGAAGACATTCCGATAGTGTGAGAATATTCAGATGTATTTCCTGATGACTTGCCAGACATTCTGATTGAGAGAGAAATTGAGTTTACTATGAGACCATGCCAGACGCAAGACCTGTATCCAAAGCACCATATAGAATGGCACCCGTAGAACTGAAAGAGCTGAGGTTAAACTACAAGAACTACTAGACAAAGGTTTCATACAACCTAGTATATCACTGTGGGGAGCTCTAGTGTTGTTTGTAAAGAAGAAGGATAGTTCAATGAGAATGTGTGTGGACTATCGAGAACTAAACAAGTTGACGATCAAGAACAAGTATCCGTTGTCGAGAATTGATGATTTATTTGATCAACTTCGTGGGGCACAAGTAGTTTCGTAGATAGACCTTAGATCGGGTTACCATTAGTTGAAAGTAAAAGCGGAAGATGTGGAGAAGACAGCTTTCAGAACGCGTTACAGACATTACGAGTTCTTAGTTATGCCATTTGGAGTTACTAATGCACCAGCCGCGCTCATGGATCTTATGAACCGAGTCTTTAAGGACTACTTGGATGATTTTGTGATAGTATTTATCGACGACATTCTGATCTATTCGCCGAGTGAGATAGAACACGAGAACCATTTGAAGTTGATACTTTAGAGATTGCAAGAGAAGCAACTATTTGGGAAATTCAAGAAATGTGAATTCTGGCTACCTAGCATTACTTTTCTTGGTCACGTGATTGACAAGAATGGTGTTTCAGTTGATCCTCACAAAGTATAAGCTGTATCTAATTGGTAGAAGCCGACGTCCGTATATGAAATTCGGAGTTTTTTAGGTTTAGCTGGGTACTATAGCAGATTCATAGAAAATTTCTCAAAGATATCGTTACCAATGACGAAATTGATGAGGAAAGGGGTTACATTTGAATGGAGTCAAGAGTTGAAGGCACGACTAACGAGAGCACCTATTCTCACAATACCATCCAGGACTGAAGGATTTGTGATTTATAGCGATGCGTCACATCAGGGTTGGGATGTGTACTTACATAAGGGGGTAAAGTAATTGCCTATGCTTCCAGATAGTTGAAGACATACGAGGTTAACTATCTGACTCACGACCTTGAATTGGTCGCAGTAATCTATGCTTTGAAGATTTGGCGACACTATCTATACGGGGAGAAATGTGAGATCTTCACAGACCACAAGAGTTTGAAGTACATCTTCACCCAACAGGACTTGAATATGAGATAGAGAAGGTGGTTGGAACTGATGAAGGATTACGATCTTTTGATAGAGTATCATCCAGGAAAGGCTAATGTAGTAGCCGATGCATTAAGCCAGAAAACACTGAGGAACTTAGCGGACGAGGTAACTAGTAAAAAAAATTGATCAGAGACATGGAATGTTTATAATTGGATGTGATTTCAGAGACTAGTGGTGGCTTAATGATGGCGATCATAGCACACCCAGATATTATTAATGAAATCAAGAGGGAATAGTTTAACGATGTCTACCTGTGTAAAATGAGAGACGAGATACCTTTGGTAAAACGACCCAATTTTGTATCAGAACAAGAAACGTTGAAGTTGGAAAATCAGTTGTGTGTACCGAATGTGAAAGGCTTGAAAGGGAGGATTCTAGAGGAAGCACATAGTACTAGATATTTAGTACACCCAAGAGGTAATAAAATGTATCGAAACTTGCGAGAAAACTTTTGGTGGAAAGGTATGAAGCAGGAAGTTGCTAAGTATGTTTCAGAGTGTTCAGCATGTCAGCAAGTCAAAGCAGAAAGACAAGTACCTGCGGGGTTACTACGGCCATTGCCTGTGTCAGAATGGAAATGGGATGAGATCACGATGGATTTTGTATCTGAATTTCCGCGATCGCCGAACAAAAATAATAAGATTTGAGTTATAGTTGATAGATTGATGAAGACAGCTCATTTTCTACCGAACAAGACGACTAAACCTTTGAAGTTAGCTGAATTGTATGTGAAAGAGATTGTAAGACTACACGGGGTTCCAACAGTGATTCTATTAGATCACGACAGTAGTTTTACATCGAGGTTTTGGGGAAGTGTACAAAAGGCCATGGGTACGAAGTTGAGTTTTAGTACTATTTTTCATCCTTAGACCGACAGACAGTCAGAGCTTATGCTTCAGATATTAGAGGATATGCTTGGATTGTGTGTTCTGGATTTTGGAAGTGATTGGGAGAAACACTTGCCATTAATCGAATTTGCTTACAATAACGGGTTTCAGTCGAGTATTAGAATGACACCGTATGAAGCTTTGTATGGGCGTAAGTGTTGATCACCGGTTTGTTGGACCGAGGTTGGAAAAAGAAAGTTGTTAGGAACTAAACTACTACAGGTGACTACTGAGAAGGTGAAGTTAATCCAAGAGCGACTTAAGGTAGCTCAGAGTCGTTATAAGAGTTACGCAAAATTAAAATGGCGACCGATGACATTTGAAGTAGGTGACTTTGTATACTTGTGAGTATTGCCTTCGAAAGGCATTGTTCGATTCAAAAAAGGGGGAACTCAGTCCGAGATTTGTAGGACCTTTTGAGATCCTAGAAAGGGTAGGTCCAGTGGCTTACCGGTTGGCGTTGTCATCAGAGTTAGAACATGTGCACAATATATTTCATGTGTCGATGCTGAGACGATGTATGACAAATACGAGTAATATCGTAGTACCAGAACCCTTACAGGTTCAAGAAGACTTAACCTATATAGAGCATCCAGTAGAAATCTTGGATCGAAAAGAACAAGTACTGAGAACGAAGACGATTCTAATGGTGAAAGTGTTATGGTGTAGTCACACGGTTGAAGTGGCTACATGGGAAAGTGAGATAGAGATGAAGAATGTGTACCCGTACCTGTTTGACGTATGAGGTAAAGTTTGGGGACAAACTTCTTTTTTGGAGGGGAGAGTTGTCACACCAGTACCAAAATTTCATAAGTTTTATCGTGCATAATTGAATATGTGAGTTTATCACTGTTATTTGATAATTGGTTTGAGGTTGACTGTGAGTCAACGGTAAGGTGTCAGTAATGACACGAGAATTCGGTAATCAAGATTTCATTGGCTTGAGTAAATGACATTTATGTGATTTAAATGTTAATTGACTTTTCTGGTATTTCATGAATAGTGAATTATACCTGTGTAGTATAATTTCTGGTAATGTCGATGTTGTTCTATATTATTTTGAGAACTGTGGTGAGAACGTGAGTGCCGCGTTATATAAAATATAGGTTGTGTAGAGATTTCACAGAATTTAGTTTTCGGACGTAATTTTGGACCCAAATAAGATTTAGTCGTAAACTTTTGTAAATTATAATTTTCACTTGTAAAGTTATAAAATGGACGTGTGCCACGTTTCGAAAGATAATTAGAAGTTTTGAGAACTCGCGGGGAGGTAAACACGATTTTTGAAGAGTTTTCCTATAAATAAAGGAGGGTGAGAATTCATTTGTTATAAACTTTTTAAAATATCTTGAGAGAGGAGAGAGAAGGAGATTTAAATCCTACGGGCTTTGCAACGACGATCGGCGACCTTTAGTCCGTCAGATTTTTCCCAAATTCGAGATTTGAACTCGTGGAGGTAAGATCTACATTCTGATATCACTTAGGCCATTTTGGAAAACTTTTGTAAAAATCTAATTTCTAGACTTTTGGGAAAAAAACCCAGTAAAACTTGTAGGAATCACTTCAAATATGAGATCCGACGTTCAATCAGCCCTCTAGTTGATCCTTCAAAGTTTGGAGGAAATCGCAAGAGGTATGAAGTTCTAACTTGTGAAATATAGAGAAATACATGTTTTAGATTTCAATGACGAAATTGAGATCTGAGCAAAGTTCATGTGTTAATCTTAGGCCCGTTAATTATGTACGAGCTTAAATGTGAAAAGCATGTCTAAATTTACGCGAGCACGTTGAGTTATCTATGTGGGTCAAAGGGGGGACTTATACAAATTCATGCCAGAGTAAGTTTCTCGATGTTTGAGAATTTTAGTAGCGACGGCTACTGTGCATGGTTTAAGGCTTGGACTTGCCAGGGCACTTGGGGATGTAATGGTTGTAGGCTTGGACTAGCCATTGGCATCGCAGTTTAAGGCTTGGACTTGCCGCTACCGGATGAAGGCGTATTTTTCTCCCTAGACACTATATTGATGTAATTTATGAGATTAAAGCATGTTTTTGTCATATATACATATGTTAGAACTTATGCCCTCAGCATATAACTGAGTAGTGGAGATTTACTCCATTGCAGGTACGAAGAAAGACAAGAAGAAGTGTGAGGAGTGAGGCCGAGGAACGCCGGGGAACCATTCTTGTTAATATTTTTGTTCTCTTTTCCTAAAACTTGTTGAGGATTTAGGAATTTTGTAATAGATCGTAAGAGAATCATGGTTTAGTTTCGTAGTATTGTAATCTTGTATGTATGTTTTAAATTACTGAAATATCGTCATGGTTATGTTGGTTTTGAATCGGAGGAGTGTAGCTGGGAGTGCTGCAGGATATTAGTGTGCTGATGCCGATCAGTCGACTGGTTTCTGTTTCAGTCGACTGGATCACTATGTGGAACTGATTACTGCTTTGTTATGTTTGGGGATCAGTCGATTGGGTTGAGAAAACAGTCGACTAGATCGTGTCCTAGGGCATCACTTCCTGCTTGAATAGTAACCCAGTCGACCGGTCATGAGTCAGTCGACTGATAATTTGGGGTCCCAGTCGACTGAGTCCCCGACACAGTCGATTGGACAGGGTTTTGAACTTTTTAACTTACTGCTTTAGGTCTTCAGTCGACTGGATTCCCGATACAGTCGACTGGACCTCTGTTTTCAAACCTGAATCCCTTTTGAAGTATTCCTTTTGGACAAAACTTTTTATGACTCTGTATTTAAATGGATTTGACTTATGTTTCCGCTGCTACTCACACTTTAATGAACTTGATACGCCTTGATGGTGTACCACGTGTCCTATTTCCGCGCGTAGCGGGATGGGTCGTGACAGATATCTTGTCTACTCGCCGAATGAGATAGACCACGAGAATCATTTAAGACTAATACTTCAAAGATTACGAGAGAAACAACTGTTTGGTAAATTGAAGAAGTGTGAATTCTGGTTGCCTAGCATTACTTTTCTTGGTTACGTGATGGACAAGAATGGAGTTTCAATTGGTCTTCACAAAGTAGAAGTAGTATCTAATTGGCAAAGGCCGACATCCGTATCTGAAATTCGAAGTTTCTTGGGATTAGCAGGGTACTACCGCTGTTTTATTGAGAATTTCTCTAAGATATCATTTCTGATGAAAAGGTTGATGAGGAAGGGTATTATTTTTTAATGGAGTCAAGAATGCGAAGACAGTTTTCAAGAGTTGAAGTCACGTATGACAAGAGTGCCTATTCTGATGATACCATCCGGAATTGAGGGATTTGTGATCTATAGTGATGCTTCGCATCAGGGTTTGGGGTGTGTGCTTATGCAAGGTGGTAATGTGATTGCTTACGCGTCGAGACAGTTGAAGACACACGAGGTTAATTATCTGACTCACGATCTTAAATTGGCCGCGGTGATTTATGCTTTGAAAATTTGAAGACATTACCTGAATGGGAAAAAAGTGTGAGATCTTCACAGACCACAAAGGCTTGAAGTACCCATTTACGCAAAGAGACTTGAACATGAGACAGAGAAGATGGTTAGAGTTGATAAAGGATTACGATCTTTCGATAGAGTATCATCAGGGGAAGGCTAATGTAGTAGTCGATGCGTTAAGCCGAAAGATGACAAGGAACTTAGACGACGAGCTAATCAAGTGAAAGGAATTAGTTAAAGAAATGGAACGTTTGGAGTTAAATATGATTCCAGAGACCAATGGTGGCTTGATGATGGCGATCATCACTCACCCAGATATTATAGATGAAATCTAGGCAGTGTAGTTTAACAATCTCTACTTGTGTAAGATGAGAGACGAGATACCTTTGGAAAAATGACCTGGATTTACGTTGCACCAAGGAGTATTGATACTTGGGAACCGATTGTATGTACCAAACGTGAAGGACTTGAAAGAGCGACTATTAGAGGAAGCTCACAATACGAGATATTTAGTTCATTCGGGAAGTAACAAGATGTATCAGAACTTACGCGAGAACTTTTGGTGGAGAGGTATGAAGCGGGAAATTGCCAAGTATGTTTCGGAGTGTTTGGCATATTAACAAGTTAAGGCAGAAAGACAAGTACCTATGGGATTACTACAACCGTTACCTGTGTCAGAGTGGAAATGGGATGAGATCATTATGGATTTTGTATCCGGGTTCCACGATCGTTGAATAAGAATGATAAGATTTGGGTTATAGTTGATTGATTGACAAAATCAGTGCACTTTCTACCGATCAAGATGACTAAACCTTCGAGGTTGGCAGAGTTGTATGTGAAAGAGATTGTAAGACTATATGGGGTTTCAACAATGATTGTATCCGATCGTGATAGTAGTGTTACATCGAGGGTTTGGGGACGTCTACAGAAAGCTATGGGTACAAGTTGAGTTTCAGTACCGCATTTCATCCTTAGACCGACGGATAGTCAGAACGAATGGTTCAGACTTTGGAGGATATGCTTAGACTTTGTGTTTTGGACTTTGGGAATGATTGGGAGAAACATCTACCGTTGATTGAATTTTCTTATAATAATGGGTTTCAGTCCAGTATTGATATGGCACCGTATGAAGCGTTGTATGTGTTAGGAAACTGTGTTCCTAGAATCCATTGACAGCGTGTATAAGTTGGTACTGCAAAAAAAATTACGTGAAAACTACGATAATCCTACAAGGGTGGAACTAGAGTTACCTTAATCTGCTAAAACGGATTACTGTAGTAGGCGAATCGAGAACACGGGCTCGATAACAGCTCACGATCTTCTACCGTATTCCTTTGCTGCCAGAATATCGAACTGAGTGTGGGCTCTTTCGAAATCCTTTCTGTTTTCTGCAATCCCTCTTTTACGCTCTCTTTTCTATTCCGAGTTATAATTCTCTAGATAGAAAAACGCTAACTGAGGAGAGAGTCAAAGCAGCATATATATAGGCTACGATAGGGACCATAAGAAGTTAATAAGGAATAGTCTTCCTTATGGAATTAGGAAACCCTAATTCGAACTGAATCAGATTCCTATTTCCATAAATTATAATTTATACCACTAAAGAATTATAATTGCACTCCTACCCTTATCTCAAAAATATATTTCGAGCTCCATGTTATTAAATGCTTATTATCTCCCCATGTTAAGATTACAGATATCCATTAATTAAATATAATTACTGACAATCATATTTAATTAATTTCTTAAAATTCCTTGAGATCCTCTACTTAACTTATCTGATATGTCGGATACAAAATCCACCTACAGGGTTTGACAAAATCAAAACTTATAAGCTTTCTCAAGGGGATATCATCAATCCCAAAATTGAGACATGGATTCCATCATTAATTAATATCCACCACACAATTAATATTGCCACCCAATCCAATGAGATATTGACCCATTTAAGGATCTCACCCTTTTAGGGATCAAAGTGTAAATAATAAATGTACGTGTCTACAAATTAACTTAGGATTTAGAGCATAAGCACTCATAATAGCCATGATGTATTAATTATCTTATAAGTCAGTATAAAGATAATTACCCCAAGTCAGTCCCGTTTAATACACAAAGTGTACCAGCATAGTGAGTTGAAACTATACCGTTTTCCGTAGTCAAGACAAACCTACTACAACACCATGCTGCAGTCCTACCGATGGTGTGTCCAATCCCATCTAAGACTGTAAACCAAAATCTTACATTCTATAATATCTGATGGCCTGATCTTCCGTGTGTAAGCCGAACTCTACACACCAAACCACCTACTATATAGAATGAGAGACACACATGCATAATATTAAATAAATAATATAATACAAACATTGTCCACATAGATTCTCATAAAAAATGGATTAACTGATTTTATTAAATGAATAATAAATCAACTACATAAAGCATGACTTTTAGTATATATCCCTAACAATCTCCCACTTAGACTCAAAGCCATGATGCGACACATCTCACTCCTATCCCTTCTACACGACTGTCAAAAGTCTTGGCCGATAAGCTCTTGGTGAAAGGATCTGCCAGGTTATTTGCTGATGCTATCTTGGTCACTTCAACATCACCTCTTTGCACGATCTCTCGTATCAGGTGATACTTACGCTCAATGTGTTTTCCCTTCTTATGGGCCCTTGGTTCCTTTGAGTTAGCAACTGCTCCGCTATTATCGCAATAAAGAGTAATAGCCGATTGTACCGTAGGTACCACTCTTAGATCCATAAGGAAGTTTCTGAGCCAAACGGCCTCCTTAGTGGCTTCCGAAGCAGCCACATACTCGGCTTCCATGGTGGAATCAGCAATACATGACTGCTTGATACTCCTCCAAGTAATGGCTCCACCTCCTAGGGTAAACACATATCCTAAGGTAGACTTTCTGGAATCCCTATCTGACATGAAATCAGAATCTGTGTACCCAATGGGTACAAGACTGTCTGCTTGGTAAACTAACATATAGTCTCGAGTCCTTTTCAGGTACTTGAGATTTTTTTTCACTGCAGTCCAATGTTCTTGCCCTAGATTAGTTTGATATCTACTAACCATGCTAACAGCAAAGCAGATGTCAGGTCTAGTACATAGCATAGCATACAATAGGCTTCCTACTGCCGAGGCATAAGGAACTGCCTTCATCTTCTCTATCTCATCAGGTGTCTTAGGACAATGATCCTTAGATAGAGTAATTCCGTGTCTGAAGGGAAGGAATCCCTTCTTGGAATCTTGCATGCTAAACCTTGCAAGAATATTGTCAATATAAGTGCCTTGTGACAAGCCCAACATCCTATTCTTGCGATCTCGCATAAGCTTGATCCCTAGGATGTGACCGGCTTCTCCCAAGTCCTTCATATCGAATTGACTGGACAACCATACCCTTACAGAAGATAATACCCCCACATCATTTCCGATTAGCAAGATATCATCCACATATAGTACTAAGAACACCACCACTCTTCCATCATGTTTCTTGTACACACAAGATTCATCCGCACATTGATCAAAACCAAAAGACTTGATTGCTTGATCAAAGCGGATATTCCAAGACCTAGATGTCTGCTTAAGTCCATAAATGGACTTCTTAAGCTTGCACAACATGTGTTCTTGGCCCTTCGCAATAAACCCGTCTGGTTGCATCATATAGATGCACTCGTCAAGATTCCCATTTAGAAATGCTGTCTTGACATCCATTTGCCAAATTTCATAATCGAAATGTGCAGCAATGGATAAGAGAATCCGGATAGACTTTAGCATAGCCACCGGCGAAAAGGTTTCCTCATAATCGATTCCCTCTTTTTGAGTAAACCCTTTCGCAACAAGCCTTGCTTTAAAGGTTTCCACCTTACCGTCTGCTCCTCTCTTCTTCTTATAGATCCACTTACATCCAATGGGTTTTATTTCATTGGGTGGTTCTACAAGATCCCAAACTTGATTGGAGTACATAGACTCCATTTCAGATTTCATAGCCTTTTGCCAAAGATCTACATCTTTATCTTGGAGTGCTTCATTGTAGTTACAAGGGTCGGTACCTTGTTCATCAGGGACCCGGTCATAAGACTCTCCCAAGAACATATACCGGTCAGGTTGAATAATAACCCTCCCACTATGACGAGGCACAACCCGTGTCTGTGTATCACTGATATTTTGTTGTGAAGATTCTGAACTTAATACACCATTATCTACACGTTGTACTGGTTCAGGAACCTGCGTGTTAATGGTTGGTTCGGGATCTACACGAGTTTCGATAATCCTCCCACTACGACGTGGTAATGGAATATCGATAACTCTTTCTTGTGGTGTTTCTTCTCGTACCGTTGGTATCGAAGAAGTATGTCTCGGTGTCTCTCCTCTCATTTCCTCTAGAATAATACGGCTTCTGGGCTTGTGGTCCATAACATAGTCCTCTTCTAAGAATGTGACATTGGTGCTAACAATAACCTTCTGATCCTTAGGACTATAAAATAGACCACCTTTAGTTCCTCTTGGATACCCAACAAAGAAACATACTTCTGTTCTTGATTCCAACTTTTCTGCGTTCCCTTTCAGCACATGTGCTGGACTACCCCAGATCCGAACATGCCGCAGACTAGGCTTTCGCCCAGTCCACAATTCCGTGGGAGTAGTAGGTACTGACTTAGATGGTACCAAGTTTAGAATGTATGCAGCTGTCTCTAATGCGTATCCCCAAAAGGAAATTGGTAAATCCGAGTAACTCATCATAGATCTTACCATATCCATGAGAGTCCTGTTCCTTCTTTCTGCTACACCGTTCTGCTGAGGCATACGGGGTGCAGACAATTGGGATGTAATCCCTTGCTCTAATAAGTATTCCCTAAACTTTCTCAAGAGGTACTCTCCACCACGATCAGATCGTAGTGTCTTGATACATTTACCTAGACGCTTCTCCGTTTCAGCCTTGAAGTCTTTGAATTTCTCAAAGCATTCAGACTTACGCTGCATCAAATAAATGTACCCATACCTTGAGTAATCATCGATGAAAGTGACAAAGTACTCAAATCCCCCTCTTGCTTGGATAGTCATAGAACCATACAAATCAGAGTGAACCAGTTCCAATGGCTCTTTTGCTCTATAGCCCTTGGCCGAGAATGGCCTCTTGGTCATTTTACCTTCCAAGCAGAATTCACAAACTGGAAGTGCCTCCACTTCCAATGAGCCTAATGGCCCATTTTGAACCAGTCTTTGAATCCTTTTCAAATTAATATGACCAAGGCGTAAGTTTTCAAGATGCGTTTGGTTCATCCTCGAAGGTTCTTTTCTCTTAAATGGCAAACTATTTGTGTTATTTAATTCATTAAGTTGCAGTATAAGAAAGATAGGATTTATAATATAAAGATCATCCACCAATTGACCAGAACAAATAAAACGTTTATTTTCTTTAATAACTACTACTTTATTAAAATGAACCGAATATCCATTCTTTACTAAACTAGAAACTGAAACTAAATTCCTTCTAATAGAAGGTACATAAAAGCAATTTCTTAATATTAAAATCCTATCTCTACCAAAACTAAGATGTAGATCTCCTACTGCAACTGCTGCCACTCTCGTAGCATTTCCCATATATAGATAAATCTCTCCATCACTGAGCTGCCTGGTTCCCTGGAACCCCTGCAAAGAATTGCATACATGATCAGTGGCTCCCGTATCTACACACCAGGTACCGGTAGATCGGACCGCTAAACATGTTTCAACGACTAGTAAATGAGATTTACCTTGATTGTTCTGTTTGGCGAGATAAACTGGACATTGCTTCTTCCAGTGTCCTGGCTGCTTGCAAACAAAACATTTGCCTTTAGGCTTTCCCGGTTGTCCTCGTGGCCTTTGGATTGGCAGAGGACCCGGGACCTTCTTTTGAGCCTTTTTCATTTTCTTCTTGCCTTTCGGCTTTGAAGCAGAACCTTTCTCAAACACAAGAGCACTCCCTGACTTTCTGTTGAGACCCTCAGCTGCCTGGAGTTCTTTAAGCAGCTCCACCAAGGTTTATTTAAATTTATTCATGTTGTAATTGAGGCGGAATTGCTTAAAAGACTCTGGCAGTGACTGGAGTACGGTATCGACCTGGGTTTCCCCGTCGATTTCAGCTCCAAGGATCTCTAGTTCATTAAGAAGAGATATCATCTTAAGAACATGATCCCTTACAGGCGTCCCCTCAGCCATGGTTGTGTTCATCAAATCTTTCATAGCAACCTGCCTAGCAGCACGACTTTGATCCCCGAACATCTCTCGGAGGCTCTCCATCATGTCATAGGCACTGGTCATTGACTGATGCTGATGTTGCAGAACATTTGACATGGATGCCAAAATGTAACACCGCGCCATCTCATCAGCCTTGACCCATTTCTTGTGAGCCTGGGTTTCTTCAGCGGTTGCCCCCTCACCAGGTTGCTCAGGACATTCTTGAGTAAGCACAAACTTGTACTCTTCAGCAGTTAACACAATATCCAAATTCCTTTTCCAGTCTATATAGTTTGGTCCAGTAAGTTTGTTTTCTTTAAGTATAACAGCAAGTGGATTGAAAGTACCCATTTGAAAGCCTGAGAATCACATAACATAAATAATTACGTTTGGGCAAAAATTACTATAGATTCGAGTTGAAAATATTGGTTCCCTCTACCATATTTGAAAGGAATCCGCCTGCAACCTGATACACCGCGAATAGTATGACTCGATGGGAAGCCATATACTATCAATCATTTGTTCAGATAGACAATTGCCTTTTAATTTTACTATCCAGGCAATGTACTTTGCATAATAAAATTAAACTGCTGACTTGCTTTGGTCCTATAAATAATAACAGTGACTCAGATGGAGAGGATATTATTATTTATAGCTAAGTGTATACCATCACTTAATTCTAGGTCAAGAGTTCCATGAGAAACACCTCTGATGGAGAGGTGACCCACACCAACAATCACCCAAAACATTCTTTTAAAGAAGTTTGTACTGATGATTCCATGATCAACTATATCCGATAGGGAGGATGACATTAGAGCCATCACACAAATTAATCATATCATCTACAAACCAGTGATGGAGACCATGGGATTTATACTTGATAAATTCCCTCTCCCACTTAGAATTTTAAAAAAAAAATGAGGGTTATAATTTTTTAGAAAAACTTTTTAATTTAATTAATAAAAAATAATGGAATACTTGGCAAGGATTAATTCATCCTTACTTGTGAAATCCACATGTGTAGATAATAAAATTATTCTATTCTCATGATTTTAGAAAATAAGTACTTATGTTTTCAAATTATGGAATTAGTTTTATTTCTAAATACACATGTAGTTGTCCATCATTTTAAATTAATATAAATTAACCATACATCTAGACATCTGAAATAGGTCTAGGAACAATTATCCATGTTGTCCTATGCATTAAACATAAAACAATAATAATCATTCAATCACAATAAATAAGGAAACCACAATAAAATAGGAATCCCACTATTATGGTCAAACTGCAACTCTTGTGAAGAAATTTTCATTGAACCCGATTAGCTCTATGTCGCCACTACGCAACGGGGGTCAAGCTGTTTCCAGAAACTGCCTCCAGATTGCTTTCTGAAACTGCTTGTAAACTGTCTTCACGAACTGTCTTCACGGATTTACTTGAGATATATTACACAAACCCTATGTCTCCATAAAGGAGTTCACATGCTATTTCTTTGCAGTAAATTAACCACACATCAATCAAGCGTGGGATCCAATACACACAAATCCTATGCCTCCATAAAGGAGTTCACATGCTATATTAAAACAGCAAAATTAACCACGGATAAAACCATCGTGGGATCCAATCACACAAAATCTGTGACCATAATAGTGGAATAAGAACGCTGCAAAACAAGGGTTAGCACGGTTCTACGTTCTATCCATCCATCAAAAACACGCATAAGATCTGTTTTATTGGACAACATGGTTGCGTCCAACCCATACGCAGAATCAACGTTGCTCTGATACCACTGTTAGGAAACTGTGTTCCCAGAATCCATTGACAGCGCGTATAAGTTGGTACTGCAAAAAAAATTACGTGAAAACTACGATAATCCTACAAGGGCGGAACTAGGGTTACCTTAATCTGCTAAAACGGATTACTGTAGTAGGCGAATCGAGAACACAGGCTCGATAACAGCTCACGATCTTCTACCGTATTCCTTTGCTGCCAGAATATCGAACTGAGTGTGGGCTCTTTCGAAATCCTTTCTGTTTTCTGCAATCCCTCTTTTACGCTCTCTTTTCTATTCCGAGTTATAATTCTCTATATAGAAAAATGCAAACTGAGGAGAGAGCCAAAGCAGCATATATATAGGCTACGATAGGGACCATAAGAAGTTAATAAGGAATAGTCTTCCTTATGGAATTAGGAAACCCTAATTCGAACTGAATCAGATTCCTATTTCCATAAATTATAATTCATACCACTAAAGAATTATAATTGCACTCCTACCCTTATCTCAAAAATATATTTCGAGCTCCATGTTATTAAATGCTTATTATCTCCCCATGTTAAGATTACAGATATCCATTAATTAAATATAATTACTGACAATCATATTTAAGTAATTTCTTAAAATTCCTTGAGATCCTCTGCTTAACTTATCTGATATGTCGGATACAAAATCCACCTACAGGGTTTGACAAAATCAAAACTTATAAGCTTTCTCAAGGGGATATCATCAATCCCAAAATTGAGACATGGATTCCATCATTAATTAATATCCACCACACAATTAATATTGCCACCCAATCCAATGAGATATTGACCCATTTAAGGATCTCACCCTTTTAGGGATCAAAGTGTAAATAATAAATGTACGTGTCTACAAATTAACTTAGGATTTAGAGCATAAGCACTCATAATAGCCATGATGTATTAATTATCTTATAAGTCAGTATAAAGATAATTACCCCAAGTCAGTCCCGTTTAATACACAAAGTGTACCAGCATAGTGAGTTGAAACTATACCGTTTTCCGTAGTCAAGACAAACCTACTACAACACCATGCTGCAGTCCTACCGATGGTGTGTCCAATCCCATCTAAGACTGTAAACCAAAATCTTACATTCTATAATATCTGATGGCCTGATCTTCCGTGTGTAAGCCGAACTCTACACACCAAACCACCTACTATATAGAATGAGAGACACACATGTATAATATTAAATAAATAATATAATACAAACATTGCCCACATAGATTCTCATAAAAAATGGATTAACTGATTTTATTAAATGAATAATAAATCAACTACATAAAGCATGTCTTTTAGTATATATCCCTAACAGTATGGACGTAAGTGTCGATCACCGATTTGTTGGACCGAGATTGGAGAAAGAAAGTTGTTAAGACCCGAGATAATATAGTTGACTACGGAAAAAGTGAAATTGATCTAGGAGCGACTTAAGGTCGCTTATAGTCGTTAAGACCTATGCAGAGACTCTAAGCGACAACCGATGGTATTCGACATGGAGATTTCGTATACTTGAGGGTATCGCCTTTGAAAGGCATAGTACGGTTCGGAAAGAAGGAAAAACTAAATCCGAGATTTGTAGGACCTTTTGAGATCTTAGAAAGAGTAGGACCAGTGGCCTATTGACTAGCTTTATCATCCGTATTGGAACATGTGCACAATGTTTTTCATGTATCGATGCTGAGATGATGTATGACAGATACGAGTAAAATCATAGTACCTGAACCGTTGCAGATCCAAGAAGACTTATCTTACATAGAACATCCAGTGGAGATTTTGGATCGGAAAGAGCAAGTATATATTGAGAACAAAGATAATTTTGATGGTGAAAGTATTGTGGCGTAGTCATTCAGTCAAGGAAGCTACGTGGGAGAATGAGGAAGAGATGAGGAATGATTATCCGTATCTTTCTGACTCATGAGGTAAAGTTTGGGGACAAACTTCCCTTTTGGAGGGGAGAGTTGTCACATCTGTCTCGGGAAAAATCATTTATTTTAATTTCATAATTGAATTTCAAGGATTTTCACTGTTAGTTGAAAATTGAGAAGAATTGACGTGGGTCAACGGTGAGTATCAGTGGAGACACGAGAAGCTGGTAATCTATGATGCATTGGCATGATTACATGACATTTATGTGATTTAAATGTAATTTGACTGTATCTGGTATTTTGAATAATAATTGCTTTAGATCATTTTGAGTATTATGGTGAGAACGTGAGTGATACGTTGCATAAAAGTTAGGTGGTATAGAGATTCCACGGAAATTAGTTTTTGGATCCCTATTTTGGACCCAAACGGAACTTAGTCGAAAACTTTTCTAACTTTTAGTTTTCACCCGTGAAATTATAAAGTAGACGTATTAGTCATTTCGGGAGATAATTAGAAGTTTTGAAAACTCGTGGGGAGGTAAACGTAATTTACAGAGATTGTGCCTATAAATAGATAAGTTTGAGATTTTTCATTAGTTACAACTTTCTAAAAATATCCTTGGAGGAAAGAAAAAAGGGAGATTTAGTTGCTACGAGCTTTGCGACGCCGATCGATGATCGTTCGTCTGTCGTTTTTCTCCAGATTCGAGATTTGAACTCCCCGAGGTAAGAGCTTCGATTTGATACCTCTTAGGCCGCGTTTGGCTAATTTTTTTGAAAATCTAATTTCTAGAATTTTGGGAAAAACTCAGTAAAACTTGTAGAAATCGCGTATAATATGAGATCCGACGTTTATTTGGGCCTTTAGTTGATCCTTTAAAGTTTTAGAGGAATTGCATGATGTATGAATTCTAGATCTATGAAATATATGAGATTTACATGTTTTGAATATCGACTTTGATATTTTGGATCCGGGCGAAATTCATGTATTAATTAGGCCCGTTAATTATGCACGCGAAAATGTTAGAAAATCATGTATAACTGTTATATGAGCATATTATGTGTCTACTTGGATCAAAGGGGGGTTTGGTGCAATTTCATCCGGGGTTAAGCTCCTTGAACCTTGAGGATTGTGACATTGAGTGTGGTTGTGTCTGGTATGGAAGAAGGCCCAACCAGGACATGGTACCTGGTATGGAGGAAGGCCCAACTAGTGTACGAGATGCGTGGGAGAGGTGTGCCTTCCACGACATCGGTTTCATTTACCGGATGAATGCGTACCACTCACCCTAGAGACAATTTTGATGCGTTTTAGATGTTTTAAACATGAATTGTCATATACACATACATTTAGAATTGTACACTCAGCATATAACTGAGCAGTTGAGATTTACTCCATTGCAGGTGATAAGAAGCGAGGAAAGAAGAAGCGTGAGGAGTGAGGCCGAAGAATGCCGGGGAATCACCTCTTGTATATATTTTTGTTTCTTTTCCGAATTTGTGATAAGGATTTGAGAAGTTGTAATTTGTTGTAATGGAACCTTGGGTTAGTTTTGTAGTAATATAAATTGTACTCGAACTCCTGTAGTTATGTTTCAGTACGTTGCAATATAGTTGTGTATGTATTGGAATTGGTTTGGAGACCCTTGGTGTAGTTTCTGCAGAATGCTCAGCCAACTGCTAGGAATCAGTCGACTGGTCCTTGGTTCAGTTGACTGGACCACTGTTTAAATTTAGACACTGCTTTTATAATTGGAAAAATAGTCGACTCGGTCCCCGATACAGTCAACTGGACTACTGTTGGAATTGTTGATTTTTGTTTCTGTGAAAGAAACAGTCCACTGAAATTTTGAGCCCACAGTCAACTGAGTCCCAGACACAGTCAACTGGGTCGAGGCCTGAGATTTTGGGATCTCTATATCTTGCATTTCCAGTCGACAGGACCCTAGATCAGTCGACTGGATTACTGTTTTCAAACGAGAAATTTTCTTTAAGTGTTTCGAATGCGCCAACCTTTTTATAACTCCGATTTTAATGGATTTTACTTATATTTTCTGCTGCTATTTTTATTTAATGAAATTAGATGAGCCTTGGTGGCGTGCCACGTGTCCTATTCCCGAGCGTCGCGGGATGGATCGTGACACGTAATAAATGCAGAAATGGACGGGTGTTTATAGAATTTTGAAAGTCATTTCATACAAAACTAAGCTCGAGTGCTCGGGAGCGTTCGAGCGCTCAAGATTCGAGCGCTCAGGGCTCCTGCTTCACAAATCCATTTGAGGTTCAAAGGGTCAAGAGGTTCGAGTAAGAAGAAGTTTTGGAACACAATGCTTGATTTGGTTTGGTTAAACATTTACGTTCACATAAAAGATTAAAGGTATTTCTATTTACTACACTCACATTTTTTTTCTCTCCACTTCTAATACGATGAACATTATGAGTACACAGTGAATGTGTAGAGAAATTTTTTTTGTGGATGCTTTAGGGGATTCCAGTAGTACTCAATATTAAATTTAGGTCACGAGGCTCACCAAGAATTTTCCAAACTACCATTTGTCATGTTGACCAGTCATGCTATTTTGAAGGAAATTGAACAAAAAAAATGTAGTGAGTGTAAAGCATTCACATGCACTTTGACCAAAGACAGATGTTAAGGAAACTCTTGTCCATTTGACCCGATCGAGTCCTGATCTTCTTCCATACTATCATCCATCCTGTTTCCTATTTTCTCCAGGTCCGGCCAGACAATATTTCTAATGCAATTTCAAGGCCCATCCAAATGTCAACAGTCTTAACTTTATTTTGATCAATTGCCAATATTAATAAAGAGTGGTAAAGAAAAATGTATGCTAGCTTAATTTCAGAATAATAAGCAATAATTAATTAGACTGATGTTGTTGAAAAATATATAGATGACTTTCGTTTGAAAAATACTACATACCAAGCTGGTGCAATTGGACATGCAAAAAGATTTTGGTTGAAGAATTCAAGTCCGTCCGATGCTAAAGTCGATCAGCTTTTAAGACAATATATATGTGTTTGTATAAGAAATTAAGAATCAATGAGATTGTTCTTTAATTTCTTCGTACTTTGGCAATGAATTAATATATAGTGAGAATTCAACCGTTAAAACTATAACGGATAACCTTGCTGGTTATGTATCAAACCCTTAAGAATATAAGAATGCATATAAGAATGCAGCAGCTGAACGAGGACTTAGTTAAATACCATCTTGCCCCTCTCCAAAACTTATATACACACGTCTCATAAGAATATATTGATTTGTGTGAGGGCAATTCTGTCATTTTAGCTCACCAAGTATCTTTAGGAACTCTTGTAATTACAAGTGTACCCTTTTAGTATACATAATGACTCATACATCTCGATACTCATCAAAATGATATATTAGTTTGTGGGAGGGTAATTATGTCATTTCAAATGAATTATTACATTCAGGCCAACTTTTAAAATTTTATTTAATATAATAATGAGGATTCAATCAATAATATTATGCCTAATTACATATAGGTCAGCATTTTTTGGAATATTTATTATTAACTTAACAAAAAGTCAAAAAATGCGGCTATTTTGGCGACTATTTACGAATTAGTCACTAATATTTACAATTTGATCAACTGCTTCTCTCAAATTTAGTATTCGTATATTGTAATATGTGTAATTGCATTTGGGTGACCAAGTTTTGGGATATTTATTATTCACTTCAAAAAAATTCAACAAAAGTGGCTATTTTAATTGCTATTTACGAATCGGTCACTAATATTTACATTTTGATTAACTTCTTCTCTAAAATTTATATATTTAGAAATTGGTCATTAATATACCAAAATTCACTTATACTCAAATATCATACCAAATTCATATCTTATACTCAAATGCATAAGAGGGGATTGGCACGTGCATCGCACGTGTCGGGACCCTAATATATATATATATATATATAGATAGATAGATACGTACGGTGGGATGTTTTATTTCTAATAACTGATCGAAATGGATGGATGATTTGATTTGGAGTGCTAGCTAGTGCCTTATTTGTAGGCAGAACATAGAGGTTAACCAAGTCTAATGGCGCGCAACTTGAGACTACAAGCAATGCAATTTTGCATTGCTTGACCTCTCGTTCCTCAACGGCTGAGGTGAGAACACACGTACACAGATAGATACATGACATATTTCTATTATCTACTCCTCTCTCTATTACTTTTGACACCATCAAAAGATCAGTAGAAAACTTAATTTCCACCTAATTAACATGCCAAAATACTCGATCCATTCCTCAATTCCCTTCAACAACCACCCAGTCATTTTCTTAATTAGTCTATGCAACACATGATCAAGAAAAGAGGATTTACACGTCATTACTCCACAAGTCGACCCATCTCTCTTTCTTCTTTTAAAAGGTACGTTCATCATTGTTACATACTCCGATCCTTTGTTAAATGTTTTAAGCTTCTATAAATTCGTGTCACCCAATTGAAGTGACCTTTTTTTTTTTAGCGATTGAAGTGGCCTTTAATATGGACCGATATATATATATATATATATATAGAGTTAAAATAGAGACTCTCTTTCTTTAATAAAGAGGGTGTGTCTTTTTTAGAGAATCTTTGTGTGTGTATATATATATATAAGTTTTGTTAACATGTGTTTTAGGACATATGTTAAAGTTTTAAAGTAGAAATAAATAAGGGAGACAAACATTAAACCCCACACCAGACATATGTTAAGGTTTTGTTAACATGTGCCCTTAGAAAAGATGTTAAGGTTCCAAAAGTAGAAATAAATAAGGAAGACAAATATTGAACTTCTCACCGGACACTAAAACCCACATTGTACCTCTTATTTAAGTAGAAATAAATAAGGAAGACAAACACTGAACTCCACACCGGACACTAAAATCCACACTGTACCTCTTATTTCTTTCCACCTATAAAACCTAAACATGTGACCTAAGAGCACATGTTATCGAAACCAATATATATATATTACGGAGTACACACTGTACCTCTTATTTCTTTCCACTTATAAAACCTAAACATGTGACCTAAGAGCACATGTTATCGAAACCAATATATATATATTACGGAGTACATAGCAATAATTGACCAGTGATGGAGACTATCATTTTCATATTGCTGACGGCTGACCTATGATCTGACTCTCATACAAGTTACTTAACTCCATTAACGATGATTTATCCAACAATTACTCGCTTTTCTTTTCAGCTATATATGAAAAGTGGGAAACAGCCTTTGCTTTATCACCACTCTTGATTGTTTAAAAGCATGAGAGAGAGAGAGAGACATCCAGTATAAAGTAGAAAGAAAGTAAAAAGGCAATTCACGCGAATATAGAATGACATTCCACTCTCTCTCACCCGTCACAAACTGATAACCCACTACTCAACCACTTGCGGATTTGTTTAAGGATCCCAGCATAAGATTTGCTTTTGTTGTTATTTGGGAAAGGAAAAAAAAAAGTGCTACCTACTCAAATATAAACACATCATGTATCAATTACTCCATATCAACACTAATTTCAGGAGCTTATCATTAAAAAGAAATACGGACAAATATTAGACAATTGTCAATAAATCCCTTATTCTTATTCTTTTATGAATAAAAGACAACTAATATTTTAATTTAATACTAGATTCCTAAAATCTTAGTTAACACACCTAATTATAGTTAAAGATTTTCATATGACCTAAATACCCCTATACATATTCTTTTGTAAGATATATATATACATGCTACATTTAATAAATTATTTATTTTATGTTGACATTTATCACAAATAACTTTCATATGGAGATAGAGATTAAATACGACGGACTATTCCCTATAATCTGTGCGCCTTGATGATGCGCATTGCTTGCAAAAAGAATAAAATTGTCACATGATTTCAACAATACCACTATACCATCGCAACATTTCCCTTGTAAATCAAACATTGGCTGCTATGATCCAAAACAGACCATTAGATGCTTCTTCTCCTTCTATCTCCCCTACCAATCCCATTTTAATCAACCATGGACTGTTGAATCAATTTCCCAAGTTCTTCGATCCATACCCAAATTCTTCTTCCAATTAATCCCTAACATCAATTGGTCGCCAAGAAAGTTTCAGACACCACACTCCTCTTAAACAAAGAAATATAAGTGAGAACACAATAAAGCTCACAAAGATATTCTTATTAATCTTGGTCTTGCCGCTTATAGAGATATCCATAAGTTAAATTAGGAATGGACAAAGCAATTGAACTTTACTATTATGGTGGCTAAGAGTGGTGGTGGGTGCAACAACGATGATGGTGGTTAAGATTGGTGGTGGATGCGATGGTGATGATGGTGGTTAATTAACAGGGGTGGTGGGTGCTAGGCTGCAATGGTGTTGCCCCTCTCTCTCTCTCTCTCTCTCTCTCTCTCTCTCGCTCTCGTGTTCCCATTTTCCAAAACATGTTGTGTTCCCATTTTCCATAACATGTTGTGAGATTCACAAATCATGTTGTGACTCTCTCTTTCATTTTCGTTTTACAGAACATAGTGTAAAATTCACAAATCATGTTGTGACTCTCTGTCGCTTTCATTTTCGTTATCCAAATATGTTATGAAATTCAAAAATCAAGTTGCGACTCTCTGTCGCTTTCATTTTCGTTTTCCAGAACATGTCGTGAAATTCACAAGTCAAGTTGCGACTCTCTCTTCCATTTTTGCTTTACAGAATATGTTGTAAAATTTCCAAACCGTGTTGTGACTTTATGTTGCTTTCCTTTTTGTTTTCCAACGTTGTGAAATTCAAAAATCTTGTTGGGAGTCTCTCTTCCATTCCCAGTCCCATTTTTCCAAAACATGTTGTACCTCTCTCTTCCAATCCATGCATGGTTGAAAATGGTTGTCAATATGAATGATGATGACTTTCAAATTTTGATTCCCTTAGTTTTTGGGGAGAAATTGGGAGAAATTTTGGCAAAAAACATTAATGGAGGGTGTTATCATTTTAAAGATTACCAAACTTGATGAGGGATGGGTATTTTAGTCCCTAAAAAATTCCAGGGACTTAATTATAAACATGTTTTAACTCAACAACCTAAAGCTATATAATTGCACTATCTAGGAATTTATCACTAATTAATCAAATATTGAGATTATTTTATTGAGGGCTCTAAATTAATTAATTGCTCTAACAGTCAATGACCTTCTCTAATCTGCACACCAGTTCATACTCCACAAATCAGTGGATATGGAGTTCATATGTAGGGGAAGGGAAAAAAAAATCATAATAACTCGACCAAAGTGAAGATACATATCAGTTAGTGGTGTGGAGGATTCTTACATGTACAAATCTAAAGTAAATTATTTATTTTATTAGAGAAAGTTAAAGGTGAGAAATTTGGAGTAAGTGAAAAGTCGTGATAACATTACGAATATACTAACTACTACGAGATACATAGGTGGGGAGCGGAGGAAAGGGGATTAAATCAACAACAATGCTAGGTACACCTTAAATTACAATTATATTTTAAATGTAAGCACTTTGTGTTTTTTAAAAAAGTGTGGATCTTATGTAAAAAATTCACACAGTGCAAGGTACATGTATTTCATACATGTGTTATGATTTGGAGTGTAGTTAGAGGTGTGTGCCTAACATTATTGTTAAATCAAAGCTAACAAAATGAGAATTGCATATTAATAATTCTGATGGTTTGATGGGAAATTGCAACAAACGATCAATATTCACACTAAAACAGACTGTTTCAGAACTGGATCCCCTCATATTCCGTGAAATCAACTTATAATCATGACGATGACATACACTTTTGAGCATTAATTCTCTATCCCTCGCTCGGTTCTATAGGACTCTATAGCTAGCTTCTCCATCTCCATCTCCATCTCCATCTCCATTGTTTGCTGGCTGTGGCTGCTGCTTCTCGCAGTTGTTACCTCAGTACGTATTCGGTCGCCATCTCTGCTTCTTCAACTCCTTCTAGCTATCTCAAGGTACTCTCTCTCTCTCTCTCTCTCTCTCTCTCTCTCTCTCTCTCTCTAATTGCCTTGATTTCTGTGATTAATTAGAATTTTCTTTTTCATTTTTTTTTTCTTTTTTCTTTCTTTTAACAGCAAATTAACTCAATCTTATATTCATGATAAGAGATTACAAAAGCAAATACCTGCCCCCAATGAGGATAAGACCATGCCCCAAACACTAGATTTTTTTTTTACTTTTATCTTTTTTTTTTTTTAGGGCCTGTTTTTAAAGGGTCTTATTCTCATTGGGGGCAGGTGTTTACTTTTATCAATTTGGAGAAGCTTCAACTCTCTCTCTCTTTTCATTTTTTTTATTTTTTATTTTTTATGTTGGTGAGTCTAACAAATTAAAAGAAATTCATGAATTAAGACCACAATCTTATAGTAGTAGTCTTCTTCTTCTTGAGATCATGTGCTATCTTAGTCCGTTCGTCTTCTTCGTGTGCTGTCAGATCATGCATGCCAATATATCAATGGAGTATCAACAAGAGATACTTCTGTTGGGATATATATATATATATATATATAAAACATGGTTTCTTTTGTTTATGTTGAGGGGGGAGAGAGAAAGAATGATCATCTGGTGGTGGGGGACTGCATGATTTTGATGGCCTCCTAAAGGGTGGATTTTGGATCACATGCCACTGCTTTGGCTTTTGTTACAATGTAAAGTCACATCGGACCAGGCCCTATCACTGTAATTTGTATGTGTTCTAATTAAGAAGGCTCACGGGGTCAATATATATAAACGGTACCACCCCGGCCATCTAATACCAACTTCGATGATTATAAGTTAATAACTGCATTAAAATGTTCTCTGTTTAAAAAATAAAAAATAAAATAACTGCATTGTACGTTCTCACAAGGGCAGGGGCACGGGTTACGTTAGAATAGCTAGACTCTAGTTCAATTGTCATATGATCCGAATTTACAACAGACAAAATAAATATACTCCATATTTTTGTGTCACAGGCTCACAGCAAGCACTCGATCCCACCCATTTTAGCTTCATCAACTAGACCCCTGTGTACGTAACATGGCCACGTCAAGAATATTCGAGATTTCTCGTTAATGTTAAAGAGATAGCCTAGCCCCCCTTTTGAGTGTCTCAGACCGGGCATTGATCGATGCTTTGTTGGAAAAAATGTATGGATGCTCTCTCTCTCTCTCTCTCTCTCTCTCTCTCTCTCTCTCTCTCTCTCTCTCCACTTTTTGGGTTTTTTATGGTTAGAAAACTGACACCTTGCGTTGGTGGTATCCCATTGCCTGTTGTGATGGGGAATGGATCTTTAAGTGGTTGTTTGTGCCCTGTCTTCTCAATCCTCAGGATCAACCACGGTTTGCAATTCACCATTAACCATGGTTTAAAAATTCCCTTCACTTCGCCAAAATTCATACTGTATTCTCATGAGGTGTCCCAGGTCTACATATATAAATGTTCCAAAATCCAGTTGGATTAATTTAATTTCAGTACTCGTCAAGTGAAAAAATATTTCGGGTGAAAATCAGAGAAATTTTGATTTATAAGAGGAATAAAACTAGGGCCCATATAACGTTGATCAATCTATTCATCAAGAGTCACTCAAGGAGTTTGTCCATTTTGGTAGTCTAATTTGTTTCCACATTCATTTATCTTATGCCACTTTGCAAAAATTACTATTCTTTCATTTAATCTCTGCCATTTCTCACTTAACTGACAGAAAACAAAACAAATACAAAATCCAATTGATGTGGCATTCTTGCTTCAACCTATCGAAAGAGATTTTTCTGTTCTATTCAATGTGTTTATCTTGCTTGTTTTGAGGATATGCCTTTGAGAAGTTTAAGATAACCAAAGTTTTAATCATTGCATCTTTGTTTATTTTTGGTATTTACTAGTCATCGATTTTGTCATACTTCTAATGTTCTTCGACACCAGGACAACAAATTAATGTGTTAAAAAATAAAAATAAAAATAAATAAACCTTGGTCCACCAACATTTGATGGTGACATCGAATAATATTTGAATATTAGATAAAAATGGGACCTCCAAGTTATTTTTTAGTTCCTATAAATTCATAAAAAGAAGAAGCTACATACTAATTACTCTTCTCAGTTAATTTTCTTCTTAACAGAACGCATGAAGAATTTATTTTTCCCTTGATTTTGTGGTTGTGCCTGTTACTTGATATATTAGCATTATAATAATTTCATCAGACCTTACCCAAATTTACATTAGGTCGAATCAATAGTTTGATCAGCACTATTTTTAAACCTAATTCAATATTTTTTAATTTGAGTAGTATATTAGCTGTAGGATTGAGAATTTGAGATATTGTTAGCCCAACTTAAGTTAAATGTAACTACTTTTCTTTAATTTTTTTCCAGAGAATTGACAGACATTAAAATCATGTTTGTTTTTCTATCTTCTTTTTTTAAAGATTGTTAGGTACTCATTAAATAGCTTTGTCATACTTGTGAAAAAAATAGCTTTGTCATAAAGAGTGAGTGAGTGTTAAAGCCAACCATTTGGAGACTGGAGAGGGGACAACGTAATGCACCCTTTATATTTACACACACACACGCACAAACTCAAATACACCTACATACTTGTATGTATAATAACTACATTAACTTCAAGATTTATTATCTACTTTACCAACACACTTTTTTTTTCGGGAAAAAAAAAAAAAAAAAAAAAAAAAGAGTGTTGGTAAAGAGTGATTTATTATCTACTTTACCAACACACTTATTCAGTGCTTTATATTATATATAGGCCGCACTACTGTAAGAAATCTTTTTGTTGGATTTGAGTCGCATTGTTCGCCATATAGGCTATATGATGAAGAAAGTGGCAGTTATACATGATGCTACACCGGATCAAATGGAATAGATATGGTTTTCTTTTACAATATTTTATTTTTGTAAAGATAGTGGTTGCTCTATCTTATTACTACTATTTTTTTGGTAGCTATTGCTTTACGCTTTACTCTCATACTTTGATTTAGGTTCGGACTTGTTTTGTCTTGCTTGGAGACTTTACAAAAGACGAACCTCTTCATCATCATTTGACAACACCTAGTGATCAGGTTTTATTTAACAAAGTTAACAGTCTACCATTGGTTTTATTATATATGGTTTTTGTTTGTACAAGCGTATAATACTACAACTAATCGTGGTTGAAAATTTGAAATGATTCCCTGTCACATTGAAAAATAAAATAATACGCAGAGACAGTGTAGGAAGCTGCTCAAGTTGTACGTGTTTAGTATTCTTTAGTTAATACATTCACAGAAAGGGAGCCGGAATTTTTTTTGGTTACATAGGCTTAATTGTACAATTGAATAAGTTGAGAATTGATGATGACCTTCAATTCAATTTTAGTACTCCATGTTTTATGGGTGGAAAATAAAGTTGAAGGATGAAGGGGAAGATGGAGCCAATTGGTTTAAATTCAGAATGATAAATAATGGGAGGAGAAGGCATGTGCCTTTCCCCATTAAGATTCGCAATTAACCAGCTTTTGAGCACCAATCAAATCAACAAATGTTATTTATAGTACTATTTATTTTTCCTCTATAAATAAATAAATAAATAATAATAAAAAATAAAGAAAGAAAGGGAAGAGGAGAAAAGAGAAGGGAGAGTAATGCTTAGGAGTTTTTTTTTTTTTTCCTTAAAGAGAGGAGTAATGCTCATTTATTAAGGAATGTTAATTAAACATTAGAGACACACAACACACGTTATCAAAAAAGAAAAAAAGACACTACACACGGCAAGAGTAACGGACCATCGACAGCGACTTTCTGCAGTGAAAGAGGGAGGCCAACTGTTACAGAGCAAGTACTACTCACTCTGGAATTCGACGGGGGCGTTATAGTTGTTGAGCCATTGCTGAACATCAGTCTGTTAGGTCTCTCTCTCTCTCTCTCTCTCACACACACACACACACACACACACACACAATCGTATGATCTGGTCAAAGAAGCATGAAATGAACAGAAAGATAGTAGTAGATGGTTTATGTTGTGGTGGTGGGGTATTCTTGTACCCTTGGAAAAGCCAGCAGCTCTCTGTTCCGGTTGAGTCAACGCGGCCCGACCAGTACACCCAAAACCCCCCCAACAAAAAATCTCCAACTTTTCCCACCTTTTGAAAACACTTATACTTACAGTTACAGACAGAGGTTTGATTGTTTGTTTGTTTTGTTGATATGATCTCACTCAAACAGAGAAGGATCAATCAATCGGAGCCATGAAACAAGAAATTAGTGCTGCTGCAGCAGCAACAACAGGTATAATGAGTATAAAGAATATTGAGAGCAAGACAACACCCCCATCTCGACTAACACTACTACGGGGGGCTTCCTCCTCCTCTAAACCAAAGGAATCACCCTCACCCAAGCCTCCTCCTGCTGCTGCTGCTGCTTCCCCTTGTGTAGTAGTATCTACCAGCACCAGAGCCAAGTCTGTTCCCCCTCAGACTCCTCATCGTGATTATATCCCCACCACTACCAACAACAATCAAAAAGCATCTGCTGCTGCTGCTGCCTCCCCCATTGGATCACGTAAGTTTAGGGAGGTTAAGGCCGCCGCCGCCATGCCAAATAATAGGCCCCCTGTTGTTGTTGTTCTTGAGCAATTTGATCCAAGGCAGATCACTGCTGCTGCTAATGCTAAGAAGACCCACGAAGAAGATGGTTTGGTACCTGGGACTGGGAGGAGCAGGAGAAGTAACAATACTACTACTACTACTACTACTACTACTACTAATAATAATAATAATAATAATAATAATAATAATAAGAAGAAGAAGAAGAAGGAGGAGTTGTTGTTGTTGGAAGAGAAGCAGCTCGATCTGGTCAAGATTTTACAGTCTGAGGTATCCGAATTGAAGGCAGAGTTGGATAAACTGCAGACCTTGAATGTGGAGCTTCTCTCACACAACACCAGACTCACTCTTGACCTTGCATCTGCTCATTCAAAGATTGCTGCTCTCTCAGTCTCCTCCACCCCCCACCACCAGGTAAATACTACACTAATAATAATTAGCACCGCACCCACCCACCCACTCTTTCTCTATTTCAGATATTAATCTCTCATATGATCTTGCTAATAGCTGTATTCAATAATTATTGACCCTCCTTTTTCTTTTTCTTTTTTCTTTTTTTTTTTTTTTAAAAAAAAAAAAAATTGGGTAATGCTACCAGAGTACTAAATTTAAAGATATTCAGAAACTGATTGCCAACAAGTTGGAACATCCAAAAGTGAACAAGGAGGCAACCAGGGAAGCAGGTCATGAAAGGACACTACTATCACCACCGCCAGCACAAAGAAAGGTTACAGAGTGTCCCACCACTCGACCACCTCCGCCCCCACCCCCACCACTCAGGAGGCCTCCTCCACCCAGATCAGGTCGACCCACTCCTAAGGCTCCACCAGTTGTCCAATTGTATCACTCATTATCCCAGCATGACACCAACAAAAATCCTCCAGTACCGGGGGGGAATTTCAACAAGCCAGGGGTTACAAATGCACACAATAGCATTGTAGGCGAAATTCAAAATCGTTCTGCTCATCTACTAGCTGTAAGCATTTTTTACTGGACTAATTATTATTTGGCCAGCTGTATTTTCTGTTGATTTTTTTTTTGCATTGGTTGGAACTGTTGTTAACTGACACTTCTACTAGATTAAAGCGGACATCGAAACCAAAGGAGACTTCATCAATGATCTTATACAAAAAGTCCTTGCAGCTGCGTATACTGATATTGAAGATGTTCTCAAATTTGTCCATTGGCTTGACAATCAACTCTCGTCACTGGTAATTTCTTCTTTCCAAAATTCATCTGCCACTGCCCGCCGAAACAGTTCAACAAAACACAACCCCCCCAAGACGGGGGATCTAAATCCTATCGTACAGGGAATTATCAAGCATCAATAATGGCTACAAAAATTGCAATTCACATTACTGGGCTATTCTGTATGAAATCTGAGAGATGTTCAAATCTATTTCCAATATGGGGTCAACAATAGGAATTAGTATTTATTAGTTCAGTTCTACATCACAGTATGAACTCGTGATCTCATAGAGTCGAGTGAATGTGTATTAGCATCATGGTGCATGTCCTTATATAATTAACTCCTCATGTACCGAAGTCCTGTGATTCATTGTGACTGCTAGTAGCATTTGTGTGATGTTTTCAAATTTAGTGCAACAACATTATATGTGACATAGTACATGTGTAAGGTAGGGTCATGGTTTAGTGCTAATTTAGGTTAAATGACTATGATTTCATCGGTGATGTAGAGGGTCAAAAGTCATAGCAATGTAGAGAATGGCAGATAAGTCGGTAAGTGTATTGCAGGTACTAAACTGAGGACTCCACAAGTGCATCTCTTTGAACAATTACAAAAGTGAAAGGTGTGAGATGTCATTGACAGTGGAGTAGGACGTGCTCCTTTATCATAGTCGGTGCATGTGATTAGCTCAAATTTGATGTGATACTGTCTCATGGATTCACATGAATCAAGGAAGCACGGACTCTTCTAAAAGATCGAAGAGTCTGCACCCATACCCGCACCTGCACCGGTGTGAATTATTCTCGGATGTGGCATGGTGTTTTTTTTAATCATTATTTTAAAAAAAAGAAAAAAAGAAGAAAAAAATGAAGACTGTTAACCTAATATAAAAGCTTTGGAGGAAATTTAAGAATGTAGAGAGTTGGATTACACGTCAATGCTAGTATTGCTTATTTATGCTTCTTATTTGAGTTATTACATAAAAAATTTCTAGACAATGTATACCTAATAAATTATATAAAAGTGTATATTTTTAGCAAATTGGCAAATCCCTTGCACTTGCGTCCACCAGTGCTTCCTAGACATGGGTGGTGCAAGATGCAACATGTCCAAGAGTGCAATAGAAAACTTGACAACCCATGTTCCAGCCATCAGGTCCACAAATCGCGTGGAGTCTTGATACCATGATGCAGAATGATAACTTGACCATGGTTGCATACTTCGCTAAAATACCTCCTTGAGATCTGTACCTAGCCCCTTGCTCATCACTTGATGACGGGAGAAAGCCTACGGCAGTTTTTAGGAGAGTTATGGATGGCTCACCATAGCTTGTTGTATCAACCATGGTTTGACCTCACTAAGGAGCTATTTTTATTCCTTCTAAGGTATTCCTTGCCTTAGTCTACAGCCAAGACACCATCTCTCGCATGATCATCATGAGAAGTTGGTGCTCTCTCTGATAGGTGCACATGCCAAAGTGGAAATTATTTTTGTGGGATCTCTGTGGCATCATATTTGATTTCATTACCGAAAGAGTAGTGATGCAGAGACAGTAATAGACTTTCGAGATTATCTTCTTCTTTGTTGTTTGTTTGTTTGTTTTTTTTTTTTAAGGGAGGGGGAGGGGGGGAACAGAATTTGATAATGATCATTTGCAGCCAGAAGTGAGGTAAGGTGCAAGAAGAAAGTTGACGGAATGCCGTACTTTGATTTTGATATGCTGATATTAAAATGTTATTGCTCATGTTATATATAAAGTATAACTAAAAAATAATCCGCTGAATTGGCAATTATCCCTATTGACTGCTGCCATCTTGAAGACCTGTCAGTGTCAACTCAACAGTGGGCGGAGCTATGTGAGGTCCCTCTAAAATTTTCAAAACTATTTTTATTCCCTACGTATATTATATCATATGCGTCTACGTTCCTCCTCAACTTTTCAAATTTAGTGTTTTTTACCATGTATATTTTATAGTATATACATTTGTGCCCCTCCTAAAGTTTTAAAATTTACCCCTATAAACTAAAAAAAAAACCGTTCTCTTTGATCCTTAAAATTTTCTGTTTTTTTCTCAAATAATCATCATAATTACTCAATTACCCCCAAAGTATATTTTAATCTTCAACCCAGTATATGAAACCATTTTGAACATACTAAGGATTCTTTGATTTATAAGTGCAACAAAAGAATTTATGCATGTGAAAACAATTTTTTTTTTCTTTTTTAAAAGAATTATGGAGAGATTCATTTGACTAGAAATAAGTATGTTTTAACCCTCAACCCATTGTAGTGAACCCCTGGAACAACCAATCAAATTTTACAGCCCGAAATTGTAGTATTTTACCCCCAAAAAATTGGGTCGGAGCAAACCTCCATGTATGTGTTAGCCGCAACTAGGATCAAATCCTAATTCCGTCCCTGAACACAACCTCCTATTGAGTCCAACACTTTTTTTTTTTGGCTTGGATATTGAGTCCAACCCTTGTTTGGACTCTTACAAGTTCATTTCTGCATTTATCTGCTAGAAACATGCACAATAGCAGAAAGGAGCCACATTTTTGTAAAAGACTAAATTTATATGTTTAATAACCGTATAATTGTTCAACTCTTTTTTATCTTCTGCACACAAACATATATCTTTGTCCCCTTGTCACGGTTTTGAGGAATTTCTGTGTGCGGCAGCCAAAGTATATGCTGGAACCTTGTACTCATGTCTGATATACCCCATATCAATGATGCAATATATAAGTCGAAGAAATTATTTTTTTCTGGCGACTTCTATCTTTATGCAAGATATAGGAAATTGAATAAACTTTATTAGCATCTGTAGTTTTGCAACGTGCAGCTGATCCTCGAGTGGTATGTGTAGTTGAAGTTTGGTATTAATATTTGGAGGTGATGAAAGAGAGTACCTATCATCTAAAAATAGTGCGCACTCGTTTCACTAAAGAAAGTCCAGGAATATGTCTGTGAAGGAGAATGTAATTTGTATCTAAAAGACATGGTAGGTGAAATTTTACTGGTTATGACAAATGCAAGTATCTGGTTTATAAATATGCCTTATATCTTATTTTTTACAGTCTGATGAGCGTGCTGTGCTAAAGAATTTCAAGTGGCCGGAGAGGAAAGCTGATGCCATGCGAGAAGCTGCAATTGAATTCCGTGGCCTTAAGCTTTTAGAAAGTGAAGTGTCTTCCTATAAGGACGATTCTAGCATTCCATGTGAAGTTGCTTTAAAGAAGATGGCTGCTCTACTGGACAAGTATGAACCATGGAACACTATCCTATTGTGTCTCTTCATCTGCGAGCATGATGTTTTAAAATGGACTAAATTTTATATTCCATTGCCCCATTTCATGGTGCCAGGTCTGAGCGGAGCATACAGAGGCTGATTAAGCTGCGAAGCACAGTTATGCTCTCTTACCAAGGCTACAAAATTCCAACTGATTGGATGCTCGACTCAGGAATCATTTGTAAGGTTTGTCGTTTCCTGCAAGATAGGGTTTTACTTTACCTATGAAAATTGTTTATATCTGCTTTCTCATCAAGTTAGTGTTGAATAGTGAAATGTGCATGGTACATAGTGAAGTGACTGGGTTATATTTACTATCCTGAATGACGAAGATATATGATGTTAGTTGAATGATTCTTATCTTGGATGTCTTACAACAACCACTTTATCCTTGCTATATCCATCATACCCTTAATTCACGTCTAATTTGATACATCATCTTCAGGCCATGGCTAAGAATGCAGAAAAAGTAGAGGCATCATTTCCATTTTCCATCTTTTGGATCTTTAGAGCTTGCAGCTAGTTAAGACCTCATCTCTAGAGGATGTTAGTCGGTGAAACTTCTTATGGGAAAGTGGAACTTCAAGATGATGAATGAAACTCTCTATTTTAATTGTATTTGATCTCTTTATAATTATTCCTGATTAGTATTGCATGCTGTGAAATTTTACTAGCTAGCATGAAATATGGCTTCTCGTGTGCCTGTGTTGGACAATTTTTTGTGTAACTGATTAGTTATTTGTTGTACTTCTCAGATAAAGCAGGCTTCGATGATACTTGTGAACGTGTACATGAAGAGAATAATTATGGAGCTTGAATCTATACGGTATTTAGATAGGGAATCTACACAAGAAGCACTGCTGCTGCAGGGTGTGCATTTCGCATACAGAGCTCACCAGGTAATCCTTTGATGAGGCATTTTTACCATCTTTATGATCCTGAATTTAGCGAGGCTAGTCGAATTTTTCATCTGGAGAAATGCTGTGAATTGGATATAATAATGTACCTGTGCGGATGAGAAAGGATAATATCAGGAAATGAGTCAATGCGTTACATTAAAGAGAGAAAAAGAGTACTTTAGGTGCTTTGCTATTCATCGCAATAAGCAGGAAACAGTGAATACGGACTGCTTTGAAGGCTACAACTTTTGAACTAATTTTACTTCGGATAGATATCACAGAGGCTCCTGATACGTGAATTCCATGATGTCATGTCGTACATGGACCATGCTGTGATGACTTGGTCTCCATTGTTTCCATGATGCCATTATATGTAGTCAGTTGCATGAAATTAGCATTGCTGTTACTTACTTAGTTGCATTAGCCTTGCATAGTTGCATATATCCACACGTATGTATAGTCAGTAGTGATGCATAGTCAGTAGTGGTGCACTATGTACATGGGGTCTCATTGTTCCTTGTTTTTAGGCATAGTAGGTTCACGTCTCCTTATTGTATTGCACGCATGTTGCTTGTTGTACTGCTATTTAAAGAACCACAGTGGAATGGAATGACCAAGCAAGTTAATACCCAGTCCTCTCTTTCCTTCTGTCACGTCTCTCTCTAGCTCTCTCTTATTTCTCTATCTTTCATGGTTTTGGGTCTTGCCCATAACATTTTCTCTATCTATCTTTCACTATTTGGGTCTTGCCCATATCAGTGGTATCAGAGCCGAACGCTTCCATGGACACCCGTGGCAAATCCAACACCGAATTCCGCAATGAAGTGAGCGAAATTTTGGCTCGTCACGAGTCGAAGTTCGATGAAGTACATACTTCCCTTCAAGCCATTTTTGCCCAGTTACAAACTCTACAACTCCGTCTCATCCCCGAAAATACCAACATCAATCCCTTCGCCTCAAGCTCAAGTTCCCACCAAACACTCACCCAAGACCCAAACCGTCCACCCACCAACCTCAAGCTTAGTTTCCCAAAATTCACTGGAGACGATCCTACCGGTTGGATATATCGAGCCAAACATTACTTTGAATTCCAACGTATAGCCCCCGCTCAACAAGTCCAGCTTGTCTCTTTCCACCTTGAAGGCATTGCCCTGCAATGGCACCGATAGTACACCAAATTCAAAGGGCCAGTTAATTGGGGCGATTTCACCACCACCTTGCTTCGTCGTTTTGGACCCACTGATTTCGACGACCCTTCCGAAACCCTCACTCGGCTTAAGCAAACCACCACTGTGGGCGCTTACCAGGAAGAGTTTGAAAGACTCTCCCAACTCGTTGATGCTCGACCCGAGAATTATTTGATCGGATGTTTTATAGCCGGTCTCAAAGATGAAGTTCGTCTCGATGTGAAACTCTAGACACCTCGAACCTTATCTGAGGCCATTGGCGTGGCCCGACTAATTGAAGAACGCAATACCCTCCAAAACAAATCCACCATTTTTCCCCGATCATCAACTCCCCCCAGTACACCACAAATATGTATTCCACCGACTTCTTCTACTGCCGGTATCCTTGGTCCATCACCCGCCGACAAACTAAACCCCTCCAACACCACCTCCTCAACACCATTTAAAAAATCACCGGCCAAGAAGCTCGACCACGCCAGGACAAAGGACTTTGTTACTACTGTGACGAAAAGTACGTACCTGGCCATCGTTGTAGCAATCCCCAACTCCTCATGATTGAAGACTTCCCATTCACCCACGACCCACCTCCCGAACCAAACCCACCTGACCCTATCTCTGAAATTTCGTGTTTCTAAGTCTGAGTTTATCCTTGCGGTCAAGGATGTTGCGAGAGGGGAGGATTGATACGTGAATTCCATGATGTCATGTCGTACATGGACCATGCTGTGATGACTTGGTCTCCATTGTTTCCATGATGCCATTATATGGAGTCAGTTGCATGAAATTAGCATTGTTGTTACTTAGTTAGTTGCATTAGCCTTGCATAGTTGCATATATCCACACGTATGTATAGTCAGTAGTGGTGCATAGTCAGTAGTGGTGCACTAAGTACATGGGGTCTCATTGTTCCTTGTTTTTAGGCGTAGTAGGTTCACGTCTCCTTATTGTATTGCACGCATGTTGCTTGTTGTACTGCTATTTAAAGAACCACAGTGGAATGGAATGAACAAGCAAGTTAATACCCAGTCCTCTCTTTCCTTCTGTCACGTCTCTCTCTAGCTCTCTCTTATTTCTCTATCTTTCATGGTTTTGGGTCTTGCCCATAACATTTTCTTTATCTATCTTTCATTATTTGGGTCTTGCCCATATCAGCCCCCAACAACCACCATAAAAGGGCATTCTCGCGTGTTCTAATCGAAATCTAAATTACAGTTAAATTGAGCAGTGGCAGAGATTTTGGAAAACAATGGTGGGCTTACACACTCGCACACAAAAGAGATTGATATAGAGGAGGAAAGCTTCTTTCTCAACTTGAATGAAAAAAAACAATTTTGTTAAAGTGGTATTTATAGGACACTCTCTCCTAACCTATGCTACAATGTGGTCCCCACTAACAATCATAATAGCATTAGTTAGACGAGTTACGAAGTACAAACTAAGAGACTCCTCATTTTCTTGCACATGGCCAACCCTTCAAATCCTTGTAAGATTTGATTTTTCCAGCGTGTGTAATGATTCTACCGAGTCAAAAATAAAAACAAGTGTACTTTACCATGAAGCGATGCGGGGATGGAACCATCATTTAGTAGGGCGTTAAAAGTTTGAATTTTTCTTTACGGCGTTTGTTGTAGGTGGTTGGCTAGAGAAATGACACAGTTTCACACAAAGGTGAATAGACTTCAGTTGGGGGGGGGGTTTATTTTGTCATTTGGCTTAGGGATCTGCTTTAATTATTGCTTATCTGTTAATTCTGAAGCCAGAGGTCCTGCTGCTACAATCTCAATGGCTTGGCCTTGGTTAGATAAGTCAAGATATCCTCCCTTGACTAACCTAAGTTTAGAAGGCTGCTTTGTTTGAGGTTATAGAGAAGTATGCAACACACAGTTTTAGAAGACATTTATGAAGGTTCATGTGTGTACAATTGAGGATAAGACGTGCAACTATGTATACATAGTATGCATTTCTAATGATTATTTTATATTTGTGTGCAGTTTGTTGGTGGGCTTGATTCAGAAACATTGTCCGCGTTTGAAGAGATAAGGCGGCGAGTTCCAGGACACCTACGAGGATGTCAAGATATGTTGGTGGGCATAACATCAGCATAAAATAATTCAGAAACATTGTGTAGTGGGTGATTGCAAAGCCATTTCAACAGGTACATGCAATGAGGCAAAAGCTAGCATTGGTTAGTCTAGTTGGAGAATGAGATCATAGACAGAGCACAAACATATATAAAGCTGCGATTAGGTGTTGAAACTAGGGGAAGATGTACCATATTAGAACCAGGTTTTAGAATTCCTTTTGGTCTGTCTTGCCATCATGTAGTGTCCATGCAATTGGCAGATTCAAAGTAGATTTCATTGGTGGGAAGGGGCTTAAGCTGGTGGTTTAATATCTTTGTGTTCGGTGTGTTGCGGACAGTGTTCCTTCTAAATTAAGGTAATAAAGGCAAGTCTTCTTGTAATAATTCAGATTTCAGAACAATCTGTTGTACTCTTTTACATATGTTAGATTAGATTAGATGTTACATAGTGGAATTCTCTTATCTTTGTAGGATAAATTTATCGTAAGAGGACAAATCGTTCCTACTAAATCGCATGTGTTCAAATGCTTCGTTGTTAATCTGGCTTTTACTGTTAAGGTGGTGGATATGGTATTTTAATCATAAGGTGGGAAACCATAGCCTACAGATGGAGCAGCATCCTCTTCTTCCTTCTTTTTTTTTCCTGCCCCTTTTTTTGATTTCTTGCTATGGATAAGAATATTATTGAAAGTTTATTGTTAAAAGTGGTCACTTATTTTAGGAGATCCAAAAAAAAAAAAGAAAGAAAAGAAATGTAGACACTTATTTTAGGACGGAGGGTGTATGAAGCTACACAAACTGTGCGAGAATAGAATCCTTTGAAGTCCAATTTTGTGGTGTTCTCTCTAGGTGATGATGTACTAGTATTTTATAACTTTGATTAGTTTTCCTCTTGGTTTTGGTTTTGGACCATTAAATTAAAAGCTCCAAGTAGTGGTATATTGTTTGTTGTCAACTTCACAAGGCCTTAACCAAGTTCCTTGTGGTTGAGTGGTAAGCTTCTTGGGTGTACTACCCAAGAGGTTTAGTGTTCGAGTCATGGGGAGCGTGGCCACTGGAGTATTCACCCGGCGCCTCCAGGCCTCGGGGGATTAGTCGAGGTGCGCGCGCAAGTTGGCCCGGACACCCCCGATTACCACAAAAAAAAAAAACTTCACAAGGCCTTACAACCCAACTAATAATTCATTCTTTGCAGGTTATGGACGCCCATCAACATCTGATCCCTATTTTTGGATAATGCAGTCCCAGAAAAATTAATCACTGCACAACATTTTAATTTACACAAACATCTTGTTCCCTTTCTCTTTGGAGGATACTATATACTAGTGTATAATATATTTTTATAATACATACATCATTTGAAAGAAAAATAATGGTCAATGCTGAAGCGTATGCTGCACCAACAAAAAAAAAAAAAATGCTGAAGCATATGCTTTGTGATGCGAATATTCAGTATGAGTGCTACAAATTCTTTTGACTTCACCTTTTCCTTCTGGTTAGACTCACATACCTCAATTGTCTGAGCGACCTGTACTCAGTGTTCTCCACGTGGGTTCGAATCCCTAAATTTGTGTGAGTCCCTAATTTATCACTGTTTTTTTTTTTTTTTTTTAATATATATATATATATATATTTTTTTTTTACATTCAAATGCCCTTTCCAATTTAAACCACGAAACATGTGTGAATCGGTCAAATCGGACTACTTTCAACTTAAGAAGATGGTTGAACCAGTTACTAATATAATTGATCTATATTTTCACACAAAATAGTTATGTTAATAAGACTATGAAACCTAATGTGATAAGATAGAGTAGATACTATATCTATTAATGTGATATAAGTTATAGGAATTGTTATTGGCACTCCATTATTAAATGAAGGCATTCTATGGTATTCCTCTCAAAGCATGTGGTATCATGTATATTACCGTATGCTTTAATTGGGAATTTAAGAGTGGTATCATGGAGTGCTTTGGTTCAACGATGAAGTGTCAATACCATCGCCCTAAATTATTACTACTGCTAAACCACCACAACTTTGTTGAATTTTGTACACGCAAGATATATATATATATATATATACACACACACACATTAAAAAAAAAAAAAAATCATGTATTCATCTTTTGTAATAAAATTATTAGATAATTATTGAAAAATCTCTACAAGTAACTCTGAAAATCCAAATTGGTTAGACCATTTTAAAAAAGGATAAAAGGAATTTCAACAGTGCTCACACGGTATAAGTGCATACATTATAAGATATCCTATGTCATTATCGCCTCATGCACGCGCGCTATGCTTGATTTCTTTTCACGAATATTAATGTTTCGTGATTTCAGCCCCTCACACTCTGTGAGTGGCTGTACAATATGAAATCCATTTTGAAAATGTATTTTAAAATTTTAAATCTCAATAACTTTTGATCTACAACTCCGTTTTTTTACAAATTTTATACCATTGGAACCGCGTCGACGAGAGCTACAAAACTAGTACCATTGTTGATATATTTTAAGCAAAAGAAAAAACTCCTATTTTTACATGTCATGTTCCAAACGAACTAAATAGAATTTTTACATAATATTCGTGTATGGGTTACTGCATTTTCATTTAATATTACGTATGCCAAGTAGATATATTTTGAGAAAAAAAACATACGAATGTTCACTTTGTACTTAAGGAGAGTTTTAGTGATATTTCACAATGGTTGAAAAACTATGTTTTATAATTGATTTGTGAAATATGTTTTTTTTTTCTTTCTTTTTTTAACGAAATATGCATTGTTTAATATGAAAACGAAAAAAGAGTGAAATTTCACTGGGCATACATAAATAGTAAGTGAAATTTCACTGAATTTGTACATGAACATTAAGTGAAATTTCACTTAAATCGACATTTGAGAGACTTTTTAACAAACTAAGTATCAAATTGGACCTGAAACTCTAGAGAGTTACTTCTAATGACTTTTGAGATAGTTAGCGAAGTTTCACTTGCCATACAAGAAAACTAAGTGAAATCTCACTGAATGAGTACACGAATGTTAAGTTTAACTTCAAGTTTTCAGGAAGAAGGCATGTACGGGTTCAGTGAATTTTCACTTAATATTTATGTATGCCAAATTTATATGTTTTGAGGAAAAAAATAAAAAAAAGCCAAATTTTAACAAGAATTCCTGCATTTGTTTTGGTTAAAAAAATTGTGTTTTATAATTGATTGTGCAATTTGCTTATTTTAACAAAATATGCATTGTTTTAAAAAAAATATTCACCATGCATACATGAATATTTAGTGAAATTCACTTAACTCGTACATGAACATTAAGTGAAATTTCACTTAACTTGGCATTTGAGAGACTTTTTTAACAAATTAATAATCAAATTGGACTTTAAACTCTAGACAGTTACTTCTAGTGAAATTTCACCTGGCATATATGAAAATTAATTAAAATGTCACTGAATGCGTAAACAAATACTAAGTAAAAATTCAAGTTTTTTAGGAACAACTGAACAAGGCATGCAAAATGTCGTCTTTTTTTTTTGGCTCAAAAGATATCAATAATGGTACTAGTTTTATAGTTCTCGTCAACACGTTTCCAACGGTACAAAATTTGAGAAAAACAGAGTTATAGATCAAAAGTTATGGAGGTTTAAAATTTTAAAAAAAATATTTTTGAAATGGATATCATATGGTACAGCCACTCACACGGTATGAGTGGCTGAAGGCAATAGCATGAGCGTGAGGCGCTGAACGCACTGAAGGGAACAGCAACATGTGCATGGGAGATGTTATGGCGCACACAGTCATACCGTGTGAGCACCAACTGTCAACTTTCTGTCCTTTTTGTTAAGTGTACTTTTAAATTGTCTTTAAACTCAACAGTTGCAAGTAACGACCCTGACATTGTTCCCTTCCTTGTGGTTGTTGTGGTTGAGGTGGTCGCGGTGTTGGTGCGCTACTGGCAATTGCACTAAAACTTCGGCTTAGGACAATTGCGCATTCGGTGTCCAAGCTCCCCATAATTATGACAAAGCATTCCACTATCATCGGTACGTCTCATCGAAATTATTATACTCGGACAATTCTTCGCCACGTGTCCCATTTGACGACAATTGTTGCACACCGTTGTCGGTAGATTTCATACACCACCCCAATGAAACTTACCACATGTGTTGCACCACAGCTTGTTACCTCCACCACCTGAAGAACTCCCAAAACTTTGCCTTTTCGAACTCCCTTTACTGCTATATTGACTTGAACTTGGCCTCTTGTATTGTTGATTTACTAGTGCTTGCAAAGGTTGTTGATACCCCATGTCCCTTTCAACAATTGAAGCCACATTCAATGCCTCTGCAACTTTATCCAACCGTTGCACAGATACTTGGCGTCGAATCTCATCCCTAAGCCCCGTCACAAACTTTCTAGTTCTATTCCCTTCATTTGGTACTATGTTTTCAACAAATCGTGTCAAACTTGTGAATTTGGCGGAGTATTACAGAACTGTCATTTCCCCTTGTTTCAATTCCATGAACTCTTGAGCTTTTAAATCTTCAAATGATTTTGGAAAATACTGCTTCTTGAAGAGTGCTACAAACTCCCCCTAAGTGTTCGGTCTATCGTGTCCCAACTTTGTACGCCACTAGTACTGCGCTTCTTCCTTTAAAGTGTCGGCGGCAAATAAAACTTGTTGACCCTCAGTACACGGAAGAACCCTGAATATCCTCTCCATGTCGGAAAAACCAGAAATCGGCTCTCGTAGGATTAGTCTCCCCTCTGAATAATGTCAGTTTTTGCTTGTAAAATTGTGAGATTGTGGTCACCTCCTCCCTCGGATTAGGATTCGGTTGTTCACGTCTTCCCTCTACCGCATGAGTTTCAACAACTTGTACTAATTCGACTACTACCCTTTCCATTCTTTCCATTTGCGTAGGCGGAGTTGATCTTTCACCAGACATTTTCTCTCTGGCATTCACAATACATTTTCATATACACGTTATGTTTATACTTTTCAATGCATGCTCAACATCATTCAACATGCTAAGTAAACGTGTATGCATGATTTACACATTCATTAATCATTTATGCTACACGTCGTAATCGTCTCTCGTCCCAAAAGGCTCTAACCTATTGTTTTGATACCAAAAATTCTCACACCCCAACCCGCCTCGGGCAGATTAGAACACGTGTAACAAAGCCCACATGCCAAATCTCCCTTAATTTTCTAAGAAAAACACAAATTTGCCCTCATAAAATAGCTTCGTTAACACAAAACAGCCTCAAGGGTAAAATTGTCATTAAATAAGTATATCCAAAATTTATACCAAAAGATAGGTCTTTGAGTCCCGGTTCCAATGCAAAAAACGGCGTGCAAATCCGAGTTTTGTAGAAGGAGATATGCTAGTTTCCGTAAAAGTGGACAGTCTGATTTTACAGAGGCGGATTGATCCGCGAAAAGGCCAGATCGATCCGTGAAGCCATTTTTCAGCAGAAAGTCCCCCAAAAAGGGTCGAATCGATCCGCGGGAAGGCCGGATCGATCCAGCTTCTGCAGAATGGTTTCCTGCTGCTTAAAAACATCAGTTTTTCATATCAAAACATTACCAAACTTCACCAAAATTTGTAAAACATCAAAATAAGTTCCAAAAACCCTTTTTAAGTGTTTCCAATCATCAATACAAGTTAATTCAAGTGTGATATAAACATCAAAACACATAAATTTCTCACATGGATCATAAATCTACATTGAAATCCAAAAGTTCTCCCAAAGCACACACAAACCAACATATGTGAACCAAGTTAAGATTTACAATCCCCAAATCCATTCAACATACTCAAGTTCTAGCGACTTGCGACTACAACTCACAATTTGGTGTATGATCAACATCCACACTCAACTTAACATATTACAAGTTCTCCAAACTATGAGTTATACAACATTACTATTACCAAAAGCTACAGCTTGAGTTTTAAACACCTAAACATATAAACATATCCACATATATACAACCTCCATACCCATCCTGTCGTGCGGATCATTTCCTCTCATCCTCCCATGCGGTACCTGCGATAGTTATTCAATAACCACAACAGAAAATATATTTTCGTTTAAGCTTTCGTTTAGTGAGGGAACTAATCATGCTATTGGAATGTTCAATATGCAAATGCAACAATCATTATAAACAACAACAAATTCATCTCTAGAAAGTCAAGTCATTCCAGTCACCACCTCCAGGTCCTTCTCACCCTAGATCTTTCTCACTTTTGGTGCATATAGCGCAACACACACTCTCTTGTGACCCCGAAGGCATCACCGGCATTTCACTGTGGTCGTCACCACGTCCTACTCATTGAGGACTTCCTATCCCTTACATATGGGACTTATAAATGGTGACCACTACTTGACTTCCCTTTGATCCACATAAGCATATAAGCAACTTTGCATATAAGCAACTTTGCATATAAGCATAACAAATTCACATACTTGACATGCTTTTTACCCAAATTTATCAATATACATGTACATAAACAAGAGTTAAGCATCTACTAGCAACAATTACCACATAAACATAACTAAACATCCAATTTTGGGATTAGGGCACTCACCTCTTCGATTTATACGCAATTAAGCCTAGATTTTCCCAATCTCTTGCTAATTTCACCTCAAATCCTCTCTGGTGTACTCCTATATAATTTTGATACCACAACCATCGTCTATCAAGAACGGTCGCCATAAAAACATTGTCAAAAATGAAAACAAATTACGTACATATGATCCTCTTACCTCCATGAGTCCAAAAGTGGTATTGGATCATAAATCCGGGGTTGATCGACGAAGATACGGCAAGAAACGTTGTCGGAGCGGCGGCGTCAATCTCGTGAGCTCTCGGTTCTTTCCCTCTCTCAATTCCCTGCTGTAATTAACAGTGGAGAGACACATATGCTAGCATGCATATGTGTTGTCACAATTTCTCCTCATTTTCGTTTACCTCCCCCAACTTTCTTTAAGCTTTATTATGAAACCCCCATGTTAATTACGTTAACTACCCATCTTTTCTAAAATGATTTAATCTAAATCCCGCGTGGGTCCCAAATATGGTCCTACATAATTTATGAGGTTGCTATGAAACGTACCATTTATAAAATACGTCCTCACTTGGGTACACAAATTGGTCCCCTTACCTATCATAAGACATAATAATATCAATAAGCATTTAAATAAGTACTCATATAAACATGTAATAACATAAAAATGTAAACTATTTTAATTAGACCATCGTTGGGCCCCACATTTATACCAGTCCTGCCTTTTACAGAACTTTCATCTGTGCTCGCATTTGAGCACCTTTTTACATGTGGGTTCATAACCCCACCTTAAATCATCTCATGCATTAATTATCTTTAATCAACACGTATTATTATCACATTAATATTCTTTTCCGGGTACGGGTGTTACATTTCTCCCTCCTTTTTAAGAAGTTTGTCCCCAAACTTATTCTTACCTTGTTAGTCGAACAAGTGCGGGTACTTTTCCCTGATCTCATCTTCTCACTCCCAAGTTGCCTCTCCAACGCTATGATTACGCCAGAGGACCATGACCAACGAAATTGTCTTTATTCTCAACACTTGATCTTTCCTATCCATAATCCGTATCGGATGTTCAACATATGTCATATCTTCTCGGACTTCCAACAGTTCCGGTTCAAGAAAATGACTCAGATTTAACACATAACGTCTGAGCATAGACATGTGGAACACGTTATGAACATGTGCCAGCTTTTGTGGCAATTCCAATCTGTAGGCTACTGGTCCCACCTTATTCATAATTGGAAAAGGTCCAACATACCTTGGACTTAACTTACCCTTCTTACCAAATCGAGTAATGCCTTTTGAAGGCAAAACTTTCAAGAACACGTAGTCACCAACCTCAAATTCCAACGGTCTTCTACCCGTATCAGCATTACTTTTGTAGCGACTTTGTGTCACTTGCAGCCGTTGCTTAATCAATTTAACCTTGTCAGTGGTGATTTAAACAATTTTCGGCCCTAGAAGTTGCTTTTCTCCAACCTCTGTCCAACACACGGGCGATCTGCATTTCCAACCATACAATGCCTCAAAAGGCGCCATTCCAATACACGTTTGAAAACTATTGTTATAAGGAAACTCAATTAGCGGCAAGTGAGTTTCCCAGTCAACCTTGAAATCCATAACTGTAATACCCTGTATTTTCAATATTTATTTAATGCAGAGAGATTCTATAGACTTCCCTTGACCATTCATAAAATTCGATCTTCGACCGATCGAAGCTCATTCGATCGATCGAGAATCTTCATAGTTCAAGCGATCGAACATTTTTCAATCGATCGAAACTCTACCGACCTGAATTGAATACGTTGTCCCCACTTCAATCGATCAAACCCTTTTCAATCGATCAAGACCTGGCCGATCTGAGTTCGAGCGATCGAACATACTTTGATCGATCGAACGTGTAATTATTAGAATTTCCAGTTTTTTACCCAGAACAGGTCACTTGTACCCCTATTTCCCCTATATATACTCTGTATTTGTGTGTGTTGGGGAGTTTGCTGAACCATTGTGCTTGAGAGAGAATTGAGAGAGTGTGTGTATGCTTGTGTTCATATATATACACATACATCCATATTGTCGCGCCCGCCCCGAAGGTGGGGGGCGGTCCCCTCGTGGGTCGCGACCGGTTATGTCTAGAGGCGTGAGAAGCGTGAAAGTAGGTGAGGTGTGTGAAAAGTGGGAGTAGGGCCAAGTAAGAGTTCAGAGTCGCCACCTAACATTTATTCAGGAATTAGGATCCCTGCAAAGACAATCGACATGATCATCTTTGACTTTTGGAAAACGTTTTGGAAAAGTAAGGCCCTTTAAAAGTGTGACTCGAATAGTCATGCGAGACCAGAGTTCTTGAAGTGGGTTCGGGGACTCGATTATGCCGAGGGAAGGTGTTAGGCACCCTCGAGCATCCGTGACACACGGTTGCCGATTTTAGTGGTTTTCATAGTAATGGGGCGTAAGTAAGAAATAGTAGAACATATATATACAACGTGAGCATCGTGACACGCAGTTACCAATTTACGTATCTCAATACGAGATAGTTTGAAAGTATATAGTTATGGCCGCACCCAAGTGAGGGTTGCATACGTATCTCAACACGAGAATCAGGCCGTACGTAGTTCTGTGCTGTGTATAAGTGTCTGAGCATTTTGGTCGATCTAGACCGTTAGTGGGTAAAATAGTGTTTTGACTAAAGTCGGTGTAGCTAGGAATTTTAATCTGTACGGTGTAGTCCTAGACTTTAACCTTGAGAAAGTAGTGAGTTATGAGATAGTGTTTTGAGTAAAAGTCGGAGTAGATCGACCGTGCGATAAGTTTTTTTGTATTTTTTGTTTTTTATGAATTTTTTTGTCTTTTTGTTTTATATGCCGAAAGTAAGGGTCAGTGCCCTGTAAATGAAAAAGTGTACTGGAAGTAGGGGTCGGCGCCCAGTTTTGTAAAAAAGTGCCGGAAGTAAGGGTCGGTGCCCAGTGGTAAAAAAGGTGATGTGAAAGTTTTGCCGGAAGTACGGGTCGGTGCCCAGTGGTAAAAATGTATACCGGAAGTATGGGTCGGTGCCCTGTGGAAGAGGTTTGAAAGTAGTCGTGAAATAATTGATAAGTTCATAGGTTTGTTACATATAATAAGTATGTACAACAGTAAGTAAATAAAGTAGTAAAGGCGGAATATCCAACCAGTGGATTTATAGGGAAGCCGCACTACTAAGAGTATGAGTTTTAGTATGTTACCTGTGCAGAGGCGACTATTAAAGTTCAGTCGATGTTTGTTGAGAAAGGATGAAAGAAATCCGAGAAGCGTTGCAGAAATAATCCGAGGAGGCCTAAGTCGTATTTCGACACAAAATCGACTTAAATAGACGTCATGGTTGGGTCCGGAAGGGCCGGAAGAGTCAGTTTCTGTACGTATACTGTACGTATGAATAGTACCCGTACGTATGAATAGTACCCGTATGTATGAATAGTGCCGTACGTATGAATAGTACCCGTATGTATGAATAGTACCTATACGTATGAATAGTATCTGTACGTATATTGTATGTATGAATAGTACCCGTACATATACTGTATGTATGAGATTAGAGGTGCTTATGATGGAGTTTGAATTTTATTTGGCTAATGTACCCAAATAGGGCTTAGGAGAGAAAAAGGGTTAGGGATTCCCAAACAAAGCCTAAGAGGGAGAGTGAATTAGCAAATTTTTTAGGAAGGGGGAGCCTTGTATTTGTAGAAAAAAAGTTGATTTAAAAAATATAAAAAATAATAATAAAGTAATAAAATATCTAGATATTGTGTGTGTGCACCGCGTTCTTTGGGATTTTTCGGAAAGCTACGCGGTTGAAAACTGGACCACCGCGATCCTCTCGACTAACATAGAATTTTGAAGTCGGAATCGGATTTTTAAAACACTGTGTGACCCACATTCGGCACTAGTTATGGCAGAACGCGACAATCGAGGTGAACTGTCCAGAATCCAGTGTCGGAATGAGACGAAATTACATGGATCCCTTTATTTTAATGCGAGGAGTATTTTTCTCCAATCAGAAAGTGACTCCTATGGCGCGATTGGCTCAAATCTGGATTACTTAGTGGCTAAGTAAAGAAAATATCTAGCTATCTGTACATGCGCCGCGCTTTTGAAATTTCTGGAAGGCAGTGTGACGAAAACTTGGACATCCGCGATCCTCTCGACTAACATAGAATTTTGAAGTCGGAATTGGATTTTTAAAACACTGTGTGACCCACATTCGGCACCAGTTATGGCAGAACGCGACAATCGAGGTGAACTGTCCAGAATCCGATGTCGGAATGAGACGAAATTACATGGATCCCTTTATTTTAATGCGAGGAGTATTTTTCTCCAATCAGAAAGTGACTCCTATGGCGCGATTGGCTCAAATCCGGATTACTTAGTGGCTAAGTAAAGAAAATATCTAGATATCTGTACAAGCGCCGCGCTTTCGAATTTTCTGGAAGGCAGTGCGACGAAAACTTGGACTTCCGTGGTCCTCTCGACAAACGCGAAATATTAGTGCAAAAATGAAATTCTTGAAATGCTATCTGACTCGTATTAAGCATCTGTCTTGACAAATCCGTTAATTAAACTGCACTTTTTCAGAATCTGGTATCGGATTGAGATAAAATTTTAGGGATTTCTCCGTCTTGATGTGAAAGGTACTTTAATCCAGACCGAAAATGTCACAGCCGATTTGATCTCGAAGACCAAGGCTTTCTGATGATTTATCAGTATAAATTGACGCGCCTGTGAGCGATCTTATCGCAGTTTTGCAACTTTATTCGTTTGATGGCAACGAAATTTCCGAAGGTTCTTCATCTTGACAAATATGATTTTTTGGCATCAATTTTAAACCTTCTGAAGTTCTCTGGCGATGAAATAGAATTTTCCCGTTTGATTTCTACGCCTGATAAAGTACTTTTTCCAAATCCGGTGTTCAATTGAGATGAAATTTTAGGGAGTCCTCGGTAATGTCACGCACTTCCATTTGGTCATAAAAAATGCTTGTTCTGACACCCGAAAAGCTAAAAAAGTAATCCCGGTCCCTCTTTGGCAAAATAGCAGATTCGTCCGAACTTTAAACAATGATCATTTCTTCGCCCGTGGTCCGATTTTGACGATTCGAAGTCTAGGGGCCTTGTATTTATGAGCTCTTCACACCCGTCGGACTTAATGTTCATTATCTATCCGCCTCTTTGTAGGTGGGCAAAAATCGGATGTCTACAACCGATCCGACATGCTTTTGAAACCATGCTGGTGGATTCAAATTGACGACAACTTGATTTGGCATTTGATTTGACCTCCGGATACTCTGATTAGGACTCTACCTTTTTCTTCCTCGATTTGCGTGCCCAGTGGGCCCCCTTGTAACAATTATTTCTTTTTTTTTGGTAGGTCAAAATGGGGTGTCTACAGCTGCCCCTCTTTGTCATGTTTTGCAAAGCAAATCGTGACAAAGAAACAAGACGACCCATTTTGACCTTTTTTCGTTTTAAGTGATGCGAATAAGTAAAAAAACATGCCAAAGTAGACAAGTGAGTATGAGATGCCATCGTAGGCAAGTGATGGTGTGCCAAAGTAGGCAGCTGGGGATTGAGAGTATTGCCGGAGTAGGCAAAACAGCTCCGCTGGGGATTCATGTGAGAATTGAGTAGAAGAGGGATGGCGGCGTGACCGAGCTCGTTGAGCTGCCTACGTATCTCCGATAAGGAGAATCAGGTCAGACGTAGTTCATCCTACGATAGAATAAGAGTGATGAAAAGTGTGAGGCGAGAGAGCAAAATGCCACGTCGGGGCGTGATTGTTGTGGATGTGAGACAGCGAAATGCTACGCGGGGTGTGATCGCTGTGAGGTAAGATAGCAAAGTGCCGCGTCGGGGCGTGATTGCTGTGAAGTTATAGAGTGGCAAAATGCGAATCGCGTGATTGCCTTGAATATAAGAGACGAGAATAGCAAAGTCCGATACGGGTAATTGCTGTGGAGATAAGGTCCAACGGACTGCGATACGCATGACTGCTGGGAGTATGAGAGAGCAAAATGCCATGTGAGGCGTGATTGCTGTAAAGAGTTTGAGATAAGAGAAGCAAAATGCCACATGGGGCGTGATTGCTGTGAAGACTCGAGAGCAAAATGCCTTGTGAGGCGTGGTTGCTTGTAAAGAGTTTGAGATAAGAGAAGCAAAATGCCACATAGGGCGTGATTGCTGTGAAGATTTCGAGAGCAAAATGCCGCGTCGGGGCGTGGTTGTTTGTAAAATAAAAGATGAAATCAGCAAAAATGCGATACGCGTGATTGCTGTGTAAGACCCATGTTTGGTGAACTAAATGCTGTGTGAAGTACTCATACCTGATGGTTGAGGACGAGAATGAGATGTCACTTGACGGACTTACTCCCGGTAATAAGATCGTGAACAGAATGCCTCTTGACAGACTCAGTCCTAATGCTGGATGACGAATTCTGATGCCGAGTAGTGAATAGTAGACAGTACGCCGCTGGGGGTCTTATACCTGATGCTGATTTTGATTATGGATTCTGATGATGAGTGAACAGGATGCCGCTTGAGGGTCTCATACCTGATTCCTGATTTGAGCGTGAACGGTTAGACCTGAGCGAGGGATAGATTTCTTGACAATCTACTGAGGAGAAGACCGTTTTGATATGTGGATCCGAGCAGATGGATCAATGTGAAGTTTGCGAGTCTGAGCAAGGGTTGATATCGTGGCTCAGTTGGTGGTGAGCTTTTGGGCTATTTGAGAGGATTGTCGGAACCAGTTGCCCCTGCTATAAAAGTATGCATTGTCTGCTATGCTGAAAGATATGAATGCATTTTGAAAGTTATGTCATGCTAAGTATACGTATTTACAAGAGTATGATGCATGAATCTATCATCTGTGAAAGAATGCTCATGAGTTAGTGGATATTGACTGTCTTGTCGCCTGTTGAGTACTAGAAGACAAAGTATTTAACTGTGTGGGCTCAGTGCTCCAGTGATCATCCTTCAGAAGGACCTAGTTTTTCAGTATTTGATTTCTCTCGAGCTTTCCTTCTCTCTGAAACCATTTTTACCTTTGGCGCCCTCACGGGTTTTCACCAAATCCGGCTATGTGATTATTGCACTTCAGTGTATCCTGTGATTTGAAAGTATGTGGCACTCCCGTCGTTTGGAATGATGCAAGTATGTGATTTAGTAAACCCAACAAGGCCTGTGTCAATCAAAGTGGACTTTACTGGGTTGTATCGTAGGCCAAGGTTATGGGTTGAGAAATGAAAGGATCGCATGAAGGCTCAAAGTTTATTTTGAAAAGTCGGTTGAGATTCCTGAGATCACTTTATGCCCTGCTTTTTTCCTTCTTTTGATTTTGCTCTTTTTTCTTTTTCTTTTTGTTTTCGTCTTCATCCCAATCTAGTGTGGGGTATGTTATCGATGAGTAAAGTATGTATTGGGGAGAATTGCCCCAATTTGAAGTATGTATCCGAGTCAGATCGTATCTTTTGTGGATGTGCTCCAGCTTTGCATTGAGTTCTATTTTGTTTTTTTTCTCTTTCTTTTTCCTTTTGGCATTGCCCTAGTATAGGGGGTGATCCTCAGGGGTTTAAGTTTGAAAAGAAATCATCGTATGGCTCAAGTGGGCTAACGAGGGAAAGTAGTGTATAGATAGCTGAAATGATTGCCTCTAATCATTTTGACACAAGTCGAGTTGGGTTCAGAGATCACATATATGCATCATTGAAGTTAGAGATCCTGAGAATGAGTATTTACTTTCCTGACCAGGATTGAGGGACCCCATGTGGGCTAGCAGTAATCGTGATGACCTCTTTTGCTGAGATGTGGGGGGCAAAGATTGCCCTAGTCTATGTATGTCATGATCCTGAGAATGGACCAAGGACTATTTTTGAATGCCCGTCGGCTGTCTGCTCCATTCTTTTGTCCTCAGATGACATCAAGTTGTCATAGAGAAGTATGCTTTTGTCACCTGATTCTTGTTAAGATGTGAGCATCGTCAAAGGATGAAATGGCCGATTTGTGAACTTGAGTCGTTTCTCGGCATGACCTTGTGTTGATCATACTTTCAGGTAGAATCGAACATAGCTTTGTTACGTCCGGAAGTCTAGTACAATGTCTAATTCGTATTCAACAAGTAGTAAGACAGTCATATCCAACATACTCATGAGATTTAAGGAATGAGAGCAGATGACAGTTATTGAATGATGCAAAGAATGAGTTTTGTTTTTGTTTTTCGTTTGAAAGTATGCGCCTATGCAAAGCAGACAAAACATAAATTCAATAGTATGGAGAAACTGCCCTTGTATGGCAGATGATGAGGAGTAATGTTTCAAGACAGTGGGCCGAGTATTGGGTCTCTTACGAGAGTCGTCTCTGGCATGGACAAAGCTTGTGGATGTATATGGGTAGAAGTAGGCCTATTGGTTCAGCGGCTTGAAGGTTCGAACAATCGCGAATGCGCTGGTACTGCTCGGATTTGACCTCCGCGGATTTTGTCATCTGCCCTGCTCAGGCTAAATGTTTGGATTTGGAAGTTGGATTTGAAAATCAGAGATGTTTGACTGGTTGTCCATTCAGACTTTCTCAATCTGTGGAGAAGTCGGTGATGCCGGGAGTAGGCTGAGCGTGTAGAAGCTTCCCATGTTGACCTCTATCAAAATGTACCTGCAGCGGAGGTTAGAAGAAGTAGAGGTAGACGTAAAGTTAGTAAGTCGCTTCAAAGAAAAGAAACGGGGATTCTTCTCCCAGTGACTCGTTCGAGGTGGGAGAGTACTGCCCCAGTGTGATGTGTGTTCCCAAGGTATGAGATGCATCTGGATAACTTTTCGGCGTCACCAAATGTCTTTGAAAAGTGGATTTGTCCTTGGGGAGTTTTATTTTTGTTTTTGAAAGGTGAGAATGAGCTTTGAAAAAGTCTGGCAGCCTTCCGGCGCCGTTTATGAGTTTTTTTTTTTAAAGTTTAGCCAACCCTGGTCTATATACAGGTGCAAGGGAAAGATAAAGAAGAATCGGGTAGCCTTCCGACGCCGTTTTATGAATTTGAGAAAGTGTATCCATCCTTGTTAAAATGTAAGGATATGATGAGTAAGGATGCGCAGCCTTTCGGCGCCGTTTTGAGTTTGAAAAGTTTTTTTTTCCCTTGTTTGTAAAAGCACAGGGGGAAGACAGAGAAGGATCTGGTAGCTCGTCGGCTCCGTTTATTGTTTTTAAAAAGTTTTCCGTCCCCAGTTTATATATGGGGAGGATGGAAAAGAATTGGACAGCCTAACGGCGATGTACTATGTCTTTGAAAAGTTTTTTCACCCCTGGTTTATATAAGGGGATGATAGAAAAAAATCGGAAAGCCTATCGACACCGTTTCGTATTTTGAAAAGTTTTGAATGCACACGTGCAGAATGTGACTATGTGGAGAGGTTGACATCTAATGTAGACTTATTTAGGTCCGGTTCCTGAACCTTCAAACCTCCGGTGCCGTAACACCTTCTCAGGTTGGTGGTTTCGAGCGGAGGAACTTTTGGTGCTGGTACCGACGGTACTACCGCAACGGCCATGCCACTTACTGATCCTCCTATCTAATCTTAAAAGGTTTCAGTTTCAGAAATGGGTTATGTCATGCTTGATGCAAGTGTGTAGTGTGTATAGCGGTAAAGTACGACATTGGCCTTGTAGTTTCAGTATGGTATTGGCCTTGCAGTTTCTTTTATGAGTCGCAGGTACCTGTGCAAACAAGTTTATAACCTACAAAAGAATTATAGAAGTATAGAGTCATTAGTAAAATAAATGCCCCTTTAGAATGAAAACCACCAAAGTGACGGCCTGAGTCCTCTTAAGATAGTCCCCAGCAGAGTCGCCAGCTGTCGCGCCCGCCCCGAAGGTGGGGGGCGGTCCCCTCGTGGGTCGCGACCGGTTATGTCTAGAGGCGTGAGAAGCGTGAAAGTAGGTGAGGTGTGTGAAAAGTGGGAGTAGGGCCAAGTAAGAGTTCAGAGTCGCCACCTAACATTTATTCAGGAGTTAGGATCCCTGCAAAGACAATCGACACGATCATCTTTGACTTTTGGAAAACGTTTTGGAAAAGTAAGGCCCTTTAAAAGTGTGACTCGAATAGTCATGCGAGACCAGAGTTCTTGAAGTGGGTTCGGGGACTCGATTATGCCGAGGGAAGGTGTTAGGCACCCTCGAGCATCCGTGACACACGGTTGCCGATTTTAGTGGTTTTCATAGTAATGGGGCGTAAGTAAGAAATAGTAGAACATATATATACAACGTGAGCATCGTGACACGCAGTTACCAATTTACGTATCTCAATACGAGATAGTTTGAAAGTATATAGTTATGGCCGCACCCAAGTGAGGGTTGCATACGTATCTCAACACGAGAATCAGGCCGTACGTAGTTCTGTGCTGTGTATAAGTGTCTGAGCATTTTGGTCGATCTAGACCGTTAGTGGGTAAAATAGTGTTTTGACTAAAGTCGGTGTAGCTAGGAATTTTAATCTGTACGGTGTAGTCCTAGACTTTAACCTTGAGAAAGTAGTGAGTTATGAGATAGTGTTTTGAGTAAAAGTCGGAGTAGATCGACCGTGCGATAAGTTTTTTTGTATTTTTTGTTTTTTATGAATTTTTTTGTCTTTTTGTTTTATGTGCCGAAAGTAAGGGTCAGTGCCCTGTAAATGAAAAAGTGTACTGGAAGTAGGGGTCGGCGCCCAGTTTTGTAAAAAAGTGCCGGAAATAAGGGTCGGTGCCCAGTGGTAAAAAAGGTGATGTGAAAGTTTTGCCGGAAGTACGGGTCGGTGCCCAGTGGTAAAAATGTATACCGGAAGTATGGGTCGGTGCCCTGTGGAAGAGGTTTGAAAGTAGTCGTGAAATAATTGATAAGTTCATAGGTTTGTTACATATAATAAGTATGTACAACAGTAAGTAAATAAAGTAGTAAAGGCGGAATATCCAACCAGTGGATTTATAGGGAAGTCGCACTACTAAGAGTATGAGTTTTAGTATGTTACCTGTGCAGAGGCGACTATTGAAGTTCAGTCGATGTTTGTTGAGAAAGGATGAAAGAAATCCGAGAAGCGTTGCAGAAATAATCCGAGGAGGCCTAAGTCGTATTTCGACACAAAATCGACTTAAATAGACGTCATGGTTGGGTCCGGAAGGGCCGGAAGAGTCAGTTTCTGTACGTATACTATACGTATGAATAGTACCCGTACGTATGAATAGTACCCATATGTATGAATAGTGCCGTACGTATGAATAGTACCCGTATGTATGAATAGTACCTATACGTATGAATAGTATCTGTACGTATATTGTATGTATGAATAGTACCCGTACATATACTGTATGTATGAGATTAGAGGTGCTTATGATGGAGTTTGAATTTTATTTGGCTAATGTACCCAAACAGGGCTTAGGAGAGAAAAAGGGTTAGGGATTCCCAAACAAAGCCTAAGAGGGAGAGTGAATTAGCAAATTTTTTAGGAAGGGGGAGCCTTGTATTTATAGAAAAAAAGTTGATTTAAAAAATATAAAAAATAATAATAAAGTAATAAAATATCTAGATATTGTGTGTGTGCACCGCGTTCTTTGGGATTTTTCGGAAAGCTACGCGGTTGAAAACTGGACCACCGCGATCCTCTCGACTAACATAGAATTTTGAAGTCGGAATCGGATTTTTAAAACACTGTGTGACCCACATTCGGCACTAGTTATGGCAGAATGCGACAATCGAGGTGAACTGTCCAGAATCCAGTGTCGGAATGAGACGAAATTACATGGATCCCTTTATTTTAATGCGAGGAGTATTTTTCTCCAATCAGAAAGTGACTCCTATGGCGCGATTGGCTCAAATCTGGATTACTTAGTGGCTAAGTAAAGAAAATATCTAGCTATCTGTACATGCGCCGCGCTTTTGAAATTTCTGGAAGGCAGTGCGACGAAAACTTGGACATCCGCGATCCTCTCGACTAACATAGAATTTTGAAGTCGGAATTGGATTTTTAAAACACTGTGTGACCCACATTCGGCACCAGTTATGGCAGAACGCGACAATCGAGGTGAACTGTCCAGAATCCGGTGTCAGAATGAGACGAAATTACATGGATCCCTTTATTTTAATGCGAGGAGTATTTTTCTCCAATCAGAAAGTGACTCCTACGGCGCGATTGGCTCAAATCCGGATTACTTAGTGGCTAAGTAAAGAAAATATCTAGATATCTGTACAAGCGCCGCGCTTTCGAATTTTCTGGAAGGCAGTGCGACGAAAACTTGGACTTCCGTGGTCCTCTCGACAAACGTGAAATATTAGTGCAAAAATGAAATTCTTGAAATGCTATCTGACTCGTATTAAGCATCTGTCTTGACAAATCCGTTAATTAAACTGCACTTTTTCAGAATCTGGTATCGGATTGAGATAAAATTTTAGGGATTTCTCCGTCTTGATGTGAAAGGTACTTTAATCCAGACCGAAAATGTCACAACCGATTTGATCTCGAAGACCAAGGCTTTCTGATGATTTATCAGTATAAATTAACGCGCCTGTGAGCGATCTTATCGCAGTTTTGCAACTTTATTCGTTTGATGGCAACGAAATTTCCGAAGGTTCTTCATCTTGACAAATATGATTTTTTGGCATCAATTTTAAACCTTCTGAAGTTCTCTGGCGATGAAATAGAATTTTCCCGTTTGATTTCTACGCCTGATAAAGTACTTTTTCCAGATCCGGTGTTCAATTGAGATGAAATTTTAGGGAGTCCTCGGTAATGTCACGCACTTCCATTTGGTCATAAAAAATGCTTGTTCTGACACCCGAAAAGCTAAAAAAGTAATCCCGGTCCCTCTTTGGCAAAATAGCAGATTCGTCCGAACTTTAAACAATGATCATTTCTTCGCCCGTGGTCCGATTTTGACGATTCGAAGTCTAGGGGCCTTGTATTTATGAGCTCTTCACACCCGTCGGACTTAATGTTCATTATCTATCCGCCTCTTTGTAGGTGGGCAAAAATCGGATGTCTACAACCGATCCGACATGCTTTTGAAACCATGCTGGTGGGTATTCAAATTGACGACAACTTGATTTGACATTTGATTTGACCTCCGGATACTCTGATTAGGACTCTACCTTTTTTTTCCTCGATTTGCGTGCCCAGTGGGCCCCCTTGTAATAGTTATTTCTTTTTTTTGGTAGGTCAAAATGGGGTGTCTACAGCTGCCCCTCTTTGTCATGTTTTGCAAAGCAAATCGTGACAAAGAAACAAGACGACCCATTTTGACCTTTTTTCGTTTTAAGTGATGCGAATAAGTAAAAAAACATGCCAAAGTAGACAAGTGAGTATGAGATGCCATCGTAGGCAAGTGATGGTGTGCCAAAGTAGGCAGCTGGGGATTGAGAGTATTGCCGGAGTAGGCAAAACAGCTCCGCTGGGGATTCATGTGAGAATTGAGTAGAAGAGGGATGGCGGCGTGACCGAGCTCGTAGAGCTGCCTACGTATCTCCGATAAGGAGAATCAGGTCAGACGTAGTTCATCCTACGATAGAATAAGAGTGATGAAAAGTGTGAGGCGAGAGAGCAAAATGCCACGTCGGGGCGTGATTGTTGTGGATGTGAGACAGCGAAATGCCACGCGGGGCGTGATCGCTGTGAGGTAAGATAGCAAAGTGCCGCGTCGGGGCGTGATTGCTGTGAAGTTATAGAGTGGCAAAATGCGAATCGCGTGATTGCCTTGAATATAAGAGACGAGAATAGCAAAGTCCGATACGGGTAATTGCTGTGGAGATAAGGTCCAACGGACTGCGATACGCATGACTGCTGGGAGTATGAGAGAGCAAAATGCCATGTGAGGCGTGATTGCTGTAAAGAGTTTGAGATAAGAGAAGCAAAATGCCACATGGGGCGTGATTGCTGTGAAGACTCGAGAGCAAAATGCCTTGTGAGGCGTGGTTGCTTGTAAAGAGTTTGAGATAAGAGAAGCAAAATGCCACATAGGGCGTGATTGCTGTGAAGATTTCGAGAGCAAAATGCCGCGTCGGGGCGTGGTTGTTTGTAAAATAAAAGATGAAATCAGCAAAAATGCGATACGCGTGATTGCTGTGTAAGACCCATGTTTGGTGAACTAAATGCTGTGTGAAGTACTCATACCTGATGGTTGAGGACGAGAATGAGATGTCACTTGACGGACTTACTCCCGGTAATAAGATCGTGAACAGGATGCCTCTTGACAGACTCAGTCCTAATGCTGGATGACGAATTCTGATGCCGAGTAGTGAATAGTGGACAGTACGCCGCTGGGGGTCTTATACCTGATGCTGATTTTGATTATGGATTCTGATGATGAGTGAACAGGATGCCGCTTGAGGGTCTCATACCTGATTCCTGATTTGAGCGTGAACGGTTAGACCTGAGCGAGGGATAGATTTCTTGACAATCTACTGAGGAGAAGACCGTTTTGATATGTGGATCCGAGCAGATGGATCAATGTGAAGTTTGCGAGTCTGAGCAAGGGTTGATATCGTGGCTCAGTTGGTGGTGAGCTTTTGGGCTATTTGAGAGGATTGTCGGAACCAGTTGCCCCTGCTATAAAAGTATGCATTGTCTGCTATGCTGAAAGATATGAATGCATTTTGAAAGTTATGTCATGCTAAGTATACGTATTTACAAGAGTATGATGCATGAATCTATCATCTGTGAAAGAATGCTCATGAGTTAGTGGATATTGACTGTCTTGTCGCCTGTTGAGTACTAGAAGACAAAGTATTTAACTGTGTGGGCTCAGTGCTCCAGTGATCATCCTTCAGAAGGACCTAGTTTTTCAGTATTTGATTTCTCTCGAGCTTTCCTTCTCTCTGAAACCATTTTTACCTTTGGCGCCCTCACGGGTTTTCACCAAATCCGGCTATGTGATTATTGCACTTCAGTGTATCCTGTGATTTGAAAGTATGTGGCACTCCCGTCGTTTGGAATGATGCAAGTATGTGATTTAGTAAACCCAACAAGGCCTGTGTCAATCAAAGTGGACTTTACTGGGTTGTATCGTAGGCCAAGGTTATGGGTTGAGAAATGAAAGGATCGCATGAAGGCTCAAAGTTTATTTTGAAAAGTCGGTTGAGATTCCTGAGATCACTTTATGCCCTGCTTTTTTCCTTCTTTTGATTTTGCTCTTTTTTCTTTTTCTTTTTGTTTTCGTCTTCATCCCAATCTAGTGTGGGGTATGTTATCGATGAGTAAAGTATGTATTGGGGAGAATTGCCCCAATTTGAAGTATGTATCCGAGTCAGATCGTATCTTTTGTGGATGTGCTCCAGCTTTGCATTGAGTTCTATTTTGTTTTTTTCTCTTTCTTTTTCCTTTTGGCATTGCCCTAGTATAGGGGGTGATCCTCAGGGGTTTAAGTTTGAAAAGAAATCATCGTATGGCTCAAGTGGGCTAACGAGGGAAAGTAGTGTATAGATAGCTGAAATGATTGCCTCTAATCATTTTGACACAAGTCGAGTTGGGTTCAGAGATCACATATATGCATCATTGAAGTTAGAGATCCTGAGAATGAGTATTTACTTTCCTGACCAGGATTGAGGGACCCCATGTGGGCTAGCAGTAATCGTGATGACCTCTTTTGCTGAGATGTGGGGGGCAAAGATTGCCCTAGTCTATGTATGTCATGATCCTGAGAATGGACCAAGGACTATTTTTGAATGCCCGTCGGCTGTCTGCTCCATTCTTTTGTCCTCAGATGACATCAAGTTGTCATAGAGAAGTATGCTTTTGTCACCTGATTCTTGTTAAGATGTGAGCATCGTCAAAGGATGAAATGGCCGATTTGTGAACTTGAGTCGTTTCTCGGCATGACCTTGTGTTGATCATACTTTCAGGTAGAATCGAACATAGCTTTGTTACGTCCGGAAGTCTAGTACAATGTCTAATTCGTATTCAACAAGTAGTAAGACAGTCATATCCAACATACTCATGAGATTTAAGGAATGAGAGCAGATGACAGTTATTGAATGATGCAAAGAATGAGTTTTGTTTTTGTTTTTCGTTTGAAAGTATGCGCCTATGCAAAGCAGACAAAACATAAATTCAATAGTATGGAGAAACTGCCCTTGTATGGCAGATGATGAGGAGTAATGTTTCAAGACAGTGGGCCGAGTATTGGGTCTCTTACGAGAGTCGTCTCTGGCATGGACAAAGCTTGTAGATGTATATGGGTAGAAGTAGGCCTATTGGTTCAGCGGCTTGAAGGTTCGAACAATCGCGAATGCGCTGGTACTGCTCGGATTTGACCTCCATGGAAAAGGTGCCGCAATCCGTTCGTGCCATATAGTGGTGAAAGCAGTAATTGATGAAGTTCGCAGAATTGAATCTCTCATAACCCCAATGGCATTCTCAGAAGTATCCTGTCTACAGCCATATTGCCTGGCTACTCTGTATAGGTAGAAAAAGTAGTAGCATGTAAACCAAGAAGCCATATCCCGTTAGATGATGAGAACCCAGTAGAGGATGAGCATGAGGATGATGTGGATGATAATAAGCCAGAGGATGACCCGGAAGAGCTAGAGTTTGAGCCAGAGGATCCAGCATAGGACCCAGAGGCTGTTGAGGCAGATATAGTAGTAGATGAGGATATGGCCGATGAGGAGTTAGTTGTGCCAGAGGTACCCATTGTGCTTCAGATACCAGTCGGACCTATTATGCACATGGCATCCATGGCCGATATGGCGGTGGGATGGAAAGCTCAGATGGTAGCACATCCAGCTGATTTCGTTATGGGACAGGCAGCCATAGCAGGAGCTCTCGATATAGCTGATGGTTTTGCCGTAGTAGCAGTCGATGTCGCCAACCAGGCAATAGCAGATGTAATGGAGGATGCGGATGTAGGGCCGATAGTAGAGGATTGGGATATAGGGGTAGGGGTCGGAGATCTTGCTGTACCTGCTGAGGACAATCCACTCGAGGAGATGAATATTGATTCAGAGGACGAGGCACCACCAGCCGAATCATATGCTAATGACTTTTGAGTCAGGATTTGTAGGGTGTAGATTTTGTTAGTTTATCAGGACATGTTGTCCACTAGATTTTTAGGAGCTTGAGAGATAGCTATTTGACCATAGCTTTGTACAGATGTTATCCGTAGTAGTAGTAGTATGATGAATAGCTGACCTTAGTACTATTGTTGCTTATGTCCCACGTGGTACATGGTACAGTTGCTGTGTACTCCATGGTACATCTTTTGATATATGTATTAATGAGCAGTACTTTTGATATGGACTGTTTGGTTTGAGCTGTTGCATGCTGATTAGTAGAACTGTTAGTTCTTGTTGCTTCTCGCTCTATCTTGCTTTTGTTTCTTCGAGAAGACTTTAAGCTAATCCATGAGTCTCTTGTAGGCGATACTCGTTATCATCATGGTAGGACCTTTGAGAAATCACCCAGCGCGTAATGGAACACCTATTCCGAAGGGAATGAACCCGTCTGGAGTTTTCAAAGTAATTATGTAGAGAATGGAGCATGTAGGTGACACCTACAGTCATGGTATAAATCAGCGACTTGTTCAACCCCCAGTAGCGCCATTCCAACAGAGACAGACTGGAGATAAGTTGTTAGCAAATTTTCGTGGGTTACGTCCAGAGAAGTTCGATGGACTAACAGAACCATGGAAAGCGGAACAATGGATAAGAGAGATGGAGTTGATATTCGAAGCGTTAGAATGCATCGAGCAAGAGAAGCGTCGCCTTGCTACATTCCAGCTCACTTATGCCGCCGCAGATTGGTGGGAGGCCGAGCAAGCCACTATCGGAATCAATGCTGCAAAATCAATGCCTTGGGAGACATTCAAAAGAATATTTTTGGAAAAGTATTTCCCAGAGGATGAGAGAGATCAACAGGAGAAGAGCTTTCTCAATCTGGTTTAAGGAGGATGGACTATCAGGGAATATACAACACAGTACGAACGTCTATCTTGTTTTGCTCAACATATGATAAACACTCCACAGAAGAAAGTGAAAAGATTTCACCAAGGATTGAATCCTCACCTCAGGCATATGATGGTTGGTCATCTGAATCAGTCGTTTGAAGGAATTGTCAGATTTGCTGCAAGATTAGAGAAGGATGCTTATCCAGCACAACAACCACAGATGAATCGACCTCAGCCGTCAAGAGGGTTTCAGCAGAGGAACTTCCCTAACCTGCCGTCGAGGAATACTCAAGGTTGGAGACCATAGGAGAATTTCTAAGGTAACAAGAGAACCTAGGAGGGAATCAGAAAGCCACATCAGGGCTATACTCGACCCCAGCAATATCACCAGCAAGGATTACAGCCTCAGGCACTGCTAACAGCCCTACCCAGTAATAGCGGAGGATGTGTTAATTGCGGAAAGCCAGGGCATGTTGCCAGATTTTGCACAACCCCTAGAATTATTCGCAGAATGGACGCTGTCTGTCGGAATTGCAACAAGACGGGACATCTAAATAAAGATTGTCGTGCACCTCACGGAGGATACTATGGAGCATCGATTAAAGGGATACAAGGACCTCCAGATCAGACAAGGATGAATGCTATCATCTCAGCAAAAGCAGGTTTTAATGCTGATGAACAACAACATTTGGAAGGTACGCTTGTACTCTTTCATAGTCCAGTTAAAGTTTTATTCGATACTGGAGCTGCACGCTAATTTATTGCTATTAAGATTGTACGTCAATCAGACACTTGAATCAACACTGAATGCGGTGTCACCATTGGGAGTGACTGTTAAGTTGAGTAAAGTGTGTAAAGATTGCCCATTGACCTTGGGAGATAGGAATCTGCCAGCAGACTTAGTAGTTCTGTGGATGTCAGAATTCGATGTCATCCTAGGGATGGATTGGCTGACTAAGTACAGTGCCAATTTGGATTGCCCTACTAGGACGATTGTATTTCCGATACAAGGAAGGCCGATGATCAGGTTTCAGTGTCAGACAATGAGCGATATGTTTCTGACAAGTGGTTTAGCTACGATCAGTAGTACCAGTACGGACCTCAAGATAGAGCAGATTCCTACCGTACAAGACTTTCAGGATGTATTTCAGGATGTTAAAGGACTTCCATCGAAAAGAGAAATAGACTTCTGTGTGGAACTAGTACCTGCTACATTGCAGATATCTAAGACTCCGTATAGGATGGCACTAACTGAGATGTTGGAACTAAAGAAGCAAGTTCAAGAACTTGAAGATTTAGGTTTCGTTTGTCCAAGTACGTCGCCTTCGGGAGCACCAGTTCTGTTTGTAAAGAAGAAGGACGGAACACTTCGACTCTACATAGACTATAGGGAATTGAACAAGGTTACGATAAAGAATAGATATCCACTACCTCGGATAGATGATCTGTTCGACCAATTACAAGGATCTAGGATCTTTTCGAAGATCGATTTACGTTTAGGATATCACCACTTGTTAGTTTGACCAGAGGATGTGTCAAAGACTACTATCGGGACGAGATACGAGCATTACGAGTTTCTAGTTATGCCTTTTAGACTGACAAATGCGCCAACTGTATTCATGAACTTAATGAATAGAGTATTCAGACCATATTTGGATAAATTCATTATAGTGTTCATCGACGATATACTGATCTACTCAAAGACGGAAGAGGATCACAAGAAGCAATTGCAGATTGCCTTGCAGATACTTCAAGAGAACAAGTTATATGCAAAGTTCAGTAAGTGTGAGTTTTGGCTACAGGAAGTCAAATTCTTGGGACATGTTATATCTCAAGATGGTATCTCTGTGGACTCATCTAAGATTGATGCAGTCTTAAGTTGGAATAGACCGACCAATGCGACAGAGGTCAGAAGTTTTCTGGGTTTAGTAGGATATTACAGAAGATTTGTTGAAGGATTTTCCAAGGTAGCGGGACCTTTGAGATATACGAATGGACAGACAAGCATGAGGGTGCATTCCAGCAGTTGAAAGAGAGATTGACTTCTGCATCGATACTTGTGATACCTAAGAGTGGAGAAAGGTATGTGATTTACAGTGATGCATCGCACCAAGGACTTGGATGTGTGCTTATGCAAGACGGGAATGTCATTGCATACAGATCAAGATAACTGAAGGTACATGAGAAAAATTATCCTATGCATGATTTAGAACTAGCAGCAATAGTGTTTGCATTAAAGATTTGGAGACACTATCTCTATGGAGAAAGGTTTGATCTGTTTTCTGATCATAAGAGCTTGAAGTATTTATTCTCTCAGAAGGAATTGAACATGCGACAAAGAATATGGATGGAGTTACTCAAGGACTACGACTTTTAATTGTAATACCATCCAGGTAAAGCAAATGTCGTAGCTGATGCTTTGAGTCGTAAACCTTGACTAGTAATTGCTACACTACTAATTCGAGAATGGGAAGCATTAGAAGTTCTAGCTGAATTTGACATTCAGCCAGTGGAACCAATGGAAGGACAACATTTTGGATGTCTTATGGTACAACCGACTTTGATCAGTCGAATCATAGAAGCTCAACAGACAACTGAAGATTTGAAGTTATGGTTCGCCAAGATGTCAGCAAAGGAACCTGAAGTCTAGAGTATTAGTACAGATGGAGCTTTATAATGTAAAGGTAGACTCTGTGTACCTGACGAAAGGAATCTCTAGAAGAAAATATTGGATGAAGCTCATAAATCACGAATGACAATACATCCAGGAGGTACAAAGATGTACAAGGACTTGAAGAGGAATTTCTGGTGGGAAGGAATGAAGCGAGAAGTGGCTGAATATGTATCTCAATGTCTTACTTGTAAACAAGTAAAGGCAGAACATCAGAAGCCACCAGGACTTCTATAGCCATTACCAATTCATTAATGGAAATGGGAACACATCACCATGGATTTTGTGGTAGGATTGCTGAAGTCACAGCAGAACCACGACGCTATTTGGGTAATCGTGGATCGACTTACGAAGACAGCACATTTTATTGCCTATAGTGTGATGTATCCAGTGGAACGTTTGAGCCGGATGTATCTGCAACATTTAGTATGGTCACACAGAGTACCTGTTTTTATTGTGTCAGATCGAGATTCACGTTTTACTGCAGAATTTTGGAAGAGTCACCTAACAGCAATGGGAAGAACATTGAACTTGAGTTCAGCTTTTCATCCACAGACCGATGGGAAAACTGAACGAGTTAATCAAGTAATGGAAGACATGTTACGTGCTTGTGTCATTGATTTTGAGAATTCTTGGGAGACACACTTACCTTTGATAGAGTTCGCTTACAACAACAGTTATCATTCGAGCATAGGAATGGCGCCATTCGAAGCTTTGTACAGAAGACCTTGCCGATCGCCGTTTTGTTGGACTGAAGTCGGAGATACTCAACTTCTTGGGCCAGAGATGGTATGAGAGACGAGCAAGAAGATTCAGATGGTACGTGAGAAGATGAAGACAGCTCAGACCCGACACAAAAGTTATGCTGACAAGCGACGCAAAGACTTGGAGTTTGCCATTGGAGATCATGTACTACTCAAAGTTTTGCATGTTCGAGGCATCGTCAGATTTGGTCAGAAGAGAGGTAAGTTATCGCCGCGATTCATCGGACCATTCGAGATTCTAGAACGTGTTGGAGAAGTTTCATATCGCCTTGCGTTGCCACCGAAGATGTCTGGAGTGCACAACATTTTCCACATCAGTATGCTAAGGAAGTGTGCTCATAACCCAGCGCACGAGATCAACTTCGAGGATATTGAAGTCAACAACAATGTTACATTCAACGAAGGACCGGTTCGTATTCTAGATTGTGGGATTAAGAAGCTCCGAAACAAAGAAATCCCGTTAGTCAAGATCCAGTGGAAGCATCATGATGAAGGACTAGCTTCATAGGATCTAGAGTCAGAGATGCGTGAGAAGTTTTCATTTTTGTTTTAGACCTTGTATGTTTCCGATTTAGAGGACGAAATCTTTTGTTGAGTGGTGGATGATGTAATACCCTGTATTTTCAATATTTATTTAATGCAGAGAGATTCTATAGACTTCCCTTGACCATTCATAAAATTCGATCTTCGACCGATCGAAGCTCGTTCGATCGATCGAGAATCTTCATAGTTCAAGCGATCGAACATTTTTCAATCGATCTAAACTCTACCGACCTGAATTTAATACGTGGTCCCCACTTCAATCGATCAAACCCTTTTCAATCGATCAAGACCTGGCCGATCTGAGTTCGAGCGATCGAACATACTTCGATCGATCGAACGTGTAATTATCAGAATTTCCAGTTTTTGCGCAGAATAGGCCACCTACACCCCCATTTCCCCTATATATACTCTATATTCGTGTGTGTTGGGGAGTTTGTTGAACCTTTGTGCTTGAGATAGAATTGAGAGAGTGTGTATGCTTGTGTTCATATATATATACACATACATCCATATCTATATATGTACACACACCTATATATATATACACAGCTTGGGAGAGATAGAAAAAGGAGAAGAAGAAGAACAAGAAGAGGCAGAGAAAGAGATAGTGAAGAGGCAGAGAGACAGAGGAGAGAGAGAGAGAGGCCGCCATTAAAGCTCGGAGCTTCAAACATACAAAACGCGCCCTTAACAACTTTTGGTGAGTTCCAAACTCACTCGGTATCTTAGTTATGATGTTTTACGAGTTCTGGATGTATTAATTATAGCTTAAACACCCCTTAGCATATTCTGCACGTTCACTACAGAATCTGTGGAAGACGAAGTTCGACCGATCGAATTGAGTTTAATCGCTCGAACATCACTGAGTCTTAATCGATCAAAATGAGTTCAATCGATCGAACATCACTGAGTCTCAATCGATCAAAATGAGTTCAATTGATTGAGACCACCTTAACTTCGATCGATTGAGAATACGTCAATCAATCAAACATCACTTTTATTCAAGCGATCGAGAGGACCTCAATCGATCGAACCTAGTAGAACATGGATATGTTCCATAACTTTATAATTCTTAGTGCGTAGTTGTTTAATTGTTGTTTCATGTTCCTATTATGCGATATTATGGACTACGGAGGTAATGGGATACGATAATGAGATTTGAGATAACATAGTAAGTAACGTAGTCGGGTTCGGAACGTTAGTAATAGTACGACGCGATAACGAGATAGATTGGAGATAATAATACTGGGTAATATTGGATAACTGAGAAGTGAGTCAGTAAGATGATTAGTATGTTCAAGGTTGTGTGAGTCGAGCTGATGATTCGCTCAAGTTGAATCCGATAAGTCTATGTCAAGAATTTGATCAAGATCGTGAGAATTATGGGTGCACAGTACTCACAAGAGTTCTTAAAAGCGGTGAATAGTAAGAGTTCTTAAAAGCGGTGAACAAGAGTAATTGTGGCACGCCCATGGTTTATATTTACCAGAGCTGTGTATGTATCGTACTCGCAAGCGTTCTTAAAAGCGGTGAATAGTAAGAGTTCTTAAAAGCGGTGAACAAGAGTATGGGTACATCCATGGACCAGTCGTTATGTGAGAACGATGTATGGGTGCTCGCAAGAGTTCTTAAAAGCGGTATAGCGGTGAACAAGAGCACTGGTATGTTGTGTTGATATAATCAGTTCGAGATAGTCAGTTGGGAGATTGTGCAATCAGTCTTAGAATAGGGAAACGATGGGAATCTATTAGTAATAAGTCTGAATAAAAAGAGGAAGAGATATATTTAGTATTACTATCACATGCTGTCCATAATGGTAATTATGTTATTTCTATGAGACTGTGTTAGTTAGTGCTCACTCAGCTTTCAACAAGCTGACGGCCTTTATTGCCTGGACATTCTCCGTCCAGACTACCCTGTCCTTTACAATGCAGATAATGGAACTTATGGCAATAACTATTACCCTGAAGGGAGTTACGCAGAGGATGGCCCCACTGATGCCAGTCATGCTGATGACTATCCGTACACCAGCTGAAGACCTGAAGATAGATAGTAGTTTATATTACTACTTTTCTTTCACTGTTGTACTTTGTAGTTAACGGGTACTTGGGCATATGTTGTCTCCAGACCTGTTGTGATTCTGTGGACCATACTCTAATGTTTGTAATAGATAGAACCGTGTTTATATTTCAGTTGTTTACTGATCCTGTTTGGACTAGTACTGTATGGTGTGGATATTAGTGACTTTCACTTGTCATTCCCTATGGACCCATAAAGGAAATTTATTTTTCTCTATTTATGCTGCTCTGGGGCGTGACAATAACACAGACTCTAAGCATATCTTCAAGAATCTGAATAACTCACTCTGACTGTCCGTCAGTTTACGGGTGAAAAGTCGTACTAAAGTGTAAAGTTGTCCCCATTGCTCTTTGTAGTCCTTCCCAGAATCTGGATACAAAACTTGTATCACGATTTGATACTATAATACTGGTGCCCCGTGCAATCTCACAATTTCCTTAACATAAAGTTCCGCTAACTTTGTCGGTTCTGTGGTCTTAATCAGCAAGAAGTGGGCTGATTTAGTCAACTGGTCAACAATCACCCAAATGCTATCATTAGATCTAGGGGATCTCGGTAACCCAGCCACAAAATCCATCGTAACGTCCTCCCATTTCCATTCCAGTATTTCCAATGGTTGTATCTCCCTAGCGGGTCGTTGATGTTCAAGCTTTACTAGTTGACATGTCATACATTTGGCTACACACTCAGCAACCTTGCATTTCATACCACTCCACCAGTAGACCTCCCTCAAATCTCTATACATTTTTGTACTACCTAGATGCACGGAATACCGAGTACTATGAGCTTCCTTCAAAATTCTTTCCTTAAGGTTACCAACATTAGGCACACATAATCGATTTATGTACCATAACACCCCCATCATGCAAACTAAATTACGGCCGCTTACCTTCAGGTAATTCATCTATAACTTTCTTCAAGTTTGGGTCCAAGAGTTGATTTATTTTAATCTCTCCAATCAAATCAGGTTGTGCTATAATCGCTACAATCAAGCCACCTTCAACTCTAGGAATCACTTTTAACTCCAATCGTTCAAACTCTTTCACTAACCCTTCTTGTGCTGTCAAAACACACGTCAAACTTTTTGATGACTTCCGACTTAAAGCATCGACGACCACATTCCCCTTACCCGGATGATATTGAATTTTTAGGTCGTAGTCCTTCATTAACTCCAACCATCTTCGTTGTCGCATATTTAGATCCCTTTGAGTAAACATGTACTTTAAGCTTTTATGGTCAGTGAAAATTTCACAAGTTTCACCGTACAAGTAATGTCGCCAAATCTTTAGAGCAAAGATTACTGCGGCAAGTTCTAAATCATGGGTTGGATAGTTTTTCTTGTGAGTTCTCAATTGCGTCGAAGCATATGCTATCACCTTGTCCCCTTGCATAAGGACACACCCCAAACCTTGATGAGACGCATCACTATAAATACTAAATCCCCCAATGCCTGTCAGAATTGTAAGGATCGGAGCGGTAGTCAACTTATTCTTTAATGTTTGAAAACATTCCTCACATTCCTTACCCCATTCAAATGGAACATCCTTTCTCATTAGTGTTGTCATCGAAGTCGCAATCTTTGAGAAATCTCGAACAAATACAATCCCAGAAAACTACAAATTTCTGACACATTGGTTGGTCTCGCCAAAATTCATAACGGCTTCTATTTTCTGTGGATCAACTGATACACCATCTTTAGAAATTACATGACCAAGAAAGGTAACACTTGTTAACCAGAATTCACTTTTCTTCAATTTTTCGAATAATTATTTTCTCGTAGCCATTGTAATATCAATCTCAAATGCCTATCATGCTCCTCCAGACTTTTTGAGTAAATAAGAATATCATCTATAAAAATAATAACAAATTCATCAAGGTACGTTTTAAAGACCCTATTCATTAAGTCCATAAACACAGCCGGTGCATTGGTTACCCCAAATGGCATTATAAGAAATTCATAATGACCGTACCGAGTTCTAAAGGCTGTTTTTTCAATATCCTCAACTTTTACCTTTAACTGATGATACCCTGATCTCAAGTCGATCTTTGAAAACACTTGAGCTCCTTGTAGTTGATCAAATAAATCATCAATCCGCGGTAAAGGATATTTGTTCTTGATAGTTATTTTGTTAATCTCACGATAATCAATGCACATCTGCATCGTCCCATATTCCTTTTTCACAAAAAGGACCGCTGCACCCCAAGGTGATACACTTGGCCGAATGAATCCCTTATCCAACAACTCCTGTAATTGAGTCTTCAACTCTTTCAATTCTACCGGAGCCATTCTATATGGTGCCCGCGAAATGGGTTTTGTTCCCGGCATTACATCTATACCAAATTCAACCTCCCTTTCAATTAATACACTTGGCAAATCTTTTGGGAATACATCGGGAAATTCTCTAACCACCGTTATGTCTTCCAATTTTAGTTCTGTACTTCTAGTATCCAATACACAAGTCCAAAAGTGGTCTCGAATCGTAATCCCGGCGTCGAACGGCGAAGATACGGCGAGAAACTTTGTCGGAGTGGCGCCGTCAATCTCATGAGCTCTCGGTTCTTTCCCTTTCTCAATTCCCAGCTGTAATTAACAATGGAGAGACACATATGCTAGCATGCATATGTGTTGTCACCATTTCTCCTTATTTTCGTTTACCTCCCCCAACTTTCTTTAAGCTTTATTATGAAACCCCCATGTTAATTACGTTAACTACCCATCTTTTCTAAAAGGATTTAATATAAGTCCCACGTGGGTCCGAAACGTGGTCCCACATAATTTATGAGGTTGCTATGAAACCTACCATTTATAAATTGTTTTCAAATACGCCCTCACATGGGTACACAAATTGGTCCCCTTACCTACCATAAGACATAATAATATCAATAAGCATTTAAAAAAGTACTCATATAAACATATAATAACATAAAAATACAAATTATTTTAATTAGACCCTCATTGGGCCCCATATTTATACAAGTCCTGCCTTTTATAGAACTTTTATATGTGCCCGTATTTGAGCAACTTTTCACATGTGGGTTCATAACCCCACCTTAAATCATCCCATGCATTAATTATCTTTAATCAACACGTATTATTATCAAATTAATCTTCTTTTCCGGGTACGGGTGTTACACAAGTACTGGGGTTTCTGACATTACTATTTTAAGGCTAGTAAAGGTCTTCTCAACTTATTCTGTCCACAGAAATTTCCCTTTTTGTAGTAACTCAGTTAATGGTTTGCTAATCATTCCATATTCTTTGACAAACTTTCTATAGTATCTAGTAAGTCCCAAGAATCCTCTCAATGCCTTCACTGATTTTGGACTTGGTCATTCTAGTATGCACATTACTTTATTTGGATCATCTGCCACTCCTCTTTCATTGATTACATGACCCAAGTATTCAACAATATTCAAGGCAAAGGCACATTTTGATCTTTTGGCATAAAGCTGGTGGTTTAGCAAAAGTTGGAATGTTGTCTTCAAATGATTAACATGCTCTTCATAACTTTTGCTATAAACCAATACATTATAAAAAAACAAGAATAAATTGTCTAAGATGGGATTTAAAAGCACAATTTATAAGGGTTTGGAATGTAGCAGGGTCATTAGTGTAGCCAAATGGCATAACTTTGAACTCATAGTGATCCTCATGAGTCTTAAAAGCAATTTTGGGAATATCTTCTTGTTGTACTTTGACTTGGTAGTAACCATACCTAATGCCATGCCCCAAAACAGCAAAAATTGAGAAAATCAATTCCTTTTTGGGTTCGTAGGCCATGACTGGTGAAGTCACATGATTGTCCACACCATACAGTTCTAAACAACAGAATAATTAAGGAGGCATTAATATATATTCTAAGCTCAACAGCGTACGCAACATAAAGTTTCTAATCTATTACAATCAGAGTCTGCAGCAACTAAAACAACTAAGGTCTTAAGGCAATGTATTCCAAATTCAAAATACTAAATATTAAAAATGAAATATAAAGAGAACTATGGTCTAATTCCAGTCTTCAGCTTCGCATGGATGTAGTCGTCAGCATAGTAGTCCTCACTGGCATAACCGTCTTTAGTAGAGCCCTCCTTTGCCTAGTCTTACTCCGGGTAGAAGCCTTCATCGTCGGGTCCTTCCCCTGTATAACCATAGACAGGATGTGTTGGAACATAAGGATGCCCAATGGCATAAACGTCGTCATCTTATTGAAAGCTGAGTGAGTAACATACTAACGAGGTATCACAATTAGAAAGTTACTACAAGTTATGAAACGGTATAGATTAAGTTTCATTACTAGTATCTTCTCCTCTTATATAAACTCTTCATAATTATCCATTAAAACGTCTTGTTATGCAAAGACCAACATACTTTAAGAATTCGATGAACATCTTGACAATATGATTATCTGAATATACCCTTGACCACAGTCACATACGTTAGGACACCATTGATCAGAGTACATCAATCCATGCCATACCAGGGATGTACCATTGATTGCAGTCCACATACGTTAGGACACCATCACTCAATAGACGTCACCTTGAATTATAATATGGACATACCGTTGATTTCAATCCACATACTTTATGACACCGTCAATCAATACATGCCATGGATATACCATTAATTGTAGTCTATATACTTTAGGACACCGTCAATCAATGTATACCACACTAAGCAGTTCACATACTTTAGGACACCGCCAATCCATGCCCAGTCACGCATAATGATAGCAGTCCACACGTTAGGACACCATCCATCAATTCTACATCCACGCACAAAGTGTCACCCGTACCCACTTATACTGACCTGTAACCAAACTGAAACCTAACACTCCCATGTGGCAACTCAACTGGATACAACAAACGGAGATCGATTCGGTTCACAACCGATACGTTTGCTAACGTCATTACTAATAGTGCATTATTCTCAATGTTGGCACATCATGGCTTATCATTATCTCTTTCATTACTACAATATTCATGCAGGGTTTCAGTATAATAAATAAACAACTAAATAATTCATGATATAATCAATAGGAAATAACAACATACTGTGACTGCCAAATGATTGGGGTCAGGTTACAATCAATTGGGGAAAAAAATAACTTAATCGATTAAATCCAAAACAATACCAATCGATTGCATAAAAGGCCAATCGATTAGGTCACAACTAATGCCAATTGAATGGATATAATACCAATCGATTGGGGAAACAACTATGGAAATCGATTGGGAAAAGTCCAATCAATTGGGACTACGTCTTCTTTCCCAGAATGTGCAATCCAGAACAGAATTATGGGAGGGACGTTTAACACGTCTTTCCTTATTTGAAAACATGTAATACAATCTAACCACACTACCAAGTGAGTTTAGAACTCACTAGAGGGTTCGGGTTGCGACGGCGGTCCTCGGTGGAGGTTAGTGAGCTTTGAAGGCTTCAATGGTGGCTCATCTCTCTCCTTTGTGTTCTCTGTCTTCTTTTTTTTTTCTTTCTGTTCCTCCTTTTTTCTTCTCTATCTTCTCATTCCATGGATGTGTGTGTGTATGGGTGTATATAGGTGTATATATATGAGTGGCAATCGATTGGGGTTAGGTATTAAATGATCCAATCGATTGCTGATTCGTGTTCAATTTTGCACTCTTGACTTCATGATTTTACTTTTATTGGACACGAATTATCACCTAATCTGAGAGATTTAATGGATAAATTGTGCATTTGTTAATTGTCGTGATTGTTCATTTCTATCTAATAAACCCCTTGCTTTATAGGTTTTGGCAACTCTGTGGAAGTTGGAACCATTTTCCTTGGTTCCTATCTTAAAAGGGAAAAATTACATTTCTTTAGGGCCAGATCGATCCGGGTATAAAGGGCGGATCGATCCATTGTTACGCAAGGACCTAGAGAAGTCTTTTTAGGAGGTCGGATCGATCCAGATTTTGCATGCGGATTGATCCGCAATTTTTGACGAGGATTCTGCTTCCCCAGATGAATATCGGATCGATCCGGCATTTTGCTTGGGATCGATCTGCCCCTGTTGTTGACGTCCCCTCTTTTTATTTCAAGTTTACCATGTTGTGGGTTTTGTATAAATAGGAAAAGATAGGATTTTTGTATCCATCTATCATTTTTCTCTCATTTTGGAACCCCCTTGGGTTCCCTTACATTTTTTCTCCATTGTTGTAAACTTGAAGCAATCAATTGAAGATTTAATGGTTTGGTATATTTTCTCTCTTCTCATTTGATGATATTGCTATGCTTTCCATTATTAGTTAGCTTTACTTTGGATGTGAATCATGAACTCTTGGATTTAATGTTGTAGCATTTATAGGGTTCATTTATGTCGGATTCAAAACTAAGGGCTTTATCTTAGTTGTCTTGCATCTTTGATTGTCAAAACTTAGACTTTGATCCTACGTTATGTATTTCATATGGAATATTATGTAACCTTGTGTTTTGTACTCCATGTGTTTGATAAAGGTTGTGTGTGGGATTTAAAACTTGGAGTCTTTATCTTTGATGTCAAGCATCTTTGATTGTTCAAACTCTTGGGTTTTAAATACTACCTTTTGAAGGCTTTATATGTGATTTGACCACCAAGTAGATTAGTTAGTGAAGGGTGGACAAATCATTCGGATTAGAAGCCATGGAGGCTTCATGTTGTATGTCATGCATCCTTGATAGTCAAACGTTAGCTTCGAATATGTTTCTATAGAAATCTCAAAGCTCCTTTCATCTAACACATAGATGCATTCCTTGTGTTTGATAATATGCTACAATAAGATGTTACCTTAGAGTGTGCTTGAAACATTTGTCCATTTCATCTTGTTGTGACCCAAGATCGGGGGAATGATCCCAACCTATTACTTTTTAGATTAGTTTTCATTTACCTTGTATTCTCTAAAAACCAAACAAACACCCCAAAAGACGCAAAGTCATTTTTTCCCCTTTTTATCATCTTTTCTTATTTCTTTCTTTTTACAATTTGTCTCTAAACTTTCAAAACATTGTTCTTGTATCAATCCCTGTGGACTCAACACCCTACTTTCCAATGCTACATTTTTAAGTGGGTTAATAAAAGTACTTAATTTTGACATAATTAATTGGTATCCAAGATAAGGCAATCGATTGGGATACAGATTACACCAAAGATAAAGCTAAACTCATACAAGTATTTTAAAATAAGAATACAAGGTCTTATTCATATAATTACATTACAAAAATACAGGGTATTACACCTAAGGTCCAGCTTAGAGAACCAACAAGCTCCACCCAATTCATCAAGTATTGATGGTCCAGCTTAGAGAACCAACAAGCTCCACCCAATTCATCATGTAATTCATCAATAACTGGAATAGGAAACCTATCTTTTACTGTGATATTGTTGAGTTGTCTATAATCAATGCAAAGCCTCCAAGAATTGTCCTTCTTGACTAAAAGGATTAGGGAAGCAAAGGGGCTGTTGCTGGGACAAATTACTCCTGATTGTAGCATTTTCTTGACTTGCTTTTCAATCTCTGCCTTCTGAAAGTGGGAGTATCTATAGGGTCTAACTTTGATGGGTGGTTGTCCTTCTATTAACGGAATATGATTGACAAACACTGAAATTTGCACATTCATGTGCCAATATAATAGATATAGTGCTCATTTAATCCCCCAAATCCCTAGTTTTACATGCATTTTGGAATTAATATAATTTAATAGTGATGTCACTCAAATGCGTATAATTATTTGTTTTTACATATTTTATATGTTTAGGTGAAAATGAAGTAAAATAAAGGGAAAGAAAAAAGTATCAACCACACTGAAGCATTTCTCATATGTCTTATATTAGTCAAAATGTAAACAGTCACATTTCTAAAATCCAGGAACAATCCAAAAGAAACAAAAAAAAAGAAGAAGAAAAATTTGACAAAGTTGTTAAGGCATAAGCCTTGACAACGATGTATGATGTATGTTTTGTTTTTTTTTTTTTTTTTTCTTTCTTCTTTTCTTTGGCTCTCTCTCTCTCTCTCTCTCTCTCTCTCTCTCTCTCTCTCTCTCAGCTGCAGTTTCAAACCATGTCAGAGAGTGAAGAAAAAGAGGAGCTCATGAAGTTGAAAAACGATCACGCGAAGAGAAGAATTGGCAGAGTGACAAAGGCAGTGATGATTTTTCCCTCAAAATTTCATCTATAAAATGAGGAGGTAACAGCAACTACTCAGAAGCCAACAACAGCACACACTGTTAGGGAGAGAATAGTTTAGGGAGGTTATCATGTGAGCACTTCATATTGTCCTTAGAAGTAGGAAACTTTAATTTTTCTTTGCCTTTTCTAGTTCTAGTAGTTGTAAAAATTTACTTTTATGTTAAAAAATATGTAGCAAAACTTTGTGTACTGTATTTCTTAAATTAAAATATTTGTTTTCTTGTAGGTCCTTTGTCACTTTGTAGTAGTAAAAATTGTCCTATTTAAAATTAGATTTAATATTTTTGGTCTAGTAGTACTTGTAGTTGTCCCCTAAAATAGTTTGAAACCCCAAATTTTTAGTATTTATAGCAATATTTTCATTCACTAGAAGACATATTTTGCAAGTAAATGCCAGATTTCTTAGTCACGTAGTTGTTATAATCACCTACTAAAGTCCAAAGCACATCATACCCATATCTCACTCCCAAATTACATTAGGATTTGGTTTGACCTTATTTGTGTTCTTGGAGTTCAACCACTGTGACCCCACAAGAAGTCAAAGTTAAAGGTTTAGTATTTTATTATTAATTCAGTATTTCCATTTGTTATGTTTTATTAACCTAGTTGTACTAAACTTTGTTATTTTGCAGATTCCACAAATTCAACCCCAACTCATGTTAAGTGAGAAAAAAATATATTAATATTATATTTCACCCTTACCTTAGTTTTATAACTTTAATTTTAATTGGGCAGTCATTGTTTACATCTATTTAATCTTTCTTTAAAAGGTTATTTGGAAGACAGTTTCAAATCCAAAATGGTAGGCTAAAATTTTAATTAGGGATATGCAATAAAAACTTAGAAATCATAGCTTCTGTGCACTAATCTTAAATGGGCAAATTTATCTAGATGGGTTATTTTTCCATTTATGGCCAAAAATATCTATGTATCTATAGTTTATGACCATTTAACATGTTTATAGACTATGGCTATATTGGCCTCAAAAGATTACATATTTGAAATAAGAATCTAATTATGTGGATTGTCAAACTATGCCTTTTGTCATAAAAAAACACCTAGCACACTCAAACAACTCATATGACAAAATTTATATTTCAAATATGTGTTATATATATTTCTATCCACTAATGGACAAGCAATTGTGTAGTGGCAGAGTGGTGGGGATTGGGCGCCGAATAACCCATGTCCGCGGCGGGCACGGTTCGAACTTGGCTACTGCCCAATTGTCTTTTTATTTTTCTTTAAACCAAACGACGTCGTTTAATATCAAACCTGACACACTTGATATGACCCAAAAGAAAGAGATGAGAGGAACAATTTCTATATATTATTCATCCAATATGTATAAGTTTATATACAAACTAAGAAAACCAAAAAAGGAAAGATAAATAAAAGAAATAAACATATTGCAATCAATCATAATCAATATATTCCTAAAAACCCGTGATTGGATTTGACCATAATCAAAATATATTCCAACATTCCCCCTTAAGCTGGAGTTGGAGTAAAGATATTAATCAGACCCAGCTTGACCAAAGATGACTGTAGAAGTGAAGGACCAACAAACTTTGTAAACATAACGGCAGTTTGATCAGTGGAAGGCACAAATTCTGGGACGATGATTCTAGATCGAACTTTTTCTCTAATGAAGTGAACGTCGACTTCAATATGCTTCGTACGTTCATGGAGAACTGAGTCAGAGGCAAGCATAAGAGCAGAATTGTTATCACAGAATAAGGTAGAAGAGCCACTAACTAGGAAACCCAATTCTTTCAATATTGTGCACCCATAGGAGCTCACATGTACCCTGGGCCATGGCCCGATACTCTGCCTCAGCGGAAGAACGAGAAACCACAACTTATTTCTTGCTTTTCCACAAGATAAGATAATTCCCATAGAACGCGCAGAACCCAGATGTGGACCGACGATCACTCTTAGATCCCGCATAGTTTGCATCTGTAAAGCAGGACACCCCAGACTGTGTTCCTGTAGAGTAAAGCAATCCACGACCTAGACAAGTCTTGAGATACCGAAGAATACGATGAACAGCATCTTGGTGAGATGATCGGGGCGCATGCATAAATTGACTCACTACACTTACTACAAATGTAATGTCTGGTCTGGTGTTGGTCAAATAGATAAGATGACAAACAAGCCGCTGATACACCGAAGCATCAGGAAGAAGCTCTTGTAGACACCCCAATTTTGACCAAACGTCGAGTTAAGGGGAGTGATACCTCCAAGATCCGATGATGACAATGTCTGGCTAATCTAGGACTTCCAAAGATGATTCAAGCTCTTTAAAAGACTCTCCAACCTAAACAAAAAGTAAAAACAAATGATGATGAAAGAAAAAAAAAAGAAAAAAAAAGAGGCAGAACGGCACTTGAGGCAATTTGCGGCAGTCACGGGCTGCCGCTGCGGCAGTCTCTGAACTGCCGGACGGCATTCTGTGAATGCTGCGAATTTCAGCAACTGCTGCGAAAAATAAATTTTTACAAAAAAAACGGCAGTCCCTGGAGTTGTCCGCGGCATTCATTGAGTGTCGCATCGGCATTCAGTGAATGCCGCAACGGCAATCACTGAGTGCCGTTCCGGCATTCAGTGATTGCCGCAATGGCAATCACTGAGTGCCGTTCCGGCATTCAGTGAGTGCCGCTTTCATCTCCATTGAATGCCGCATTTTTGTAACAGAGAGCTGTAAAACAGTACATTTTGTACTATCAAAAGGACACCTGAATTAGGGTTTTCTGCTCTGAAATGACTGAAATACCCCTCTAAAATTGTCTATAAATAGAGGATGAATATCCTCTTGCAAAGGGTTGGATTTTCTTTAAATCTAGAGGTTATATTAGTGTTCTCTTTATCTTAACTTCAAAAAAGGCTTTCTTAAACACAATTAGAAGTAGGTTTTGAGAAGGTTTAAGGGGTATTTAAGTAGAATTAGAGTAGAAGAGCTCGATTAGTTTTTGGAAATTCTCCAAAATCACCAAGTTGAGGATACTTCGGAGGTAAAACTCTAGAATAATCAGTCTTTATTCAAGTTCAATTATAGCATGCATAGAGTTCTTTAATTTCCCTTTTCACTTGTTGTGTTCATCCCTTGGGTTCATAAGGTTTTCAATGCCTTACTTGAATCTTTTGGTTTGAAATCCTTTAATCTCTTTGTAATCTTATGATTTATGAGAGGATTAAGATGGGTACTAGAATGTTTAGCTAATGGACCCAAACCTATCTTCATGGTTTGAGGTTTGTTATGACTAAGTTTCATGAAGTTCTTCCATACTTCTTTGAAATTTACAAATATGAATATTTTTAGTCTCCAATGACCATCAAATGGTAGGAGAGTTAGCTTTAGACAAGCCCAACTCCATGGCCTATTTGTCTAAGTTGAATAAGAATAAGATGAACTAACCCGAAGTGTAGTGAGTTCACAATCTATTTTTGATCGTAGATTTTTAGTTGAACATCGAATCGTTGGAACTGAATGAAACCAACGGGAAAGTGTTTATAACTCAAAGTTCTACCACTGTAATTTTTTTTAAGGTAGTTTCATGTTTTGAGTGGTTTGATCAAGGGTTTTGTGGAACAACTATAATCTGTCCAGAGTTTCAGAACAGTAACACTCTTTTGAAATAAGCAAATCAGAACCGTAATCAAGCACTCTTGACCCAAAATAAATATTTCTAAGTCATTTAATGTGTTAGGAAACCACCCTAAAAAGACCAAAGCATTTCTGATTTTTTTTTTTTACTATTTTTAGAAAATCATACAAAAACTCTGGACGGGGAGTTGCAGGCCTCTAAGTGATGTCTAGTGTTTGTCTAATTCCTGGAGATCTAACCGTTCAAACCTTGATTTTCTTTTTGGGTTAGAAACTAGACACACAGAGGCATCTTGTGTCCAAATATCATCAAGATCAAACCACGGGAAGTATGTTATTTATTTCTTTGAAGTTCTGATATGCTCTTAGCAATTTTCAGAATTCTGGCACAACTTTGATATATGTTGCAAACAATAGCCTAAATGATCTCTCCATAACCTAGGACTCAAACCATGTGTTAATAATGATTAGTTAAGCTTAATTACAGAGGCTAAATGATCCAAACCAAGGAATAATACAATAGCTTATTCTTGTTCATGTAATCATGCACATTCACCCATATAAATCGGTATTAGAATTCATAATTGCGTCAGTTCCTCTACGTGATAGAATTAAGCTAGAAGTCTAGGATTGTTATTTAAAGATCCAACTTTATATCTTGTATATCATGTGGACTAACACTTTGTTTTGTAGCGCTATTAAGGTATGATTTCTTGAACTCCTCTTTAATTTATTTTAATTTCTTGATTTTATCAATTTTTTCAACTTAATGCGCGACACCTTAGAATTAGGTTTTGCCTTATGTGTATATGTGATTAGAAACCTTTTCTTAGGATCTTTCTATTTGTATGCATTGCACGTTTAATATTCGCGGCATGGATCCCGGGTAAGTTCTATAGTTCCCTATTTGCATATCATACTGCTTGTTACTTGAATTATGTGATTTTTGAATGATATATTATCACTTGCAATCTTACACCCTTTTAGACATGCTTTTGTGACGTATATCTATACATATGTATTAGTTGAGGACATGCTTAGATAATTAATTCGATTAAAAGGATATTGAGTAGAGGCCTATTGCGAGATAGGATGAGGAGGGGTGTTTTAGTCCGATGGGCTCCTTCCCTTCTCATTCCATAATCCCCGGACCTAGTTTAATCTTTGGTTTCGCAAAAAGATCAGTTGTTTTAAAATGGTTTCTTAATTTTCCCTTTTAAAAAAAATTTAAGTGGCGACTCTTTGATTTGTATTTTAAATTGAAAAAGATTTAAAAAAAAAAAAAGAAAAAAGAAAAAGAAAAGCTGTGGGTAAAAGAAAGAAATTGCGATATCCACAGTTCCCCAGACTCAATGGACAGCTTATGATTAGGATCCATGGGGGTGGAGGCAGGACGACACCCCATCATACATGTATCTTGCAAAAGATCCAGAATATATTTTCCTTGAGAGAGTGAGATTCCCTGACGAGAGCAAGCAACTTCTATCCCGAGAAAATATCGAAGGGAACCCAAGTCCTTAACATCGAAGGATTAACTAAGGGCCTTCTTGACTTTAGTAATACCTGAAACATCATCCCCTGTAATAATAATATCATCCACATATACCAGTATAATAATCGTCCCTCCATCAGGTCGACGATGCGTAAAACAAGTATGATTAGAATGGCACCGGGTGAAACCCAAATATAATATAACATCACTGAACCGGTTAAACCAAGCTCGAGGAGATTGCTTAAGTCCATATAACGATTTCCAAAGACGACATACCTTCCCTGAATACTCCCCCTCAGCGCGAAAACCAGGTGGAGAATCCATATAGATAATTTCATCCAAATCCCCATTTAAGAAAGCAATTTTGACATCAATTTGGTGCAAGGGCCAAGAGTAAGAGGCAGCCAGCGAGATAATAAGATGAACTGAAGTCAATTTTACTACAGGAGCAAAGGTAGCACTGAAGTCTTTCCTGGGAATCTGAGTAAAACCCTTAGCCACAAGACGGGCCTTATATCTCTCAATAGTACCATCAGCCTGATATTTAATGGTGAAGACCCACTTGCACCCAACTATTTTCTCACCTGGGGATAAAGACACAAGTTCCCAAGTCTAGTTACGTTAAAGTGCATTCATTTCCAAAGGCATGGCAGCTACCCACTGTGGATCTTGAAGTGCCTCAGAGACAGACCAAGGGATGGATGTGGAATCAACCTGACTAAGAAAAGAGCAATAGGAGTCTGAAAGGCCCTGGTAAGACACATACTGAGCAATAGGATGATTAGTACTAGCAGAGAAACCATAACGGTTAGGGGGACGACGAAGTCGGGTGGATTGTCTAGTAGGTAAATGAGCAGAAGCATTACCAGATTCCGTGGAAGATCTTGGAAGTAGAGTCTGAGTAGGAGGCCGGCGAGAATACACCTGAGTGGGAGCGGTGATAATGACCAGAGGAAGGGAGGAGGAAGTCTCCAGAGATGGTTCAAATAGAGGAACTGGACGCGGAAGCAACTCAACATTCTTGGATAAGGCATCTGGAGAAGGAGTAGAGACAGACTGAGAACCTGCAAAAAATGGAGTATCTTCCAGAAACGTAACATCCATAGAATGATACATATGACGGGTGACTGGGTCATAACACCGATAACCTTTGGATATAGGTGAATAGCCAAAGAAGATGTAGCGGACAGCTTTATTGTCTAATTTGGTCCGAGTGGGACTGCGATTCTGGATAAAACAGGTACAACCAAACACACGCGGTAAAATAGGGAAGAGAGTTTTGTCAGGCTGAAGAAGTTGCATTGGTGCCTTGCCCTGTAGGACATGACTGGGAGTTCAATTGAGAAGGAAAGTAGCAGTAAGAACAGCTAAATGCCAGAAGTATTTGGGTACATTCATCCCGCAAAGAAGAAACCGAACAACAGACATGATGGAGCGGTTCTTTCGTTCCGCCACACCATTCTACTCTGGTGTATAAGGACATGTGAGTTCTTGGAGAATGCCATGCTTATTAAGCATAGCCCGAAATTCATTAGTAATCTATTCCCTACCATTATCAGAACGCAAATGAAGGACCACTGTGCTAAATTGAGTTTTAATCATTTGCAAAAAATTAGAGAACAAGGAAAAAACTTCAGATTTCTTTTTAAGCAAATAAACCCATGTGCACCTAGTGTAGTCATCAATGAATGTAACATAATAACGGTGCCCAGAAATAGCAGTAACTGGGGAAGGACCCCATACATCAGTATGAATAATATCAAACACAGATGGAACACGATGCATACAAGGTATATACTGGGAATGAGTATGTTTAGATAATTCACACACCACACAACTAAATTTAAATTTCTGGCAGGCTTTATTTAATAATGGAAAAAGTTGACAAAGATAATGAAAGTTAGCATGGCCTAAGCGGGCATGCCATAATTTTATTGACTCGAAAGAAAAACTAGACGACTTAGACTACTCTGAATTAGGCAAAACTGATGCTTGAAGACTCGAAGACGACAAACTTAAACTCCCGCCAGGTGGATCACCGAAGTAGTAGAGGCCATTCCGCTCATATCCCTTGCCAAAAATCTTCTTCGAAATCCGGTCCTGCAAGAGACAACAATCAGGTAAGAACACAACTGCACAATTGAGATATTTGGCAAGACGATTAACTGAGAGAAGATTATAAGGAAATGTAGGGACATGAAGAATAGATGATAAAGTGATACTTGGAGAGAGACAAATATTGTCTTTACTTTTTACAAAAATAGTAGACCCATCAGTAATTCGGACAGACTGGGAGATGGGGACCAGAGAGGAGGAAAATAAAGACAACTCACCAGTCATATGATCACTGGCACCGGAATCCAAAATCCAAGAGGGGTTGCTAGACCCAACATGGAGTGCAGTAGAAGATGTACCTGAGGCCAGAGTAGTAGTGGGAATAGTGCCAGATTGAGAACCTTGCTGAAGTAATGATCCCAATTGAGACTGAAGTTGACCAATCTGAGTCTGTAGCTGGAGAAGATCCGGAGTAGGTGATGTTTCAACAATAGCAGCAGTGAGAGCTAGGGCCTTTCCTTTATTGCGAGGAGGCTTCTCTCGAAGTTCAGGATGAAGATTGAAGCAACGTTCCTTGACATGACCAAGAATACCACAGTGAGTGCAGAATGGGCGATTACCAGAACCAGGAGGACGGGTGAAAGGTCCAGATGGGGCAGCAAGAGCCATCTGGTTCGGTACTGGGGATGGCTCAAGTAAAGCAGGAGATATCAGGCGTCGACGACGCTCATCACCATCAAGAGTGGCAAAGGCCTCAAATAAAGAGGGCAAAGATGAGGTATTTAAAATCTAGGTACGAAGAGATTCGAACTCAGGTTTTAAACCCGTCAGGAACTGGTATGTGTGCTGGCGATTGAGACGTCGAAGAGCAATGATGGCTGCCTCGGGTGGAAACTCACTAAGGGGCTCATACTGAGCTAATTCCTCCCAACGTGATTGAAGATAGCCAAAAAAATTGGCAACAGAAAGACCCAATGTAAGCTGAGATGCGTGGGCAACCTCCTGATAAAGCTCAAAGATACGGGAGTCATTGCACTCATGGGCATACATCGGAGTCAAAGAAGTCTACAGATTATGAACGATGTCATGAAATATAAACATATGATAGATCCGATCCTCCATAGAGTTAAACAACCACCCTAATATGGTACAGTTGTCAATATCCCACTGTGCAAATGCGGGATCAAAGATTGCTGGCTTCGGTTCAGTACCCAATATCCACCCAGACTTGCCACATCCTCCAAGATAAAGACGAAAAGAACGGGACCAAGCAGCGAAGTTCCTTCCATTCAACAACACGCTCGTAACCTTATGAGCAGGGGTGTGTTGGGAGAGCGACAGATCTGGGCGTATAGGTGTAGCAGTGTCCTTACCGTCAGTCATATTGGGATGTCTGAATTCGGATAAAACCCAACAGAATTGTAGAGAATCGAAAGAAAATAGGAGGAGAAGAGCACTAAGGCTCTAATGCATCACACGGATGCAAAAGAGGCCCATGGAGGGGTAGGCGGCAGCAGGACAAGCTGCCGCTAATGAACAGAGGGCCGACAAGTGTCGGCGAGGGACCCTGAAGGGTCGACGAGGGTTGTGGGTGGCTGGGGACTTGAGGCGAAGGATGGAGGGGCTGGGGAGGGTCGCCGAGAGGAGGAGGGGGGCTGGGGACTTGCGGCGAAGAGTGGTGGTGGCTGGGAGTGTGCCGAGAGGTGGAGGTGGTGCGGCGGGTGAGGTTGTGGGAAAAGAGAGGCTAGGTTTTGCTCTGATACCAAAAAGAAAGAGATGAGAGGAATAATTTCTATATTTTATTCATCCAATATGTATAGGTTTATATACAAACTAAGAAAACCAAAAAAGGAAAGATAAAGAAAGGAAATAAACATATTATAATCAATCATAATCAATCTATTCCTAAAAACCCGTGATTGGGTTTGACCATAATCAAAATATATTCCAACAAACCCTGACTAGTGAAAGTTTATTTTCAAATAAAGAATGACTCTGCGGTCTTAAATGCCAAATCCTTTTCAAATGCACAAAAGTTGTGAAATCTAGTGTTGGTTTGCATATTCTCAATTCTTTAAATCATTTCCCCCCTAGTTAATTAATACTTCCTGTTTTTAATAACTTTGCTTAAATATCTGTATTATTTCTATCTTTCGCTATTATTAAATCCAAAAAAAGTTTATGTCACAAAAATTTAGCTTTCATTTCTTTTTCTTCCTTTTCTTACTAGTATCTTAGTTAATTTATTTTGCACTGTTAAAATCTTTACCGTAAACTACTTAGGAAAAAATAGCTTTTAATTAGTTTTATTGCAAAAACATAAAAAAAAAAAAAAAAAAACTAGTAGTTAAGTAAAACCCCACAAAATCCATCATCGTTTATTTTCTTTTTAGTGACAAAATAGTTATTGCCTATCTTTGTTTCCCGTTCCCTGTGGGTTCGACCTGGACTTCCAGAACTTTATTACTTGTATGATCACCTACACTTGGGTGTGATAAGAAAACGCGTCAATAGGATGTCGTCAATGATGATCAAACATCCTTTTTGGGGAGGGGGTAGGCCTTTTGGTTCTGAAATGACTTCTGAGAATTGCAGCAACAGTTGATCAATGGCCTTTGGAATCTTTTCTTCTGGGGAACTTTCAGGAGTGATAGAGTATAATTGTAAGCTACCAATTTCTCATTTCTGTTACAAAGCTTCTTCATAGTTTCTCCTTGAATTATCTTCATAGTTGCAACTTTTGTGTGACCTTTCAGAATGATATCTTCCCCATTCTTTTTCAATTTAAGGAACATTTCATCAAATTTAAACATAATAAACCATTGTCCTTCATCCATTGGACTCCTAGCACCATGTCACAGCTTCCCAAAGGAAGCAATCTCACATCAGTTTGGAACTTGTGGCCTTGGATCTCCCATAGGAATTGAGAGCATGTTACAGAGCTAATCATACTATCTCTATTAGCTACTATGACCCTTAGTTGGCTAGTTGGTTGAATCAAACACCCTATCCTCTTGGCAGTATTAGGGTCCAAAAAATTATGTGTGCTCCCTAAATCTATCAAGATTATCTGTGGGTTTTTCTTTACTAACCCCTTAAGCCTCAATGTTTCATGATTAACTTCTCCAGAAAGTGCATTAAAAGAGATAGTTACCTTCTCCTCAGTCCTTCCAACTTGATCCAATTGCTCATTAATTTCTTCTAGCCTTTCTTCTGCACCAAAAATCATAAAAAGCTGCCTCTTCTTACACACATGACCCCTATGGAACACTTCATCACAGTAATATCATAAATTCTTTTCTCTTCTCAACTGCATTTCTTCTGGGAGATTTTCTTTATAGATTGAAATGGTAAGGTTCTGTTGGGCTCAGATTTTTGGAAGGTTTGGGAGGATCGGGAATTATTGCGAATCATACTGACAAGGTTAGTTTGAGATGGGGCAGGATAGCTAGCTATGGGTTTGATTGGGTTGGAAAACAAGGAGTTTTGGGTAAGGCTGGGTTTATTGAATGGGTTTGTTCTTGGGGGTTTGACGGTATGGTTTTCTTGGATGCTTCCAAATGGTTTTTCTTGCAGTATAACCAGTGTGATAGCATGAGCAAGAGAATGAGGATTAAACATCTTAACCAGATTTCCAATTCCATCCTTCAATCCGCTAACAAAGCAAGAAACAAAATAATCTTCTGTTAACCCTCTGTTCTTAGCCATGATCAGAGGCTTAAGTTCTTTAAACTTAGACTCGTACTCCTCCATTGAATCATTTTGCACCAACTTTTTGAATTGCCCTACTTCACATCCCATATAAGAGAATCAATTTGAAATGTACCTGCAAATCTCTCCCATGGAACCACAATAGGATCATCATAGTAGGACTGGAACCAATGGTCCGCCTTAGATTCGAGATATATGGAAGCAAATGTTACCCTATTCTCTTCAGTTTTTGGGTTTAACTAGAAAAACCTTACACACCTCTTCAACCAGTTTTTTACATCAAAGCCACCAAATTTTGGGAAATCAATTCTTGGGAATTAAAAGTGTGGATGATTTTCGTTGCGCATCCCTTTATTCCATTGGGATAAGAACCCATTTCCATCATCGAAATTTCTGGGAACCAGTGGATTGAATCTTTCCACTCTATTTGCAGAGTGTTGCCTATTGTTACATTCGAAGTGGGCAGAAACCCAATTTGATCTTTTTCCTTGTCTGCGAAAATGCGATCAATGTTGCTCATCAGTTCTTCGAACCTTGCTCCGTTTCTTGCTTCAAGTTTGAGAACTTCACTTCAATCCTTGACTCAATTCCCGCGATCTTATTGTACACGTCTACTATATGAGATTGCAGAGCAACTATGTTATGTTGTTGTTGATTTGAACATTAATAGTATCTTCACCTCTAATTTCTTGATTATTATTCATGGTTGATCGAACAAATTTTACCATCTAATGTACTCCGATCCAGGAGAGGAGGACTCTGATACCACTTGTAAGAAATCAGCCCCTTACTTAACCTAATTACAGAGTTTACAAAGAATAGAATTGGGATTTAAGAAGAAGATGATGAATTTCAAAGAATTAGGGAAGAACAATTGAGAGAGAATAGGTAGAAAGAGAAGGACAATATCTAGAGAGAGAAAATCAGAATCTATCATTCATTGCATAACCATTTCTGCCATTTGCTTTACACTTATACTCTATTTTAGTTTATCGCAACTACCACTAACAGACTAACCATAACTAACATTCCAATGAGACTGTGACAACTGTCCAATTTGTTATCAGCTAAAATGACCCTAAACAACATCGTTTTTGCTATACAATTCAAAACAATACTAAACTTCCAAAACGACACCGTATCACTTATACAATTCTTTCAAAACGACACCGTATCACTTATAAAATTCAAATCAATTTACACAGCAACTGCTATACTAGATCTATTGGTTTAGAACAACTGGAATTTGTGTCACCATGAAGTGACACTTCTCCCAATTGAGCACGAGGTTCTTTTCTATGCATCTCTTGAGAACTTTCTCAAGGTTCTCAAGGCACTTATCGAATGAATCACCGAACACACTAAAGTCATTCATGAAGACTTCTAAGAACTTCTCAACCATGTCACTAAAGATGCTAAGCATGCACCGTTGAAATGTCGCGAGGAGCGGTATTCACATAACATGTAGTTAATGAGAGAGAAATGTGTCCCTCCACCATTTCTATTGCTAATTTCACCTTACTTGAAAGAATACTTGTCAAAGGGTCGTCAATATTTTGGTTTTTTTTAACCAAATTGTAAATTGTAAATATTTATAATAATTGCTTGAAAAATTGATTGAAATCATCATTTGTGGATAAATTAAATTTTAAAAGTTGAACCAAATTGTAAATATTTATAATTATTGTTTGAAAAATTGATTGAATCATCATTTCTAGAATAATTAAATTAAATTTTAAAAGTTGACCCAGATTTTGTCACTTTTCCTACGCATCCATGATAATGACAAACAAATAGGGAGATATATGGTCTTCCTGCCTCGGGGCCTTTAGCACCATAGAGTTTACTTTCTCTTGGTCACTTATAGAAGTTTAAATTAGGGCCTACTTATTTAACTTCGATTAATTATGAAAATCATGGCTCGGCTACCCTTTCATCTTCTAACTCTGCTTATGACAGTGTGTAGTTAAGCTCCTACCCTTTTTCTTTTTTTCGTTTTTTTAGATGAAAAGACATTTTTGAAATTAAGAGGTTACATGCAACAATCCTATGAGCATACAATAATGATAAGGGTATTACGGTCTATTAAAATTTAATCGGATTCAATAGTGTTATTTAAGAGAGATAGAGATGATTATAAACAAATGAGTTGTGTTGCTATCATTACTCATGAGCATATCCATAAGGTAATTGTCCACCATAGCTTTTTTTGGTTAAATCTCACAACACAAGAAGATGTGCTCGTAAGTTCTAAATCCTATTTGGCGAAAAAAAAATTACTCCTAATAGACCACAAGAAGGGAGGGGGGATGATCATTTCCATAAGGTAATTATCCACCCACTCTCACACCATTGCTTTTTTTTTTTTTTTTTTTAAATCTCACAGCACAAGAAGATGTACTTGTAAGTTCTAATCCTATTCGGGCGGGGGGGGGGGGGGGGGGGGAACTCCTACGTAGCAGTAGACCACAAGAAGGGGGGTAGGCCATAATTGACCATTTGACTTTTTAAACTTGTTTGGTAAAAAAAGTAGGAAATGCTGTAGTGTAATATTTTATAAGGTCGTTAGATTTCAGTCCTTTAATGTGTCATTTTCTGGGGGGGGGGGGGGGGGAACTTCTACGTAGTAGTAGACCACAAGAAGGGGGGTAGGCCATAATTGACCATTTGACTTTTTAAACTTGTTTGGTCAAAGAAAGTAGGAAATGTTGTAGTGTAATATTTTATAGAGTCGTTAGATTTCAGTCCTTTAATGTGTCATTTTTTAGAAATAGATCCATTCTATAAGTCAACTTAGAAAATCAGTCCCTCACCTATTTTGAGGATCAAAATACCCCCACTCCTACAATTAAGGGTTTTTAAATTTAAAACCATATAACTCTCCCTCTCTCTCTCTATATATATATATAATAAATCTGAATTTTGAAAATTCAAAACACATATAATATATATATATATATGTGTAAGAGAGAGAAGAGTGAGAATTAACATAGAAATATTATGCAAGAGAGAAAGAAAAGTGAGAAAATTCTCACTTTAAAATATATCACAGAGTGAAAAATTCCTCAATAATAATATAATACATGAAAAATTCTCACTTCCAACAATAATATAAAATTTCTTACTTAAGTGAATCATTGACTATAAGTGAAAAATTGTCTATTTTGGTGAGAAATTCTCAGATCTTGAATTTTGATGGAAGTTCAATAAAATAAATTTCTCACCTAAAAAAAACAAAAACTAAATTGTTTTTGAGAGAGAGAGAGAGAGAACTTCAAAACAATAAGACCCTATCCTCGACTAGTTGCTATGTTTGCTAAATTGTTCGCACAGATTTCCTTTAAATGGAAAGAAAATTTGCAAGCTTAATTCATGGCAACCGCAAATTAGAACTTAGAAACTTCATTACTTAGATGAAAAGTAAATAATTAAATATTCAAAAACCATATACCAAGTACTTACACTTAGAAGTATAATATCAGTACACTATCAATTGCTGAGTCCCCTTCCTATTCTTCTTATTGTTCATATTCTTCTTCTTCTTCTTCCTCTGTAACTCCTCCTCATAAATCCCGGACCCATCTTTTTCTTTCTAGGCCATGATCACACTCTTCACCAGAAGCTCAACTTTCAAACAGAGCACTTCATGAACTTGCCAATTCTGAAACAGAGCACTTCATGAACTTGCCAAACCCAATTGGATTCAATGCATTTTTTCAACAACTCTCCAATCCTCCAGAGTATAATCATTATGCCTTGATACATACATGTATATAATGTTCCGTCTTTCTTCGAATTCTCAAACATAGAATTTCAACAAATCAACCAAAACCCAATTTGATTCAATGCTTTACTCAACCAAAATTCCCCAAATCATCACGCGAACCACTGAAGATTCAAACATAAAGGTGATTTAATCCACTTGGCTGTAATTTAGGAGTAATCCTGAATTTAAGCACAGTCATTATCACGTCTCAATCATTAAGAGGCGGTTACAAAATTGAGAATTTAATATTTCAAATTAATGCATACTGAATACAAATCTAAGGGTATATAAGTAAAAAAAAAATCAAAAAATTAGGGAAATGACTAATTCCTAAAGATACTATTAAATGGATGATCAATTTACATACATGCAATATCAATAGGACCAAATCTACTATACATGCATAGTGAAGGGCCAAATCGTATATTACTGTATTTTATATTATATTTTGCAACCGGTTTTAAATACCAATAATAATAGGTGCATAATGAATTGCACAAATGTGCAGTACATGGTTGGACCTTTGGTGTGTACAGGCTTTTCAGCACAAGGTCTAACCATGTGCTGCATGTTTGTGTAATTCGTTATGTGCCTATCATTACTCTTTAAATACATATACTCTGTGTTGTGTAAGTGGTGTATAAAAAAGTGTGAAAATTTTAAAAAAAGCATAGGATACAACACACTTATAGTCATGTTGTGAAATATGTTGTGTAACTAATATTTTTTACTCCCTCCGTCCCATTTTGTGTCCATCTTTTCTTTAAGGGATGTCCCAAAATTGTTGTCCATTTTCCTAAATTAGTATGCAAACTTACTTAGTTTCCCAAACTACCCTTCCTTGCAATCAACACAAAAAACAAAACAAAAAATAAAAGTGCAATGATTATGGACAATTGTGGAAAGTGAGTATAGAATCTTTTTGTCTCCTTAAATAGTTGAATTCCCCAAAATGGACACATAAAATAGGACGGAAAGAGTATTATTTTTAGTATTTTTTGCCAAGGAAAGAAATTAACAAATACGGAGTATAATCCATGTTGGCCAGAACTAGGATGGGCATTTTTGTTTGTTATCGAGAAGCCAAAACAGTTGTACTTATTAAGTAATACACACATCTAAAATTCTGAGAACAATAATGCTAGGTAAGCATACTTTTTTACACATTTTTGGACACATTATGCTTTAAATATATGTACTTTGTGCTGTTTGAATTTTTCACACTTTTTTGTGCGCGACTCACACAACACAGGGTACATGCATTTAAAGCTGTGTCAAAAAGTGTGTGAGTATAATAGTGCTCTTCTGAGAATAGGTAGATAGATAGATAAATAGAAAACAATAATGATAGGTGCACAACGAATTGCACAAACGTGTAGTACAGGGTTGGACCTAGTGCTGAAAAGTCTGCACACACCTTTTTGTGTGTATAGACTTTTCAGCACATGGTCCAATCCTGTACTGCACGTTTGTGTAATTCATTGTGCAATTTGTTATGTGCCTATCTTTTACTCAATAGAAAAAGCGGAATAATGATGCTGGCAACCAACGTGGCACCACATGGCTTGAATCCTAACCGTGAAATTACATCGAATGGAAGGGAGGGTGGGGTGGGACTCGTGGGAGCGTGCAAAACTTAAAATGGTCACAAGCCAGAGGGTGGCGCGCAAACTCCAGCTGCCACGTCAGATCTTGCTCTATAACCAACCAATCAAACGCATACACGTAAACAAAATCAGTTAAAAATCAGTAAAAAGCAATCAAATTTACCTTGCTTTTTTGCTTGGGTTTTTGATGATAAATACAATAAGGTAAGGTAAGGTAAGGTGATCGCTTTACGCTTCAAACAAATTAATTAGTTTTAGTTTGGGTTTGGGTTTGGGGGTTTCAGCGTCCGAAGCAGAGGAGAGGAGAACCAAAAGTAAAGAAACAATGGAAGTCTCAGGCGGCGGCGTCGTTTTCCGATCGATTCCCTCCACCTTCTCAGGCGCAGGCGCTGCTGCCACCCACTCTCAGTACTCCTCCTCCTTCCTAGGCGTTTCTGGATCTCGATTCAACGCCGATCTCCGTCTCAACAGAACCACCACCACCAACACCATCTGCGCAAGAAAGTTTTTAAATTCTGGGTTTGGAGATAAAGGGCATATAGACTACTATTACTCGTCCACGATGATGATCAGGTGCGGAGGTACCGGTACTGCTACTGCTGCTACTTCTGGGAAGAAGAAGGAGAATGAGAAGGAAGAAGGTTGTTCCTCGACGATGAAGACGAAGAAGAAGAAGCAGCAGCTTAAGAAAAAGATTAAACTGCTCAAAGGTTTGTCGGAGGACTTATCTGTCTTCTCTGATATGGGCTTTGGCTTGGCTCCTGATCACGGATTAGTCGCCCAAGTTAAAGGGAAGATGATCTCGGTAAGTATATACATAATATATATATATATATATATATATTTCTGTCCTGCTCGATCTAGGTAGGTGCATGGTTGTTGAATACTGCTCAAGGTTGTTTATTTATTAACTGTTTCTTTTTTTTTTTTTACTGGAGTATTATGAGATATTGATGTAGAAAAAATTAGTAAATATCAATCAGGGTTTATTAGCTTCACAATACTTATTTATTTATTTATTTTAACAAATTTAGACTTGTCTAGTTGACGGCTGATTCATATTAGAGATTGAAGGGATTCATTCATTCTTCAATGACTAAAATAAACCAGTTCATTCCATTGAAAATGCTGTTGACAACTGCTTAAATAATAATAAACATTCATAGTTGTTTGCCTTACGGCTATCAGTATCTCCCTTGAATAATGTCGTGAGCTTTTTTTTTTTTAAACATATATCTGTGCCTTCTTGGGAATGTTTTCTTAATTACTTAAACTTGGGAGATAGTCGAGAAATTCTTGATTGCTAGTAGTTGGGATTTTAACATGTATTCATCATATTTCCCCTTTTTGGGCTATATCTTTTTACTATCAAAACCCTCCCTGTTTTTGTTGGGTATATTGTTTTCGGATTATTCATGTTTTTTTTTTTTAAATTACGTGTAGGACGCAGCAGAGCTATTGCTTGCACAACTTCAGAAGCTAAAAGCAGAGGAGAAAGAATTGAAGAGGAAGAAGAAAGAAGACAAGGCAGAGCTGAAAGCTGCACGAATGCAAAACAGGCTTGGTTCTTCTTCTTCTTCATCTTCAGAATCAAGTGACAGTGAGTGTGGGGAGGTAGTTGACATGGGCCGCTTGAAAACCCAATCTTCCCTTACACCACCAGTGCTAAAAGAATTGCAGGAAGAAGAAGAAGAAGAAGAAGAAGCAATATTGACTCTTCCAAACACACTACTACTGCCCAAAGAAGGGAGCATGACTGAGGTGCAACCAGCCATTGTTGTTATTCGAGAAGAAGCAGGAGGCTCAACAACCACCCCTCTGCCAATCGTACCGACTCAAAAACACGAGGAGGAAATGGGTTTTGGAGCTCACAGCACTTCACAGATTCTTGAGCAAGAATGCAGCACAAGCTGTAGTAAAAGAAGCGCACTTGGTAGTAGTGATGGTTGTAATGAAGGAAGTACCTTATTAGTCGGAGCAGAAAAGAAGATTGAGGTGTGCATGGGCGGTAAGTGCAAGAAATCAGGGGCTCCAGCGTTGTTGGAGGAATTTCAGAGGATGGTTGGTGTTGAAGGTGCTGCTGTTGTTGGGTGCAAGTGCATGGGCAAGTGCAGAGATGGTCCTAATGTCAGGGTTGTTCTAAATCAATTCGACAGTGCTGCTCAAGCAGATGATGATTCTGTTAGGACCCCCCCAAGTAATAGTAAACATCCTCTTTGCATTGGGGTTGGTTTGGAAGATGTGGGTTTAATTTTGTCCAATTTCTTTGGAGAAGAATCAGAGACTGGTAGTGATATAGGAGGGCTAGCTGCTGCATCTTAGAGAGTAGAGTCTTTTTCTCTCCCCTCCCCTCCCCTTGTACCTTTCTCTTGTTGTTGCTCATACACTTTGTGCTTAATATCAAATGCAGAAGACTAAATGCTCCTCTTCTTTTCCTTGTGTGAATGAATATGTAAATATACTCAATACTGGCAAATGTGATTAAAAAATTTATGCACCAAAATATCAGCCAGTGTTCAGCATGCACACATCATTTATGCTTGTTTTTTAAGCAATGTTTTTGAAGTTCCCATCTTTTTATGGGTCTGTTGTATAGTGGAGTTATCACAGTGGGGGTAGACGGACTTGGCTTGATCCATCTGATTTGTCCCCTAAAAAATTTTCAATGCTGAGAAACCACTTCGTTTTAACAAAAATCCAATGAGACCACTGCTCTGCTCAAATTTAATTAAAGGGGCTTCAAGGAATCACTCTGATTGGAAGTAAGTAATTGCGTTCAAACTGACAACTTAAAAGGAAACCCAATTTACACAGTACAATGCATAAACAGCAATTCATCATTTCTAAATCTATCCATGAGCTATCAGCATTACAAAGAATAAATTTCCAGTTAAAAGCATGTGCCTGTGTACACTGACTATACAAGGCTCAATCAATGCCTGGGGTATTTGGACTTGGGCTGATACTCAGGGTTGTACATGCTGGTACATCGCTTCATATAGGAATCAAGCGCTTTTGTTTTGCGGGGCTGCCTGAAACTTTCGACGTATTCTCATGTCCATCAAGCATCTGGATTTCATATCAACTTATTTAGGTTAGAACCCCAAAGAGCTAAATATGGATCTGGCCCCTAAAAAACCCACGAAAAATAGATTTGTCGTGAATCTCGTGATTGCATAAAAGTGGAATAATTATATAGCAAAAATTGTGAATGAGTGAATATATTTGAACCTGCTGGTAAAGATTGTTGATGATCCTCTTTCCCACAGAAATCCAAATTTCAAACTAGAGAGAGAGAGAGAGAGAGAGAGAGAGACCTGTCCCAAATTTTCTAACTTGCTCTGCACAACCTCCCCTGGAAAGGAAAACATGAGACTCGTGTTATTGTTATCATCTTAATCAATTCTTGTTTTACCATCAGACACCCCCACCAACAATACTCCATGATCAACAAGATATCTTCCCAGCATGGAAAGTTGATATGAACATACCATATTATGTCATCAACTGTGTCATTTGCTTGCAGGTAATATACGTTGACTGATGAGACCTAAACTAGAAACCAAACTTGCCAGTTGTCAGAGGTTGGGAAGCATTTCACAAATGAAATTCTACTTGTCAAAAACACAATAAAAAAAAAAATTTGAAAAAAAAAGAGAGGCATTTCACATATGAAACTTCAGTACAACTAAACTCAGTAAGTTCTACACTACTGGCCCACTGATTATAAAATGCTAAAAGAAACAACAGATAAGAAGCTGGAAGCTTGAAACTTCGAATGACTATACACTACTGGCCCACTGGCTATACATTTTGAGGATATTTACTGTAAAGCAGTCCCAAACATCAGCTCCTAGCAACTAGAATGGGAATGTGGCTTATAGATGGTATATCGCTAGCTATTAACTCTTTAATAAAATTTAAAGCAATTTTAAAACTAAAAATTGTGGAGAATGTTTCTGAACCGTAGAGCTAATTTAACTAAAGTTATTAGCTAGAACTCACCTGGCCAATGCGATGAGCACGATCCTCTGCTTGAATCCACTCACCTGGAGTCCAAGACAACTGTGAATATAACGGTGCTTGCAGCTGTCATAGTTAATCCAACTCCTCCGGCTTTAATAGATAGCTGCAAAGGATAGTTGAAACGCAACATTTTACTTGCACCCGAATGATATACTTTAACTTCAAGCCGCACGAGGGAATAATGAGAAAGTAGAAAACATTTGACAAACATTAATGGAGCACACTGCATTACCACCGCTGCCCTAAGAGAATCTTTTTCTTGAAAATCCGTCACCAAAGCTTACCTTGACGCTGCTGGGGTATTTCCATCAATTCGAATACAACCAACTTTTTTCTTCTGAAATTTTACAGTAATGGTGAAAATGGGTCATATCTTAATAAAAATTGATGGAAAATTAAGAAATCATGCCAGAAGAAACTTATGTATTGAATCAATCATAGGTTGATGGTGAGCAAATATTAGAAACTTGCAGCCTGCCTGCAAGAATTAAAATGAAATAATGTTAATGTATATCACAAGAAGGAAATTCCAAAATTTGCTAAGAAATTTTGGAACCACCGAATACTATTAACTGCACTTGCTCAAGATAAAGCTTGATATACATTACCAATTCTCTAAGAGCTTAAGCTTTTGGAGCAACTGGTAATTTAACATGGTATCAGAGTCTCGTTTATGGCAGGTCTTGAGTTCGACTCTCCACCCCCGTGTTGGTGTGCATACTTTGCACTTTGTTGTTCGTCTCCACTATGATGGAGTTTCGTTTGTTGGCTCTCCACTTGCAATCTAGGGTTGCACGAGAGGGAGGGTATTGAAGCTTGATTTACATTATTGGGCTCATTCTCTAATAGCTTAAGTTGTTGCTTAAGTTGTTGGAGCAACTGGTAACTTATCAATAGCCATGAAATCTTTGCTGCAAATAACCTAGATTTTGGAGTATATTATACTCTGGATCATAGATCCATAACTAGAGATTGACTTTTGGAGAATATTATACTCTGGATCATAGATCCAAAACTAGAGATTGACTTTTGGCCAAATAATTTTGTAGAAAATATCATATTAAAAATCCTGTACTTGGAAGTATTTTGCTTTGAAATTTAGTCAAAATTGCGCACACTTCATTCAGTATCTGAATGTGTATTTTCACTAGAGTGGCTGACTTTATTGCGAGTAGCTTCTCTATGACTAGAGTGGCTCTTGACGTGGCCCATTCCTTAGAGCTGGCTCATGTATAGGAGTGACTTGTAGAGTTTTGGAAAACATTGTATTAGTGTTGGAATTGAGCTTGAATTTCTCATGACTGGAAAGTCGCTCGGGCGAGGTCGTGTGAATTTGGAGACTGGAATCTCACCTGCTCGGAGCGAGGCCCAAGCGGACACAGTATGTATGTGTGAGGATTGGATTTCCTATCTGATTGGGAGAACATATTAGGATAGTTTCCAAAGGTGATTGGGTTTCCAAATGTGAAAGGTTTCCTAATTGTATGGGAATACATGCAATGGAAATTTCTTGGTGGGAAAGAATTGTTGAAATATTATGGGATTAATTGTCTTTTAGCTGTCCGATACGAGTTGTAAATTAGGGTGGCTATGAGTTGTTTAGAGATCTTTTATTATCTTTTTTATTATTGTCTAAGGGCATCATTGTAATTACGCTTATCTCCGCTATTAATATAAATAGGGTTGAGACTTCTTGTCTCAACCTAAGCTTGAATCATAAAACTTTACATGGTATCAAACTCTCTCTAAGAGAGAGGTCCCAATCCCCACCACAAGCCACCACCAACAACCCACCCACCATCCCGCCGCAGCCTCCAGGGCTACCCAGACCCTCGGCGCAACCCTCCAAAGATTCGACCCTCTCTTCCTAACCACCCAACCCCTCGGCACAGTCCCCTAGGGCTTCGGCTCCCTTCACCCAACCACCCTGGCTTAGCCGGCACCATCCCAAGCTCCTACAACCCTAGCCGAAAGCCACTGCCACTTCTCTAACCCTAGCTGACACCCATACTGACCTACTATTTTGATTGGAGGTTATTTTTCAACCTCTTCGTTGGTCTTTTTATGGACCTTTGATCAGATATGACTAATTTTTCTGCATCCTATATGATGATTTGATTTTCTCTTATGCTGCGACTCCGTTGGTGCCAGTTCCTATTCCCTTCTTCAGTGATTGTTGCGGGTATTTGTTGCTGGCTGATTTAAGATACTGGGTGATCCTGAAAAAACCACCGTCACTTCACAACCGCTTAGAAAGAGAGCATTGTTATTGCTCAACCTGAGATAACCCGAACTTGAAGATCACTACTTCCCTCTTCAATGGTCAAAATTTCCTGGCTTGATCTCAGTTTGTGACTTTGTTTCTTAAGGGCAGAGGAAAGATGGGGTACATCAACGGCAGAATCAAAGCACCTTGCATTGAGGATGCAGCTTATGACAAATGGGAGATGGAGAACTCTATTGTCATGACTTGGCTTATTCACTCTATGATCCCCAAGATTGGTGAAAGTTTTTTGAACATAGCGACTGCCCAAGATATTTGGGAGACCATGATCAACACTTATTCCAGACAGGGCAATTCTGGCCATTTCCGTGCTCATCATACAGAGGTTGTTGATTCCTCCATTGTTGATGATACACCATTATCTTCTTCAGAGTTGGAGACCCTTCGTCGTCTGATGACTTGTCTGGATACACCTACTATTGCCTCATCATCTTTTGCTCGTTCAGGTAATTTAGCTACTTCAGTGAGTGTATTCAATTCCCATACTAGTCTTCCTTGGATTATTGATTCTGGGGCATCCGATCATATGACCAGTTCATCTCCTATTTTTTTCGATTATAAACCATGTTCAGGTCAGGATAAAATCAGGATTGCTGATGGAACAGTCTCTTCGAATTCAGGCAAAGGTTTAGTCTGTTTTACTCCCTCATTGTCTTTATCTTCTGTTTTGCATGTGCCTAGCTTTACCACAAACCTCTTATCTATTGGTCGTATTACTCGTGATAAAAAATGTTGCGTCACTTTTATTCCTTCTCATTGTGTATTTCAGGACCTTATCACGGGGAGGACAATTGGCAGTGGTAAAGAGGAAAATGGTCTTTATCTTCTAGAACTGCAGGAGATAACAATTGGCTCATCATACTACTCTCACTGGCTCTACATCTGGTGATATCATGCTCTGGCACAAACACCTAGGACATCCTGCCTTTGGTTTACTAAAACATTTATTTCCATCTTTGTTTTCTAATAAAAATGTATCCACCTTTCGGTGTGAAGATTGTGAACTTGGAAAGTACCACCGTGCTTCTTTTTATCCCAGTAATCATAAAAGTATTGTTCCTTTTTCTCTTATACATTCAGATGTTTGGGGTGCTTCTTATGTTATTGCACTTAAAGGCCATAGGTGGTTTGTCACATTTATAGATGATTTTTCTTGTACCACTTGGGTTTACATGATGAAAGAAAAAGTGAGATCCATTCAATTTTCAAAACCTTTCACAAAATTATTTTTACCCAATTTGGTGCGGTTGGAAAAATTGTTCGTTCAGACAATGGAGGGGAGTAATTTAAATCTAGTCTTGAGAAGTATTTTTTTGGAGAATTACATAATTCACCAATCTTCTTGCACCAATACTCCACAACAAAATGGAGTTGCGGAGCGCAACAATCGTCACCTCTTAGACACTACCCGGTCAATGTTATTCTCAGCCCAAGCTCCGAAGCCTTTTTGGGGTAAAGCTGTCACGCCCCAGAGTAAGCCAAAAAAAAGTAGGGAAAATAAAATTTTCCCTTTTATGGGTCCGTAGACACGTGACTGGTTGATTAACCGTTCTGTCCTTATAACTCCGCACAACATTCATAAGGGCAATGCTAAAGTATAAACATAACTTAAACTTAAGAGAATACAAATACAACAGCGAAAATAGAAACGATGGTAATAACATCCATCTTACTACAAGAGGTCCATACTAAACTTATTACATAAACTAAAATATAAGAAACTACTGAGATAACTATTTTCCATCTCTAGCTCAGCTCTATCCTTCTTTGCTCCTCAGCACTGCATCCTGAGTTCCCCTCTCTATTAACAGACCTGCATCACTTTGGACATAGGAATGCCCAGGGCGTAACATACCGTCAACTTTGGAACAAAGCTGAGTGAGAGTCTAACTGCACAATAATCAATAAATACAAATATCGCTCAACGCACGTTATTGTTCTGTATCTTAGGATACGGTTAATCTCTTATCAAAAGACGCATTCTTCCTCGGGCATAGCAAAGGTCTCAACAAAAAAACATGTAAACAATTAAATATATATCACACTTTATCATAGAATACATTCTCCTTTCATTAACGTGTTCGTGCATGTTAATGCCTGACCAATACCACTACCTTCACGTTGGGACATCGAATCCATGACCTGAACAATGAACTCATAACACTTATCTCAAAACCAAACATCTCACTCGGCAACCCCTTTTCTCATCATTTCCTCTTTCTCATTCATCTGTCGCCCGACGGACAATCTAATTGTTGTACTGTTATTATCGCCCTAACAGGCACTCTAACTGTTGCCCAACCGACATTCTAACTGTCGCCCAACTGGCATGTTAACTGTCGCCCAACTGGCACTCATACTATCGCCCAATTGGCACTCAAACTGTCACCCAACTGGCACGCTGATTGTCGCCCAACTGTCACGTTAATTGTTGCCCAACTGGTACTCAAACTATCGCCCAATTGGCACGTTAACTGTCGCCCAACTGGCACGCTGACTGTCCCCCAACTGGCACGCTGACTGTCCCCCAACTGTCACGTTAACTGTCGCCCAACTGGCACTCAAACTATCGCCTAATTGGCACGTTAACTGTCGCCCAACTGACACTTAACTATCGCCCAATTGGCACTCTACTCAAATTCACTTCTCTTTCTTGATAACTTTTATCATTCAATCTTTCATGCAATGCATACTAACTCATGTCATAAAATGCAAGCGTCCATTATCAATTACTCGTATACATCTCTACTTCTTTCATTTACTTCGTTAACATGCCATGCGTTACCTACGCTGATTAGCCATCATCACAAAACGTACATCTATCATCTTAACAGTAGAAACATCATCATATAAACATGGATCACATAACAAGGATTCGATACCAGTAATCATATAGATAAAACCCTTAACATGCTCGCATATACGATAACACTACTATGGCACGAATAATCATAGCGATACAGATTCCAGGGAAAATATAGCATCATACATAACACATTACTATACAACACATCGTTCAAACAGCTTATAAGTATCTTTAATTAATCATATTAGGATTAGAGTAAGGTTAGGAAACTCACCTCGAGTCACCGATCCTCGGTAGCAGCTAACCGTCAAGTTCTACAACAATAACCAGAAGAAACAGAATAAAGTATAAGAAATGGTAATTTACCAAATGAGGATATAAACCTCAAGGTAGTGATCTAAGTATCTTTCCAAGTCCAACGCCATTGACTAGACTTAAATCGGAGTCCGTCGCATTTTTCGAGATAAAAGGCAGAGCTTTCTATACTAATGCAAGTCCTAAAAGATAGACTATATTTCTGCCCCTGACAAAAGGTCACCAAACTTTAACGAAATGTTCTAGACATTATTCTAAGACTCTGGAAATTGACCGCGTAATTATTGGAGTCCTAGATTATTTTATATGAATTATTAAAGATAATAAGTACCGGTAAATACCCGAAAAGGGGTTCAAATACATAACTATATCCATACTGAGAAATCAGTGCTTAGAAGTATTTTTAATAAATAATATGCATCAAAATATACTACCAATATTTTTCTTATAATTTTCGGAGCTCAGTTACTATTTATAATGATTATTATACTCGTAAAATAGCTCTTTATCAATTATAAAAAAATACTTAACTATAATATTATAGCTTTATAATTTATATTGTATAATAAAATAGTCCCATGGTCATTACCCTTATTTTCTAGAATTTATAAATACATATAGATATTTAATATCCATTTAAATACCCTTAAAACTATTTATTTTATAACATATAAAATACTAAGTAAATAATAATTATATTATCATAATAATATAATTATACTCATTGTATTAAGAATACTATATAATAATATTCTATATTTTAAAACATTAATGATACATTTATAAGCCATATAATGATGATTAAAACCATTTAAATTTATTTAAAACTAATAATACTCATATTAATAGTAATAGTAATATCCCAGACCCGGCGGGTCAGACCCGAACTGACCCGAACCCTACGGGTTACCCAAATACACACACAACAAAACCCAAGTGGGTGGCCCACTCCCGACCCAACCATAAACTTACATGGACTACCCACTTACACAAACAAACTAAACCAAACCATAAACCCATTCAGGTTGAACTGAACCCAAACCCAAACCCAAACCCAAACCCAACTACCCTCACGTTCTGAACCTAACCCATTTACCCAAATCCTAACCGAACATGGACCCACCCAACCTAACCCATACCCATGCCCACTCCCACACACACCAGAACCCGACCCAACACCCAACACCCAACCCGACGCCAAACGGCGTCGTTCCAATTAAAAAGGACCCAAGGGTCTTAACGAACCTGACCCCGACCCTGACCCTGACCCATTAACACACACAACAAGACCCACCCATGACACGACTCGAACCTGGGTCTTATAACCCTAAAACTATTATCTTCTCCGGTCATCCCCGTCACCGCCGGCGCCGCCCGTTATTGCCGGATAACTTCGAAGCTCAATATTTTCCTCGTCTGTCCATAAAAATGGATGAGACCAAAGCCAAAAGCTTCGTCCAGACCTCCTCTACCGCATACAAGAAGCTGAAGACCTAGAAATCTCGTTTTCTAACCCAACCAGTCCATTATCCGTTCGGCCAAAAAAAAAAAAGAATAATGCCCTGCATGGCCTATCAAATGGACTCCTATTCAAAAACTGCTCATAGGGTATTTATCTGGGTTCATTAGGGTCATAATGGTACGATTTAGAGGTGTTTGGTGATAGTTGGAAAATCAAGCTTCAATGGTGAAGGTTTAATGGTGGCCGGAGCTAGTTCAGAGCTTAAGACTCTATTCCGGTAACATGCAAGTGCATGTAAGGGCTCCTAGATGACATGCAAGGGTCCAGAATGAACATAGGGGTTGGGTTTTACCTCAGGTTGTCTAAATCTCCCTCTATCTTCTCCGATCCCCTTCTTTCTCTCTCTTCTGTGTCTCCTTTCTGCTTTTCCAACTTCTCTGTGCGTGTGTGTGCATAAGTGAGGCTGAGACAGAGTTGGTACAGAGAGAGGTGTGTAGGTGTGTTCAATGTATGGGGGTGTAGTATAACAAAATCGAGAGTGTGTGGGAGAGGTATATGTGTTATTCACCCAAGCTCTCATGTCCCTCTCTCTATATCTAATCTGTATGAACAGGTTATGTGGGGTTGCGAGAGTGATATGAGGGTGAGGCGGAATGTGTATGTATTTATAGGGGAGATGTGGGTACGGGCATAAGTGTCCAAACACTTGTGTGCACAAATAAGTACCTGCATGTGTAGGTTTGTGTGTGTGTATGCCCAAGGGAAGATAGGGAAAACCAATGGGGTGGGGTTCACTCTCGGGTAATTATCTAGGAGCGTGTGCCAGTGTCTTGGTTATTGTGCAATACTGTGAAAGTGAACACAGTTATGAAAGTACGGAGCTGTGTATATGCCTAAATGTAAGTCTGACTATAAATTCTAATGAAATTTAAACATCGAGGTCACGACTATGCTATTAGGTTCTAAGTTAGAATTAATGTTATCGTCAAGACGTTTACTATAGGACCTTATAGAGCTTTCAAGTTAAGGTCATCCTAATGGACCTTCTGTAACTGCACCACGGTGATGTCATCATATCTAAATCTTAGGTGGAAATGCTGGAAAAATTCAGGGTGCTACAAAAGCAGTCTTAACTGCTGCTTATTTAATCAATCGGTTTCCTACTCAAGTTCTTAATAAACAATCACCTGTTGAGGTTCTTTCTAGTCCTTCTGATCTTTTTGCCATTCATCCTAAGGTCTTTGGTTGTGTCTCTTTCGTTCATAATCATGCTCCCACAAGAGAAAAACTTGTTCCTCGGGCTATCAAATGTGTTTTCCTTGGTTACTCTCCCACTCAAAAAAGGTATAAATGTTACCATCCTCCTACTCGAAAGTGGTATATTTCCATGGATGTCACCTTTTTTGAGGAACAGACCTATTTCACTCCTCAAGCTCCTCTTCAGGGGGAGAATGTAAGTACAGAAGAGTTGCCTGAACTACGTGTTCCTAATTTACCTGTGTCTAATCCATTTGAGATTTTGGGCACTATGGATATCGCAATTTTCTCTTACCCGCAGTTTTTTTTTAAAAACATTTTCAATTTCAAAAGAGTCGCCACTTAATTTTTTTTAAGGAAAATTAAGAAACCATTTTAAGATTAACTGATCTTTTGCGAAACCAAAGATAAACTGGGTCTGGGGATTATGGAATGAGACAGGAAGGAGTCTAACGGACTAAAACACCCTCTCTCATCCTATCTCGCGATAGGCCTCTACTTGACATCCTTTAATCAAACTATTAATCCAAGCATGCCCTCAACTAATACATAGGTATAAATATACATTGCACAAGCATGTCGAAATGGTGTAAAATTGCTAATGACAAAATATCATTCAAAACCAAATAGTTCATTTAGCAAGCGATATGATATGCGAATGAAGAACTAGAGAACTTACCCGGGGTCCAGCGGCGAAATAAACGTGCAATGTATACAAAGGTTGAAATCCTAATGAAATGGTCTCTAATACACATATATACACATAAAGGCAAGACATAACTCTAAGGTGTCGCACATGGGGTCAAAAAATCGATAAAATTAAGGAATAATTAAACTAAGGAAGAGTGAAAGGACCATACTTCATCGGTGCTACAAAACAAGGGTTAGTACACATGATATACAAGATATAAAGTTAGATGATGATCCTTGATCGGGAGAGAACAGATCCTATTTATACGCCTTAACGAGCATTTGTTAGTACCTTTTTATCCTGTTTTTGTATATTTTTACTTCGTTTTCTATTTTCTAACAGGTTTTGGAAGAAATCAAGTATATCAGGCTAAACAGGGTGAAAAAGCAGAAGAAAGAAGCTGAAAAAACCAAGTCGCGGGCGCGGGTCGCGCCCGCGAAAACCAGAAGATCGCTCGCGCGAGAACCCCAAATTCGCTCGCGCGATCCGCGCGCGCGAAGGCTTAGATGTCGCGCTCGCGCGACCCGCTCGCGCGATATGTGTAAAAACCAAAGTTGCGTATTTCAGTATACTGAAGACTCCTGTGCAAACGAGATGTCCTGACTGCGTCCAGATTGTAAAATACAGCAGTTTTAGTGCGTTTCGAGTTAGAAAGGCTTCCAAAAACTTATTGTAATCTATATATACTTTATTTTACTTCAAATTAAGGGTTACACACCATTAGGCAACTATTATACATACAATATATACATACACTTCCAGCCATTGAAGGGAGGGAAGCAAGGAGAAGAAGAAGAAGACCAAGGATTCCCATGGCCTCCTCCATCAACCTCTTGCTATCTATCACTTCCATGGACGGCTAGATCTTAGATCTAGGGTTTCAATGAAGCCCTAGACGAGTAATAGGGTTTTATTTATGTATTTCTTTTAGTTTTATTATGTATGGATGACAGTCACATGTTTAGAGGATTTTTATAAATAAATCGTGCTTCTATTGATTAAATCATTACTTTCAGAATTTATTCTTGTCTTAGATCTATTTTGACTGTGATGTGCTCAATGATCTATTCTTGCTGTGCTTGTTTAGATTGTTTACATGTGATGGTGCTTTATTGATTCGTGCTATCAAGTATCCGAATAGTCCATGCCTAGATTAGATGAATTATGTCACAACCCTAGTTTAGTGTGGGATAATTTGTGCTAACCGAAGATGGATTATGTTGGTGCTTGAACCATGATTATTTTCTTGTCGGAGGAATTGGGCTTGTAGCTACGATTCCCCATATTCATCCAATGTAATAAGCTAAAGTAATTCATAAATATTCCTATTATGAAGCTAGTGGTGGATTTGCAATCCTAGGTTCCCTTAAACATTATTTAAAAACAACTATTTAAATTGCTTTCATAATTTAGATTTATTTTTATATTCTTAGTTTAATTCAAATTAAAATCAAATCCGTTTTCTTAATTAACTAAATTTGGGTTTTAAAATTAAGTCGCTGTAGTAAATCAATCTCTGTGGGTTCGACCTTTACTTTCACACTACAAATCTTTAGAAAAGTAAAGCGTAAATAAAAGCATACTTTTTATATCTTGATACTGACAACATCAATTTTTGGCGCCGTTGCCGGGGATTGCAAATTACTAGCTTTAGTTTTAAAATCTTAGTTTAGTTAATTCGTAAATATTAGATTAGGTTTTCTTTTGCTTATTTTCCGTTTTTGTTTTAAATTACTAACTTGTTTTTTTTTATATTTTGTAGGTTTTCAAGTCATCAAATCCTAACGTTTCCGAGTGGATTAGCTAAGCACATCAAAGGAGCTTACGCAATTAAAATAAATAAAAATAAAATAAATTGCTTCTTTTGAAACTCGCTCTAAACCACTGTAAGTCAGGGCGCTGTGACGCACTATTTGCATTAGTTTAGGGTTAATTGCACTGCATTAGCTAGGAAACCCGGGGCGCTGGGCTTGACGCGGTCATTGCATTACAGGATAATTTGCATGCATCATAGTAGTTGTGTGCCTGTTGCCTTATTTGCGTGATTGCTATTTGTTTCTTTTGTTCAGTTAGTCGTTTTTAGTTTCTTTTACTTTTTTTTAGTTTATGTTAGGCACACGTTCAAATAAACCGGAATTAAAACCTTTTGACTCTGAACTTGAACGTACCCTAAGACTTAACAAGTCTTCAAACTTAATTTCTAGAGCTAGGTTTTTAATAGACGACGATTTGACACCAAAACCAACGTCTTTATTTGAATCCGAAATACGTAGTACTCTTACAAGACTAAAGAAACCACGCTTTCAGAACATAGAACCGATTAAAATGGCAGACATGGGAAATAACAATAACAATCAAAACGACGGTGCTAATATGAATAATCTTAATATACCGCCACCTCCTCCACTTAAAGATTATTTTATTCCTACGACTTACACGCCACAAACATGTATTGATTTACCGGAGGCGACCGCATCTCACTTTGAGATAAAGTCGTCTACGATCTCGCTACTTCCATCTTTTCATGGCCGTTTTAATGAAGACCCTTACCAACACTTAGGAGATTTCCAAGGTATATGCTCTACTTTGAAAATCCAAAACTTAACTGATGATGAATTAAAATTGCGACTCTTTCCATTTTCTTTAAGAGACAAAGCTAAGTATTGGCTTCAATCACTTGAGCCAAACACAATTAAAACATGGGAAGCCTTACACACCGCATTTCTACAAAAGTTTTTTCCTATTATGCGTACGAATCAAATACGGAAATCCATAACAAACTTTGTTATGCAAGATGGGGAAACACTTTATGACACTTGGGAGAAATTTAAAGAATTATTACGCTCGTGTCCACATCATCAGGTTCCTAAGTGGCAACTTGTTCAGGTCTTCTACGAGGGGCTTATTCCCTCGGTTAGGAATACCGTAGATGCCGTTTGTGCGGGAACTTTCCTACACAAAAGCGCCGACGAGGCCTGGAAAATTTTTGAAACGTTAAGCGAGAATTCGATGCATCAGACTGTGTCAGTACGTTCCGAGGGATATCTTCTTAAACCTAAGCGAGAGGAGCGTTTCGAGTCGAGTCAGTCAATTGGAATACAAGAATTAAATAGGAAACTTGACCGACTTATGACAATGAACCAAACAACAAGTGCATCCTCTTACGAAATTTGTGCATTATGTTCTGGACCGTCCCATAATATCTTTGCATGTCCTTCTACATCTCAATATCCGGAATTTGTGGAACAATACGTTAATTCTATGCAACAATTCCCACAAAATAATTATACTCCTAGGTCGACTAATTTTCCTAGTACGTACCGACCCCAATATCAACAAGGTCAATACCAACAACCTCCTCCTCCACCTCCACGTAATAATGCGTTTGAGGAGAAGGTGCTGGCCTCACTTGAAAATTTTGGGTCAGTAATTCAATTAGTGCACTCTCACACTCAGTCTATCGCAAAGCTCGAATCCCAAATGGGACAAGTAGTTAATACATTAAACCGGTTGACTGAGAGTAAGTTGCCCAGTCAACCTACTCAGCAACCTAAGGGGCAATATGCAGTGGGAAGTGTGAGTGAGAGCGTGAACGCTGTTTCGACTAGGACGACTATTCGAGATGAGGAAGTGGTTGTAATTCCGGATGGGGGTGAGAAAAATAAAAATTTAAATTTGAATAAAGAAAAAAATGAAGATGTAGATAAGAATAAAAAAGATAAAGAACCGGTCCCAATAAATTATATTCCGAGAATGCCATATCCACCCAATCTTGAGGAACCGTCTAATCTTACAAAGAAAAAATCAAAAGTTGAGGATATACTCGAGGTATTTAAACAAGTTAAAATTAATATTCCTTTCCTCGACGCTATAAAACAAATTCCTGCTTACGCTAAATGCTTAAAAGACCTTTGTACTCAAAAGCGCAAAATACGGAGTCATACTCCTAAAAAGGTCTTCCTCACGGAAAAAGTTAGTTCTATTTTTCAACACGCGCCTCCGAAGTATAAGGATCCTGGTACGCCTACGATTTCATGTGTCATAGGTGACACTATCATTCATAGGGCTCTCCTTGACTTAGGTGCAAGTGTTAATCTATTACCCTATCATGTCTATAAACAACTAGGTCTAGGTGAACTTAAACCCACGGCCGCTACCATTCAATTAGCGGATCGTTCCGTCAAAATACCTAGAGGGATCGTGGAAGACGTCCTAGTAAAAGTTGATCAATGTTTCTATCCTGTTGATTTTATGGTCCTTGACACCGAACCGGTGCTAGATGCTAGAAAATACACTCCGGTTATTCTTGGTCGTCCATTCTTAGCCACGGCCAACGCACGTGTCAATTGTAGAACAGGGGGTGATGAAAGTGTCGTTCGGGAATATAAAATTAAAATTAAATGTTTTTAATGCTGTTGATCAACCTCCCAAAGACGATGATTATCTAGGTGTGGAGGGTAGTGAGGTTAAACGGAATATCGAATTTACTAACGTAATAAATAGGAGAGAAGGGAATAATATAGAGGATGATGAGTGGATGAATCCTAATACCTCGGACCCTAACGTTGAATTTACCCGGAAAGTGAAAAATTGACTTGACGATAATGGTGAGATGTTAAATGAATTAACACATAATAACCTTGTTTCGACGTTTCACCAGAATTTCCCTAACGCCGTAAAATGTACAAAGTCTGATTTACGGCCTCCATAAATCTTGATCTGGGACTGTCTAGCTAAAGACGTCAAAGTTAGCGCTTCTTAGGAGGCAACCCAAGCTTTATTTCGTTCATTTTTCTTTGTTTTTGGGTGATTTCAATCTGTTTTTGAGGTTCTGGATAGATTTGGGGGTTGGAGTAAAATTATTTTTAATTTATATGCGTAAAATAAATGAACCAAGTAAAAACACCATTCTCGCGCGCGCGGCCGGCTCGCGCGAGACATCGCTCGCGCGGCCCGCTGGCGCGAGAATGTGACTTAGTGGATTTTTTGTTTTTTTTCTTATATGAGGCCTCGGGTTCTCTTCGCGCCTCATTTCGCGCGCGCGAGGAGTCCCGCTGGCGCGATTTTTATAAAAAAAAAAAAAAAAAACCGCTCGCGCGATTCCCCCATTTCTGCATTTTCTTCTTTTGTTTTCTATATCAGTCCCCCATACTTGTTCTGATAGTTTTTACTTTTCTGTTTTTCTTTCGTAAGCACTTTTAGATTTAGTTCTTAGTTGGTTTTGTAGTTCTGGTTCTGTTTTATTTTCTTTTATAGTTTATTATCTTTTTACTTTCTTTAAGTCTTATAGTTTATTTAATTTTAGTTTAGTTTTAATTCTTTTAGTTGTTTTTATTATTTTGTTTGTTTAATTTTCTTTTGTTAAGAATTAACAGGTAACATTGACCTTTATTGTCATATTCCTTTGTGTTAACCTGTTCTGTGCTTGTCGAAATCAAGGTATTATCGTTCCTTCCTTACGTACTCTCCGTTCTTTCGTTTTATTGTTTCATTGGGGACAATGAAAGGTTTAGGTTTGGGGGTATGCACAAAAACATGCACATTATTTTATGCAAAATTTTAAAAAAATTTGAAATTTTTCAATAAGTGTGTTTAAATAAACGATGATTACTGACGTTTTTACAATCTCGAATTTGATACTTCTTGTGATGTAACTATGATTGTTATAGAATGGTAAATAAGAGAATATGTGATTAAATATTTACTGAAGTTATGATGTAATGTTTTAGGTCATGTATCGTTTGAATCGTAGTTTTATATCATAGATTTGCACACAAACCTATGCACTGCACGTAGTCATTTGAATACATGTGGGTTGTGAACTATAATATGATTTGGATTTCTAGATAACACATGGTGGAGACTAAGCCCGGTGAGCTTTTGAGCCTATCTTTTCTTTTTAGAGGGTTATGAATACATTTTGTGTTTGTCGAATTTCATTGAAATAGCGCATTAACTCGTTGTTTAGTCTCATTATTCTTGTTTTGGTTAATAGTCAAGTTAAAATATTTGTTACCATGCTAGATAATCTTCCGTTGTAAATGTTGAAGAACCATAGTACCATAGGACATGATTTTAGGCCTTCTTTGTTTACTGTCGACCGATAAATGATAAATTTCCTTAGTTCGCCCTTTGAGCCATTAAAATGCCGTTTTCTTTCTTTAATTGCCATTATCCTGTTTTTGCTCCAATTTGGCCAACTTGGAGTTCACCCCTGAAAGATTGATCAACTTTTAGTGGTGTTAAGGCGATGTGTAATTGAGAAGAAGAAGTAAAAAAAAATGATGTTTGGGGTGGTTGCCTTGTTATTTATTGAATATTTATCAAAAGCAAGAAGGAAAGAAAAAAAAGAAAAGGAAAAGAAACAAAATAAAGAAGAGGAAGGTTGAAAAAAAAAAAAAGAAGCAGAAGGAAAAAAAATTAAAAGGAATGAAAAGAAGAGAATGAGAAGATGAAAGTTGGTAGAAGAGAAGAATGAAAGAGATCGAACATGCCTTACAATGCCATTCTAAAACTACCTAATGAATCTTTTCTATCCTTTTTCATAGCCTGAGCCACATTACAACCTTTAAAAAGTCCTATTTGATCCTATGAAACATGGTTTGGATATGAAAACGATGGGAGGAGGATTAAAACATGGTAATGATTAATTTTTCTTGATTATTGGCATCTTATCCATGAGACTACTGTTCTTTCGTGTCATGCGTCTTTTTCGAGTCATATGTGAGCATTTATCGTTTTGAAAATATATTTCCTTTACTCACATATTTTAGAAAAATTACACCTGTTTCTGAGTGTTTCATTTGAGAGTGTAATTAACATTGTGAGATTCGTAGTCGAGACATAGTTAGATGGTCATCCGAGTTATATTCCAAGTTCATGACATGCGCGTGTTCATTTCACTATCATATCACACACGTACAATTTTATGAGAAACTTTATTGATTTATACGATTCATGTACTTGGGATTGTTTTTCAGGACGTAGGTAGATGTTTGATTCTGTTTCTTTATGTTCATTATTCTATTTCGAATCATTGTTTTATAATAAGGAGTATTGAAGGTTTTGTTTTTCATTTTTAATAAAACTTTTTAAGTTTATAAGTTAATAAAGATGGTTGTGGGTAACTTGTTGACGAGAACCCTCACGAGACTTCACTCGTCCGACTAGGGACACCTAGAGGTTTAAAAGGCTTGTTGCATATGCTAAATGCAATCGTGATCCATACGAAAATGGAGTAGTATTTTATTAGTAGTTAGTTTTTATTTTAGTTTTGCTCGAGGACTAGCAAAATGTAGGTTTGGGGGTGTGATCGGGAGAGAACAAATCCTATTTATACGCCTTAACGAGCATTTGTTAGTACCTTTTTATCCTGTTTTTGTATATTTTTACTTCGTTTTCTATTTTCTAACAGGTTTTGGAAGAAATCAAGTATATCAGGCTAAACAGGGTGAAAAAGCAGAAGAAAGAAGCTGAAAAAACCAAGTCGCGCGCGCGACCCGCGCCCGCGAAAACCAGAAGATCGCTCGCGCGAGAACCCCAAATTCGCTCGCGCGATCCGCGCGCGCGAAGGCCCAGATGTCGCGCTCGCGCGACCCGCTCGCGCGATATGTGTAAAAACCAAAGTTGCGTATTTCAGTATACTGAAGACTCCTGTGCAAACGAGATGTCCTGACTGCGTCCAGATTGTAAAATACAGCAGTTTTAGTGCGTTTCGAGTTAGAAAGGCTTCCAAAAACTTGTTGTAATCTATATATACTTTATTTTACTTCAAATTAAGGGTTACACACCATTAGGCAACTATTATACATACAATATATACATACACTTCCAGCCATTGAAGGGAGGGAAGCAAGGAGAAGAAGAAGAAGACCAAGGATTCCCATGGCCTCCTCCATCAACCTCTTGCTATCTATCACTTCCATGGACGGCTAGATCTTAGATCTAGGGTTTCAATGAAGCCCTAGACGAGTAATAGGGTTTTATTTATGTATTTCTTTTAGTTTTATTATGTATGGATGACAGTCACATGTTTAGAGGATTTTTATAAATAAATCGTGCTTCTATTGATTAAATCATTACTTTCAGAATTTATTCTTGTCTTAGATCTATTTTGACTGTGATGTGCTCAATGATCTATTCTTGCTGTGCTTGTTTAGATTGTTTACATGTGATGGTGCTTTATTGATTCGTGCTATCAAGTATCCGAATAGTCCATGCCTAGATTAGATGAATTATGTCACAACCCTAGTTTAGTGTGGGATAATTTGTGCTAACCGAAGATGGATTATGTTGGTGATTGAACCATGATTATTTTCTTGTCGGAGGAATTGGGCTTGTAGCTACGATTCCCCATATTCATCCAATGTAATAAGCTAAAGTAATTCATAAATATTCCTATTATGAAGCTAGTGGTGGATTTGCAATCCTAGGTTCCCTTAAACATTATTTAAAAACAACTATTTAAATTACTTTCATAGTTTAGATTTATTTTTATGTTCTTAGTTTAATTCAAATTAAAATCAAATCCGTTTTCTTAATTAACTAAATTTGGGTTTTAAAATTAAGTCGCTGTAGTAAATCAATCTCTGTGGGTTCGACCTTTACTTTCACACTACAAATCTTTAGAAAAGTAAAGCGTAAATAAAAGCATACTTTTTATATCTTGATACTGACAACATCAATCCTAAACTTCTAGCTTAAACATATCAAATGTAATTAAATCTAGAGCAAACGAATCCTAATTAAAAGCGTCAAACCGCATGGATTAATGTATACATGAACAAGCGCAAATTATTGAAGTACTCATTAATTTGAATCACTTAAACTTTGATTCAATCTTAGCTAATCATTATCGAAGCATTAACTCATAAAGATATCATTTAAGCCATTATTCACAAGATTGGCCAAAGTTGTGACAGGATTCTGAAATTTGCTGAGAGCAGATCAGAACTTCAAAGAAACAAAAGGCATGGTTTCTATGGTTTGATCTTGATGATTTTTGGACACTAGATGCCTCTATGAGTCTAGTTTTTAATCCAAAAAGAAAATCAAGATTTCAACGGTTAGATCTTTGGGAATTAAACAAATACTAGATGTCACTTAGGACTTCATAACTCTCTGTCCAGAGTTTTTGTATGATTTTATAAAAATAGTAAAAAAAATCCGAAACACTTAGATCTTTTAAGGGGACCTTATTAACACATCAAACTTCATATAAAAAAACATTTGGGGTCAAAAATGTTTGATTAAGGTTCTGATTTACTCATTTCAAAAAGGTGTTGTTGTTCTGAAACTCTGGACAGATTGTTGTTTCCTAAAACTCATGACCAAACCACTTGAAACATGAAATCTCACTAAAAACAAAAATTACAGTGGTAGAACTTTGAGTTATAAACACTTTCCCATTGGTTTCATTCAATTCCAACGGTCTGATGTTTAATTAAAAATCCTTGATTAAAAAGAGTTTATGGAACCACTACTTTCATTGTCAAGATTGTCTTTCATTTACTAATTTCAACTACAAATCCATTAAACTTGGCCTTAGTTAAGCTAATCCTCCTACCATTTGATGGTCATGGGAGACTCATGACTCTCATAATTGATGGACTCCAATGAAGTATGAAGAAACTTCATGAAGCCCTAGAATGACAAAATCACACCATGAAGGTGGGTTTGAACTTGTCAACCAAAATGCTCATTATCACTCTTCATCTTCCTATAAACTATAAACTTATAAGAAGACCAAGAGATTTCAAATCGAAGGATTTGGATGAGACATTGAAAGTCTCACAAATCCCAAGAGATGAACACAACCAAAAATAAAGACTCAACATTAAAACATAAACTAAGTTAACATGTATTCAAAGGATGATTTACTTTAGAGTCTACCTCTAAATATCCTCAACTTGGTAATTTGGAGGAATTCTACAAGTTGATCAAGCTCTTCAATTCTAACTCACACACAAATTTTCCTTTTTCAAATTACAAAAGCATCTCTCAAATATGTTTAGGAAAATTTTTAGAGATTTAAGAGGAAGGAACCAAGATAAGGTTATAAGATTCAAAGGAAAATTCTCATCCCTTGTAATGGGATATTCACCCTCTTTTTATAGGCAATTTTAAAAGGGTATTTCAGTCATTTCAAGGGCAAAATACTGATTTTGTATGTCCTTTTGATGGTACAAAATGTGCTATTTCACAGCTGTCTGCCCAAAAATGCAGCACTTACTGGAGATGGAAGCGGCAGTCAATGATTGCTGATGCGGTAGTCACTGATTGCCGAAACGGCATTCAGTGAATACCGCAACGGCATTCAAGGAGTGCCGCGGACAACTCCACAGACTGCCGTTTTTTTTTTTAGAAATCCATTTTTTTGCGGCATTTGGTGAAATTTACGGCATTCATGGAGTGTCGTACGGCAACCCATGACTGCCGCATATCTTACCATGTACCGTTCTTTTCTGTTTTTCTTTTTCTCTCTTTTTCCTTTTGGTTTTGAATTGAAGGGCTTTTTTTGGAAGAGCTTGAATCATCTTGGGAAACCCTAGATTAGTTGTCCATTGTCATCATCGGATCTTAGAGGTAATACTCCCCTTAACCCGATGTTTGGTCAAAATTGGGGTGTCTACAATTTGCCCCTTCTTGGACAGAGCTTGTGGGGCAACGCTTCTCATAAGTGAATGTCGAAGCCAGTGTGAAGACAAGCCTTTGACCAAACTGTCGGATTTAGGTAAAAAATAAAATGCGTTGCAAAAAAAGAAAACAGGCCTGCTTAAAGATGGTATGTTATCTTCAACATCCTCCAACTCATAGAGGTCAAGATATCTCTTAGTAATACAAATCTGGGGAAGTCATTCTCAATATCATGTGGCACAATTTGTCATTCCTATACCCGTCTGTTCATTATACGTAACATAGGCTATCGAGCTATTAGAATACCTTATAAAGGTATGCTTTCTAGCTCTCGAGCATAGTTTCTCGCACTTATACGAGGTATAGTGAACATAAACTCCTAAGCTCCACGGGTGCAAATGCTCCAAAATGAGCTTTTCGCTTTTCCATAGCTCACAAGGGGATAGAGGGAACTGATTAAGAAGAGGCACTCTAGTATGTAGGCAGCAATCAAGAGTACATCCCCCTAAAACAACTTTGGGAGGTTGACTTGTGCCATCATAGTCCTAGCCATATCTAGAAATGTTCTATTCCTTCTTTCTGCAACACCATATTATTGCGGAGTTTTCGAAACAGATAGTTGTCTGCGTTTTTCCTTTTTCCTCACATAGTTCCCAGAACTGATTAGATAAATACTCGCGATCCTCACATTCCGCAAAATTATCTATAAAAGTGAGAAAATAAGAGGCGCCATGACGTGCCTTTACAACCATAGGTTCACAGATATTTGAGTGAACTAGCTCTAATGCTTGAGTAGCTCTAATAGCTTCTCTAAAAGGCTTTCGGCATGCTTTTCCAACTAAGCAAGACTCACACATAGGTAGGTCAACCTTAGCGAGTGGGCCCAAAAGGGCTTCTTGAGCTAATCAAGTCATCCTATCATATCCTATGCGTTCAAGTATAGCATGCTTTGTCTCAGAATAAATGAATGACAGAGGAAACCAGAATTTTTGAAAACAATTCTTAAGTAGTTATCCCTAGATAACCATGTCCTAGTAACACTACCACCCAAAAATGTCCTTCCTATTACCACCGAACTGAAAAACGCCCTCGATTGCGCTCTTCCACCTTGTTAGCCTTGGGCGCAAACTTGCTGGCCCCACCCTGCCTCTAGGCGGGTTTACCCTTACCATTGCGTTTAGGCCCACTAACATTGCGCTTACTTCCACTTATGGAAGTAGTGGTCAAGAGTGTAGCTATACGGTTCGCCTCACCTTTTTGGCACTCTGTATTCAGCTCAACATGTCAGAAAATGTCAAAACCAAAAATTTAACATTTCCGTTGTGGATCATGATTTGTTTTCTATGGACCCGCGAATCAGGCAAAAAACTAATCATAGCCTGAAACTGCACTTCGCCAGTAAAGATGTTCCGAGTATTCTGAAATCACGAATTATACCTGTCATCGACCTTAGATGTCTAGTCATCGTGTACTTGGAAAATTTCCTTTACTTTCTCGAACTTCATAACTAGATGTTTAATCTAGTAGTGAATGTGCCATCGAAAACTAATTTGAGCTGATCTCATAATACTTTGGCTATTGGGTAGTACATATACTTCCCAACAAGATCATGGTGCATGCTGCTTATCACAAAGCGCGTGCTATGATCCTTCTCGAGTAAAGTAATATAGGCTATTAAGGTTGTAATGATATTGGGTCGGAGGCCCATTATTCGGTTTAATGGGTTGGACCATAGAATAAGCCTAAAGCCCATAATCTCTTACACATTCTATCGGTGTGTTACTTTGCAGTGCCATATTACAAAAGTTAGTCCCTTTTAAACTTGTTACTTTTATAAAGATCGACATAGTGTCGTTTGGAAAACATTTGTTTTTTGTGAATTTAAAAAATTTGAAGAACAATATTTGAGAACGTGCGCAAGGGATTGCCATTATTATTTGCACATTTCGTAAGGTTTGTTTTAAAATCCAATTACAAATGAGTTTTTCCCTTTCTACAATTTAAGACCAAAAAATTCGCTATTGCTCATTAATCAAATCTTAATTTTTTAAATCAAGAAAAATCTTTTATAATTGATTTTTCTAAACAAACATCAATTAGATGGTACAATTACCTATCTAAGATCATCCACAAGATATAAAGTGCGCATGGACCTCCACGTGGGTTCGAATTGACAACTTAGAGCTCATCTTAAGGTAATTCAAGTGTATAATTTATGAACTAAGAAAACAATCCCTTTACAAGTAGGCTTTTCTAATACAAGAAATAAAACCCCCGGCCTCACATTACATTTATAGCCCATAAAAAATAGGGATGCTTTGTTCATAAACATATACAAGAACAGCCTTAAACATACATCGTGAGGACACAAGCTCCATAAATTGTCAATTAATTGTCCATTCATTAATCCTGATTAATGCATTAATCACATACACTAAGCACTCATGCGGTCTATTTAAAAATGAATGGACTAATCCATCACACCATTTAAGGAGGAGGATTAGAGGTCTCGGGTCATCCAATCACAAACAGCAGTAATATAAACATGACCAACAATGCAACGAGCCTCTAAAAATAATAAAATGTGCAATAAAATAATTATTGCACAGCCCGGATAGCTCCCATAAGCTAAAGTAAAAATCAATTAAAAATCCTAGATTTTTCACTAATTTTAACACAATTTTCGGTCTTAAAACATATTTTAAAACCAATTCATTAAGGACTTTTAAATTAACAAATTAATTTAAAAAACTTCATTGGAAAAATTAAATAACGGAAAAACTGACTTTTCATTATAAAGAATTTTCCAAAATTTATCAAGGCCCAAAAATATTTTGAATCAATTTAACAAAATAAATTAATCTAGTTAAACAAAATTAACTATGAGCAACAAATTCCCAAAATACAATAATTTTGAGGAATTTGTTCTCCAAAGATTTTTAGTGGTCTAATATGGTGTTCCAAACACCCCATATTAATTTCAAAAATTAATAATCTATTTTGGCTATTTTAAGCAATTAAATAAATGTCCATATGCATAAATTTTATGCTCTAAAATACCAAAACAAAAATGAGATAATTCATAAAATTTTCTCAAGTCTCCAATTAGTGTATAAAAAACACTAGACATGAAATTCAAGAATTGGCAACTTTAATTGGTTATATCTTAAGCAATTAATATTGCGCATTTAACACAATGTATATGCTCTAAAATATCTCCCAAAGAGCAAGAAAATACTCTAAAATAATTTTCTCAAGTTACCACTAGTGTTCTAAACACATTGTGTTAATTCCCTGAACTAATAATCAACAAAAATATTTTAAGCAATTTCATATGTGTACAAAAACACACAATTATATGCTCTAAAATATTAATATGATTGAGATAATTTACCAAAAAATTATCTATGGGTCCCACAAAATTTTACATGGTTTTAAAATAGTGTCCCTTATTAATTACAAAAATTAATAATGTATTTTGGCTATTTTAAGCAATTCAATAAATGCCCAAAAGCATAAATTATATGCTCTAAAATACCAAAAATACATGATAATTTACACAAAAATTATCTTAGAGTCCTTACAATGTACTAAACACAAAAAAAAAAAATTTGAAAAATTAATATTTTACAATTTTTCTGAATTTTACACCAATTTAAAACTCAAAAAAAAACTTTTCAATGCTTTTCCCAACTAATTTAATATTATTATTGGAAGTCAAAGCATATAAAAAAAATACTAATAAGTTACTGTGCTACATATCAAAAGTAGACGCCACTTATGGGCCTTGTTTGGCCTTGGCTTGTGAAGCCATGTACTTGTTTAAAAAAAATGAATATGTTTAAAAGATTGCCAATCAAGCAATACATTAACATTCCTATCATCACCACTGCCAGAATTGAGAGTGGGTCCCGCATGCCAAAAAAAAAAAACAATTTGTCCATCTTCTTCACAAGCTGCGCAGCCCACAAGCATTGCGCAATTGAAACTTTGCAAGGCCACCATGGTGCTTATTTGGGTCTAAATCTTTCATGTAATATACCGTTTTAAAGCCCATACAACATACTTTCAATATATGTTTACAATCAGATTCAAAAATATCAAGTATTAGTCCGAAAAATAGCACAAATTTTCCGAAAAATTATTGATTTTATAGACCAAAAAAAAAATAGGGTTTCAGATTTCTCACTCATTTGAGATAATCAAGCCATAAGAATTTATAGGAGGACTCTAGGGATCATGTAGGACACAACCAAATAAAAAATTGGGACTCCTATTGGAGTTTTGTATTAGACCCACTTGCAAAATTGGTTTTTCAAAGTTTTGTAAAGCTTGAAAAACATTAATGGCAGATTCAATTTTGGTGATATACGGGCGAATCAACAACCTATATGGCTCTGATACCAATGTTGATAAATATGCACGCAAGCATACGAGTCGGGTATAGGTTCGTAACCTAGCGGAATAACCCGGATCGCCGAACGATGTTGTTACAAGCCCGGCGTTTTCACCCACGAACTGCTGCTCCATGTAGCCTCCATGTACTCTCTTCTGCTCCGCATAGGTCATGAAGATCACTACTAGAGCGGTCCTCGTATATATCACGCGCTAAATCCCAAGCTCCATTGGTGATGTGCTATAGAGAGAGAAAGTCGTGAGGAAGAAAGAGAGGGAGAGAAAGAGAGGATGCTGAATGTGTGTATCTCATCCAAGGAAACTCTAGCATGTGTAATATGCATATATATAGGCACACAACTTAGTTTTCCAAAGCCAAGCCCATTGGGCCTGGATCCAATATATGTGGGTGCAACTAATAGACCCACAAATTTCTTACAATAGTATTATACTAAGTCTTCGAAAAGAATTTAAAGTGATATTTTAAATGGGAGTCAGATAGAGGACTTGGTCCAAAACTAACCCATGTATTTCTCCACTATAGAATGGAGGGGCCCACATTTTACTCTACTTTGTTTTGGCGGCAACATCCCTCTAACCTTTAGGGAGAGGCTTTATTAACTGTGTGTTATGTTTTAAATAGAGTTCTCCACTCTAAAACAAAAATTACTCCTTTTGAACTTTGGAAAAATAGAAAGGCAAATTTAAATTATTTTCGAGTTTGAGATTGTTTGGCATATGTTAGACTTCCTGATCGTACGAGGCATAAACTTGCTAGTAGACCTGTAGAATGTGCATTTTTGGGATACACTTTTAATAGTAAGGCTTTTAGATTTTTAGACATTAAAAATAATGTTATTTTTAAGTCTATTGATGTTGATTTTTATGAAGATAGATTTACTTTTAAATCAAGGGATAGTGGGGGTTCCCAACCTCCTATTTTCGTCTCTTATAAACCCATTGATTCTAGGGTACGTGATAGAGATAATGACATAATTTGAACCACGTAGAAGTAAGAGAGCTAAGCTCTCAAAAGATTTTGGACCTGATTTTTATACATTTAATTTAGAATGAGATCCTTCTTGTTTAGAGGATGCTCTTACCTCTTCTGAGATGGACTCTATTTTGTCCAACTTGTACTTGGGAACTTGTTGATTTACCACTTGGGTGTAAAACCATAGAAAGTAAATGGGTCCTTAAAAAGAAACTTAAATCCGATGGTTCAATTGAAAAATATAAAGCTAGAATAGTAGCTAAAGGGTTTAAACAAAAGGAAAATATCGACTCTTTTGATACTTATTCTCCAGTTACTCGTATTACTTCTATTAGAGTTTTATTAGTTGTTGCTATTATTTATGATTTATATATTCATCAAATGGATGTTAAAATAATTTTTTTAAATGGAGAATTAGAGGATGGAATTTATTTGGATCAACCTGAGGGTTTTATTGATCCGAATAATAAAAATAAAGTTTGTAAACCAGTTAAATCATTATATGGTTTAAAACAGGCACCCAAACAGTGGCATGAAAAATTTGATCAAGCAATTATTTCAAATGGTTTCAAAATCAATGAAAGTGACAAATGTATTTATTATAAATACGATGATGGAGTATGTGTTATGATATCTTTATATGTGGATGATTTATTAATTTTTGGTTCTACTTTAGAGATTATAAAAGAGACCAAAAATTTCTTGTCACTGAATTTTGATATGAAAGATTTGGGTGAAGCCAATGTGATTTTGGGGATTAAAATTACAAGAACTCCTATTGGCATTTCTATTGATCAATCTCATTATACTGAAAAGGTTTTGAAAAAATATAATTGTTTTGATTGTAAACGTGTTTGTACTCCTTTTGATCAGAGTATTAAATTATTCCCTAATGAGGGTGACATTATTAATCAAAAGGAATATGCTAGTATTATTGGGAGTTTAAGATATGCTACAGATTGTACTAGACCTGATATTGCCTACACAGTAGGAGTTCTATGTAGGTATACTAGCAAACCTAGCATAGAACATTGGAATGCAATTGCTAGACTAATGAGGTGTTTAAACAGAACTATTAATTTGGGTATTCACTATAATAAGTATCCCGCTGTACTTGAAGGTTACAGTGATACCGATTGGAATACCTTATCGGAAGACTCCAAAGCCACTAGTGGCTATATTTTTAGTATTGGTGGTGGAGCGGTTTCTTGAAAATCCAAGAAACAAACTATTATAGCTCAGTCCACCATGGAGTCTGAATTGATTATATTGTCTTCAGCTAGCGAGGAGGCTAGTTGGTTGCATAGCTTTTTATCAGATATACCTATCTGGCTTAGGCCAGTTCCAGCTACTTTGATCCACTGTGACAGCACTGCTGCCATAGGAAGAGCACATAACCAATATTATAATGGTAAATCACGAAAAATACATCATAAGCACAGTACTATGAGAGAATTTATTTATGAGGGTTCGGTTACTATTGATTTTGTGAGGTTTGGTGAGAATCTCGCAGACCCTTTAACCAAAGGTTTGGCAAGAGAGAAGGTATGGAGTACCTCTAAGGGTATAGGACTTAAGCCCATTAATAAATAAATTACATGTGATGGTAACCCAACCTGGAGATTGGAGATCCTAAGAACTGAGTTCAAAGGGTAAGAACAAGTCACATAGTAATTGGGGGTGGATCACACATTTTATTTGTCCCATACTTGTAATTAGCATGATATCCTATAGCGTTTTGGAGGTTGAGTTTATACTCTTAATAAGCTCTATGGTCCTTATGGACGGGGTGCCCAGCTGTAGGATCACTCTTGATATACTCACCTAGTGAATGTGGAAGTTGTGGCCGCTTCTTATGAGAATTGATTGGGCAAATTCTCTAGAGCATTCATGACACTGGGATAAAGCACAGGGCCGTAACGTGTTGGCTTTTTGAGACTATACTATGAAAAGTGTTATGTGTGAAAAATATTCGTTATATACATAAGGATCTGAGTTCAAGACTCAGTCACTCAAAATTCTTATACCTTAAATATTTTTCACTATGTAAAGGTTCAAGACGGTGTTCACCTTTATTTATGCATAACACTACTAGTTGTTATAATTATTTTTGTTAAAATAAGTGGGGGATTATTGGTATGTTTTAACAATAATATATATGTGGGCTGTGATTATAGTATTATACTAAGTCTTGGAAAAGAATTTAAAGTGATTTTTTAAATGGGAGTCAGATAGAGGACTTGGTTCAAAACCAACCCATGTATTTCTCCACTATAGAATGGAGGGGCCCACATTTTACTCTACTTTATTTTGGATACGACGTCTCTGTCACGACCCATCCCGCTACGCGCAGAAATAGGATACGTAATATGCCACCAAGGCTCATCCAATTCCTTTAAAGTAAAATAATAGCAGCAGAAAACATAAGTACATTCCTTTAAAATCAGAGTATAAAAAGTTTTGTCCAAGTGAAACATTTCCAAAAGAATTCATTTTTGAAAACAGAGGTCCAGTAGACTGGGTCAGGGTTCCAGTCGACTAGAGACCAAAAGCAGTAAGTATTAAAAGTCTATAGGCCTCGTCCAGTCAATTGTGTCAGGGACTCAGTCAATTGGGCCCTCAATTTCTCAGTCGGCTGGTGCCTTGTCCGGTCGACTGGACACTATGCATACAAAATGTGGTATTTTCGTGCAGAAACCACTCGACTGATGCCTCTCCTTCAGTAGACGGAAGTCTGTGAAAACTGAAGGAATCCCTTTGAAAACCAAGGGTCCAATCGACTGGATTACGTCCTAAAACCTGTGGTGTTTTCATAATGTTCCTAGCGCGTCCTAAAAGCTGTTTTCTTGACGTCTTCAGCCTTCACTTTCAACTGAAGATAGCCCGATCTAAGATCTATCGTGGAAAATGCTTATGCCCCACAAAGTTGATCAAATAGGTCATCAATTCTAGGCAATGGATACTTGTTCTTGATTGTCAACTTGTTTAGTTCCTGGTATTCGACACACATACGCATTGAACCATCTTTTTCTTTACAAACAGCACTGGAGCTCCCCACGGCGATATACTAGGTCGAATAAAAGCTTTGTTAAGTAGTTCCTGTAGTTGGATTTTCAATTCTTTCAACTCTACAGGTGCCATTCTATATGGTGCTTTCGATACGGGTCTTGCGTCCAGCATTACGTCAATAGTAAACTCAATCTCTCTCCCAATAAGAACATCTGGTAGGTCATCTGGAAATACATCCAGATACTCTCGCACTATTGGAATATTTTTACCTTCAGTTCGGTCGTCAAAGTGTCAATTATTGAACATAGAAATCCCTGACATCCCTTTTTCAACAACTCACCCGCTCAGATAGCTGAAATCAAGTACGGTGGCGGTGTAACCCCACTCCTTTGAAAACAAAAGTTCCCATACACCGGTGGTTGAAAATTAACTTCTTTTCGTTCACAGTCTATTGTAGCTTGATTAAGAGCTAACCAATCCATTCCTAGTATCACATCGAAATGGTTCACAATAATCGGTATAAAGTCTACGGTCATCGACTTTTCACCTAGTTTGATCTCACAGTTCTTATATATCGTAGAGGTTATCACTGGTTTACTAAGTGGCACGGCAATGGATAAATCATATCCTAGCGGCGCAGACTTAACATTCAAATGTTCGATAAAGTTATGGGATACAAACAAATGCGTAGATCCCGAATCGACGAGTATGCGTGCTAAGTGCGAACATACAAGCACCATACCTTAGACCACTATATCTGTCACACTCGTTCCAGAAATTTATGATTTTTGAAAATGCATCATTTGAGATTTTGAAATTATTAATGTTATTAATAATTTGAGTTGAGGTTGATTGTGAGTCAACGGTAAGGTGTCAGTGAGGACACGGGAACATGACAGTTCATATTGCATGAGCATGACTAAATGACATTTATATGATTTAAATGTTATTTGACTTTATCTGGTGTTCCTATGAATAGTAATTATACCTGTGTAGTATAATTCTGGTATTTGAATATTTTTAGTATATCATTTTGAGAACTGTGGTGAGAACGTGAGTAATACGTTCATGAAAAGGTAGGTTGTGTAGAGATTCCACAGAATATAATTTTCGGACGTTATTTTTGGACCCAAACGAAACCTAGTCTAAAATTTTTGAAATTTATAGTTTTCACTCGTAAAGCTATAAAATGGACGTGTGCGAAGTTTCGAGAGCTAATTAGAAGTTTTGAGAAACTTACGGGGAGGTAAACGTAATTCCCAGAAAGTTTGCCTATATATAGATGAGGATGAGAATCTCATCCAAACTTTCCAAAATATCTAGAGAGAGGAGAGAGAAGGGAGATTTGGTTGCCCGAGCTTGCTGGCGACATACGACGACCTTCCGTCCGTTAGTTTTTCTCCAGATTTCGTATTTGAACTCGTGGAGGTAAGATCTACGTTTTGGTACTACTTAGGCCGTGTTTGGCCAAGTTTTGTAAAAATCTTAATTTTAGACTTTTGGGAAAAACAGGTATAAACTTGTAGGAATTTTCTCAAATTTGAAATCCGACGTTTAATTAGCCTCCTAGTCGATCCTTCAAAGTTTGGGGGAAATCGCACGAGGTATGAAGTCCTAACTTGTGAAATATAGAGAAATACATGTTTTATATTTCGACGACGAAATTGAGATCCGGGCAAAATCCATGTGTTAATTTTAGGCCCGTTAATTATGCACGCGCTAAATTGTGAAAAGCATGTCTAAATTTATGCGAGCACGTTAAGTTGTCTATGTGGGTCAAAGGGGAGTCTTATACAATTTCATGCCGGAGTAAGCTTCTCGATGTTTGAGAATTTAAGTAGCGACGGCTACTGTGCATGGTTGTAGGCTTGGACTTGCCATGGCACTTGTTGGGATGTAATGGTTGTAGGCTTGGACTTGCCATTGACATCGCGGTTTAAGGCTTGGACTTGCCGCTACCGGATGAAGGCGTATTTTCTCCCTAGAGACTATTGATATGATTTATGAGATTAAAGCATGTTTTGTCATATATTGCATATGTTAGACTTGTACGCTCAGCATATAGCTGAGCAGTGGAGATGTACTCTATTGCAGGTAAAAAGAAAGACAAGAGAAAGTATGAGGAGTGAGGCCGTGGAATGCCGGGGAATCAATTGTCTATATTTTGTTCTACTCCGAACTTGTAATAATAACCTTGAATTCGTAGTATGTTGTAATATAATCTGAACTTAGATTTAGTACTTGTAATCCCTAGTACACGCTCTTGTATTTCTATTTTGAATGATAGAATAGAGTGATTTTATGTTTGGTTGGAATTGGAAGAGCCTGGAATGGGAAAGCTGCAGTTTTGGGTTTGCTGTTAGGAATCAGTCGACTGGTTTTTGATCCAGTCGACTGGATCGTTGTGTTGAACTGGTTACTGCTTTGTTTCGTCTGAGATTCAGTCGACTGGGTTGAGAAAACAGTCGACTGGATGGAGCCCCAGGTCATGACATTCTTGTTAGGAAACTGCGTTCCCAAAATCCATTGACAGCGCGTATAAGTTGGTACTGCAAAAAAATTACGTGAAAACTACGATAACCCTACAAGGGCGGAGCTAGGGTTACCTTAGTTTGCTAAAACGGATTGCTGTAGTAGGCGAATCGAGAACACGGGCTCGATAACAGCTCACGATCTTCTACCGTATTCCTTTGCTGCCAGAATATCGAACTGAGTGTGGGCTCTTTCAAAATCCTTTCTGTTTTCTGCTCTCCCTCTTTTACGCTCTCTTTTCTATTCCGAGCTATAATTCTCTATATAGAAAAACGCTAACTGAGGAGAGAGCCAAAGCAGCATATATATAGGCTACGATAGGGACCATAAGAAGTCAATAAGGAATAGGCTTCCTTATGGAATTAGGAAACCCTAATTCGATCTGAATCAAATTCCTATTTCCATAAATCATAATTCAAACCACTAAAGAATTATAATTGCACTCCTACCCTTATCTCAAAAATATATTTCGAGCTCCATGTTATTAAATGCTTATTATCTCCCCATGTTAAGATTACAGATATCCATTAATTAAATATAATTACTGACAATCATATTTAATTAATTTCTTAAAATTCCTTGAGATCCTCTGCTTAACTTATCTGATATGTCGGATACAAAATCCACCTGCAGGGTTTGACATAATCAAAAGTTATAAGCTTTCTCAAGGGGATATCATCAATCCAAAAAATTGAGACATGGATTCCATCATTAATTAATATCCACCACACAATTAATATTGCCACCCAATCCAATGAGATATTGACCCATTTAAGGATCTCACACTTTTAGGGATCAAAGTGTAAATAACAAATGTATGTGTCTACAAATTAACTTAGGATTTAGAGCATAAGCACTCATAATAGCCATGAGGTATTAATTATCTTATAAGTCAGTATAAAGATAATTACCCCAAGTCAGTCCCGTTTAATACACAAAGTGTACCAGCATAGTGAGTTGAAACTATACAGTTTTCCGTAGTCAAGACAAACCTACTACAACACCATGTTGCAGTCCTACCGATGGTGTGTCCAATCCCATCTAAGACTGTAAACCAAAATCTTACATTCTATAATATCTGATGGTCTGATCATCCGTGTGTAAGCCGAACTCTACACACCAAACCACCTACTATATAGAATGAGAGACACACATGCATAATATTAAATAAATAATATAATACAAACATTGCCCACATAGATTCTCATAAAAAATGGATTAACTGATTTTATTAAATGAATAATAAATCAACTACATAAAGCATGGCTTTTAGTATATATCCCTAACAATTCTGCTGGATAGGGTACCAGTCGACTGGACTTTTTTAGTCGACTGAAAATTTTAGGCACCAGTCGACTGAGTCCCCGACACAGTCGACTGGACGGGCTGTTATGTTTTGAAACCTGTCTGTCTGAGATCACCAGTCGACCGGACCCTCGATCAGTCGACTGGACCTCTGTTTTCAAAACTGTTTTCTTTTGAAAGGATTCAAAGGGGTCAAAAACTTTTTATAACTCCGATTTCAATGGATTTTACAAACTCAGAGGGTAATGTTCCCTAAGTTTTAAAATACCCAGGGTTATTTTTAAAGTTCTTTCTGCTGCGTATCGTTATATGATGTTTGGATGAGCCTTGGTGGCGTGCCACGTGTCCTATTTCCACGCGTAGTGGGATGGGTCGTGACAATATCAGTAGCAACCACGTCTCCAGGGTTCATCTGAAATGATCTTCCCTGATGTTACTCTGTCCTTTGTCCCTCGTCATTAGACTGGTTAGGCTTCGAACCACTGGAAGCCATAGAACTTGCCCCTTGTTGAGGACGCTTCCTTGGGTAATCCTTCGCTCGATGTCCCAACAATCAAAACACTTGAGTTACGGATAGGGTGCAGAGCTCGCACTGTTTCCCCCTGTGGTTCTATTATGGGAGTTAGTCAGAAAACATCGGCCCGTAAAACAGACACAATGGAATGTTACTAAGTACTCTTCGGGAATCGCTAAAACTAGAACCAGAGCCTCGCAAAATGGCCTCTTAAAAGATCCACCCTAGTGATTGTCACTGCCCTCATAACCTCACTTTCCTTGCTAATTCTGTCTCGATCTTTCCGTCCCACCTTCAGCTACAAGCACCGTGTGTTGTACTGCTACAACGGTTGATTCATAGGTATCTACCCTCAACCGAATATTCTCTCTTAACCCTTCCTCAAACTTCCTTGCTCTATCCTCTTCTTCTGGCACTGAATCTTTGCCAAACCTTAGCAATGCATTATACTTAGAAGTATACTCAGTTATGGTCATGTCTCTCTGCTTGAGGTTATCAAAACTCTTTCTTTTTCGCATTGTGAGCAGCCCACGGAAAGAATCGGCTATTGAACCCTGCCTTGAACCCTTCCCAAGTAATCGGTGCCCCTAGATCCAACACATTTACCCACCAATTCTGGGTTTCTCCCCTCAGTACATCACTTGCATTTTCAATCTTCTCTCTATCTGACATCGAAATAGATTAAAAAATTCGTTCTATGTCCATAACCCAATGCTCCACCAGTGTTGTGTCAGTCGTTCCCTAAAAGTCTGTTGGTTTCTTTCGTGCAAACTATTCAGATATAGATCTCATACCCCTATTCTCAGGCGCATGTACCACAGCTATCGGTGCTGGCTCAAATAGAGGTGTTGCAGGCAATCGCTCTGCTATATTTCGTATCATATCCTCCATATTTCCAATCATTTCTATCATTTCATTCATATATCGGGTATGCGACGATAATTCTCGGTCATCACTCATGATTGCAATCCTGTTACTCTCGATGCATAAACGCTATGCATGTACAACAATAAATATAAACTGCATGTATAACAACATAAATATGCATCAAACATCTCTACCATGTATGAATGCATTCTAGATCATTGGCAAAAGCACTTAACCCTACATGACGTCAAACGTTCCCAAAGTTTTGTTATCTATTGCTCTGATACCACTAAATATCATGACCCATCCCGCTACGCACGAAAATAGGATACGTGGCACGCCACCAAGCTCATCCAATTCCTTTAAAGTAAAATAATAGCAGCAAAAAATCAGTAAGTATTAAAAGTCCACAAAGGTCCAGTCGACTGGATCGGGGCTCCGGTCGACTAGAGACCAAAATCAGTAAGTATTAAAAGTCCACAGGCCTCGTCCAGTCGACTGTGTCGGGAACTCAATCGACTGGGCCCTGAATTTCTTAGTCGGCTAGTGCCTTGTCCAGACGACTGGACACTATGCATGCAGAATGTGGTTTTTTCGTGCAGAAACCAGTCGACTGATGCCTCTCCCATCAGTCGACTGAAGTCTGTGAGGGGTCTAGTCGACTGGATCACGGATCAGTCGACTGTTTCCTTGCAATTTCCCTAGCATTCTACAGGAATCACACCAAGGGTCTTCCAAACCAATACCAACACAATCCAAACTGTATTGCAACTTACAGAAACATAATAACAAGAGTTTGATTACAAATTACAGTGCTACGAAACTACACCAAGTTCTATTACATCATATTACATCTCCCAATTATGATTACAAATTGGAATAACAACAAAAATATGAACGAGTGAAGATCCCCCAGCGTTCCTCGGCCTCCTTCTCACGCTTCTTCTTTCCTCTCTTCTTTTCACCTGCAATGGAGTAAATCTCCATTGCTCAGCTATATGCTGAGTGTACAATTCTAAATGTATGCTTGTATGAAAATTCATGGTTTAAAATATCTAAAACACAGAAATAGTCTCTAGGGTGAGTGGTACGCATTCATCCAGTAAATGGAACTGATGTCGTGGAAGGCACACCTCTCCCACGCATCTCGTACACTAGTTAAGCCTTCTTCCATACCAGGTACCGTGTCTTGGTTGGGCCTTCCTCCATCCCAGACACAATCACACTCCAAATCACAATCCTCAAGGTTCGAGGAGCTTACCCCCGGAGCCCCAAACTCCCCTTTGACCCAAGTAGACATATAACGTGCTCACATAAACAGTTATACATATTATTCATATAATTTCACATGCATAATTAACGGGCCTATTTAACACATGAATTTCGCCCATATCAAAAATATCAAAGTTGACATTCAAAACATGAAATTTCATATATTTCATAGATCTAGAATTCATACCTTATGCGATTTCCCCCAAACTTTGAAGGATCGACTAGATGATAGATTAAACATCGGATTCTTGATTTTAGGTGATTCCTACAAGTTTACAGGGGTTTTCCCCAAATTCCTAGAAATTAGATTTCAAAAAAAGTTTACCAAACGAGGCCTAAGAGGTATCAAATTGAAGCCCTTTACCTCCACGAGTTCAAATCTCAATTCTGGAGAAAAATTGACAGACGAACGTGTTAGGGATATATACTAAAAGCCATGCTTTATGTAGTTGATTTATTATTCATTTAATAAAATCAGTTAATCCATTTTTTATGAGAATCTATGTGGGCAATGTTTGTATTATATTATTTATTTAATATTATGCATGTGTGTCTCTCATTCTATATAGTAGGTGGTTTGGTGTGTAGAGTTCGGCTTACACACGGAAGATCAGGCCATCAGATATTATAGAATGTAAGATTTTGGTTTACAGTCTTAGATGGGATTGGACACACCATCGGTAGGACTGCAGCATGGTGTTGTAGTAGGTTTGTCTTGACTACGGAAAACGGTATAGTTTCAACTCACTATGCTGGTACACTTTGTGTATTAAACGGGACTGACGTGGGGTAATTGTCTTTATACTGACTTATAAGATAATTAATACCTCATGGCTATTATGAGTGCTTATGCTCTAAATCCTAAGTTAATTTGTAGACACGTACATTTGTTATTTACACTTTGATCCCTAAAAGGGTGAGATCCTTAAATGTGTCAATATCTCATTGGATTGGGTGGCAATATTAATTGTGTGGTGGATATTAATTAATGATGGAATCCATGTCTCAATTTTGGGATTGATGATATCCCCTTGAGAAAGCTTATAACTTTTGATTATGTCAAACCCTGCAGGTGGATTTTGTATCCGACATATCAGATAAGTTAAGCAGAGGATCTCAAGGAATTTTAAGAAATTAATTAAATATGATTGTCAGTAATTATATTTAATTAATGGATATCTGTAATCTTAACATGGGGAGATAATAAGCATTTAATAACATGGAGCTCGAAATATATTTTTGAGATAAGGGTAGGAGTGCAATAATAATTCTTTAGTGGTATGAATTATAATTTATGGAAATAGGAATTTGATTCAGTTCGAATTAGGGTTTCCTAATTCCATAAGGAAGCCTATTCCTTATTGACTTCTTATGGTCCCTATCGTAGCCTATATATATGCTGCTTTGGCTCTCTCCTCAGTTAGCGTTTTTCTATATAGAGAATTATAACTCGGAATAGAAAAGAGAGCGTAAAAGAGGGAGAGCAGAAAACAGAAAGGATTTCGAAAGAGCCCACACTCAGTTCGATATTCTGGCAGCAAAGGAATACGGTAGAAGATCGTGAGCTGTTATCGAGCCCGTGCTCTCGATTCGCCTACTACAGCAATCCGTTTTAGCAAACTAAGGTAACCCTAGCTCCGCCCTTGTAGGGTTATCGTAGTTTTCACGTAATTTTTTTGCAGTACCAACTTATACGCGCTGTCAATGGATTTTGGGAACGCAGTTTCCTAACAGAACGGTCGTTGATCGGCGTCTTGAAGGTCATAGTCACCAAATCTCCTTTTTCTCTTTCTCCTTAAGATATTTTTAGAAAGTTTGGCAAAAGAATCTCAACCTTATCTATTTATAGGCACGAGACTTGGAAATTATGTTTACCTCCTCATGAGTTTTCAAAACTTCTAATTATCTCCTGAACGTCTTAAACGTCTACTTTATTATTTCACAAGTGAAAACTAAAACTTATAAAAGTTTTTGACTAAGTTCCGTTTGGATCCAAAATAAGGATCCAAAAACTAATCTCCGTGCAATCTAGCTCTATACCACCTACCTTTTATACCACATATCACTCACGTTCTCACCACAGTGTTCAAAGTAATCCAGAACAATATCAAAACTACCAAAAATTATAAAAAACAGGTATAATTACTATTCATCAAAATACTAGATAAAGTCAAATAACATTTAAATCACATACATGTCATTTAATCATGCCAATGCATCATGCCTCTCTGAATACCGTGTCCTCAAATGACACCTCATTGTTGACCCACGTCAACCTCACCTCAGATTATTAACAAACATTAATAATCTCAAAATCTGAAATATGCATGTTAAAAACAATAAAATTCTGGAACGGGTGTGACAGACTCTTTCACTTTACTTTCCATTATATATGCTTTTAGTTTATATACACAAAAAAAAACAACTGACAAGTTTGAGAGGAACAAAAAAACATATACACTGTCCTCCTAATTCTCACTTTTCTTTTGTTTTTTTTTTTTGCTCAAAACTACCATTCATTAATAATAACCAAACATTACAAAGACCACAACACAAACTACGGAGTACTTCGTTCAAAAAAAACTTTCACAATTTCTCTTTGCTTTATCATTTTATTAGTCGTATAAGACATTGGGCCATACAAATTTATATTTTTCAGTGTTCGGTGTAGTTCATTGTGTTTTGTTCAGCTTGGTGCACAAAGCTAAACAAAAATTTATTATAGTTTGGGTTGTTGTATCCTTGGGGTTGACATACCATCTTGTGCACTAGTGAGAAGACCGAGGAGGCGCGAAATCAACCTTAAAAAGAGTGACCTAGTCCGCGCCTTAGCCAGTTTCTGATTTGGATTTCCTTTCTTAAATCTATTTCAGTACAGATTTTTAACACCAATGTAGGACTGTAGAGAGAGAAAGAGGGTGGTTACCAATGCCAGACAGAATAGAGAGAGAAAGAAGGGGTGGGTTTACCAAGAATGACTCATTGAATCTTTGATAGATATGATGAGATTTGTGTATTAATTAAATATATATGTAATATTATACGTATTTCTAGGCTTCTAGCCGTTGCCTCACTAGCAAGGGATGGCATGGGCCCACATGCACCAACTCTCAATTAAATATATATGCAATGCTATATGTATTTCTAGCAGTTGCCTCACTAAGTATATAATCAGTCGGTTCGGTTCGGCTACGGTGTAACTATCAACCAAATCGAAACCGAACTGAAAATCAAAATTTTTTGTTATCAAAACTGAAACCGACCGACACTTGTGGAAAACTAAACTGAACTGAACCAAACTAGTTAGTTCGGTCGGTCAATTTGATTATTTCTGTTTTCCTTACACCCCTATATATAATGGTTTGTTCTTTGTTTTTATTGTTGTTTTTCTCTTTTTCTCCCGTTAATGCATTTGTCTATATAGTCGTTATAAAAACTGTGATGGAAGACAAAAAGTCTTGATTATTTTTATAATGGATTAATTGCACTTTGCACCCATGAAGTTTGTGTAGTTTTGCACTTTGCACCTTAAAGTTTTAAAGTTGGCACTTTGGTCCCTAAAGTTTACAAATGTGGCAATAAGTCCAAATAGCCCTTTAGTGACGAATGATTTCATCACTAAAAGTGGAAATTTCGTTGCAAAAAATCTTAGAGGGACTAAAGTGCAACTCATCCCAAACTTTAGGGACCAAAAGTGCCAACTTTAAAACTTTAGGGTGCAAAGTGCAAAACCACCAAAGCTAAGGGATGCAAAGTGCAATTAACCCTTTTATTTTTGGTACAGGTCAAATTGTTTTAGACACGACCTTACCATTTCAAAGCCATAAAAAGTGCGGTATCTCGAGCATCAAACCCATTTCCATGTCTTTTTCTGATAGAGCTCAGGTTTCAGTTGAAGGCTTGAATCTGTCTCAGCCCACCACGAGGTATCCTTCATTTTCTTTGTGCATGAATCAACTCTGAGCTTTATGTTAACATTTTGAGGTGCAGGTTTCGTTTCCAACGTTTTGTGACTCTTTTAACGATGTGCGCATGTACTTGACTTTTCTAACTTCGTGTTATCTTTGGTTTGAAAATTTCGAGAAGCAAACGAAAAAGGAAAGGAAGATATAAGCTTTCAAATATAATTGTAACAAAAGAGAAAATGGAGGGAAGTGACTCACAGAGTTCCAATTTTTGTTCTATTTATCACTATGTTTTCTAAAAATTCTTGCTTTCCTCTCATTTCCCTTATTAACCAAACAAAGAAAATCATTAACTGTGTTTTCCTTTCCTTTCCCTAACCAAATAGGGCCTTAGTGTCAATGCACGTATTTTCCTTTCCTTTCCACTAACCAAATAGGGCCTTAGTGTCAATGCACGTATTTTAACTTCTTCTAACTTCTATTTTAGGTTACTTTGTGCACTAGAGGGGAAGCACCTAGTAGGAAAGATGTTCCGATATGATGGAGGTTGGTGATACGTTTGTTGGGCATGATGAAATCCAGCAGCTTAGCTTTCTTTGTTCGATACCAAATGTTACTAGGAGAGGAGGATTCATTGAGGTGACATTACACTCTCCTATTTTCTTTGCTTATCATGATGTTTTCTTGTACTCGATGTCCCCATGGATCATTCCATGAAAGTTCTGTCTGTGAACCTTTACTCAACTACTTAGCCAAGGGTTAGACACTTTGTCTGCGCATTTCGGTGTTTATTTTCACCAAGAACATAGCCCACCAAAAGCCAAGCATTATCCCAGACTATTTCGAGTCGTGTACATGAATTATGTTTCTCCATTATGCTTTGTCTGAATGCTAGTTATTACCCTTTACATGTATACTATTTGTCTTCCTAACTGGTACAATTATTGGTTTTCTGAACCATCTTAGTCAAGTTTCTCCTATTTTATCTGGAATGGGTGCTATTTCTACCAACTAGAGGTGTAAAGTGGGTCGGGCCGGGCCGGGCCATCACAGCCCACAAAAATTGGACCCACGCGGGTTGTGGGTTGGGTTGTTTCTGGAAGCCATGGGGGCAGGGCAGGGCTGGGTTTGAAAGTTATTTGGATGGACCCAGCCTGACCCACTTTGCACGACCCAAGTGTGCTGGGTTAGGTTGGGCTAGGCTGTGCTGTGGTCTGGGTTAGTGGGTTGGGCTGGGTTGTGTGCGAGTTGGTGGGCTGGGTTGGTGGGTTAAGTTGAGTTTGGGTATAAGCTATGTAATTTAAACTCATAACTTATAGTTTATAACTTAATGTAATGAATAGCTTATTAAGTATTAATGCTTATACTTATTAAAGTACATAATTTATAACTTATATCTTATAATTTAAAATTATTTTTCTGAAAATTGGCGTGCTGGGTCGGGTAGTGGGTTGGGCTGGGCTGGGCTGGGCTGGGCCTTTTTCCCGGGTCAAGCCAACCCAGCCCATTTTACACCTCTACTACCATCTCACAACTGCTTTCATTTCTATTTCTATCTATTTTGTGTTTTTGCCATACTCATGTTGTTTCTTAACTGCTTAACATTCCATTAGGCATGCTTGATCTGAAAGTTGTTATATTTTTATTTTTTAGAGGTATACATACAAATATGCAGAGTAACTCCTCCACTTGACCATCTAGCTTTAATTCTATGAATAATGTCATATCTAATCGTTCAATCTCTAGGGTGATTGAACCTAGTGTTGTAACTTGTTCCTCAAATTGGAGGTTTTACAAAGCCAAAGTTTTTTCTCTCTAGGAGTTGTGGGTTTCCTTAAAAGTATCTTGGGGACCTTTGTCCCACATTGCTTAGGAAGAGAAAGTTTAAAGGGTTCATATATAATTTTGTTATATGGGCTTAGTAATAAGTTGGAACATGTGGGCTTTCACGCGCACATGAGTCAAGCCCAAGCTAAGCCCAAATCCAATAGAAAATTGGGTTTCGATCTAGAATTCGTTTAACCGGGCGCATCACGTCTTACTCGCGCACAGGGGGGGTGGGGATGCAAATCCCGGCCTCCAAGCCTCACGTGCTCACATGATTGGGTTTAGTTTTTGCAGATTTTTTTTCCTTTTGAGTTTCTGTCCAGATTCATTCCATTAATTTCCTTTGAGATTCATTCCATTAATTGTGATTTACCAAATCAAACCGTTATGAATATATTTTGGCACAATTATATCACACTTTTTATTTCTTAAGGGATTATGTCGGAGTTATATAACTATATAAGGATGAGTCTACTTCAGCATTTTTACACATAAAAAAAAACTCTTTTCACTTTTGAAAAGAAAACTACTCTCTGCTTCTTCACTGCTTTACTCTCTGTTCATTCGATCACCGATATACAAGGCTGTTCTGTACCCCTTGTTCTACGAGTGCACGTTAACAAGGACGAGGCTGCTTAATCCTGGAGGGTAAACCATAGAGACCGTACTATATCAAGACAAGATCTCTGAGGGGTGAAAATTACTCTTAAGGACAGTGTCTTGAACGACTCAGTCAGACTTTTCAACCCGATTGATAAGTATTTTTACTCATAGCAAAATCTATTTATTATTATTTTCTAACACCTAATTAACTAAAAGTGTTCACGTTTTACTATCGCTTACAATCTTTACCACACCTTCATTTGTATCCCTAGCCTTCCTAAAATTACATCACATGTATTCGCTTTTTGCGTACTTATCCTCGACCCCTTTTTGACTCTAAATTCTCTCCAAACTTAACATTTACTAACTTTCCTGTTTCATCAATTAAAACAATTTAGCTAGCATAATAACTCGGTTATGGTTGTTTGATCCATTTAGGTTAAGGACCACAGTCTCAGTAGCAGCTTCTTTCCGTTCATAGTCGCAGAGCAAGATGTTTGTTATGAGATTTGTACGCTGCAAAGTGCAACAGATGATGTTGAAAAAATGGAAGCTAAGAAACAAGCTTTAGAGTTTATACAGGAAATGAAACTCGCACGAAGGCTAGACTGGGTCCCTCGAATCCTAACTCTAATCTATTCCCTTTTAAAAGGTTCAGGTGGCTCATGGAGTTGTCAATTGATCATGATTGGTGTGCCGTAGTTAAAAAACTTCTGGCATACGTTTTAATGGTACGGTAGATACGGGTGAGCATGCTTCTCTTGAACTTGCATTGCACGAGATGGGCCTTCTTCACAGAGTTGTGTTGAGAAATTGCACATTCATGGTGGAGGACTTGTTGCAATACATCCCTGATAAAGTTTTGGATTAATCAGGATCTGAGCAGAAGCCAAAACTGGATGGGGGCAACATGTTCTTATTAGACCTGATGTCACTGGACCAGGGGTTTGACTCCTCTTCATATAGCAGACAGTAAAGATGGTTCTGAGAGTGTGTTGAACGCGTTAACCGATGATCCTGGATTGGTATATCCTTCTCTCTCACTATGCAGTACACATGTTTATTTCCAAGTTCCAACTGTGTAGGCGATGAGGCTTTACAATATGGGAATTGAAGACCTTGTGCTTGTGTTTCAATCTTTTAGGCTTTGTTTGGATCATGGTTGATGTTGTCAATATCAAGATATAAAAGTATGCTTTTATTTATGCTTTACTTTTCTAAGGATTTGTAGTGCGGAAGTAAATGTCGAACCCACAGAGATTGATTTACTACAGCGACTTAATTTTAAAACCTAAATTTAGTTAATTAAGAAAACGGTTTGATTTTAATTTGAATTAAACTAAGAACATAAAAATAAATCTAAACTATGAAAGCAATTTAAAGAGTTGTTCTTAAATAATGTTTAAGGGAACCTAGGATTGCAAATCCACCACTAGCTTCATAATAAGGTTATTTACGAATTACTCTAGTTTATTACGTTGGATGATAATGGGGAATTGTAGCTACAAGCCCAATTCCTCCGACAAGAAGATAATCATGGTTCAAGCACCAACATAATCCATCTGCGACTAGCACGAATTATCCCACACTAAACTAGGGTTGTGATCTAATCCATCTAACCTAGGCATGGACTATTTGGATACTTGATAGCATAAATCAATAAAGCACCATCACATGTAAACAATCTAAACAAGCACAGCAAGCATAGATCGTTGAGCACATCACAGTCAAAATAGATCTAAGACAAGAATAAATTTTGAAAGCAATGATTTAATCAATATAAGTACGATTTATTTATAAAAATCCTCTAAACATGTGACTGTCATCCATACATAATAAAACTAGAATAAAAACATAAATAAAACCCTATTACTTGGCTAGGGCTTCATTAAAACCCTAGATCTATGATCTAGCCGTCCATGGAAGTGATGGATGACAAGTAGTTGATGGAGGAGGCCATGGAAATCCTTGGTCTTCTTCTTCTTCTCCTTGCTTCCCTCCCTTCAATGGCTGGAAGTATGTGTATATATTGTGTGTATAATGATGTGTAATAATGTCTAACCCCTTAATTGAAGTAAAATAGGGTATATATAGATTTACAACAAGTTTTGGAAGCTCCCCTAACTCGAGACGAACTGAAACTGATATAATTTACAATCTGGACGCAGTTAGGACATCTCGTTTGCACAGGAGTCTTCAGTATACTGAAATACGCAACTTTAGTTTTTACACATATCGCGCGAGCGGGTCGCGCGAGCGCGACATTGGGCACCTCGCACGCGCGGATCGCGCGAGCGATTCTGGGTTCTCGCGCCAGTGGCTCGCGCGCGCGACTTGGCTTTTTCAGCTTCTTTTCTTCTGCTTTTTCACCCTGTTTAGCTTGATGTACTTGATTTCTTCCAAAACCTGTCAGAAAATAGAAAACGAAGTAAAAATATACAAAAACAGGATAAAAAGGTACTAACAAATGCTCGTTAAGGCGTATAAATAGGATTTGTTCTCTCCCGATCACACCCCCAAACCTACATTTTGCTAGTTCTCGAGCAAAACTAAAATAAAAACTAACTACTAATAAAATACTACTCCATTTTTGTATGGATCACGATTGCATTTAGCTTATGCAACAAGCCTTTTAAACCCCTAGGTGTCCCTAGTCGGACGAGTGAAGTCTCGTGAGGGTTCTCATCAACAAGTCACCCACAACCATATTTATTATCTTGTGAATTTAAAAAGTTTTATTAAAAATGAAAAACATAACATTCAATACTCCTTCTTATTATACACAATGATTTGAAATAGAATAATGAACAAGAAGAAACGGAATCAAACGTCTACTTAAATCATGAAAAACAATCCCAAGCACATGCATCGTATAAATCAATAGAGTTTCTCATAAAATTGCACGTGTGTGATATGGTAGTCAAATGAACACGCGCATGTCATGAACTTGGAATATAACTCGGATAACCGTCTAGCTATGTCTCGACTACGAATCTCGCAATGAATTTGTAATAACCTGCATTTCCATTTATTCCTAAATTACATTTCATATTTAATTGTCAATTGCAATGTATATTTAATTTCATTGGGTATTGACTGCTTCATTTAAATTTTATTTCTCATGTTCTAATTATTATCCCTTGTGTTATTTCATATTTAAAATCCATGTTGGGGTTAAATTGTAATTTTTATAAAGTTAACGATACCAGTATGGATTTCAAAATCTGTATTTCAAAACGGTGAAAATAACTCCTATTTACTCAATCAGTATTTTTATGAAATCAGAAAATCAATTCTTACGTTAAAATGAATTTTCTGTATTTTTGAGGTGACCACCGCACCCCGAAAATTACCAGTTTTTGTCCAAAACTGTCCGCGCTGTGTGAGCTTCCACAGATTTTGGAAGTGATATAAAGTTTGACATGACACATGCTTTATTTCTATTAATGGCAAGTGATCATTGGGTTGGGCTTGTTTGGGAATGCTTGGTTTGTGTAAGTGCTCCTAAGGCCATAAGTTGTTATTCCCAAACAACTCAACTTGACCCCCTACATATCTAGCTTGTCTCTTGGAGAATCTGTGGGTTATACATTTGTGTATATACGTATGAATATCAGTGTATATATAGCCTATAGTTAATTAGGAAAACAAATCAATTGTTGAGTGTACATCAAAGAACTTGGAGCCCAAGTTCTCCAACTTGTTATTCTATATATACATCCTCTACACTCTCCCATTACACATTCTGCAAACAAAACATTCAGAGAGAAAAAGAGAGAGAGCTTGAGAGTTAATTTCAGAATTTTAGAGAGAGAGGAGCTCAACCACCATAGCTAGGAGCTTCACTTGGGATTGCTTAATTCTTTATCTTTCTCAACATACACTTCCATCTCTAATCTCAGTGAGTATTACTAACTCACTAAGAATGTAATTACATGTCTATTTACTGTGTGTTTGTTTAATTTTGTAAAAACACCATGGTTGATTTACGTATGAAAATTCATAGCTTGAAATCAAGATTTTCAAACCTTAATCTAAATTTGTTTTTAGAGATGAATATGGTAGATTATACATCCTACATGCCATGTTTGAAGTTTTAAAGTCTAATTTGTTCATATGGAAAAGTATATTGAAAATGAAGTTTTGACATGTTTTAGTTTTCCCTCAAATTGGAGAGCTATGGATCAAATGGTGTTAAATTGATCATAGATTCTTAATCCTTGTTGAAAAAGGAAGAGATCCATATATAATAAGACATATATGCTAACAGAATTGAAATGGGTCAAAAAGACCCCTGTTTCACTGAACCAGAGCAGTTCCTGCGGAGAAGATGAAGCCTCTGCTTCATCTCGCGCCGCGATCGCGCGCGCGAGGAATCGCGCGAGCGGCCCGCGCGAGCGACCCCTCGCGCGAGCGATCCGCGCGCGCGAGGTATGCTTCCCCAGGCAGAAAGGAAAATTTATATATATAAGGAAAATTAGACTGGTCGCGCGAGCGAGGGTCGCGCGAGAATCACTTCGCGCGAGCGATCCGCGCGCGCGAGGTATGCTTCCCCAGGCAGAAAGGAAAATTTATATATATAAGGAAAATTAGACTGGTCACGCGAGCGAGGGTCGCGCGAGAATCACTTCGCGCGAGCGATCCGCGCGCGCGAGGTATGCTTCCCCAGGCAGAAAGGAAAATTTATATATATAAGGAAAATTAGGCTGGTCGCGCGAGCGAGGGTCGCGCGAGAATCACTTCGCGCGAGCGATCCGCGCGCGCGGTCCTTGCTTTCCCAGGCAGATAGAAAAGTTCATATATAAAAAGGAAAAATGGGCATATCGCGCGAGCGGCTCGCGCGAGCGACCTTTCGCGCGAGCGGCCCGCGCGCGCGAGGTTTGGCAGTTTCTGTTTTTGTCTGTTTTCTGTTAAAGGACTGTTTGGTTCAACTTTTATATACTGTTAAGGTTCTGTTTGGGATATTTAGTTAATCAGAACTCTATTTGGTTATGTCTAGAATGATTAAAACATTGTAGTATGATTTATCAATCCCCGTACGCGCGTCGTTCCTTTAATTCAGCATTTTGCTTTCGTTTAAATGCATATCATTCACGTGGGGTCAGTGGTACATGCATGGGGGTGTTAGTCAGTGTGGAAAAGAGTAATGATAGTGTGGAAAGAGTATGAGTTGTGGTTGTGGTTGTAGTTTGTGGTTGTAGTTGTGGTTGTAGTTTGTGGTTGTAGTTGTGGTTGTAGTTTGTGGTTGTAGTTGTGGTTGTGGTTATGGTTGTGGTTGAGTTTGTGGAGAGGGTATCTTTGAAATGCGACGGTGGCAAATATGGACACTCCCTGACGCCCATGGAAGCGTTAAAGTGTGTGAAGCCGAACTCGGACACTCACTGGCACCCATGGAAGTGCTAAAGTGTGGCCTACGGACACTCCCTGATAACTCAAGTCTGGATACTGTGTGAGGGGTTGCCCCGGTATTTGCATGGCGGTTAGGGTATTCAAAGTGTGAGGCATTGGACACTCCCTGGTACCCCGGACCAAAGTGTGAGGCAAACTGGACACTCCCTGGCGCCCCGTTGCTAAAGTGTGGCTATCGTAGTATTTCAAAGAGACCAGGAGTAAGATAGTGGGTTGTTGTGGCTGTCGAGAGAAAAGAGTCGGCAAGATGAGTGTGGTGCATTGTCTCATACACGAGTAACTGTTTCTATAAATGAATGACTTTTATTATATTCCTTGTGGTTTTATAAAATGAATTCTTTCTGCGATTTAATGATGGATTTCGTAATTTAAAAATGGAAAAAGGTAAATGGGTATGCTTTACATTCAAAGTCATGTTTTTAATACTCACCAGCTTCTTGAAGCTGACGACGTTGATGCGTCCTGGACATTCGTGTCTAGGCTTTTCAGGTTATAACCAGGAGGAATCATACGACTATGCTAATTGAGAATGGCTGCTTTCGGAATGAGGAAACTGTTTATTATTATGTTTTAAGTGATGAACTGTTTTGTTTTATAAGGATGACTGTAACAGACATTAAGCTATTGTTTTAATTCAAGGCGGTCTGTGCCTTTAGAAAACCCGTGCTGTAATATTCTTTAAGATAGAATAATTTTGTAAGCTTTGATTGCTCTATTCTAATTTACATGTTTTGTTGTTCGACGTTTGGGACGGAATCGATCCTTCAAACTGTCGCGACCTACGGGTCCATAAAGGAAATTAAACGCTTTCCTTATTTATGCTACGTCGGGGCGTGACAGAATTACACTCTCAAATGAACACTCACAAACATGTGTAATTTTTCTAAAATATGTGAGTAAAGGAAATATGTTTTCAAAACGAGAAATGCTCACATATGACTCGAAAAGGACGCATGACACGAAAGAACAGTAGTCTCATGGATAGGATGCCAACAATCAAGAAAAATTAGTCATTACCATGTTTTAATCCCTCTCCCATCATTTTCATATCCAAACCATGTTTTCTAGGATCAAATAGGACTTTTCAAAGGTTGTAATGTGGCTCAGGTAATGAAAAAGGATAGAAATGATTTGTTAGGTAGGTAATTTCAGAATGGCATTGTAAGGCATGTACAATTTCTTTCATTCTCTCTTCCACCAACTTCATCATTTCATTCTCTTCTTTTCATATATTTTCTTTCTTTTTTTTTTATCAACCTTATATTTTTTCTCTTTCTTTTGTTTTTTTTTTCAATATATTCAATCTTTTTCTTTTTTTTTTCTTGCTTGTCACTGATTTCTAAGCAACCATCCCAATAGCATCTTGTCTTCTTCTTCTCAATCACACATCGCCTTAACACCACTAAAAGTTGACAAATCTCTCAGTGGTGAACTCCAAGTTTGTCAAATCGGAGCAAAAACAAGGATAATGGTAATTAAAGAAAGAAATGGCATTTTAACGGCTCAAAGGGCGAACTAAGGAAATTTTTATCATTTATCGGTCGGTAATACACAAAGAGGGCCTATAATCATGTCCTAGGGTGACACGGTTATTCAATGTTTACAACGGACGATTATTTAGCATGGTAGCAAATATTTTAACTGACTATCAACCAAAACAAGAATAATGAGACTAAACAACAAGTAGATGCGCTATTTCAATGAAATTTGACAAACACAAGATGTATTTATAACCCTCAAAACAGATTAGATAGGCTCAAAAGCTCACTGGGTTTAGTCTCCACCTTGTGTTATCTGGAAATCCGAATCATATTATAATTCACATCAAACATGTATTCATTCAACTACGTGCAGTGCATAAGTTTATATGCAAATCTATGATATAAAACTACGATTCGAACGATACATAACTTAAAACATTACATCATGACTTTAGCAAATATTTAATCACATTTTCTCTTGTTTATCATTCTATAACAATCAAAGTTACATACTAAGTAGTATCTAATTCATATTTCGAAAACGTCGGTAACATCGTTTATTTAAACACACTTATTGAAAAATTTTAAAATTTTAAAATTTTGCATAAAAATAATGTGCATTGTGCATACCCCCAAACCTAAACCTTTCATTGTCCCCAATGAAACAATAAAACGAAAGAACGGAGAGTAGGTAAAGAACGATATTACCTCGATCTTGACAAGCATAGAACAGGTGAACACAAAGGAATATGGCAATAAAGTTCAATGTTACCTGTTACTTCTTAACAAAAGAAAATTAAACAAACAAAATAAAAACAGCTAAAAGAATTATAACTGAACTAAACTAAATAAACTATAAAAAGAAACAAAATTATAAAGATCAACAAGAAAATAAACTAGAAAAGAAAATAAAGCATACTATAAAGAAAATAAAACATAACCAGAATTAAGAAATCATCAAAGACTCGATCTAAAAGTACCTAAGAAACAAAAACAGAAAAGGAAAAACTACCTGAGCAGGTATGGGGGAAAGATACAGAAAAAAAAAACAAATATCAAGAAAAGGGGAAATCGTGCGAGCGGTCCGCGCGAGCGGCCGTCGCGCGCGCGAATTCCCAAATTTTTTTTTTTTTTTAATTATCGCGCCAGCGGGACCCCTCGCGCCCGCGAGATCTGGCGCGAAGAGAACCCGAGGCATCATAAAAGTAAAAGAACAAAAATTCCACTAAGTCACATTCTCGCGCCAGCGGGCCGCGCGAGCGATGTCTCGCGCGAGCGGGCCGCGCGCGCGAGAATGGTTTATTCCACTTTTTGGCTAAAATTATGTATATACTAGTAAAATAAATTAATTCCAACCCCCAAACCTATCCAGAATGTCCAAAACAGACTCAAACAGACTCAAAAATGACCAAAAACAAAGAAAATAGACGACATTAAGCTTGGGTTGCCTCTCAAGAAGCGCTAACTTTTACGTCTCCAGCCAGACCGTTCCAGCTCAAGATTCAAGGAGGTCGTAAATCAGAGTTTGTACCTCGTAAGGCCATAGGGAGATTCTGATGAAACGTCGAAACAAGGTCGTTATGTGTTAATTTATTTGGCGGCTCACCATTATCGTTATTACAACGATTCTTTACATTTCGATTAAATTCTTCATTAGTGGCCGAGGGATTAGGATTCATCCACTCATCATCCTCTATATTATTCCCCTCTCTCATATTTATTACGTTAGTAAGTTCAATATTCCGTTTAACCTCACTACCCTCCACACCTAGATAATCATCATCTTTGGGAGGTTGATCAACAGCATTAAAAACATTTAATTTTAATTTTATATTCCCGAACGACACTTTCATCACCCCTGTTCTACAATTGACACGTGCGTTAGCCGTGGCTAAGAATGGACGACCAAGAATAACAGGAGTGTATTTTCTAGCATCTAGCACAGGTTCGATGTCAAGGACCATAAAATCTACAGGATAGAAACATTGATCAACTTTTACTAGGACGTCTTCGACGATTCCTCTAGGTATTTTGACAGAACGATCCGCTAATTGTATTGTAGCAGCCGTACCGGGATCCTTATACTTCGGAGGAGCGTGTTGAAAAATTGAACTAACTTTTTCCGTGAGAAAGACCTTTTTAGGAGTATGACTCCGTATTTTGCACTTTTGTGTGCAAAGGTCTTTTAAACATTTAGCATACGCGGGAATTTGTTTAATAGCATTGAGGAAAGGAATATTAATTTTAACTTGTTTAAATACCTCGAGTATATCTTCCATTTTTGACCCTTTCTTGGGCAAATGGGACGGTCCCTCATTATTAGATGGATATGGCATTCTCGGAATATAGTTCATTGGGGCCGGTTCTTTATCTTTTTTATTTTTACCCACGTCCTCACCTATCTTACTCGAGTTAGTGTTCATATCTTTCACATTCTCATTCGGAAGTTCAACAGCTTCCTCTTCCCGAATAGTCGTCCTAGTCGATACGGCGTTTACTTGTTCACTCGTCCCCTTAACCTCATATTGTCCCTTAGGGTTTTGAATCATTTGACTAGGCAACGTCCCCTCGTTTCTACGACTCACTACAGTAGCTAGTTGTCCCTCTTGGGATTCAAGCTTCGCAATGGATTGTGTGTGAGAGTGCACTATTTGTGCTTGTGCCAGTACTTGCGTTTCAATTTTATTAAGAGACGCCAACACCTTTTCCTCAAAAGCATTACCCCTTGAAGGATTCGAATTAGGAGGCGGTTGTTGGTATTGATTAGGTTGAAACTGAGGTCGATACGCATTTGGAAAATTAGTCGCCTCATTAGGATGATTATTGTTATTTTTCCACGAGAAGTTAGGATGGTTTCTCCATGGCGCGTCCGGATTATTATTAGTCGAATTATAGTTATTTCGTGGGTATTGTTGAATAGAATTAATGTGTTGCTCCACGAATTCCGAAAATTGACTCGCCGATGGACATGAGAGTATAGAGTGTGAAGGATCAGAACATAATGCACAAATTTCATGAGAGGGTGGATTAGACGTTTTGTTTATTTGCATCAGTTGGTCAAGTTTCCTATTTAATTCTTGTATTTGCATTGACTGACTTGACTCAACTGTCACCTGTCGCTTAGGTTGTGAATGATATCCCTCATTACGGACAGACACCGCTTGGTGCATCGAATTCTCGCTCAAAGTTTCGAAAATCTTCCAGGCCTCGTCGGCGCTTTTGTGTAGGAAAGTTCCCGCACAAACGGCATAGACGGTATTCCTAACAGAGGGAATAAGCCCCTCATAGAAGACTTGAACCAATTGCCACTTGGGAACCTGATGATGTGGACATGAGCGTAATAATTCTTTAAATTTTTCCCAAGTGTCATAAAGAGTCTCCCCATCTTGCATCACAAAATTAGTTATATCTTTTCTTATCTTATTTGTACGCATAATAGGGAAAAACTTTTGTAAAAAGGCGGTGTGTAAGGCTTCCCATGTTTTTATTGTGTTTGGCTCAAGTGATTGAAGCCAATACTTCGCTTTGTCTCTTAAGGAAAATGGAAAGAGCCGCAATTTTAATTCATCATTATTTAGGTTTTGTATTTTCAAAGTAGAGCATATACCCTTAAAATCCCCTAAGTGTTGGTAAGGGTCTTCATTTATACGGCCATGGAATGATGGAAGTAGCGAGATGGTAGACGACTTTATCTCAAAGTGAGATGCTGTCGCCTCCGGTAATTCGATACCAGCTTGTGGCGTGTATGTCGTAGGAATAAAATAGTTTATAAGTGGAGGAGGTGGCGGTATATTAAGATTATTCATATTAGCTCCGTTGTTATTTTGGTTGTTTTCATTATTATTTCCAATGTCTGCCATTTTAATTGGTTCTATGTTATGAAAGCGTGGTTTCTTTAGTCTTGTAAGAGTACTACGTATTTCGGACTCAAATAAAGACGTTGGTTTTGGTGTCAAATCGTCGTCTATTAAAAACCTTGTTCTAGAAGTTAAGTTTGAAGACTTGTTAAGTCTTAGGGTACGTTCAAGTTCAGAGTCGAAAGGTTGTAATTCCGATTTATTTGAACGTGTACCTAACATAAACTAAAAGAAAGTAAAAGAAACAAGAATGACTCAACTAAAAAAACAAATAGCAATCACGCAATTAGGGCAAAAGGCACACAACTACTATGATGCATGCAAATTATCCTGTAATGCAATGACCGTGTCAAGCCCAGCGCCCCAGGTTTTCTAGCTAATGCAGTGCAATTAACCTTAAACTAATGCAAATAGTGCGTCACAGCGCCCTGACTTACAGTGGTTTAAAGCGAGTTTCACAAGAAGCAATTTATTTTATTTTATTTTTATTTTTATTTGCAAAAGCTCATTTGATGTAATTAACTGCTCCACTTGGAAACGTTGACTACAAAATAAAATAAAAAGTTAGTAACTTAAAATAAAATGAAAAATAAGAAAAAGTAAACTAATCTAATATTTACGAATTAACTAAACTAAGATTCTAAAACTAAAGGTAGTAATGCAATCCCCGGCAACGGCGCCAAAAATTGATGTTGTCAATATCAAGATATAAAAGTATGCTTTTATTTATGCTTTACTTTTCTAAGGATTTGTAGTGCGGAAGTAAAGGTCGAACCCACAGAGATTGATTTACTACAGCGACTTAATTTTAAAACCTAAATTTAGTTAATTAAGAAAACGGTTTGATTTTAATTTGAATTAAACTAAGAACATAAAAATAAATCTAAACTATGAAAGCAATTTAAAGAGTTGTTCTTAAATAATGTTTAAGGGAACCTAGGATTGCAAATCCACCACTAGCTTCATAATAAGGTTATTTATGAATTACTCTAGTTTATTACGTTGGATGATAATGGGGAATTGTAGCTACAAGCCCAATTCCTCCGACAAGAAGATAATCATGGTTCAAGCACCAACATAATCCATCTGCGACTAGCACGAATTATCCCACACTAAACTAGGGTTGTGATCTAATCCATCTAACCTAGGCATGGACTATTTGGATACTTGATAGCATAAATCAATAAAGCACCATCACATGTAAACAATCTAAACAAGCACAGCAAGCATAGATCGTTGAGCACATCACAGTCAAAATAGATCTAAGACAAGAATAAATTTTGAAAGCAATGATTTAATCAATATAAGTACGATTTTTTTATAAAAATCCTCTAAACATGTGACTGTCATCCATACATAATAAAACTAGAATAAAAACATGAATAAAACTCTATTACTTGGCTAGGGCTTCATTGAAACCCTAGATCTATGATCTAGCCGTCCATGGAAGTGATGGATGACAAGTAGTTGATGGAGGAGGCCATGGAAATCCTTGGTCTTCTTCTTCTTCTCCTTGCTTCCCTCCCTTCAATGGCTGGAAGTATGTGTATATATTGTGTGTATAATGATGTGTAATAATGTCTAACCCCTTAATTGAAGTAAAATAGGGTATATATAGATTTACAACAATATTTGGAAGCTCCCCTAACTCGAGACGAACTGAAACTGATATAATTTACAATCTGGACGCAGTTAGGACATCTCGTTTGCACAGGAGTCTTCAGTATACTGAAATACGCAACTTTGGTTTTTACACATATCGCGCGAGCGGGTCGCACGAGCGCGACATTGGGCACCTCGCGCGCGCGGATCGCGCGAGCGATTCTGGGTTCTCGCGCCCGCGGCTCGCGCGCGCGACTTGGGTTTTTCAGCTTCTTTTCTTCTGCTTTTTCACCCGGTTTAGCTTGATGTACTTGATTTCTTCCAAAACCTGTCAGAAAATAGAAAACGAAGTAAAAATATACAAAAACAGGATAAAAAGGTACTAACAAATGCTCGTTAAGGCGTATAAATAGGATTTGTTCTCTCCCGATCAATGGTTTTTTAGTGAAGGAAAGAAAAAGAAAACGTTGGGAAAAACACTACTTTGTGTGGTTAATGTGGAAAACAGAGAGACAAATAGGAAGGAAAAGATAATAAATATTCCCTCTATACCAAATTAAGAGTCCTTTATTCCATTTTAGTATGTCCCGAATTGAGAGTATTTTTTGAAAAGTCAATGTATTTTAACCTGATCCTTTCTACGTCTACCCTTTATCATAAATGCTGAAATTTTAACCTCACAAGAATGGAAATAATGAAAAGTTGAAATTTCACTACAATTAAGTAATCTTCCTTAAATAGTGGGATTCCCAAGTGGGTATCTTTATCTGGGAGGGATGGAGTAGAAAAATAAACTAAACTTTTGTAACTCACTTTCCTTCTTTTTTACTTTAGTTCTTATTATCTTTGAACTTTTTTTATTTTATGATTTCTAGTGTTATTTAACCATGGAGGGAAATGCTAGGTAAATAGATTCCTTCTCTTTTTCTATTCCATTCCTTCCCTTCATCGGCAAACGAAACAGAGCCTAACCGTTTCGTGCGTTATGAAAACTGTCACAAAATTAGCTGACTTATCTTCCTCTTGAGCCTTGTCATTAGATTTGTGCTGAAGTAAGTTGCGCTTTTCAAGTGGGAGTTGCAGCTTGGAAAAATGCCCGTGATAGTACCAGATTGACACCTAGTGATTACGCGAGCCTACACAGCCGCTATTCATATATTCATCTTGTTAAAAAGAAAAGCAACAAGAAATCAGCAAGTGGGCATGTAATTCTCGACATCCTTAGCATTCAGAAATCAATGGATGGGCATAAATCCGCCAAAGTTGCTAGCTTTCTCCCCGAGATGAACAAAACCAAGTCAATTAGCGACATTGCAAGCTATGCAAATGTAGGTTGGCTTAAGGAAATGCCAGACCATCACTGGCTATATACATGCTTTGTTTGGTGGCCATCGCTGCTGTGTGTGTATGCGTGGCTTTGCTCTTCAAAAGCTCGCCTGGAGTTCTTTACATTTTTCGACCTTTCATATGGGAACTTTTGAAGTACAGGTCAAGCTAAGTTAGGAAAGATAACACATTATGTTCAGTAGATAAAAGTTGTACTTCTTGTCTATACGGATTTAGAGTGTAATGGGAAATACTGTGTATTTATTTATGCTAGTTCATTTCAGGATTATAAAGGTAAATTACATATGACTGTTGTATAAGAGATGGAATGTGAATGATTTCTTAATGGATATATATACACATATACATGGACCATCCATTTTAAAGATTCTCCGTACACATATATCTTCAGAACATCTATATATGCACATGTACAGGGCATCATGCTGGATGGATACGAAAAGAAGGGTTTGAATGACATGGTTTTGCAGCAAACTCTTTGTCTTTCCCTTATTTTTTTGGGTACATATAATTTGCAAACTTCTATATATTCTCTCTCTGTCTCTCTCTCTCTCTCTCTCTCTCTCTCTCTCTCTCTCTCTCTCTCTCTCGGTGGTTTTCAAACAAAAGAGGGCTCTGTTCCTGGTGAGATGCTAATTGGAAATTTTTTTTTCCTGCCGTGTATGTTGTTCTTGTAGAAGTAGTGCTTAATAACAAGTTTCAATTCTACTTGCATTTTGTTTTCTTGTCTAAACCAATTCACTTTCTATGTATATTTTCTTATTTCAAGTCATTTAAACAGTTGTGCTGCTACTACAGCCTAAGAAATCATTGTTCGGAGCAAAAGTATTTCTAGACTCTGTAAAGATGGCAATGTTCCACTATGAATTTACGGATTACAATGTCTTCACACAAGTTTAGGTCATTCCAAAAAGGTATTAGGCTTCCCAAAAAGGGCCAGCCTTTTATAATCCTTGCTAATGATGGCGAGCCGTCTAGATGCCTATCGGCTTGTGGACAGTGGCCTTTAGTATTTCTTAAACCTAAAACACTGTAGGACCGCCTAGACCCCTAGTGAACAACTGCTATCGTAATGGTGAGAACCAAGATACCGCACTACCGTCCTTTCTATTTTGGGTAAAGTTTGGGACACACCCATTCACACAATTTTTGGGACACAACTCAAAAGATGTGTCTATCTCTATCCACTGTCACAGGAGAGATAGACACATCTCTTGGGTAGTATCACAGGAGAGAGATAGACACATCTTTTGAGTTATGTTCCAAAAGTTGTGTAAATGGGTGTGTCCCAAGTATTACCCTTCTATTTTTTTTCCAACAAATGGCTACGCTCCAATTGGTTTGATCAAGAGAAGATTTTAAAGAACACCATCTAATAATAGATATTATCTCTTTCATCTTAGGATTTGTCTACTTAGTGGTGCATGTGTTATTTGATAGGAAAGTTAATGCAAACAACCTTAAATTCTACACATTTTCTCGTATGGAATAACATTTGTTACAGTAGGTACACTTTGTGTAATGGTTGAACTTTGTTACAACAGAAACAACTTTTCTTACATAGAAACAACAATTGTTATTCATGCGCATAATGACCTACTGTAATAGGTCACATGCACATTAAATGTTGGGAAAATTTAAAAATCAGTCAACAATTAGTTTGACAATTTGAAAGTCAGTCATGTGCTTTTTAGAAATTAAATAAACATCAACTCTTGTATAAAATGACATTTTTGCCCTCATCTTCACCAAAAAAACCCTAATTAATCTAACCTAACCCTAACTAAACACCACCACCACCGGCCACGACCAACACCATCACTGCCTCCACCAACTGACCAACATCATTACAACAACTAGCACCACCACAACTAGCACCACCACTGCCTCTACTAATCAACCACTACCACGAAACAACACCATCACGACCAATGCCTTTCATCGCCGCCAACACCATGTATATAGTTGTGATATATATTGTTGGTGAATTTTGTTAGTTTTGATTTGGGCTTGAACATTTTTGTATGCACACACACAGATCTATACATACCCACACGTTGTGAGAGTTGCTCCAAAAGTTTCGAAAAGTTGCTCCAAACATCTGGTGAGTTGCTCCAAACGTCTGGAAGTTGTTCCAAAATTCTGGAGAGTTGCTCCGATTCATGAATTGCCTAGTTTTGGAGCAACTGATAAAACTTAGAGAGCAACTCACCAATCATGGGGAACAACTGTCCAAACGTGAGGAGCAACTGTCCAAATATAGGGCGTGGAACAACTCTTCAAACATAGGGATCAATTGTCCAAACGTAAGGAGCAACTCACCCAACGTGAGGAACAACTGTCCAAGTAGAGAGTGGAACAACTTTCCAAATATGGGGAACAACTCACTAAACGGTGTCGAGAGCAGTTCGCGAATCATTTTTTTTTTTTGCAGTGGTATATGTATATATGCAGATATATATATATATACAGATCTGTGTGTATATGTACATATCTATGTGTATATATACATATTTAAACGAATCTGTGTGTATATATACAAATCTGTGTGTTATATATGCACATATATATATATATATATATATGAATCTGTGGGTATATATACAAATCTGTGTGTATATGTGTGTATATATAGAGAGAAAGAGAAAGAGAGAGCAGTGGATCTCTGTGTATATATACGAATCTGTGTGTGTATATATATACGAATCTGTGGTGGTGGTGTTGAAACTAAAGTTGGGAGTATAGAACAATATTACCGGGAAGTAGAAACCGTAAAAAAATTCTTTCGGTTGAGTCGCAGGTCTCGCTCTCTTTAAGACGTTTCACGGCTCTGCCTAAATTGTGCAAACAGTTCGTTGATGTGCCACGTGGCCCACGCCGTCCCCAGGATAAAACAGCCTAGAAATCACCTCTGTCTCAATTTATTTTTGCATGAAAATAAATTAGAAAACTAAACAACTTTTCGGATTGATTGCTCAGAAACAAGAAATGAAGATGATAGAGAGCATTCAAAGATAATATGGACCACACAAAGAAATCAAAACTCACTATATATATATATACCAAACACTAGCTGAAAGTAACACTAGTGCTGACAAGCTTTTTTTTATAGCTGTGCTTTTGCAAGTACAAAGTTGTTTTACTTGCAAATGTATGCGGCATGCTCAGCCTTTTATAGGCTCACATTCTAAACGTTGGGCTGGGCATTGAATCCATAAACTTCCCATTGGGAATTTAAAAGCCTAAACGTTGGACTGTGCATTGAATCCATAAACTTAGCGTTGGGAATTTAAAAGCCACTAGAGTGTTGTTTATACATTGAAGGAATTAGACATGTGTTGCTTTAAAAAAAACATGAGAAATAAAAGAAAAATGTTGTAGTTTTTTATTTCAATCTTCAAATGAATTAAATGAATGAAAAAGATTCTCTTATTTTTTTTATAATACACTCTTATATGTATATTAATGTTTATAATGACATTTTGGTACATCATTTTAAATTTTTTTTTTTTTTTTTTTTTTGAGTTTTGAGTGTACTGGTTTTGTTGTGAATACGAGGGGTAAGAAAACCCTTAGTCCTGCGAAACAAACGAGGCCTTAGAATTCAAATCAGACAAGACGCCTAGAAAATGGGAAAAAGCAGGGCCCACCATGTGATTAACATCAGCTTTTTGCAAAGCAAGTGGAGTCATAATATGACCGTTGTGTTCCTTGGAGCAAGGCGCGTGCAGCTCACTTTCTCCAAGTTTACAACTTGGTTTGGACCGTTGGACGGCTATTGGGGGCGTAGGCCACACTTTCTGTAAACATCTCGGTGTTAGAGCAACTCCAATCATATTATGCATTTTGGTTATGCACAATGCATAAGGCCATCTCCAACAGGAGAGGCATCAAGCTCGGCAAAGTGCCTGTAGACACCCCAATTTTGACCAAATGTCAAATCTAGGGATTGGTTACCTCTCAAAAGACCGATGATGACAATGGCCGGTTACATTCGAAGATTTTCCAGAAAATTCAAAATCTTCAATTGATTCTTCAAGGCAAATTTCAAAATTAAAAATAGAAAATATAAAAAGGAGAAAGAAGAGAGAGAGTTTGGGTATTCGGGAGAAACCCGAACAATGAAGAACGTGTGAGAAACACAGTCTGGGAACCAGTTTTTAAGAGGATAAGATAAAATAAAAAAAAAAAAAGTTCTTTTGAAAGAGATAGGAGGACAAAATAAATAAATAAAAAATCTTGGAAAAGGAGAAAATACAAAAAGAGAGTAGTATATTTAGATGTATACCATGCACATGGTTGATACCATGCACATGGGGGATCTTAATACAAATATATATATATATATACATAGAATAAAAGAATTTTGGTTTACACCAACATATCTTTTGAAAATTAAAAAGTAGAGCAAAATTCAGTTAGCCCCGGCACCCGGAAAACCCGGCGGCACTCACTGAGTGCCTCCTGGCATTCAGCGAATGCCGCCTGGCATTCAGTGAGTGCCGCCCGGCACTCAGCGAGTGCCGCCGGATGCCGTCGATTGCCGCTGGCTGTAATAGACTGCTTTTCTCACATGTTCTAGAAGAAATCTTTTCACATGGGTCTCCACCCGAATTTACCTATCTATCCCTGGATTAATGGCCTATATAAACAAACTTTCATCTTCATTTTTAGAGAGACTGGAATATACTTGGAATATACTTGAAATCAACACATATACTTGAATTTAGAGAGAGAGAGAGATACAAAATCATATAGAGAGAAGAAGAATTTCTTGAAGAAACTTGAAGAATTTGAAGAACTTTGAAGAAAATCTTGGAAGATCTTCACAAGAAGTTGAAGAATCCCTTGAGGTTTTAGAGGTAACCTCTCAATCACTTGATAGAATTAGGCCATTCAATCACAAGTTCATAGTTCTAGGAACTTTACACATTTTCAAAACCTCTCTTCTTACCTCATTTCATCACACACCACTTAGAACTTGTGATTGCATCTCATATTATTTCATTGATTTGGATCTAATTGATGCCTTTGGTTTAAAATAAATTCAACTTTGAAGATTTGTGTTCTTAGTTTTCTAAGTAATCTTTGATTTTTCTTTATTTATATTTCATCCAAAAGGTTCATGAGGTTTTCCATATCTTATTGAACCTCTTTGGGTATGATTCCTTAATTTCCTATGATCTTATGATCCATATGGAGATTAGAATGAGTCATATAATTAGTGAGATTCAAGTCTTAATCCATGACTTGAACCTCTTTATTAAGAAATCTTATGGAATCCTTACTATATTCTCATGAGGTTTGAGTAGATGTTAATTATATTTAGTCTCCAATGACCATCAAATGGTAGGGGAAAATGTGTTAATTCAAGTTTATTCCCATGGCTTGGACTAATCCTTCTCTTAGGTTTTGAGAAGTCTTTCATACTTCATCTAGAACCTATGAGCATGTATGTCTATAATTCCAATGACCATCAAATGGTAGGAGTGATAAGTTGAATTCAAACTTGGATCCATAGGTTTGAGTTCTTTATTTGAGGATTTTGTGAAGTTCATTTCAATACTTCATTAAGATCCATAAGTGTAGTATGCCTCATAGTCTTCAATGACCATCAAATGGTAGAAGAAGTAGTTTGGTTTGAGCCCCAACTTCATGTTCTAATAGTTGAGGCCAATCAATAAAGTTGAACTAGCAAAATGAAACAGCGGGTTCATAAACTGTTTTTGATCAAAGATTTTTAGTTCAAGATCTAACCGTTGGAATCGAATGAAACCAACGGGAAAATGTCAATAACACATCGTTTTACCACTGTGATTTTTGTTTTAGAAAGATCTTGTAATTAGAAGGGTTGGATCATGGTTTTTGTGAGCTAATCATAATCTGTCCAGAGTTTTAAAATACTTTCAGAATAGTAAGTCTGTTTTGAAATTAATAAATCAGAACCTTAAATAAGTTTTTGGGGTCTCAAATAATTTTTTATAAGTACCTTAATGTGTTAGGAAGGTACCCTAAAAAGATCTGAGTGTTTCTCATTTTTTTACTATTTTTAGAAAATCATACAAGATCTCTGGACAGAGAGTTGCAAAATCCTGAGTGAGGTCTAGTATTTTCAGTATTCCCGGAGATCTAACCGTTGAAACCTTGATTTTCTTTTTGGGTTAGAAACTAGACTCACAGAGGCATAACATATCCAAAAATCATTAAGATCTAACTATTGAAAGTATTTTATTCCTATTTTTGAATGTCTGGTCTTCTCTCTGTAAATCACAAAAAAGCTGCTACTGTTTTTTGTCTAATCTTATTTATTTTAACTCAAATGGTCTCCTAATGTCTTGAGACCCAAACCATGTTTTGAATAATGATAATTTAGATTAAATCCAGAGGCTTAGTGATCCAAATTGGTGAATAAATTCACATCTCATTCTTATTTATATTCATGCATTCATTCATACATATTCATATTCATAAGTAGGACTTATCTCTTGTCTAAATTGTATCTAATTGAACATGACTTAGGATTAATTAATCTTTGATATTACTCTTGTCTAAGGCATGTGTACTAACCTTTGTTTTGTAGCGCATTTGAGGTACAATTTCTCATCCCTTCCTTAATTTAATTCATTTCTTTGATTTATATTGATTTTCGACTCCATGTGCGACACCTTAGCCTAGGTTTTGCCTTATGTGTATATATGTGTTAGAGACCTTTCTTAGGTTTATTTTTGCATGCATTGCACATTTGATATTCGCGGCTGGATCCCGGGTATGTTTTCTAGTTCTCTATTGCATATCATGATGTTTGCTAGTTGAATTACGTGGCTTATGAATGATATTTTGTCGTTAGTAATTTTACACCCTTTTGACATGCTTTTGTGATGTATATGTATATATGTATTAGTTGAGGGCATGCTTAGATTAATAAATTTGATTAAAAAAAGGATGTTGAGTAGAGGTCTATCGTGAGATAGGGTGAAAGGGGGTGTTTTAGTCCGTCGGGCTCCTTCCCCTTTCATTCCATAATCCCCGGACCCAGTTTATCTTTGGTTTCGCAAAAGATCAGTTTCCTTTAAAATGGTTTCTTAATTTTTCCTTAAAAAATTAAGTGGCGACTCTTTGAATTTGGAAAAATGTTTTAAAAGTGGGTAAAAAGAATAAACCTGCGATATCCACAATCTGGCGACTCCACTGGGGATCGAACCCAGAATCTCTGGTTTCGCAGACCAGAATTCTGATTTTGGGTTCACTCGAGGATTAGACTTGAAAGCATCCTTTCTAATCAAATTAATTAATTTTTGTGTGCCCGTTGCATTGCACTTGCATGTCTCGCCAGTCGATTGCACGGAACTATGACCTTGGAGGCTCGGGGCAACCCGGTCGGTCAAGCCATCATGGGGCCGTGTGATCACCCTTGATCTCGTACCATGTTTTGGTATATGAAGCATCCTATCGGGTGTGTGTCAAGGGTCCCTTATTTGACCAAAACACGGCCTTTGCATAGTAGTTTTCATAGAACCTTTCAAAATTAGGGAATCGATTCTTGATTAGGATTTATGTGCTAGGGAGTTTTGTATGCCCGGAAGGGATTACTTGAGATGATGACGATGCTTACTTGATAAAAGATGTGTAACCTCTTAATCACTTTTGAGCAATTCCTTTTCATGTCCTATGACATTTAAGAATAAGCCGAATCTTGATTATAAGATTACATCTCTTGTATCATGTTTAGCTAAGCATCATTGACCTTGTATGCATCCAAATTTATGAAAAGTGCGGTGATTATCCAAACATGTGATCCTCCTACCCAAAGAATTTTAAATACGTTTTTGGAAGCAAATAGATTTTTGGTATCTTTATTCCAAGGCATTCAATCACTCTTTCAAAAAAATTTGGAGTTCACTTTTGGATTAAAATTTCAAATCAACCATATTTGAAGGAAGAACCTAATATTTGAAGGAAGAACCTAAAATTCTTGGAACCCAAAATTCTTGAAAGAGTTTGAAAAGTTTTACCAAACTAAAGGAACGCTTTTTCTTAAAGCAAAATTTGGACCTAATCACCTTTTCAATAGGGAATATAATCCAAGAAATCTCTGCAATTAAAGAAATCATTTTCTCAAATAAATTTCAAAAGCAAAGTTTCAACCCAATCATCTTTTGTTTAGAAATGTTGTTGTTTTCAAAGGAAAGCTTCTTAAGGAATTTTGAAAAGATCCCATCATCTAGGGAAAATACTTGTTAAATGGATTTCAAAAATTCTAAATTTGAAAACCTTGAAGGGGTAAAAAGGATCACAATGAAAGGAGAAATTAGCACACTCAACATGGATGAGGATTTTATGTGCTTATGTGTTTATGTGTTAGGATTAGAATTTTCTTTTATTTGGCATATAGAATAGGCACACACACACATGCATTGCATTCGTGTGACATATAAATCATTCATGAGCATTTCACTTGGCATAAAAATTTAATAAAAATCAATAGAAGTATAAGATTCTCTTGAGAAAATCAGTCAAAGTTGATTAAAGATAAGTCACCCGAGTCAAGCACTATTTGGTACAGAGATTCAAACACGAGATTAGTTAGGAAGGAACAGATAATAGGAAGAGAGATGTTTATGCACATATGTTGCTAGTAAGGTAATAGTGTTTTGAAATACTGCTGCTAAAGAAAAATGTGGATGCTCCTGGGGACCCAATAATTTGAAAGTCGTCTGTGACACTCCAGTTGAGACCAAGTCGAGTCCAGTCTGTAGTCGAGTTGTGTTAAGTTGGAGTCAAATGTCAAGTCCAGTCGAGTCTTCTGGTCAGTCTGTTATCAAGTTTGTTTGCAAGTCTTTGTCGAGTTTATCGAGTCGAGTGATGTAATCCTCTTTCCCTACTAGTTGAATAAAATCTCATTTTTCTTGATTCAGTGTGCTAAGTCGTGAATGTATGGATCATTAAGCCAAAAAAAAAAAAGTCACTTTTTCAAACAATCATGGAAAATACTTTGCATTGAAAAGGATCCCAAGCGATCAAGCAAATGCTGTGCCAAATCCAAAGAGGAGTAGAGAATTGATTAGCTTTACTTTAAGAATTTAAAGATGCACTTGCTCAATCTTGAAAAGATGAACTTGGAACTTGAAGCTTGCTCACCATCCCCTTCTCTCAAAATACCAAGCCTAAAAGATGAATCCAACCAGTCTAAAGCCATAAACTTGGTCCTTGATGGTAGCCAAACATTTTAAATGAACTTCTTATTCCAAAAAAAAAAAAAGGGAAAAATAAAAAAGAGCTCGCTAGGATGAAAACCCGAAAGGGCGCCTAGGCAAAAGTTAGAGCACAAAAAAAAAAAAAAAAAAAAAAAAAAGAGAAGAAAAAAAAGAAAAAGAAGAAATAGCTCGCTAGGATGAAAACCCGGAAGGGCGCCTAGGCAAAAGTTAGAGCAAAAATAAGATGCGTGTTGATTTCAAAATCCTAATCCTGGCCAGTCAAAATCATGGAGAAAATAAGAGATAGTAAGGTAGAGAAAAAAAAAGGGGGAAAAGAAAAAAAAAATAAAAATAAAAAAAAATGGAGAATTCTTGAGCACTTCAAAGTAGATCATTGGTACATGAACTATCTCAAGGCATTGTGTTGTTCTAAACAAAGAAAAGAAATTGGAAATGAAAAGAGAGACTTATCAGCTTCAAGCTCAAACGCTAAGTGAGCCTAAAACAATGCAGGGATATCTTTGAGAAAAATGAATAAAGATTTGAAGGGATGATATTACTTTGTGAATATGATAAAGTATGAATAAAACATGATGAGAGTTGTAAATATTAACTGGCTAGTGAAAAGGTTAAAGAATCAACCGTCAAATAAAAGGAAGAAAAGAGGAAAGAGAATAGAATAAAGGAAAAAGTAGTTCATCATGCTACACAAGGGCTACCACAAGTGACATGCACTCCCTAGACCTAAAATGGCAACATGGCTCGAAAAGCCCACAAATTCTTGAAGCCTTATTTTTTCAAGACCTCCAGAGTTGATGAATTACATTTTTGACCTGATTCCCACTCGAGGATACGTAGGCAGCCTACTCGGTTCGGTCATCACCCTCGCCATCTCGTGGCATCTTTCTTTCAGGCCTTAGCCGAACTACTTTGGACCTGATTCCCGTTCAGGGATAAGTAGGCGAACCTTCCAAGGTTCTCGGTCCATAACCATCCCTAAACCATGAGCATCACCCTTTGTGCCTTTGGTTTCCTTTCTTCAGACTAGGGGGCAAACTTGCGTAAGTTTGCCCGAAGCCACATATATATCGCCAAACCAGGGGCAAAACTTCGTTTGCTGAACACCTCATTTAATCCCAAAAGCAATGCCTCCGATTCCTACTCAAACTAGGGGCAAACTTCGTTTGCCAAAATCCCTTTATGTCATAGCAAAGTTCTCGAGTAATCAAGTTTGTTTTGAATGGATTGAAATAGATTGTCTTTTATTCTCTAAGCTAAAGCACTAATTTGAAGCACACTCTGGATAGGCAAAGAATCAGCTAACTCAAAAAGAGAACCTTCAAAGTTTAGATTTGTCGGAAAAGTACTAACATTGTAAGATGATGAATAAATGAAAGGTAAGATGATACATTGTTCACGATGAAAGCACACTAATTCATAATAATACAGAGTTTGAGTCTGTCGCTTGTGTAATCCCTTTGTCAAGATTGTCCCACTTTGATGAGTCAATAATGGTCTCAATTGTGTGGGTTTAAGATGATGAATAAAGATTTGAAGAGTCTCCATGAGTCTCCCAAGAGCAATGCAAGCAGGATTCTTAAAAACTATCATAACACGATGCTAAAGTGGAAATATGAAGGGTCCAAGACTAGGGGCATAGGTGGCTTCCTTCTTTCTTCTTATTCATTTCAAGGGTCCGTAGATGCAGGAAAGCATTTTCTCCAAAGCCCACTTTCGTGGCAATTATCTTCGAAAGCCCATTCATACGGCACCCTCTCATCCAAAGCCTACTTTCGTGGTGACCACCATTATAAGCCCACTTTTGTGGCGACCCCATCATAAGCCCATTCACATGGCACTCTTTCATCGAAAGCCTACGTTCAGGGCAACTCTCGTTATAAGCCCATTTATGTGGCATCTTCATTCATGAAAGCCCACCCCGGTGGCACTCTTTTAGCCAAACCAACGCTCATGACAAGTCCATGCACATAAGCCCACTTCGTGGCAAACATGCCTCATAAGCCCACTTTCGTGGCAAATCCACACTCGTGACAAGCTCATTCAAACGAGCTCATTTCAGTGCTAAAAGCTCCTCGTCAGTCTAGCATCATCATCATTAATCAATCAAGTACTTGAGCCTTATTCGGCTCCTTTGATTCTTTGAGTCTTCATGACTTCGATTTTGCAAAAGTTCATAATTCTTCAAGTCTGCGTGACTTCGTGTTGTAAAGTATGAATTTTTTTGAGTCCGCATGACTCCGTCTTTGTGAATATATGAAATTTTAAGTCTGCATGAACTTTCGAGTCCACGTGACTCTATTTGTGTAAAAGATGAATTTTTGAGTCTGCATGACTCCGTTTATGTAAAATATGAATTTTTTTGAGTCTGCATGACTCCGTTTATGTAAAATATGAAATTTTGAGTCCGTATGACTCCGTTTGTGTAAAATATGAATTTTTGAGTCCGTATGACTTCGTTTGAATGAAGAAATGAAATTTCGAGTCCGCATGACTCCGTCTTTGTGAATATATGAAATTTTGAGTCTGCATGAACTTTCGAGTCCACGTGACTCTGTTTGTGTAAAATATGAATTTTCGAGCCTGTGTGACTTCGTTTGAATAATAAAATATGAATTTTTGAGTCCGCATGACTCCGTTTATGTAAAATATGAATTTTTGAGTCTGCATGACTCCGTTTATGTAAAATATGAATTTTCGAGTCCGCGTGACTCCGTTTGTGTAAAATATGAATTTTTTTTTGAGTCCGTGTGACTTCATTTGAATAAAGAAATGAAATTTCGAGTCCGCATGACTCCGTCTTTGTGAATATATGAAATTTTGAGTCTGCATGACTCCGTTTATGTAAAATATGAATTTTCGAGTCCGTGTGACTCCGTTTGTGTAAAATATGAATTTATTGAGTCCGTGTGATTTCGTTTGAATAACGAATTGAAATTTTGAGTCCGCGTGACACCAACTTTGTGAAATATGAAATTTTGAGTCTGATTGACTCCAATTTTGTGAAACAGAAATTCTTTGAGTCTAATTGACTTTTGAATTGGTGAAATAGAAACTATTTAAGTCTGATTGAATTCCAATTTTAGAATATGGAACAGAAATGAGTCTGATTGACTCCAGATTTTGAAAAATGGAATTGAATTGAGCCTATTTGACTCCCGATTCTGAAAGTTGAATTGAATTGAATTGAATCTGACCAACTTCTGATTTAGAATTTGAATAAAACTGAGTTCGACTAACTCTGATGAACTGAATTGAAATAAAGTGAGTCTAATTTGACTCCCGATTTTGGGAATTGAAATAAATTGAGTTTGATTTAACTCCTGATTTTGAAAATTGGAATTTATTTTTTTGTTAAGTCAAAATTGACTCTGATTAAGAAAATTTGAAATGTTATAAATTAACCCTCGATTTTGAAATAGGAAATTCTTTGAGTCCGTATGACTCCATTTGTATAAAAAGTAAATTCGTTGAGTCCATGTGACTCCATTCGTATAAATATATATATATATATATACATTTGTTGAGTCTGTATGACTCCATTTGTATGAAATGTGAGTTTGATTGAGTCTGTATGATTCTATTTGTATAAGAAGTGAATTTTTGTTGAGTTCATGTGACTCCGTGAATTTCGTTGAGTCCGATTGACTCTGTTGTTGTAAAATGCAAGTTTTGAGTCCAAATGACTCCGTGGTTGTAAAATGCGAGTTTTCAAGTCCTAGTGACTTGTTGTGGAAATGCGGGTCCATGGATCCGAATGACTCTTTTGTTTTAAAATGTGAATTTATTGACTCCTTGTGTAAGAAAATTGAATTTTTGGATCCACGTGACTCCCTTTGAATTTATGAGTCTGCTTAACTCTGAATTTTATTAGAATTGAATTCTTTGAGTCTAACCGACTCCGAACTTTTGAAAGTTTGGGCTAAAATGGATCTAACTATCGCCAGATTTTAATGTTAAATTAAGTTGAATCTGATTAGCTCCCGATTGCGGAAATTAAAATCATTAAGTCCGTCCGATTCCCGATTCATGAAAGTCTAACTTAGCACCCGAGCTTAGAAATTGAATTGAATTGAGTGTGATTGAATCCTAATTCTAGAAAAATTCATTTGAGTCTGATTTGACTCCAGATTTTAGAGTTTTTGAATCGAATTGAGTCTGTTTTTTGAAATTCTTTGAGTCTGATCGACTCCCAATTTTAGATTTGAGTCTGATTGACTCTCGGTGTTGTGAAATACAATCCAATTCGAGTGCAATTGACTCCTGTTCTAGAAATTTGAAATTATTTTGAGTTTGTTTGACTCTGATTTTGAAATTAGAAATTCTTTTGAGTATGATTGACTCATAATTTGGAATTGGGAATTCTTTTGAGTCTGATTGGTTCATGTTTTTGGAAATTAGAAACTCTTTTGAGTCTGGTTGACTCTCAATCTTTTGAAATTAAAAATTCTTTTGAGTATGATTGACTCATGATTTGGAATTAAAAATTCTTTTGAGTCTGATTGGCTCATGTTTTTGGATATTAGAAATTCTTTTAAGTCTGATTGGCTCATGTTTTTGGAAATTGGGAATTCTTTTGAGTCTGAATGGCTCATGTTTTTGGAAATTAGAAATTCTTTTGAGTCTGGTTGACTCCCAATCTTGTGAAATAGAAATTCTTTGAATTCGATTGACTCTCAATTTTGTAAAAATTCTTTTGTGAAATAGAAATCCTTTAAGCCCAGTTTTATGAATTTAAATTTCTTTGAGTCCGATTGACTCTTGGTTTTGTTCGATTTTGCGAAATAAGAAATTGAATCAAGTCTGATTGACTCATGATTTAGGATTTGAATTTGAATTTGAATTTGTTTTGAGTCTGATTGACCCCAGGTTTTGTGAAATTAAATTCGTTTCGAATTCAACTGACTCCTGATTTTAGAATTCGAATAGAATTGAGTCTGACTGACTCCCGATTTTGGGAATTGAATTGAATTGAGTCTAATTGACTCCTGGTTTTGTGGAATTGAATTTGCTTCGAGTCCAATTGACTCCTGTTTTTAGAAATTTGAAATTCTTTACGTATGATTGATTCCTGATTTTAGAAAATTGAATTTATTTTAGAAGGTGAATTTATTTGAAATGAGTTTGATTGACTCCTGATAAGTGGAATTTGAATTCAAAATTGAGTCAAAGTGACTCTTGATTGGGCAAATTTTTTATTTAAGTCTGATTGACTCCTGATTTTAGAAGAATGAATAGACTTGAGTTGATTTGAGTTTGATTGACTCCTGATTTTAAAAGAATGAATCGATTTGAGTTTGGTTGATTTTGAGAATCTAAGTTGATTTGAGTCTGATTGACTCCTGGTTTTAAAAGAATGAATTGACTCGAGTCCGAAAGACTCCAATTTTGAAAAGATGAATTGATTCGAGTCTGAATGACTCCGATTTTGAAAAATATGAGTTGAATTGAGTCTGATTGACTCTTGATTTTAAAAGAATGAATTGAATTGAGTTTAGTTGATTTTAAGAAACTAAGTTGAATTGAGGCTGATTGACTTTTGATTTTAAAAGAATGAATTGTATTGAGTTTGGTTGATTTTAAGAAACTAAGTTGAATTGAGTTTGATTAACTCTTGATTGTAGGAAAATTGAATAAATTGGAGTCTGATTAACTCCAGACTTCTGAAAATTGATTTGATTAGGAGTCTAATTGACTCCAATTTTGGACAATTGAATAAATTGGAGTCTGCTTGACTCCGGATTCTTGAAAATTGATTTGATTAGGAGTTTGATTTACTCCGGATTTTGAGAATTAGAGTAAATTGGAGTCTGATTGACTCCGGGCTTTTGAAAATTTATTTGATTAAGAGTCTAATTGACTCCTGATTTTGGAAAATTGAATAAATGGAAGTTTGGTTGAATCTAAGCTGATTTGAGTCTGATTGACTCCTGATTTTAGAAGAATGAATTGATCTGAGAAGTTAAGCTAATCTGAATATGATGGACCATCAAGTTCCAGAAATGAAATGGATACGCATTTGAGTGCTTCTAGATTTAGGAAATTTTGAAAATAAACCTTGAAAAAGAGAGTAACTCCAAAAGGAGAAAATAAGAGTTGAGTTTGACTTTACATAGAAGAATGATACATTGGCATCTTTGATTTTCACAAATAAATCTGCGCTTATCAGATGATTTTGGGGGATTTTGAGCATAGAGCTGCTCAAATCTTTCTGCGTGCTACCTGATTCGGCTTAGCCGATCAGATGATTTTGGGAGATTTTGAGCATAGAGCTGCTCAATCTCTCTGCGTGCTACCTGATTCGGCTTAGCCGATCAGATGATTTTGGGAGATTTTGAGCATAGAGCTGCTCAATCTTTCTGCGTGCTACCTGATTCGGCTTAGCCGAACAGATGACTTTGGGAGATTTTGAGCATAGAGCTGCTCAAATTTTTCTGCTTGCTACCTGATTCGGCTTAGCCGATCAGATGATTTTGGGAGATTTTGAGCATAGAGCTGCTCAAATTTTTCTGCGTGCTACCTGATTCGGCTTAGCCGATCAGATGATTTTGGGGGATTTTGAGCATAGAGCTGCTCAAATCTTTCTGCGTGCTACCTGATTCGGCTTAGCCGATCAGATGATTTTGAGAGATTTTTGAGCATAGAGCTGCTCAAATTTTTCTGCGTGCTACCTGATTCGGCTTAGCCGATCAGATGATTTTGGGGGATTTTGAGCATAGAGCTGCTCAAATCTTTCTGCGTGCTACCTGATTCGGCTTAGCCGATCAGATGATTTTGGGGGATTTTGAGCATAGAGCTGCTCAAATCTTTCTGCGTGCTACCTGATTCGGCTTAGCCGATCAGATGATTTTGAGAGATTTTTGAGCATAGAGCTGCTCAAATTTTTCTGCGTGCTACCTGATTCGGCTTAGCCGATCAGATGATTTTGGGGGATTTTGAGCATAGAGCTGCTCAAATCTTTCTGCGTGCTACCTGATTCGGCTTAGCCGATCAGATGATTTTGGGAGATTTTGAGCATAGAGCTGCTCAATCTCTCTGCGTGCTACCTGATTCGGCTTAGCCGATCAGATGATTTTGGGAGATTTTGAGCATAGAGCTGCTCAATCTTTCTGCGTGCTACCTGATTCGGCTTAGCCGAACAGATGACTTTGGGAGATTTTGAGCATAGAGCTGCTCAAATTTTTCTGCGTGCTACCTGATTCGGCTTAGCCGATCAGATGATTTTGGGAGATTTTGAGCATAGAGCTGCTCAAATTTTTCTGCGTGCTACCTGATTCGGCTTAGCCGAACAGATGACTTTGGGAGATTTTGAGCATAGAGCTGCTCAAATTTTTCTGCATGCTACCTGATTCGGCTTAGCCGATCAGATGATTTTGGGAGATTTTGAGCATAGAGCTGCTCAAATTTTTCTGCGTGCTACCTGATTCGGCTTAGCCGATCAGATGATTTTGGGGATTTTGAGCATAGAGTTGCTCAAATCTTTCTGCGTGCTACCTGATTCGACTTAGCCGATCAGATGATTTTGAGAGATTTTTGAGCATAGAGCTGCTCAAATTTTTCTGCGTGCTACATGATTCGGCTTAGCCGATCAGATGATTTTGGGGGATTTTGAGCATAGAGCTGCTCAAATCTTTCTGCGTGCTACCTGATTCGGCTTAGCCGATCAGATGATTTTGGGGGATTTTGAGCATAGAGCTGCTCAAATCTTTCTGCGTGCTACCTGATTCGGCTTAGCCGATCAGATGATTTTGAGAGATTTTTTAGCATAGAGCTGCTCAAATTTTTCTGCGTGCTACCTGATTCGGCTTAGCCGATCAGATGATTTTGGGGGATTTTGAGCATAGAGCTGCTCAAATCTTTCTGCGTGCTACCTGATTCGGCTTAGCTGATCAAATGATTTTGGGGGATTTTGAGCATAGAGCTGCTCAAATCTTTCTGCGTGCTACCTGATTCGGCTTAGCCGATCAGATGATTTTGGGAGATTTTGAGTATAGAGCTGCTCAAATCTTTCTGCGTGCTACCTGATTCGGCATTATGTCGATCAGATGATTTTGAGCATAGAGCTGCTCAATCTCTTCGTGTGCTACCTGATTCGACTATGGAGTGTAAGGCATAAAGCGGCTCAGTCAATCAGACAATTCTCAAAACCTACATAGAGCATGCATACATCCATCATGATGTTCTTTATGATAGAACGGTATCATAAACACATAGGGTGCATTTCTGATAATAGGAAAAGTAACGTGACTCGGGATCATCACGTTTGGGAGCATAAGATATAAAATTGCATGAGCATGTGCATCACGATAAGATAAGAGCATTCATCTGTGTGACTACCTGCGTTTGTGTATCATTGTCCCTTACCCGAACTACGTCCTGATCTGATTCCCATTGGGATACGTAGGCAGCTCACGTTTGAGCACGACCAGCATTTGGCTATCTGCGCGCCCGATTTCGCAACGCACTTTTGTTTTTACCTGGATTCGACTATTTGGTCAAAGGCTTGTCTTTCACACAGGCTTTGACATTCGCTTATGATACGCGTTGCTTCACGAGCTCTGTCAAAGAGGGGCAAACTGTAGACACCCCAATTTTGACCAAATGTCAAATCTAGGGATTGGTTACCTCTCAAAAGACCGATGATGACAATGGCCGGTTACATTCGAAGATTTTCCAGAAAATTCAAAATCTTCAATTGATTCTTCAAGGCAAATTTCAAAATTAAAAATAGAAAATATAAAAAGGAGAAAGAAGAGAGAGAGTTTGGGTATTCGGGAGAAACCCGAACAATGAAGAACGTGTGAGAAACACAGTCTGGGAACCAGTTTTTAAGAGGATAAGATAAAATAAAAAAAAGAAGTTCTTTTGAAAGAGATAGGAGGACAAAATAAATAAATAAAAAATCTTGGAAAAGGAGAAAATACAAAAAGAGAGTAGTATATTTAGATGTATACCATGCACATGGTTGATACCATGCACATGGGGGATCTTAATTCAAATATATATATACATAGAATAAAAGAATTTTGGTTTACACCAACATATCTTTTGAAAATTAAAAAGTAGAGCAAAATTCAGTTAGCCCCGGCACCCGGAAAACCCGGCGGCACTCACTGAGTGCCTCCCGGCACTCAGCGAGTGCCGCCCGGCACTCGCTGAGTGTCGCCTGGCACTCAGCGAGTGCCGCCGGATGCCGTCGTTTGCCGCTGGCTGTAACAGACTGCTTTTCTCACATGTTCTAGAAGAAATCTTTTCACATGGGTCTCCACCCGAATTTACCTATCTATCCCTGGATTAATGGCCTATATAAACAAACTTTCATCTTCATTTTTAGAGAGACTGGAATATACTTGGAATATACTTGAAATCAACACATATACTTGAATTTAGAGAGAGAGAGAGATACAAAATCATATAGAGAGAAGAAGAATTTCTTGAAGAAACTTGAAGAATTTGAAGAACTTTGAAGAAAATCTTGGAAGATCTTCACAAGAAGTTGAAGAATCCCTTGAGGTTTTAGAGGTAACCTCTCAATCACTTGATAGAATTAGGCCATTCAATCACAAGTTCATAGTTCTAGGAACTTTACACATTTTCAAAACCTCTCTTCTTACCTCATTTCATCACATACCACTTAGAACTTGTGATTGCATCTCATATTATTTCATTGATTTGGATCTAATTGATGCCTTTGGTTTAAAATAAATTCAACTTTGAAGATTTGTGTTCTTAGTTTTCTAAGTAATCTTTGATTTTTCTTTATTTATATTTCATCCAAAAGGTTCATGAGGTTTTCCATATCTTATTGAACCTCTTTGGGTATGATTCCTTAATTTCCTATGATCTTATGATCCATATGGAGATTAGAATGAGTCATATAATTAGTGAGATTCAAGTCTTAATCCATGACTTGAACCTCTTTATTAAGAAATCTTATGGAATCCTTACTATATTCTCATGAGGTTTGAGTAGATGTTAATTATATTTAGTCTCCAATGACCATCAAATGGTAGGGGAAAATGTGTTAATTCAAGTTTATTCCCATGGCTTGGACTAATCCTTCTCTTAGGTTTTGAGAAGTCTTTCATACTTCATCTAGAACCTATGAGCATGTATGTCTATAATTCCAATGACCATCAAATGGTAGGAGTGATAAGTTGAATTCAAACTTGGATCCATAGGTTTGAGTTCTTTATTTGAGGATTTTGTGAAGTTCATTTCAATACTTCATTAAGATCCATAAGTGTAGTATGCCTCATAGTCTTCAATGACCATCAAATGGTAGAAGAAGTAGTTTGGTTTGAGCCCCAACTTCATGTTCTAATAGTTGAGGCCAATCAATAAAGTTGAACTAGCAAAATGAAACAGCGGGTTCATAAACTGTTTTTGATCAAAGATTTTTAGTTCAAGATCTAACCGTTGGAATCGAATGAAACCAACGGGAAAATGTCAATAACACATCGTTTTACCACTGTGATTTTTGTTTTAGAAAGATCTTGTAATTAGAAGGGTTGGATCATGGTTTTTGTGAGCTAATCATAATCTGTCCAGAGTTTTAAAATACTTTCAGAATAGTAAGTCTGTTTTGAAATTAATAAATCAGAACCTTAAATAAGTTTTTGGGGTCTCAAATAATTTTTTATAAGTACCTTAATGTGTTAGGAAGGTACCCTAAAAAGATCTGAGTGTTTCTCATTTTTTTACTATTTTTAGAAAATCATACAAGATCTCTGGACAGAGAGTTGCAAAATCCTGAGTGAGGTCTAGTATTTTCAGTATTCCCGGAGATCTAACCGTTGAAACCTTGATTTTCTTTTTGGGTTAGAAACTAGACTCACAGAGGCATAACATATCCAAAAATCATTAAGATCTAACTATTGAAAGTATTTTATTCCTATTTTTGAATGTCTGGTCTGCTCTCTGTAAATCACAAAAAAACTGCTACTGTTTTTTGTCTAATCTTATTTATTTTAACTCAAATGGTCTCCTAATGTCTTCAGACCCAAACCATGTTTTGAATAATGATAATTTAGATTAAATCCAGAGGCTTAGTGATCCAAATTGGTGAATAAATTCACATCTCATTCTTATTTATATTCATGCATTCATTCATACATATTCATATTCATAAGTAGGACTTATCTCTTGTCTAAATTGTATCTAATTGAACATGACTTAGGATTAATTAATCTTTGATATTACTCTTGTCTAAGGCATGTGTACTAACCTTTGTTTTGTAGCGCATTTGAGGTACAATTTCTCATCCCTTCCTTAATTTAATTCATTTCTTTGATTTATATTGATTTTCGACTCCATGTGCGACACCTTAGCCTAGGTTTTGCCTTATGTGTATATATGTGTTAGAGACCTTTCTTAGGTTTATTTTTGCATGCATTGCACATTTGATATTCGCGGCTGGATCCCGGGTATGTTTTCTAGTTCTCTATTGCATATCATGATGTTTGCTAGTTGAATTACGTGGCTTATGAATGATATTTTGTCGTTAGTAATTTTACACCCTTTTGACATGCTTTTGTGATGTATATGTATATATGTATTAGTTGAGGGCATGCTTAGATTAATAAATTTGATTAAAAAAAGGATGTTGAGTAGAGGCCTATCGTGAGATAGGGTGAAAGGGGGTGTTTTAGTCCGTCGGGCTCCTTCCCCTTTCATTCCATAATCCCCGGACCCAGTTTATCTTTGGTTTCGCAAAAGATCAGTTTCCTTTAAAATGGTTTCTTAATTTTTCCTTAAAAAATTAAGTGGCGACTCTTTGAATTTGGAAAAATGTTTTAAAAGTGGGTAAAAAGAATAAACCTGCGATATCCACAGTGCCCAACTACCAAAATGGCTCATCCATCTCGAAATTAAGCACTCCAACGGACGAGCCATCACGCTCGGCAAAAATGGAGAGCCCAAATTTAAGAGCCATTTTGCAGAGCATGGAGGGGGAGAGGGAAAAAATGGCGCCGGCACTGTTCATGACCGTTGGTCTCCAACGGATGGATTCCAATGACTATGAACAGTGTTATATTCAAATCAAAACTCAAATTCTTCCTATAAATTGAAAGATTTCACTCAAGCTTCCACAAATTCTTCTGTGTACATTCTATATTTTGAGAGATATATATAGATATATATATATATGTATATATATTTTTGAGAATCAGTGAAGAAGAAGAAGAATAAACATACATTTGTACTCAAATATTTATCCTCCATCTCGATCCCTTCATAGTCTCGGAGCTTCTGCCTCTCTCTTCTCTGCATGAGCCTTTCTGCGTGAGCCTCTCTCTCTCTCTCTCTCTCTCTCTCTCTCTCTCTCTCACTCACTTCAACGTTCCAAACAAAGAAGCAGTTGAATGAAATAGGGTTAAATAGGGTTAATATGTGTATGGGCTATGGGCTTTTTAAATGTAAAACATGTTTAGGTTTAGGGTTTGGGCTTGGCTTGGGTTGTGGGTTGGGCTTAATTAAAGTATATGTATTAATATAATCTAGTTAATTAAGTGTTCTCTAAAAAAAATTCTAGTTAATTGTATTTATTTTATATTTTAAGATTTTTTTTATTGTTAGTTATAATAAAATAATTTGGGTTTAAGCATTCTTTTTAAACATTTTTTTTTTCTAAGTATTGTTTTAGTTATTCTAAAATCATATTATTTCTTTTGAGTCACTATATTAATTAATCATTTGTCATTTTGCAGATGGATTCAGATTCCAATTATTATTCTAATTTGTTAACCAGCGACTTCCCAGAAGTGTGTGAGCAAATCGATGAAAACAATGATGTTGTTCAATCTGAAAAGGCTAGCGAACTCAGTACTACATCAAAAAAATCACAACGAGCAAAAAGTTTCTATCGAAAAGAGGACATTTTGCTAGTATCTAGATGGCTTTAACACAAACAAAGATGCAGTCACAAGCAACGACCAACAACTCGGCTCCTTTCGGAAGAGAATACATGATTATGTTATTACTCATGGAGGTGGTCAATACGAACGTACCCAAACATCTCTCATGAATCGTTGGTCTGATATTAATTCAAAATGTGCCAAGTTTGTTGGATACGTTAGTCAAGTTGAAACAAGGAATAAAAGTGGAGAAACTCATCCTGGAAAGGTAATAATTATATTCTTAATATAGTTGCATTATATTTCTATTATTAAATACTTTGATATAATCCAATAATGATTGTATGTATTTTTCAGTTGGACGACGCACGAGAATTGTACATGTCATTTCTTAAAAAACCATTCCCATATGAACATTGTTGGGAAATATTAAAGAACGAGCGCAAATGGTCTGATAACCAATCTCAAAAACGGCAAAAAAGTAATAGCGACGCGAGTCCTGCTGCGTCTTCTCCTGCAACTCCCCAATCGGTTAACATGGAGGACGACAATGAAAACCCCTCCTACAATGTTCGGCCAATGGGAAGAAAGGCTTCAAAGGAAAAGCTAAAGAAGAAAATTTGCGACACAAATGTTGAAGAGACGCCATCGTCTCGGGTTTTAGAAAAATATAGACAACAAAATTTTGAGTTCGAAAGTGCAAAAGCAGAAAGACAAGAAAGAGCATTAGCTCAACATGATAGACAATTACAGCTTGAGGAACGACTATACAACGAGCGCATAATGCAAACAGACACAAGCGGAATGGATCCGACAGTGGCTGAGTATTATAACAAATTGAAGATGGAGATTTATGCAAAGAAGAGATTTAATTTCTAGTACTTGTGGGATATAATCAATATTATTTTACTTTTGTGGAATGTAAGAAAATTGTAGTTCTTTAATTTTAATGAATGCATTATCATATCGGTGGCTTTAATGGATACTTTATAGTGGATAGATTTTCTTTATTTTGTTGGGTTCAACAAACAAAAAATTAAATTAAAAATAGGAAAATACACCAAAAACAAATAAACATAGAGGCAAATACACAAATAAACACACCAACATTAAAAAAAAAAAAAGCACACCAGGATTTAAAAAAAAAAAAAAGCACACCAACATAAAAGGAAAAAAAAAAAAAAAAAAAAAAACACACCAACATAAAAGACCAACCAAAAAAAGCACACCAACATCTTCCTACTCTTGGCCATGTCGCTGTCACAAGTGCTCAACAAAGATCCGCTTGAAGTTGAGAATGGGTTCTTTTATCTCTGATTTGGTGGTGTTTTTGAATAAATTCTGCTAGTTCCTGCCTAGTGTTGCGCAAAATTGATACAGGCGTATTTGCCTCACTTCCATCGAAGTCAACATCCCCAGCACTTCCTTCGTCCTCAATGATCATGTTGTGCATTATTATGCACGCCTTCATTATGTTTGCAAAAGTTTCTTCATCCCATAAACGTGCTGATCCACGGACGATAGCAAAACGTGCTTGAAGCACCCCAAATGCTCGTTCTACGTCCTTCCTTGCTAACTCTTGCTCAGCAGCAAAGTGTTGGTTTTTTCTGCCTTGTGGACATGATATTGTTTTCACAAGTGTTGACCAGGTCGGGTATATTCCATCTGCTAGATAATAGCCCATTGTGTACTCGTTCCCATTAATTGTGTAGTTGACTGGAGGAGCACGTCCTTCGGCTAGTGCAGCAAAAACAGGAGATCGCTCTAAAACGTTGATATCATTAAGTGATCCCGGCATCCCAAAAAAGGCATGCCATATCCATAAATCTTGAGAAGCCACAGCTTCCAAGATAATGACCAGTATATATTCCTTTCCAAGATAATGACCAGTATACATTCCTTTCCATGCATTGGGACAATTCTTCCACTTCCAATGCATGCAATCAATGCTTCCCAACATTCCAGGGAAGTCGCGTTGTTCCCCGACTGCTAGTAATCTAGCAATGTCACTGGTGTTTGGTTCTCTTAGATACACATCACCAAAGACTGTGACAATCGTTCTCACAAACCTTCTCAGACTCTCAATTGCCGTACTTTCTCCAATTCGCACATATTCGTCCATAGAATCTGCTGGAGAGCCATAGGCAAGCATTCTCAACGCAGCTGTTATTTTCAGAAGTGAAGACAAGCCGTGAACACCGACATCATCTCTTCTTTTGACAAAATATGGATCACCTTGTTCCACCTCATTGACAATTCGACAAAACAAAGAACGATTCATTCGAAACCTTCGTCGGAATAGATTGTTAGGAAACACCGGATTTTCTGAGAAATAGTCTTGATATAATCTTTCATGACCTTCAACTCTACCACGATCAATGACAACATGGCCTGGAATAGAGCCACAACGGCGTGTATTTTGCCTTCGACTTTCTACTAGCTCATCTTCTATCACCACATTTGCTAATGACTCAAACTCATCATCTGATACATCATGGATGTCTTCCAAAATTTTAGGAAAAGGAAGCATAGTATATGAAAGAGAGAAATTGAATTGATAATGGTGAAAAGTGTAGAAGGGGGATGGATTAAAACATAGGTGATAGCACTCATATTTATAGACAGATTTGGGTGAATTTTGAATTTTCAAAATTGGCAGTTAAAATTTTAATTTATATTTGAGCGGCAAAATTTGAATTTTAAAAGATTTGGTGGTTAAATTTTTAATTTATATTTGAGCGGCAAAATTTGAATTTTAAAAAATTTGGCAATTTTTTCGATATTGAATCACATTTTGGTAGCTTTTAAAATTTTGAATTAACAAATTTTGGCGGGAAATTTCAAATTTCAAATTTAGGTGGGGCGGGACAACTTTTGAATTTCAATTTACCGGATTATTTTTAAAATTTGAATTTTCATTTCATTTCTAGAAGTGTATAATTATTTGAATGAAAAATATAGAAAATACAAAAAGTAAAGAAATGCCTAGTCATTATGACTTGTGTGGTTGGAGTAGGTTTGATAAAATGCCTAGCCATTTTACTATTCAACAAGCCAAATTAAGTTTTGGCTAGCCCTTTTGCCTTTTATCCTTGGAGTTGCCCTAATATGGCCCAAATATTATATTTGCATAGTGAATTTTGCATAACCACTGCAGTCATGTTACGCATTTTGATTATCCATATCAATTTTATCACTTTTTTGGATTTAAAGCACACTTTGATTTATCCACTTCAACGATAATATTTCTAACGGCTATATTGCAACGATCATATTTTAACGGCTATAGTTACCTTCAATTTCCTCTTCTGCTCTTGACTTTAAAAATCCAATAGTTGAAGATAAAAATTATCAAACAGGAAAAATCAAAAAGTTGAAAAAGGTGAGAGAAGAGATTGGGAGTAGAAGATTGAGTTTCATTTATATCACCATAGTTGATTTTTATAGTTCAATGGCACTCCGTAGTATTTGAATTGGAACCAAATTTTTTTAAAAAATGATCGTTGCATGGACTGAGACTGTGTAGCTGCAGTTGGTTTGGCAACAAAATTTTTTTAAAAAAAAAAAAAAAAAAAAAGAGACCGTTGGTTGGGACTGCCAACGACGACTGCCTTTTTGGCTGAGAAGAGATCACAGCCGTCCACTAACTTGGGGCAGTTTAGACTATTCGATTTCCTCAAAACCATCACCCACGCTCTCTGCTCCCTATTCCCTACTCCAACCCAGGAGAGGTTTTTGTGTACCTGGGTACCCAAAAATTTCTCCCAACCCAGACATTTCTCTCTTTGCTCTCAAACTCTCTCACTAACACCTAGGCCTGGCAAAATAGTTTTGGATGTCCCAACCCATCCAAGCTAACCTGAAGAATAACCACGTTGGACCTGGCAAAAGTCATTGTGGGTTGAAAATGTGTTGAACAAATAAAATGTATAGTTAGAAAATGGGTTGAAAATAGTTAACCATTTAATAACCATTTTATTTTTTTGTTTTAGTATAAGAATTTTTTTGTGTTCATTTTAAAGAAAGAAAATAAAAAATGTGTTTGGTAACTTTGTTTTGTTTTTTAAAAGAGAGAAAAGAAAACAAAAAAAATGCGTTTGGTAAACTACATTTTTTGTGTCAAAATTTTATAACTACTTAGTAAAATGACTACTTTGCCCTTGAAACTTCTAAATGTCATAATATGTTAAAAAAAATTAGAATTTAACGTCGTCAAAGTCTAGAAGCTCATATTATTATGAAAACCATTTTGGAATCTAAAAAATATATACGTCGTAAAATGACCAAATTGCCCTTGGAGCTTACATATAAAAAGTTAACATTGTTAAAATCATCAATTAATACGGAGTGATCAACCCCTAGGTTTTTCGACGTTCTGGATCCAATGGTAGGGTCCATTTGGCCTGAATATATTTGTAAAATGACTATTTTGCCCTTTAAATTTCATAATGTCATAACTTGTTAAGACTAAACTAGAATTGAATGCCGTCAGAGCTATGAGGTCATATTTAGGATAAAGAACATTGGGGACCTAAAAAGTACATATATGGTAAAATAACCAAATTGCCCTTGGGGTTTACATATATGAAGTTAACATTGTTAAAGTCTTCAAATAATACAAAGTGGCTTACTCCGAGGTTTTTTGACATTCTGAATCCAATGGTGTGGTCCATTTGACCTAAATATATTTATAAAATGACTATTTTGCCCTTAAAACTTTAAAATGCTATAACTTGTTAAAATAATATCAGAATTAACGTCGTCAAAGCTTGTGAACTCATATTATTATGAAGAACATTCTGGAACCTAAAAAGTATTAGATCATAAAATGACCAAATTGCCCTTGGGGCTTACATATAAGATGTTAACATTGTTAAAGTCATCTAATAATACGGAGTGACATATCCCAATGTTTTTCGACGTTTTGGATCCAATGACAGGGTCCATTTGGTCTAAATCTATTTGTACAATGACTATTTTGCCCTTCAAATTTCAAAATTCCATAACGCATTAAGACTAAACTAGAATTGAACGTCGTCAGAGCCTGTGAGCTCATATTAAGATGAAGAAAATTTGAGGACGTACAAGTATACATATACGGTGAAATGACTAAATTGCTCTTGGAGCTTACTTGTAATAAGTTAACAATATTAAAGTATTAAAATAATACGGAGTGACTTACACTAACATTATTCGACATTCTAAATCCAATGCAGTGGTCTATTTGACCTGAATACATAAGGGAAACATGATTATTTTACTCTTAAAAATTCACAATACCATAACTTGTTAAGATTAAATCAAAATGCCTAAAAAGTACATAGATTGTAAAATGATCAATTCTGGTTAAATCTTAACAAGTTATGGGCTTTTAAATACATAAGGTCAAAATAGTCATTTTACCAATATATTTATGCAAATATAGCTCGGCAGTAGATTCAGAATGTCGAAAATCTCGGGCTAGATCACTATGTATTATTTGAAGACTTTAACAATGTTAACTTCTATATGTAAGCCACAAGGGCAATTTGGTCATTTTACGATCTATATACCTTTTAGGTTCCTAAATGTTCTTCATAATAATATGAGTTCACATGCTTTGACAACGTTAAATTCTGATTTTATTGTAACAAGTTATGGCATTATAAAGTTTTAAGGGCAAAATAGTCATTTTATAAATATATTCAGGTCAAATGGACCACACCATTGGATTCAGAACGTCGAAAAATCTCGGAGTAAGCCACTTTGTATTATTTGAAGACTTTAACAATGTTAACTTCGTATATGTAAACCCCAAGGGCAATTTGGTCATTTTACCATATATGTATTTTTTAGGTCCCCCAATGTTCTTTATCCTAAATATAACCTCACAGGCTCTGACGACGTTCAATTCTAGTTTAGTCTTAACAAGTTATGACATTTTGAAATTTAAAGGGCAAAATAGTCATTTTACAAATATATTCAGGCCAAATGGACCCTACCATTGGATCCAGAACGTCGAAAAATCTAGGAGTTGACCACTCCGTATTAATTGATGATTTTAACAAAGTCAACTTCTTCTATGTAAGCTCTAAGGGCAATTTGGTCATTTTATGACGTATATATTTTTTAGATTCCAAAATGGTTTTCATATTAGGATGATTTCATAGGTTCTGACGACGTTCAATTCTAGTTTATTCTTAACAAGTTATGGCATTTTGAAGTTTGAAGGGCAAAACAGTCATTTTACAAATAGATTCAAATCAAATGAACTCTGTCATTGGATCCAGAATGTCGAAAAACCTTGGGTAGGTCACTCCGTATTAATTGATGATTTTAACAATATTAACTTCTTATATGTAAGCTCTAAGGGCAATTTGGTCATTTTACCATGTATATGCTTTTTAGCTCCCCAAATGGTCTTAATATTATAATAAGTTCATAGGCTCTGACGACGTTTCATTCTAGTTTAGCCTTAACAAGTTATAGTATTTTGAAGTTTGAAGGGCAAAATAGTCATTCAATTTTCTTTTTTTTTTTTATTTATAAAAAATTAAAATTTATTTTTTTCCAAAATTTTTTTAATTGAATTTTTTTTAAAGAAGAAAATAGTAAAAAAAAAAAATTCAAAAAAATAATGGTAATTTTGGTCGGGTTGGCAAGTCAACCCGGGTCAACCCATATTTGACCTATATTTTCATGGGTTATAAATAGTTTTGAAATCATTTTGACCCAACCCATATTTACCCATATCCAACCAATTGCCAGGCCTATAATACCAAGTCCAAGGGAAAGAATATGCGTTGCATTCCCTTTAAATTTAAGAAATTTATCTTTTTACATGTAAATTTTTGACAAATTATAGTTCAACTTACACTTTTTCTTTTTCTTTTTTTCTTTTTTATCTTTTCAGTTTAATCCCTTCTTTATAAAATTCTGGCTCTGTTGGCCTTGGCTCAAGTTCTAGAGCATCCACTCTTAAGAATGTCAAAGCATCAAATCCTACATGATATGTTTAACACAAGTTTTGAAAATATCTCCACCCTTTATGCCAAAAGTCTAGGTGACAATTGACATCAATTCTCATATGTTAAATTTGACATATGATAAAGTGATGTCTTTTATTTCTCTTGACTATTTCATTAATGAGTCCCACTATAAAGCATATTAAATAGAGCTCTTATTGAAAGTATTTTTGCTCACCAAAAAACTACTCACTCAATTGGGAGAGTAAAAATGTTCTCGTTTAAAAAAATAAAAATAATAAAAACTGAGTAATATTACACCCCACAACCTTTTTCACAACCTTTTCCACAACCATACATCATGGTCTTTGATTTCTGTAAATCCCATGAGGTCCCACATAGATCTCACATGGGATCCACTGAAATCAAGGACTAAAATGTGTAGATTGTGGAAAAGGTTGTGAGTATAGTATTTTGTTAAAAAAATTTGCTCTCGTTCTTGTTGGGAGAAGGTCTTAATAATGTATCCCACTATAGAAACAAAAGAAAATACTTTTGCTCACTAAAAAAATGGATCACCAATGTTCGTCCAAGCATTTCCAAGCATCAATGGAAGACTGAGTGAGTATTAATGAACCATTTTTTTGAGTGAACAAAAATACTCTCAAAACAAAAATAGTAAAATCAACAATTACATGTCGGGTGGAGTTTTTGTTTGTAGGATATTAAATGGGAATATGTCAAATTGAAATAAAAGACTAAAATGTGTACCACGTGTCATGATGGAGAAGCTACTTGGTGCGCCTTTCTACCAAAACACTAACAGGATGCAAATGTTCTTTTTTTTTTGCTAAATGGATTTCAATAAAGCAGAAACAAAGGAACAAGAAAAGAAAGCAAAGAGTCACACTCCCCCTTGATTTCATTCCTCAAGCACAGAAGAAGGAATGTCCTTAATCAGAATGGACCCAAAAAAAGAAGAAATCACGAAGTGAAAGCTCACCTAATGAAGCCACGTCCTATATTGTGTAATCGTTTTTCCTAACTTTTAACATGTACATTAGTTATTTATTTATTTATTTAATTTATGTTAAAAAGATTAGCTATTTTAAGTTTCCAAATAAAATTACTCATGGTCAGTGGGAGAGCGTTTTATGTATTCGAGTAGACTAGCTGCATCACTAATTATTTAACATTTATTTTTTTATTAGTCAAATTTATCTAGCTAAAAATAACTCTCTATATTCTTTCTTTAAATCTCAAATTTTCAATCTTCCATTATTTAGCAACGGCTTAGTTTTGTTGGTAAAAAAAACTCTTAATATCATGCTCATATTAGTATTCGAATCTTTGCCCCCTTCTCGGATCCAAGCTACTTTAGATCCAAACACCTATGTACTTATACGAGACCATTATACCAAACTATCCAAAAAAAAAAAAAAACAAACAATATTTCATTATTTAATTGGCACAAATTCAACTATAAAAAATATAATAAATTAAAATAACTAAATAAAATAAAATAAAACATTGTTAAAATCGTAGGTTAAATAGTGTATAGATCTAAAGTAGCTTGCTACACACAATTTCACTGCCCAGTCAAATTTAGCAATACAAAAGAAATTTAATTCCTAAAACGTGGCAGACTAACGAATGTCAACCATAGACTGTTTAATTGTCCAACCCCCCCCCCCCCCCCCCCCCCCCCCCCAATTGCTATGAAGTAATGTTAATATTAGTTAGAGCATCTCCAGTGGGCTACCAAATTCACTACCAAAGTCATAAAATGACAGCTCAACAAATTTAACCCACTCCAATGCAAGGTCAAATGCTCTATCAAAAAATGACAAAGTCATTTACATTGTCAAATTTGAGAGCTCAAATGACTTTTGTCAAATGAATGGGCCCCACAAATATTTGCAATACCAACAGATACATTTTGTGTTTGTACTTTTATACCCTTCCAAATGTCTATAAATTAAAAACTTGAATCCAATTTTTATATTGTGCTCTCTTGTCCAATTTTATTATTATTTTTTTTTTCCTTACAATGGTTGGTGGAGTGTCACCCAAGATCCAATTGTTGGTAACTTGCAGTCACAAAATAATTGAGTGTCTCCATCTCCATAATTATGTTTTTTTTTTTTTTTTTAATTATTTTTTTATGATTAATGAAAATGTTAAGTTCTTGTTGAATTCATTAAGCCGTAGAGATTCATAGATTAACATTTTATTACAAACATGCATACTAGCATTTAGCAGTATTGTAGGTGAAAGTTCATGACTAGGAGAATGGCTATTGATCCAAAATTTGGTAGTTTTGATGAAATCTACCATTGGAGCAGTATTGTCAAAATATAGCTTTTTGGTACTATAGCAGTGTCAAATTATAACTTTGAGATGGAAAAAATAGCTTTTTGCATTAGAGATGCTCTTAGTTTAATATTAGTCCAGTTTTTCAAACTCTTTGCTTTAAATGCAAGCATGCAATAATACTCCCTTTAAGCCATGGGTTTTTACGTAAAATCACCAAGCGTGCACTTTCACATGCCAAGGTGACCGTTAAGCCAGCCCACCCCAAAGCCCACACTAAACAATAGATCGCGACGTTTGATCTCTACGATCGGACGGCTATGATTCACTAGCCGTTGGTTTTGAAAATGTAAAAGAGCATGTGCGGACATATATCCGCTGTTTACGACTCAATTTCGCTTATCCGGTTCCTATTTTCTTCTGGGTTTTCTTCTTTTCCTCATAATGACCCAAAGAAGAACCAGTAGACTAGAGAGAGAGATTTAGGTGTACATTAGAGAGAGAGAGAGAGAGAGAGAGAGAGAGAGAGAGACTTCAAGATCTATCACTACACTGCTCGTTTTGATGGTGATTTCTGAGTAGTTTGTCCCCTCTTCTTCAGGAATATCACAGACTTTTTCGGTGGATTGTTAACTTGTTTCATAGGAATCAAAACGGAGTTTTAGAAGGATCTTCATTTTTGCAGGTTTTCTTTTTGATTTTACGATCTGGGTTTTGTTTTACGATCTCCGTTCTTGACATATGTTCAATAAATTCTATGTTCTTCATCTCTGATTTTGAATTCTTTGGGTGATCAGAGGTTTGAAGCTAGATCTTTTTGTTCTTTCGTGCTGATCTTGCAGATTATCAATGGCTGGGTCAGATGAGAACCACCCGGGCGTGATCAGGCCCGCAAATGTTCAAGGTTAGTAAGTTGCATTTTTTAATTTTAATGGGTTGGTGAATATGCAGACAACCCATTTGATTTTATACATATATGTTTAGATTTCAGCTATAGAACCCTAATTTAAGAAAACGGAATTTAATTGATCATCATCTATATGGGGTTTAGGGCACGTAGGCGGGAAGTTTGCGACAGGGATGGGCCAAAACCGCAGAGCTTTGAGTACAATTAATCGCAACATCCTTGGAGCTCCACCTTACCCATGTGCAGTCAACAAGAGAGGGGGCTTATCAGAGTAATTTCTAAAACCCTATTGTGTTTGATCTTTATTGCTTTAACTTCCCCTTTTGTTACATAGTTTATCAAATCTTTTCAATACTCATTGTAGCACTTATCACTTTTAATACTCAGAAAACATGCAACTTTTGATAAGAACCTGCCCATTCCGCCTCATCGACCAATTACTAGGTTAGTAACTGACATTGTTGTTGTTGTTGTTGTTGTTGTTTTTTCATTTTGTTTGATCCAAAGAAATTAGTGTTTGGTTTCAAAAAGTTATGGTCTGATTGCTTTCTATTTTTATTCTTGATGTTTCTTTAGGAAGTTTGCTGTACAATTGGCCAGCAAGCAGCAACCAGTACCTAAGGTATTTTCTTTTGAACACAGTATTAGAAATTAGAACTACTTCTATATAGGTTTGGTATCAGAATTTGGGTTGGTAATTACTTACTACATAAATGAATAGGAAACAAAGAAATCAGTCCAATCAGTGCCAACGCCGAATGAATTGGAGGATTGTACCCTTATAGATGTGGATGTGCCTATGTTTGTGCAGCACACTGAAGCAATGATGGAGGAAATAGATCGAATGGTAATGTCTTGAACTACTGTGAATATTACTGTTTTGGAGCTTAGTATTCAACTGTTTCTATTCAGGGTTTCATTACATGTCTTATTTTTATGTAGGAGGAGGTAGAAATGGAAGACATAGCTGAAGAGACAATAGTGGACATAGACAGCAAGGATAAGAGTAACCCTCTTGCAGTAGTTGAGTATATTGACGATATACATGCCTACTACAAGAAAGTAGAGGTGATGTTCATTTCCTAATTTTTTTTTCTTTACATTTCAAAATTTTAACTGTATTTTTGTCTGTTGATTTCCTATTTTTTTCCCCTACATTCGAAAATTTGACCATATCTTTGTCACATTATATGGGAATTATTGTGATGTCTAACTCTATTGCTGGATTTGATTGCACTTGTTGTATAGTGATGTTCATTTCCTAATTTTTTTTTTCTTTACATTTCGAAAATTTAACAGTATTTTTGTCTGTTCATTTCCTATTTTTTTCCGCAACATTTCGAAAATTTGACCATATCTTTGTCACATTATATGGGAATTATTGTGATGTCTAACTCTATTGCTGGATTTGATGCACTTGTTGTATCGATGCATTAGATCATATTTAACATGCTATTCAGTTTTGTCACTGAAGTTTTTAAATTCGTGTCCTTCCTCCGGAATATCTGTCTGTCATCGACTGTCATCCAACAGTATTTGATTCTATTTTGAATTCTCAACCTACACTTTTTCACTTCAAAAATGTTTGTTTGGGCACTTGGAGCAGAAATAATGCTGGAGGTTTGTTTGGCAACTCCAAACCCGCCTACCATACTTGTAATAAGTTAGAGCATCTCCAATGCAAAAAGTCATTTTTTTTCATCTTAAAGCTATAATTTGACACTGCTACATTACCAAAAAGTTATATTTTGACAATACTGTTCCAATGGTAAATTTCATCCAAACTGCCAAATTTTAGGTCAACTAATATTCTCCTAATCAACTTTCAACTACCATTCTCAACTACCATTCTTCTTCTATCAACCATTCTCAACTACCATGCTAGTATGAATGTTTGTAATAAAATGTTTATCTATGAATCTCTACGGCTTAACAAATTCAATAAAAACTTAACATTTTCATTAATCATAAAAAAAAATAATAAAAAAAAAATAAAAATAAAATTACATAATCATGGAGATGGAGATGGAGATGGAGGAAGAGGAACACATTAGAGGTTGAACGTGCAAGTAATTTGGCATAAATCTCATCTTTTCGTAGCTCATAATAAGCTTTTGTCCGAGGGTCTATATTGGAGGTGTCAATCATCATAATCATATCATCTCTCTCTCTCTCTCCTTCGCTTCTGTCTCTTCTTGCTCCCTCTTATTCATTTGCCCCATTACTCTAACTTTTCTTTCTTCTATATCGACCTTCTTAATTCTATAGTCACTTGCTTGTTTGTTGAATTCCTCCATCAAATCACAAAAACGGGTGTCGGAAGTTTCTGCTATCTTGCTTTTCCTTCGTGCTTCCTTCTCCGCTTTTCTCCTTGGGGAGTCAACAGCACTTCCAATTGGATCTTGATCAGAGTCGAGAGAAATCGGCGTATGACTTTAATACTATGCTCCAAGATTGCCCAACAATGATCTAAAGTGAAATGTTTTTTCTTATTTGCATGGTACAGAACTTTGACTTTAACAACCTACAGAAAGGAAAAAATAAAATTAGATATGTCATACAAATTACTCTAAAAAAATTAATTGAGCTAGATTGTCAACATCACTTACCAAGTCCACAAGATTGTTTCCACTTTTTTGCATATTTTCAATTTGTGTAAGGCAACCATGAAATTTATTGCAACACTTCATGATTATAATAAATCGAGCTTGGATAGAACTTTGTGATCGTGACGTTCGATCGTTCGTGCTCTCGATATAATTTTGGAATACTCGATTCCAAAAATTATTTTGTGACTGCAAGTTACCAACAATTTGGATCTTGGGTGACACTCAACCAACTATGACAAATTGCTACATCTTGATCAACAGTAAATGCCTTTCCCCTCTTTGTGAATTGTTGATTGGTTTCCATTTTTTCTTCTAAAAAATTGTAAGGAAAAAAAAATAAAATTAGACAAGAGAGCACAATATAAAAATTGGGTTCAAGTTTTGTATTTATAGACATTTGGAATGGGGTATAAAAATAAAAGCACAAAAAAAAATAGCCGTTCAAAGCCGTTGATGTGACAAAAAAAAATAGCCGTTGCTCTGATAAAAAAAACAAACAATAGCCATTTGAAGTTGAAAGTTTGAGAAAAAATATGGGTAATACTTGGGGCACAACCTTCATACAACTTTCATACAACCTCCCCAAAAGATGTGTCTATCTCTTTCCTGTGTCACTGTGGGGTCCAGTGACATCACAAGAGAGATAGACACATCGTTTGAAGAGGTTGTATGAAAGTTGTATAAAGTTGTGTCTCAAATATTACTTATAGTCGTTGATGAGACACGTGGCATGGGCCCACGTTTTGTTCCGCAGAAAAGCATACAAGACATAGCCTTTGTGACTTTTGTTTTATTTGACAGTGTATGAGACCCACATTTGACAAAAATCATTTTAGATATCAAATATGATAATACAAATGGCTTTTTCATTTTTTGGTAGCGTCTTTAACCGTACATTGGAGTGGGTGAAAGTTAAAGAGTTGTCATTTTATGACTTTGAAAGTGTATTTGGTAGGTTAGATGGGTTGGAGTTACTCTTAACACCCATATTCCCAGCCATTTTGAATTTTGAAATTCAATCTCTCTCTCTCTCTTTTTCACTTCAATCTATCCCTCAGGACCCTCACAGTCACAGCCAAACCCAAACCCAAACCCTAAACCTTACCCCCATTCACACCATCACGTCGCCACCATCGCCGTCGCCTGCGTCGTTCGAGTAGATCCGGCTCCGGTTCCAGCTCCAGCTCCTTTAATATAACTCCCACTGCTTCTCCTTCTTCTTCATTTTTCAGGTACACTGTGTATGTGCGTGTCTCTGTGAACCTCTCTTTCTCCCAATCATCTCTGTCTTTATTTTCATTTTTTGGTCTTTGATTTACCATGCTTCCTACTTAAAACCCTGTCTACACACATACACACCCCATCCAAGGGGGAAAGCTACTGAGAGGGAAAATTTTAGGGGAAATTTCAAGGGGTCTATCTATTGTGCTTTAATTTGGGAAAATTTCAAGGGGTCTATCTAAAATTACTTGAGTCACCTAAGGTAAGAAAGACATATATATATATATATATATATTTTTTCAATTGGCATGAGTAGAGGGAAGTGCCTGTGATTACTATGTTTTGGGGGTTTTTAATTAGAGCAGTGAAAAATTCAGGAAAAATGCCACCTGAAAAGAAGCAAAAGACGGAGACTTTCACTTCTATGTATGTGATTCTGGATTTTAATGTTTTTTTTTTTATCCACAGGTAAAGCTGATATTGAGAAGTCAAGAGGATGCAGAGGCTGAGGTGCAGTTCATCTTCAAAGAAGGTTTAATTGTGTCAGTTCATCTTCAAAGAAGGTTCATCTTCAACTGAGGTGCATTATCAGGTGGAAGTAGCTTTTACCTCTCTCTAAAGTATGGACTTCCTGTCTAGACCTTCTCTCTCTCTCTCTCTCTCTCTCTAAAGTCTAATCTGCTTCTGTCTATTGAGTTCATTAATAAAGCACTTTGATTGCTGATCCCCAATTTTTCTCTGCATCAAAACAAAATAGATCTATAGCTCTTATGGAACTGATTTTTAGGGGTTTTGTTACAGGGATTTGGACTCCTCAGTCATGACTTTAGGCGTAAAAGCTTTCAGGTTGTGCATATCTCAAGAGCTGTCACCATCTTCCTCACACAGGTATTGCCTTCTATTTTTGTGCGTTGGCCTTTTTTTTTTCTTCAGTTTTCACTTAGTTTTCCTATATTCAAAAGTCCTAGAGTAATTTTAGGCACTCATTGCTCTCTCTCTCTAGACTCTCTCTCACACACACACACACACATTTGTTGATCTAGCATTATTTTTTCTTTGCTATTGAGCTATACACTTTGCATATATGGCATGTCTTCTTATGATTTGCACAAGTGTGTTTGAAGTGAGTTTCTAGAAAACAAAGCTAAGTCTTAGACAGTCTTACTCAGATGCACCTTCGTCTATTTCATGGCGTTTCTAAGAATTAATGCATAACAACTTATTAGATTTAGTCCACTCCCTATTTTATTTGTCCAAAAAAAGTTGATATGCTGGTGACTCTTATAATTTTTCCTAAGTTGCTTAATTCATGGCTGAAACTCGGAAAAGCTTATTATATGTTTGGTCTAAGTGCATTCAGTTTTGAGTGACTTTTGTTTCTAAACACATTTTTTATCATATTTATTTCAATAAAGACAGTTTGATATCAAATCCTTGAGTTTGTGCCATGTTTTAAATTTTAAAAATAATAGTTCATGGTTAGCTAAATTAGGGACTATGTTTAGATTATTCATTGATCCCTTTGTTAAAATCTGCAGAAAAGAAAAGAAAGAAAATGATAGTTCCTGGGAACGCATTGATCCCTTTGCTAAAATGCATTAGTTCACCTAATGTTTGGCCCATGGTCCCCACTTGAAAGAGACTATTCTTATGCTGATTGAGGTCCCCACTTGAGAAGTTTGTTTGAGGAACACAATCATTCATAGCATTAAGTTGAGGCACCCTTTTCCTATTTGTGCTGATTTTTTTGGCTACTGTAATTGATAGATTTGGGCTAATTATTTGATATTTGGACTTTGGAGGTACCTTTTGTTCATGTTTTTTTCTTAGGTGCACTTCTCTGATACAAGTCTTGCTAGATTTTGGATTGACTTATATATGTTAGTAGTCATGGGGTAAATTCAGTTGGACTCTATTTGTATTTGTACATACACAACTGTCGTGTTTTATGTGAGTAGTCTACACAAGAATTGAATTTTCACTCCCAAAATCCCAAAACACTTAGTTGTATTTCTATCCTCACTTTTTGTTGTTTAAGTACTCTGCTTTGAGCAAGCCAATTTTTTTGTTGTGCTTTCATAAGCTTTTGTATAATCTACTGAGGGGAAAAGAAACTGGGGAAGTAAAGCTATTATCATTGTTTTTCTTCTGTGTATACAATCATGGAGGAAAGAAGAATGCCCATTTCACTTCTCTAGCCAAGTAAGTTTTGATTACGTAACAAACACAATAAAGGGACTCATTTTTATTGTAATTTTTCTTATGAAGAGTTAGACGGCAATTTAGAAAAGCTATCAAACAGGCCCTCCAATTGCTCCAGGACAATTAATATATCATTATATGTACATCAATCTATGTGGTGTGTTTGTTTCGGTGTTTAGCAATGTTCTTTGGTGGTATCTGGTAGTGAATAGAATGTTAAGCCTTTTTAGGTGTTTACCTTCTGATTATGCTTGCAGTATGATTTTTTTTTTTTCTATTTCAAGATAGCATGCATGAGGAGGAAGAGTTACTGTTTTGTAGTCTTTAGAGTTAAAAACAGATATCATTGCATAATTAACACTTGAGCAAATCCTTTTTTTGGATCTTAGCCCTCCACTAATTTTGGACCATGTGAACTGTTGGATTGCTTAATCCTACGGCTGGCATGACGCAACCCACTAGAACTACACTACCTATGCGCAAACCACTGGATCTCAGCCCTTTTAATGTGAGATACTTTTAACCTCTCTCTCGCTGCATCTATTTGGGTAGGTGAATTTTTAGGACCTCAAACATTTGCTTGTATTTGGACAGTTTTAACTCCTCCGGATGTTGATTTGAAGTATTTGCAGATTTTCGAAATCGCTTAAGTATGGGGTGTTGAACCAAACTGTTCTTTCATCACTTTCAGATTTTCAACGGCTGTGTTTCTTCTTACGGCTGTGACCACCAATCCTTCTTAAAAAAAAAAAAAAAAGCCTTTTAACGCTTGCTCTCTAGGTAAAATTCCTAATTTTTCTTTGGTGATTTGTAAATGTTTTGTGTGCCTATATCTAATGTACCCACCCCTATAGTGCACGTTTTTTTTTTTTTTTGGTTAAACGGAATGAGTATAATGCATGGGTTTGAGTTCCGAGAAAACAGCTTTTTCTTGGCTATATCCTTGCTCTTTCTTGGCTCTTTTTCAGACCTAACTCTTTCCCTCTGCCTCACACTTTGCTAACACAGACTCAAACACATACACAGGGCACACCCAAACTCCAACATATGCTATTGTTGAAAGGTGGAAATTTAATTAGTCGTTTGCCATATTGAAAGTTGTAGTTGCATAAACAGAGAATTCTAAGGTTGTTTGGAAATTATTAAAGCAATACACAAGTGAGCAATGAGTATTAAAGCAATATCCTGTTTTTCATTTTTATTTTTGCTTATAACCTTCCTTTCATTGTTGTGGTCTCTTTTAACATCCTTTTCTGGCTACGTGGGCTCGAGCATTTTAATGTAGGCTTTATGTTTGCCTTTTTAGATTGAAGATGTAGTGGTAGTGTTGGTTTCTCTCTTCTACCGCTTCCTATGTTACCTGGACTCTCCTACTACCCCCAAGTACCCGATCCCCGTGTCCGACGCCCGTACCCAATTCGGACACATCCTCCACAAGTAATGTTGAAAAGGCAAGTAGAAGCTTAAAATTGTGGGCAAAGAGGTTTCTAACTATTGATATTAAGAAACATAGTATGTTTATACATTCAGAAGGTGTCCGCATATCCGTATCCAACGTTTAGACACATATCCCCGGATCCTAAGATTTGGATTTAGAGAAGGTCCGACACCTAGATACACACCCGCACCCAACACCCATACCCGAGTTTGGGTAACATAGACCGCTTCTGGATTTCAAGCAAGAAAACACACATGTTTCAAACAAGAAAAGTCTATGTTAAATTTTGTACATGTGATTGATGTGCTTGAATTGAATTTTCAGTCCCAAATTCCAATGCATTAGTTGTATTTCTACCTTCTCTTTCCTTTTGTTTTTTAATCACTCTATATTTCTATCTTGAGTAATGCTATAGTTCCCAATTAAATCCCAAGTTTTTTTTTCCAGGTGATATAGAATGCCTGTTGAGCACTATTTTTTTGATGCATCACTTGGATTTGGTTGTTTGTAAATAGGTGCAGACGTGTATGGAAGAATTTTTTGATGAACTTTGTTCTTTAAAACTTTTCATTCCTTTTGTGCAATGCAAATCATGAGTTGGTGAGAAATTTTATATTATTTCAGTTTAATTATCTTTTGGTTTCAATTTGTGCTTCTAATATCTATTATATTATGCTTAGCTTGGCCTTTTGTATTATATGTGATTTTCGAATTAATTTTTGGAGTTTTGTGCTCTTTACCTATGTTGTGTGCTTGAGCTGTAAAACTGAGACCCTATGAGTAGGAAGCCAAAGAGACCCTATGAAGTGAATCTTGAGAGGAAAAACTAGAAGTGGATTTTTTGCACGCAAATGCTCTAACATTGATATGGTTGAATAGGAGTTAAGTAAAATTAAAATAAATTCTTCATTTGTCGTAGATTCATTTACCATGCATTTTTGCGCCGTGCCCAGGGGCATGGGCAATTGCTAGTCTAAGAGTTAAGTGAAATTAAAATAAATTCTTCATTTGTCGTAGATTCATTTACCATGCATTTTTGCGCCGTGCCCAGGGGCAAGGGCAATTGCTAGTCTATATTATATCTCAAGACAAAAAGGGACTCTTTCAAGTGGTCCACAACTCACTAACACAACTCTTCACTCTCCCTCAATCACACCCTATACTGTACTCACACAAACTTTCTCTGCTAAGCTCATGCACACCTCACTCTCCACCCCACCAGTTCTCTCTCTCTGTCACTCTCTCATTTTGAATTTCAAACAAAACCTCTGCTCTACACACTGTCTCTCTCTCTCTCTCCCCTCATCCCACCAACGACTGATCCACCTCCCCACCCCCCTCATCCCCTCTCTCTTTAAGCTCTCATTGCCCCTCTCACCCTCTCTCTCATCGTTTCCCTCTCAGTTTCACTCTCTTTCTCCCTCTCACACATACACACACACTCCCCACACTCTCTGAGATTCAATGTCTAGGTTAGCCCTTTTCCATCTTTCTCTTCTCGCCAAGCCGCTGCCAGGACCACACCTTCGCTAGACCATCGCCAGGTCGCCACCACCAGGTCATCGAACAACCACCACCAAGTGGGTCTCCAAGCCGCCACCATTACCACACCCCCAAGATCCGGCTCGAACCCAAAGTCGCTGGCTTCCAGATCCGGCTCTCGCCAACACAGGTACGACTCTCACTCTCTCTGTATACCCTGTTTCTCTCTCATCACCACCACCCTAACCCTCCACCACGCCACTACCTCTTGGCTGACCACCATCACCAGAAAGCCCCTATATCTTAACTCTAACCCTAACCCTAACCATTTTAAAAAAAACCCTTAACTTATTTACAAAAATCCTTTTCCCTCTGTAAGTTTTTATTTTTTGTTTATTTTTCTCTTTGCAGCTGCCGTGAAGCTTGAGGATGTTTGTTTCTATTTTTTCTTTCAAGTTTTTTATTTTCTTTGTTTACCTTTACTGATAATGAACCTGAATTTCTAGACAGTGTCTTAGCCTTATCATGGCTAAAAGATTGATCTATTATTTTTTGTTTATGCTCTTTCTCAGGTATTTGCAGCGAGCAGTCGGCAGCGGGAGGGGAACCTGGATGAAGATGGAGGTTGAACTGAGTAAGGTTTTCACTTTTTAAACTATGGAACTGAGTGTGCGATTTGGGATATCCGCGAACTTAAGTTAGCAAATTTTTTATTAATGTTGCTTTTTATATTTCTTTAGAATTTATTGTGGTTGTGGAACTGATTGACACTGCCATTTGTTTAGTTGCTGATGTATTTGTTAGTTCTTAAAATTTTATAGGAGTGTTGATTGATTTGAATCTTCACTTGCAGTTCGAAAATGTGAAACGTGTACTGAAATAGTCATTTTTTGTGAATGCCCCAACATGACATTAGCAAATTCAAGGAAAATATGATATTGCTTGATTAGGCTCTACTATGCTGATTTGCTTACCATTTGCTTATGGTGTATCAAGGGTATGTTTAATGCTTTCAATCCTGTGTGATCAAGCTTGCCATTGTTAGCAAAAAATTTGTGTGTACTTTAGACATTCCATAGTTTAACAAAGGTACAATTTGTGCCTTTGGTTGGGACTAAGAGCTAGGATGGCATCTTGAAGAGGAAAGGTTGGACCTTTTTAAATTTGCCGTATTGGGTCTTTAAAACGAAGGTACAATTTGTGCATTAAATGAATATACAGTTGGTGTAATTGCTTTAGGCTAAATGACTATCTTTTTTTTTCCCCCACTAGAACTGTCTAATTTCATTTCAAAATGTTCTTTATTTAATGTGTTTTTCTTTTTCCACTGTCCCAAACTCTTGATCTTTATGTATATCTTCCTGTAGAATCGTATGGTTGCTATTGCAAAGGTTTTGAATGCGACCTTCAGTCTTCCTTCTCTTGACCATGAGACCTTTAGGATAGATTCAACATATCATTTCTGATAGCATGCTCAGAGAGAAGCCTAAGCTTGATGATTAGTGTAAAAGCTCAACACAAAGAACTAATTGTTTCTCACAAGTTTATGGAGAACAAAAGAATAGAGATTAAAAGTTCTCTTGCATGCTTAAATAATAGGAATTCAATAAAGTTGTCAAATACAATTGGATTTGGATGATGACAAAGCTACTCAAAAGAAATGAAGCTGATTCTATCAAAGCTAATCAAGAAAGCAGTCTTTTTTTTTTTTAAATATATTCTGACAAACACTAACCCTAACTTCGTCCCTAGCTCCATAACCCCAAACTTCAACTTGCTTTTCATGGACAACAACTTAGGCTTCTATAATTTATCTTTTGCTTTTAGTTTTATTTTCTTTTTGGTTTTTCAGGTCTGCTTGGGAGATTATTGGCTCTAAAAATTATGCTTTGCCAAGACTTTAGCTTCAAATAGCTACTATGTTCCTCTTCTCTCAATCTATCTTTATGTTGCTCAAGCGCTTTCATATACCCCGGATTGCCTATGTTTATCTTACTCAAGCGCTTTACGTAGGTTTATTTGGTTATTTTGTTGTTCGTAAATTTATTTGTAACCCAACATTGGGTCTTTAGTGGCTTTTGTTCAAAGTTTTTAGAGGGTTCTTTATTCAATTCTATTTCCATGTCCATATTCGATTTGATTGGCACAATCCCTTGAAAGAGGTTTATTGAGCATTTGAAAGATAAATACACAAACCTACTATACAACCGTAGAATTAGTTCTGCCCTTTTTTTGTTGGCGGAATTTGATAGTAATATTCTTTCATTTCTTCTGTTCTCGCTTTTAAATTTTATTTTCTTTGATGAGTTAGTAATGTTTTATTTTGGTTACTATGTCTTTTCAGTCCATCCAATGCTTGCTCGCCTAGAAGAATGAAAATAATTTTGGTCAGTGTTTTCATTAGTATTCATTTTCTTCCATTAATTTTGGGTTTTCTTTAGGCTGTGATTGTGTTTTGATTATGTTATGTATACATTATTAAAGTAAATTATCTTTGCAACAATGCATGGGTTAATATACAAAACAACAATGTTTATGTGATTTGTGATTAATTCAGTAATCTTAGCATCGTTTACCCTTTTTTTTGTGTTATCCTTTTCTTTGCGCCGTGGCCATGGGCACGGACAAGTAGTACTAGGGGGATTTATGACTATCATATAATTTGTATCAGGGGGATTTACATACCAGGAAGTAGTCTGATTCGTGAGGCAATCAAAGCTGTACAAAGCACTTCAAAGAATCGCATAAGGTAAAGCTCAAGCCTTCTTTTCCTGTGATATGGGATATTGATTTGTTTAATTTGTTGATATGCACATAAATCAGTTAAGATTTTGGTGTCTTTTCTAATGCCTTTATATATTTGGGTCCCAATGTCCATGGTAATTTGGTACCATGTAACTGGATTCTATTTGGACGGAATTGGGCTAAAGAGGCATCCAATTTATGTGCCTTTGCTTTCTTAAGTCTATAGGCCAGTGAGGTTTTCTTTTCCACGTCCAGTAACAAAAACCCACTCTCTGTTTGGTTGCCTACTAAATAGTCTAAGAAAAAACCGCCTACTAAATAGTCTAAGAAAAAAGAAACAAAGTGTGGTGCTATGGTTCCGAAATTGGAAGTCCAAACTTGGTTCCCAGATTATATTGGGGACCATTGAATTTTCGTTGGAAGTTATTTAAGGTGATACAACTATCAAAGCATTTTGGAACTAGATTTTGGGAACATAGTAATTGTTTTTTTTTTCTTCGGAAAATGGTAAACATTCCAACATAGTAATTGTCAAAATGCTATAACAGAATTTTACATACTTATCGTGTTATTGATAAAGTGCAGGAAGTATAAACAACTGTGGTTTAAATGTTTAATATAGAATGAAGCTTATTGCTTTTGAAATTAGAGGCTAGAAGAGATCATTTTAATTTAAGTATGTAGCTTATTGATAGAATGCTCACTGAATTTCACTGAATGCTCATATGCTATCTTCCTAAGGAAGCCTTCTTCCTAATTAGGTTCATCGATTTGATAGAGCAGTTAATATTTTCCCATTTCTTGTTTGGGTAATAGGGTTGCTTTCCAAAAAAAATTCCCCCAATTTTGGGCTTTTAGAAAGTACAAATGTCTGATCACATAGTAGTCAAGCAATGTATTCTTATGAACTGATTACATCCCAAGATTCTAGCAAAAAAAAAAAAAAGATTACATCCCAAGGAAAAAGCTTCTAATATTGCTACAGCCACTACACACTTGCTGAGGAAATTATTTGAATTGGTTCTGCTCTGCTTTTTATGGCTTGACAGATACTCATTTTTTTCTTATTTGACTGGGTTAGGGGTGTCATTCGGATGGAACGGAACGGAATAGGCTATTTCGGAAAAAATTCCAAAATTTTCGGAATTCTAAAAAGCATTTCCGATTCCGAATTTTCGGAATTTTCTGAATTTTTCGGAATATTTCGGAATTTTCCAACCACTGCCTACACAATAAAAATAATCCACACAGCTATTATAAATTTCCAACATAAATTACAACACAATTTTTTTTAAAGCAACAACTAACACTTAAAACACATTAAGTCCATAATATCAACACCTAAAAAAATATCAAACATGGTTACATAGTATATATGTATTACATATTTACATTGTATAATATAAGAATTCAGAATATTATCGGAATATTTTTGGAAATTCTATTCGGAATTCTTTCGGAATATTTTCGGAATTTTCGGATCGGAAATTCGGAATTTTCGGAATTCTAAAAACAATTCCAATTCCGTTCCAATTTTTTTCGGAATTTTCAGAATTCGGAATTTCGGAATACAAATTTTGCTTCCAAAATCGGAATTTTTCGGCTCGGAATCGGTCGGAAATTCCGTTCCAAATGACACCCCTAGACTGGGTTTATCTTCTTTTTTTTTTAAATGTTAGACCAAAATCCAGTGATGTGAACGAGTGTAGGGTTAAATCTAAACTAAGTTCCTATACAGATGAAGCAAAATCTACGGCGGTGTAAACAAAAATTTTTTTGGAACAAGCCTAGTCGGAAAAGACTTCACCGGCCGGCGGTGTCCGGCAAGCCGCCAATGCCGGTTGGGCCCTTAATTAACAAAAAAATAAAAATAAAAAAAAATAAAAAAATAAAAAAAGGAGAAAAGAATAACTAGCCGGTGAAGGTTTTGCCGGTTGGGAGTGGCCGGCTTTCCCTCTGCCTGCCAGCTATTGCTTCTGCCGTTTCTCCTGTATTGTAATAAATTTAGCCAAAGTGTAAACTTAAGTTTCTCTACTATGCAATGTTCTAAAAATCGCTTTTTTTTTTCAATAAAACTAATTATATAATAGATATATATATATACCAGTTATGTGGTGTTATTTAAGAATAATTATCGATTTGGGGTCCAAAAAATAGATCTATATAAAAGTTTTGTGGTGTTTTTTGGAAATAAGTATACATATGAGAAGGTTTTTAATATTTTAAAACCTATTAGGGATCTATTCATAATTAACTTAAACATTAAGTGTCTATATATACGCTAATGTTAGACATAACCGTGAGAGTAAATTTTTTCCCTTTTTAGTTTAACAAAATTACAATCTCACACCAGCTCGCCTAGCCTAATCCCGCCTAGGCCCGCCTAATCCCGCCTAGACCCCCGCCTAATATGTTGGGCGATTTTCCAAACGCCTAGAAGAAAATCCAGGCGGCGGGGCACCGCCTAGCACCTAGGCGGCCGCCTAGGCCGATTTTTAGAACACTGCTACTATGTACTTAAGTTCTTTACCCTACCAACTACTCCATTGCATGAGTGTGTAGGGAATAAAACTTAAGTTGTCCTACAAAATTCACACCGCTGGAGATGCTCTTATGGCTTGAGAGATATTTAATTCTATTGAAAGCAGCAACGAGCAATTCTGATTCCATCATACCATCACTGTACTCATTCTTGGGAAAGCAGCAACGAGCAATTCTGATTCATGGAAAAACAGTTTTTATGTACCTGGAACTTTAACAACCACTACAGGCAAATTTGACATTAAGGTTTTTTTAGAAATTCATCATGTAGAATGGATCACACTTGCAAATTTGTGAATTTTGTTATATTTCATCCTTTTCTTTTTCTTCTAGATAACTCCGTTATTAGCTTTTCTTCTACTTTGCAGGGAAGCAATTCCATCAGAACAGTTTAGTTTGGTCACTTTCTAATGTTAAGGCTGAGATTGAGTTTCACCCAGTTCAATTTGGTCACTTCGAATACACATCAATTCTCCAGCCTCGCTGTTGTTTCTGCTACATTCAGATGGGTCTGATGTTGAAAGATATGTTCGTTCTTTCTTTTTTTTTTTTTTTTTTCTTTTTTTTTGAAGTTAGAATTTTTGCTTGAACCTTTGGTATAAAGACTGTAGTTAGTTTCTTGAGCTTGACAATAGTCCATTTTTTTTATTGAAATGAAACATCCACTTACTATTCTCATCTGCTTTGATTAAAACTCATGTTTGGTCATTAGGTCATCAACTTTTTTGTCAATGTATGTTTTTTGTCTTGCTTTGCAATTCATTATATAATTTGTATCTTTATACGGTCATACCCTTACCTTTTAAGCTACCAACAATTATATTAAGTAGATAAGAGCTAAAATGTATTTTAATTAGAACGATGTTATGTTTTCTAAATTTGAATTCCACATTTGAATCTCATTGACTAATTCCATTGATAAAATAGGGGTAAATTGGGAATAAATTAGGACACATGTCAAAATGATATTGGTCGATGAACAAAAATCCAGTCTGTAATTTTTTTTTTTTTTTTAAAAAAATTTATGTTGTGACATCCATAATGGTTTGAGCGTTCTATAGACCACATTAGACCCACATTAATGGTGAATTGAGGTTTAGATTGGAGTTAAAAGAAGTTTCACATATTTCGGGTTCAAATAATTCTTTTTTTTTCTTTGCTCCGTGCCCCAAGGCACGGGCAATTACTAGTATGTATATATGTGCAGTGAATGGGGGGCACAATTATATATGCATGATGTGTATGCATAAGCCCTAGAAACTATAACCCCCTTCATCTCTATTCTCTTTGATACTCAAAACTAGGGGTGTACACGAGCTGAGCCGGAGCACAAGGGCTCGCGGCTCGGCTCGTTTAATAAACGAGTCAAGCTCAAGCTCGAATACCAAGCTCGATAAATAAACAAGCAAGCTTGGGCACACATAGGCTCGGCTCGGCTCGATTAAGGCTCGTGAAAAAACTCGTGAAGAGGCTTGATAAAAGGTTGTTTAGTTATATATATATATATATTTATTTATTTATATATCTATGCTTTCCAAATGTTGAATCTCAAATACTTCTCAAATACACACATAACAATCATGATACACCATTTAAACAGTGACAAAAATTAATTATATATATATATATATATATAATTATTATAATAATAATAATACTATGATTCTCAATTTTTGAATTCGAAATACTTCTCAAATACTCCAATAAAAAAAAATGTTTCTCAAATAAATTTAAGTGATATTTTTTCAATAATTATGGAACCACTTCAATATACCTATCACTACCATATGCTAAAATATATACATTAAGAGGTAAGACTTAAGAGCATTATCTAATTAATTTATATATATACATATAAGAGTAAGTTTTTCAAGTAGAACTTGGTAGCATCAGGCAAACGAAGTTTAAAGGAAGTATAAAAGCTTTGATCCCACATCTGATGGTGAGAGGAATGAGAGATAGCGCGTTGTCTATAAAAGAAGTCTTACTCCTATTCGTTGCATTAGGGTTCACACGTTGATCAAGGGCTTACGTCTATGAAGCTCGAAATTTGACTTTTAGTTTTGGCGGCTTGGCTAGAGGCAGCATGTCTTGCCTGAGCAGCTGAACTAAGTGGCTTGTGTTTAGAGTTTGAGCAACAAGCTCGAGTTTAGTTGAGCGAGCTCGAGCCGAGCTCGATCTTCTTAGTTTCTTATCGAGCGGAGCTCGAGCTGGCTCGTTTAAATATCTCACGAGCTCGAGCCAAGCTTGAGCATGGTTCAAACACATCGAGCCGAGCCTTAAAAGCTCGGCTCGTATACACCCCTGCTCAAAACCTTACTAAGAAATACTAACCTAACTCTTAATCTCTCATCTCCATCTCTAAAAAAATCAATCCCTAAACAAGACCCCTAACCCTTCATCTCTCTGTCTCAACTTCGAATACTCTAGTATCCATCACCTACCATGACAGAGTCTGTGTACTCTTTATGTCTTTACTTCTTTCTCTATAATCTTCCATACGTACCCATTCTTTTTCAGATTTATCTATTTGTAGCAACCTTTTCTTTGTCCTCTTCCATTTCTTTTATCCTTATTAGCCAAAGAAAATGGAGATGGAGCTTTGTTGTTTCGTACTCTCATGGTGCTCTTCATATATACACCCCCACCAGTTCACCATTGTTTCAGACTGCATTGAGAGAGAGAGAGAGAGAGACTGTGTGTGTGTGCTTTGACAGAGAGAAGATTCAAATATGGTTGCTGAGGTGCATTTTTTATTTATTGATATACTAGAATTTAAAATTTTTGGTCAAAATATAAGCTTTTAGATGTTTGAATTGAAGATTTGTTGAATTTTTGTTTTTCAATTGGGTTTCTCTTTTTCTTTTTCTTTTTTATCAGTTAATTTAGACTTAGCTTGAAATCATTTCCTTAAATACACAGAGTTTTTCGTATAGAGTACAATATTATTTTTACGGAGTAAAATGACAACACAATGTTATCTGTTTTTTTTTTTTTTTTTTTTTGTCTTTTGGACATTTTATTTGTTCGTTGTTTTTTCCGATTTATTTTGTGATTTATTTTGTCAAAGCTGCTGGGATGTTTGCAAGTTTATTGCATTTAATGCTTTATTTTTAGTTCTTAGAATAAAATAATTTTTCCTTATTTATAATAACAGCGTGTTGACTGGGGGCCGACGTTGAGAAACTGTCATGACCCGACAATTGGTGGAGTGGTGGTTATTGTAAATGATAAATTGGTTTTAACTAATTGCTAGGTGTCATGTTGTGATTAGTAGAGGAGTTTGTTAACCATTTGAGGGTTGAATTAGTTGTATCAGTGAGCTTATAAAGAGCTAAGGAAGCTCTGTTTGAGGCATGCAATTTGATAATGAAAATATGTTTCCTTCTCTATAGTTCTCTGCCTTCTCTCTCTCTCTAACTTCATCTTCTTCCCCAATTATTCTCTGAATCTCATCTTATCTCCTTCTATCTGCTTAATTCTCTCTCTGTTCCCCTCTTGATTGTTGCAGTAAGGAGTTGATTCCTTACAGAAACTATCCGGTGAAAGATCAAGGAGACTCTACTAAGTTTTTACATATCTCATAGCTATATAGTTGTTTTTTTTTTTTTTAATTATGTTCTCTCTCTCTTCGAAGAATATTTCAATTTCTAATTTATTGAATTTTTTTTTTTGTGGAGGACTTTGTTGGTCAGTTACAAACCTAACATTATGTGAAATGATGATGACCATGCGTGAACCTAATCAACCATATCTTAAACTATTGCAAGAACTACTAGTCTATATAGTTATGTATCCTGAAATAGATATGTAATACAGATGTATTATAGCTACGGAAGTACACTACACTGTGGTGGATTGAAATACATAATATCTAATGGAATTGCTATAGAAGAAGACTACCCTTTCAGAGAAAATAGGCAGTATGTGAGATTTGACGAAGGAGAGATGGTACCACCCCTAGCACGGAGGGTAATAAATTCATTTACTTTCGCCTTTTAGTTATTTTAGAAATTAGTTGAATCAAGCCCCTTAATCATATGCTCATTACCTCTTTTTTGTTCTTTTTGGTTTGGTTCAAGTCTAATCTAAGGATTTCCGAGATAGTGAACTTGGGAAATGCGGAAATCAATATTCTTGCCGCTATCCGCCGGGGCCTATTGGCCAGTATTGCTGTTTACGATTTTTTCGATCCTAATGTGAAGACCAAGTTTTGGTAAAATTATAATACATTCACATTTTCTTATACTAATCTTATACTTAATTTAAATATATTGCAAATAATATTTGCATGTAGGGGGTGTATGAACCACAAATAACCGAAGATGAAGTGTTTAGTCGTCATGCTGTTATAATCTTGGGATTTGAGAAAGAAGATGGCGTACCTTACTATCGGATTCAGAATTCTTGGGGAGTGAATTGGGGAGAAAATGGATATGCCAAAATACTACGATATCTTGTTTTGTCAGCTTATTTTATGACACTAGGATAGACCATGGAGAAGGGGGCTATTAGACGGTCCTCAAGACTACGGGGTCCTCCTAAAGATTCATTTGCAGATGAGTTTATTGGGGATCAATGGAAGCAGATGCGTTGTGATCCCAAAAAGTCACAAAATCATAGAGATGCGAATGGGGCCTCTCTTGACGCCGATAAATCACACGAGCAGATCAAGCTTGAGCTTGCTTATGTTATGCAGCAGTTGGACAAGTGCAAAGAGAATATCTCTAATCTTTGTAACCGTAAATCCGAAATCTCCTTGGACGAGGAATCTATTGATGCCGATAAATCACACGAGCAGATCAACCTTGAGCTTGCTTGTGTTATGCAGCAGTTGGGCAAGTGCAAAGAGAATATCTCTAATCTTTGTAACCGTAAATCCGAAATCTCCTTGGACGAGGAATCTATTGACCATGAAAATGCTTTACCCATTGATTTTGAGCTTGGTTGTTGGAACAAATGAGTGATTTTATGAAGAAGATTGACGCTCTCAATACACCGCTGCTCAGATTTGAGGATCTAACTGCAAATGGAGCTCCTTTATGTGATTTTACTGAATGCCGTCAAGCTGAACATAATGGGGTTCCTGCCCAGCCCAGCAAGGTTGAGAGCTTCCCTCTTGAAGGCGTTCAAACAAAAAGGCCCAATTGTACTCCTTTTGATCTTACAGACTCTAGGTTTGTCCAAACGCCCATGATGAAGTTGCTCACACAAGTGATATCCACGCGTCCTCCTATGCGAACCATCTTGATGATCAGGTAACCAAGTCTCCACTTTTGTCCGTGGATGAGGTGTCCCATCATGGGCCCATATCATCACATGGCCCAAGGTCTGATCTTCGGTGCATGACTACTCAAGGAACCATGGCTGTCCGTGGGGTCCACTCCACCATTAATGCTTATGAGTTGGCGCTTGGCTCAAGTACAGCTAAAGCCCAAGTCTCCACCATACTGCCTTGTTCGTAAAAGATGGTCAAATGGGCCTCGCCGCTCCTTGTTCGTAAAAGATGGTCAAGTGGGCCTCGCCGCTCATGTAGGGGGTAATGGATTTTCCCAGGGTCCAATTAATTTGTCCCCCTGTAACATTAAGTTCGCAGATTTGTTCAAGGATAATCATGTCTAGAATGTTTCTTTGGACCGTCAGTCCAAAAGCGGTGAGAGTGTGGATGACAAGAGCTCTATTAGAGAAGATCTAAAGGAGTTTTCTCTTGATGTGCCCCATGGGCCTCGAAATGAAAACTTTCAGCTCAAAATTCCATCCGAGCTAATTGAAGAGGGGAAAAAGGAGTGGCAGTCCACATTAGTTGGACACTTTGCGGGTAAGAAGAGGAATCCGCCATATAATATTGTTTATAACACTACAGAATCCGCCTTATTTGATACCCTTGGCAATTCTGGTTTTTATTTCCTCACATCCTCTAGCATGGAGGAAAGGGATGCTGTGCTTGAAGGTGGCCCATGGTATATCTTGGGTCAACCTCTCATTCTTAGTCCTTGGAAGCCAAATTTGAAGTTAAGGAGGGGAAAAAGGAGTGCCAGTCCACATTAGTTGGACACTTTGCGGGTAAGAAGAGGAATCCGCCATATAATATTGTTTATAACACTACAGAATCCGCCTTATTTGATACCCTTGGCAATTCTGGTTTTTATTTCCTCACATCCTCTTGCGTGGAGGAAAGGGATGCTGTGCTTGAAGGTGGCCCATGGTATATCTTGGGTCAACCTCTCATTCTTAGTCCTTGGAAGCCAAATTTGAAGTTAAGTAAGGAGGAGGTTCACGCTATTCCTATCTGGGTCAATTTATTTGGTTATCCCCTTGGAGCTTTGGAACCGTAAGGGTATTTAGCTTTATTGCTAGCTACCTTGGCAAACCTCTGTGATGGACAGAGTTACTGCCAGTCGCAGGCGTGTGTCCTTTGCTATAGGGTCTGTGTGGAAGTGAGTGGAGTGCATGATCTAATCACCATGTTTGCTCTTGAGACTGAGGATGAGATGGGCGGGATTATTTTAACTGACATTACTGTGGAATACCAGTGGACCCCTCCCAGGTGTGCTAAATGCTCCGCATTTGGTCATGATTGTTCTAAAGATGTGACCCCGAAACTTGCCCTGGCTCGTCGCATTTCCCGTCGTCATCCTCCCAATCCCTCCTTTCCCTCTTGTTCTTATAGCAAGAAACCAGAGATTGGGGAATGGATAGTTGTGAAAGGCAAAGGTCTTGGTTGCCCTAGAGCGAGGGCAATATGTTTTCTATGCTTTCCCTTGATGTTGATCAGGGTCAAAGTGAAGTTGTGGTCTCTCCTCTTGGGAAAGATTTGGGTATGGCTAATCCTTCTCACCACCCCTTTACTGGATTTGGGAATGGATAGTTGTGAAAGGCAAAGGTCTTGGTTGAATCTGTGGATGCGCCCTAGAGCGAGGGCAATATGTTTTTTGTGCTTTCCCTTGATGTTGATCAGGGTCAAAGTGAAGTTGTGGTCTCTCCTCTTGGGAAAGATTTGGGTATGGCTAATCCTTCTCACCACCCCTTTACTGGGTTTGATATAGGCCGAGAGGCTTCCAGCTCTCCCCCTGATGAGGGGTGTGAAGTTAGTGAGTCTGATTACGAGGAAGGTCCCCCGTTTGTCAAGAGCGTTGCCTCCAACATATAGATGAAACGGGAGGCAAAGATAAAATTCAGTGGGAGCCGTCCTAAGGGTTGCATAGAAACTAAATGTGTTCAGCATCTGCTGACTGTTTTTGTTGTGCCTTACTTTCCTTGGTTGTTGTTGATTTGGCCTTGTTTAGCCTCTTTGGGCATTGATTGCTAGTTTAAAGGTTGACTCCGTCTTTTTTCTTTTCCTAGGGTAAGGCCCTTTTTTCGTAAATTAACCATTTTTCCGAAAAAAAAAAAAAAAAATTCTGTTTGGTTCTCTGCATAATTATCGAATACAAGGTGGTCAATCAAGGTACATCTACTATTGTTCAAGGTTCGTTATCTACTACTCCCACTGTCCCCTTTTTTGAGTCCTATATTCCATTTTGGGATGTCCCAAAATTAGTGTCCACTTTCCTAAATTGGTATACAATTTTTACTTACTTTCCAAAACTACCCTTCCTTGAAATCTACACCAAGACAAAACTAAAAAAGTTATTGTAATGATTAGGGGCAATTGTGGAAAATAGGTGTAGATTCTTTTTGTCCTCTTAAAAAGTAGAGTTTCCAAAGGTGTACTCAAAAAAAGGGACGGAGGGAGCTCATTATTGTTTGTATTTTGTAAAATAAAAATATTATTTCTGGAATTGATAACTACAGGAAATTACACAAAGGGCTAGGAAATGAACAAGGAGCAACTCCAAGATGCAGTGGTGATGAAGACGGAAGTTAAATTACTGAAGACGGAGCTTTATTTACTTCATAGGATCACCAAGAGCTTATTCCCCATTCTTTTGATGTCAAAACTTGGTTTTTTGCATTTTTTTTTTAAATATCATTCATTGTCTTTACTTCATTATGGAAATTTTCAATATCATTCAAATCAAACTTTGATGAAACTTCTTCATCCTATGAAGTAAATAAAGCTCCATCTTCAGTAATTTAACTTCCGTCTTCATCACCACTACATCTTGGAGTTGCTCCTTGTTCATTTCCTAGTCCTTTGTGTAATTTCCTGTAGTTATCAATTCCAGAAATAACATTTTTATTTTACAAATATTGGAATTGGCACAAACAATAATGTGCCTTGAACAATAGTAGATAACGAACCTTGAACAATAGTAGATGTACCTTGATTGACCACCTTTTATCCGATAATTCTGCAGAGAACCAAACATAATTATTTGTTTATGGGTCTATCCTATTGTAATAGAATAAGCTGATAAAACAAGATATCGTGGTATTTTGGCATATCCATTTTCTCCCCAAGTCACTCCCCAAGAATTCTGAATCCGATAGTAAGGTACGCCATCTTCTTTCTCAAATCCCAAGATTATAATAGCATGACGACTAAACACTTTATCTTCGGTTATTTGTGGTTCATACACCCCCTATATGCAAGTATTATTTGCAATATATTTAAATTAAGTATAAGATTAGTATAAGAAAATGTGAATTTATATAATTTTACCAAAACTTGGTCTTCACATGATGATCGAAAAATCGTAAACAGCAATACTGGCCAATAGGCCCCGACGGATAGCGGCAAGAATATTGATTTCCGCATTTCCCAAGTTCACTATCTCGGAAATCCTTAGATTAGACTTGAACCAAACCAAAAAGAACAAAAAAGAGGTAATGAGTATATGATTAAGGGGCTTGATTCAACTAATTTCTAAAATAACTAAAAGGCGAAAGTAAATGAATTTATTACCCTCCGTGCTAGGGGTGGTACCATCTCTCCTTCGTCAAATCTCACATACTGCCTATTTTCTCTGAAAGGGTAGTCTTCTTCTATAGCAATTCCATTAGATATTATGTATTTCAATCCACCACAGTGTAGTGTACTTCCGTAGCTATAATACATCTGTATTACATATCTATTTCAGGATACATAACTATATAGACTAGTAGTTCTTGCAATAGTTTAAGATATGGTTGATTAGGTTCACGCATGGTCATCATCATTTCACATAATGTTAGGTCAGTTACTGACCAACAAAGACCTTCACAAAAAAAATAAGGGAAATTGAAGTATTGAAGAGAGAGAACATAATTTAAAAAAAAAAAAACAACTATATAGCTATGATATATGTAAAGACTTACTAGAGTCTCCTTGATCTTTCACCGGATGGTTTCTCAACGTCGGCCACCAGTCAACATGCTATTATTATAAATAAGGAAATTTTTTTTATTCTAAGAACTAAAAATAAAGCATTAAATGCAATAAACTTGCAAACATCCCAGCAGCTTTGACCCAAATAATCACAAAATAAATCGGAAAAAAACAACGATAAAAAGAAAAAAGAGATGACATTGTGTTGTCATTTTACTCCATAAAAATAATATTGTGCTTCATGAAAAACTCTGTGAATACTAGGGAAATGATTTCAAGCTAAGTCTAAATTAACTGATAAAAAGAAAAAAGAGAAACCCAATTGAAAAACAAGAATTCAACAGATCTTCAATTCAAACATCTAGAAGCTTAGATTTTGACCAAAAATTTTACATTATAGTATATCAATAATTAAAAAATTCACTTCAGCAGTCATATTTGAGCCTGTCAATGCACACACACACACTCTCCCTCTCAATGGAGTCTGAAACAATGGTGAGCTGGTGGGGGTGTATATATGAAGAGCACCATGAGAGTATGAAACAATAAAGCTCCATCTTCTTTGGCTAATAAGCATAAAAGAAATGGAATGATGACAAAGAAAATGTTGCTACAAACAGATAAATCTGAAAAAGAATTGGTACGTATGGAAGATTATAGAGAAAGAAGTAAAGATAGAGTACACAGACTGTCACGGTAGGTGGTGAATACTAGAGTATTTGAAGTTGAGACAGAGAGATGAAGGATTAGGGATTCTTGTTTAGGGCTTGATTTTTTAGAGATGAGAGATTAAGAGTTAGGTTAGTATTTCTTGGTAAGGTTTTGAGTATCAGAGAGAATAGACATGATGGGGTTATAGTTTCTAGGGCTTGATTAGGGGTTCTTGTTTAGGGCTTGATTTTTTAGAGATGAGAGATTAAGAGTTAGGTTAGTATTTCTTGGTAAGGTTTTGAGTATCAGAGAGAATAGACATGATGGGGTTATAGTTTCTAGGGCTTGAATATTTTTTGAGAGAAGGAGAAACACAGATTACGAATTTGGTTGGGGTGGAGTGGTTGAGAGAAATATAATGAAAATTAAGACCATTTGATCACTCTCATACTTTGATTGCTAAGAGTAACTCCAACCTTGTGATGCAAAAGAGCATCTTATGTATTTATGCATAATTTGAAATCCTCTCCAACTTTTATGCATATATAATTGTGTCCCCCGTTCACTACATATACACACACTAGTAATTGCCTGTGCCCGTGGGCACGGAGCAAAGGAAAAAAAAACTTACTAGAGTCTCCTTGGTCTTTCACCGGATGGTTTCTCAACACGCTGTTATTATAAATAAGGAAATATGAATTTATTCTAAGAACTAAAAATAAAGCATTAAATGCAATAAACTTGCAAACATTCCAGCAGTTTTGACCAAAAAAATCACAAAATAAATGGGAAATAACAACGAACAAATAAAATGTCCAAAAATAAAAAATAGCATTGTGTTGTCACTTGTCATTTTACTCCGTAAAAATTACTACATACGAAAAACAATATGAATAATATTATCATAGGAAAAGTTAAGTGAAACTTCACTTCAAAAGTTTCACTTAACTTTTCCTATAACAAGTGAAATTTCACTTGTTTTTTTAGTCGCCGGAGGTGGTGGGGTGGTCGCCGGAGATGGTGGAGGTGGTGGTCGTAGGTGGTAGGGGTGGTGGTAATGGTGGTTAGAGTTAGAATGTTAGATGATAAAGATGAAGGCATTTTTAGTCTTAAGAAATAGGGGGATGATTTATCCTTAACGATAGATTTAAGTTGTCCTTACTATTAAAGAATCTTATGTATTAGTCCTTCCAATAACCGCCCCTTTCTTTTGTATGCATGTATTAAATATAATATCTGGTTATGGGTTCTACAAAATATGCTTATATTTGTTCATCGTGTTGTATTATTAGAACTTTGCATAATATTACTTAAAACAGAAGTTATGGCTGGACGTGATGATTCAAGTTTGTCTGAGAAGAAATCAAGTGACAGCCTAAATGATTTACCGACCTTCAATGCAGAGAATATGCAAATTAACATGAAAGTCATCCATTACAGGTCTGTTTTCGTACCTCAATAGAATTGGTCACTCTTCATGCTCAGTAAAGAATAAGGAATTTAGAAACTTAAGGCAGCATTTTTGCCACATTACGGATAGATTGTGTGTTTTTTCTTTTCAATGTTTAAACCCATTTGCGTTGATGTGTCTGTTTTCGTACCTTAATAGAATTTGTCACTCTTCATGCTCAGTAAAGAATAAGGAATTTAGAAACTTAAGGCAGCATTTTTGCCACGGTACGGATAGATTGTGTGTTTTTTCTTTTCAATGTTTAAACCCATCTGCGTTGATTGATGTTTCAAGTGACAGCTTAAATGATTTACCGACCTTCAATGCAGAGAATAATATATGCAAAGCAACATGAAAGTCATCTATTACAGGTTTGTTTCGTACCTCAATAGAATTGGTCACTCTTCATGCTCAGTAAAGAATAAGGAATTTAGAAACTTAAGGCAGCATTTTTGCCACGTTACGGATGGATTATGTGTTTTTTCTTTTCAATGTTTAAACCCATCTGCATTGATTGATGTTCATTAGGCATAGCCTCGTATCATGCATTTTCTCGAGATATTATTTTTTGTTAGTATCATGCATTATTTTTTGTTATTTTTTTTATGGCATTTGAAAATACACATGAACACATGGGCACATACACGCACACATGAATTCAACCTAATTTCTAATTCTCCCTAATAGCTGTTTCATTCAATCCGTTACGTCCTTTTTCAGTCCCGTGGTCCTTTCCTCACTGTATGTAAGTAGAGTATGTGTTGTTTTCATACATAAAAACACTTTGTATGTGTCCACATATGTGAAGGAAACATAGCAGGCACTTTACTTCCTTTGTTGTCATTGGGGTTCTTTCTCCCTTCTAGTAGGCACTAGGCAGTCCGTTCCCTCTGGAAGAAAGCCTTACTCTGACGAGTATCGGCCAACCTAAACTAAAGGCTATTTCTTCTTTGGTATTCAGTCTACTAGGAAAATAGGGGTAAACTCATTTCATATGGAAAGATAGATGCGGATTGTCTGGTCTGGATCGTAGAATTAACTCTCTTTTTTTACGCGTATGGGATTTCTGGAAGAGACAGAATTTAGATATATAAACAATTGCTTCTGAAGGTATATCTTTGGAGTGGGCTAACCGTACCGCTGGAATATATTTTGAACGGATACACATATAGCTCAAGTCAAGCATGTTTTGGACGAGGAGAAGACTGGTTGTGAAAACATGATCAGGTCAAGTGTCAAATTAAGGACAAGTGGGGTTAGCCGGGATAAGGGCCTTGTCCTTGTCCCGTTGCCATCCCTAGCATCAATATAGGATGTCTTGAAAGTCCGACTTTTGTATTTTTCACTATCATTTGTTTCAATGGCTCCTTTGTTAAAAGTTTTTATTTTTTATTTTTTTTATTTTACTAGCAATGGAATTTGACATAGACTAATGCACAGAAAAATATCACCGTAATTCAATTCCCTTTGGAAGTTGGATAAAAAAGGTACAATTTATAAAAGAAAGGTAATTCCTGATTTCGGATGAAGTACACCTATCATACCTTTACGGAAAATTACACAAGCATCAGACGTTTCTGACATTTTAGATGTAAACTTCTGAATAGATATTTATCAAGTGTATCAATAATTTTGGAATTCCTTGTTTGCAATCTTTTGGGCATTAAAGGGGTGACAATGTGACATGCTTTGATTGCTTCTTTTTCTTCTGTGGGTGGATGAGTTGGGGAAGTTAGAATTGATATTTGTGAAAATGAGAGTAATTTGGTGGTTCTTGAGGCATTCTGATTCGTAATTTCCAAGGCAATCTAATGGAAAAGCTAGGACGATCATCACTTTAAGTTTCAACATGTGGGTTTAAGGCTTAAAAAGAACTAGGATTTACAATAGGATATGGCCTAATGTTGATATATATGATGAAAAATTTACCCCTGCTCCGATTAGTTGCGATTCAATATATTATTGTATTGGTTGGATCTAATTTGACACCCAATATATGTCTTAGTTTGTTCATTTGTTAGTCCTCTCCATTGTTTCCTATTCCCGAAATTGTGTTCATGCGTGTGATGCTAAACTTGACATTTATTACTTGTGAGCCGAACGTTTATGTCTATAATTGGTGGAGTCATCGCTGGGATTTCAGGATTTACTAGCTTGACCGGCTTTGTCTTTTATCTGCTAGTCAAGTAGTTATTGGGATGTGATGAAAGTTTAACATGGGTAATGAAATAAACATTCATGCTTGAAGTACAACCTAGGATAGGTTAGGTACTTGTGGCTATATTGCACATGGGTTATTTAAGTATCCATATATATACACACGGCCAAGCATGTATACACATACGTATAAACCTAGATGTAAATGCAAGTGAAGTTAATGCACAAATACTATCAATCAACTCTCCACACACATTCGGCTAGGCCATGTGAACACATGATGAGGGAACATTGAAGGTTAGTACACGCATTGATGGTGAGAGGGTTTTAATGTAGGAGCAAGGATCAAAATTTCCTTCTGTTTCCATCGAAACGGCCGAAACGTTTCCGTTTCCTTGGTCATGGAAACGAAACAGCCATGGAATCTCGAAATTCCATGGATTCCATCGAAACGACTTTGTTTCTTTTGTTTCCATCGAAACATAATTGTTTCCATCGAAACAAACCTATGATTCCGCATTGTTTCATTTGCTTCCAACGAAATATACTTGTTTCCATCGAGATAATCATGTGGTTGTGTACATGTCATATGAACAACCATTTTATTTTAGAGATGGCTTATTAGCTTACTATGTACTTATATGTATCTTTTGCATTCTATGAAGTGTTTTGAGATTCTATGAAGTGTTTGACAGTAGATTGACGACTTAATCCTCATGTATTTTCAATTTGAACTACACATTTTTAATGCATCTTTACATATATAGACTCTCAAATGTTCAATTAATCAATTATTAGCTTTATACACGCATATAGTTAAGTTTGAAGTTATGTTTCCCCATGTTTCTCAATGTTTCCAATTTTTTCCGCTGTTTCCACATGTTTCCGAAATGTTTCCGTTTCTGGGCAGACCGAAATAATAGACCGAAACGAAATTTTGATCCTTGTGTAGGAGTTAAACACACGTTCAAAACTCTCTCTTTCCTCCCAACAACCCACGGCCAGCTCTCCACCATTAACGAAAGAATATTATTAGTACAAGGTAGTTATGGTTGTGTAAGAAGGGTTCAACCTTGAGCTATATAAAGAGGGGTTTGGAGAACCAATTTCTTCACACCAACATCTCTCTCTCTCTCTCTCTCACTGTCCAGATTTTCTTCCTCACAAATAGTTTCCATATTTTCTTTTGGGTTTTGGAAAGCTTAGGCCTTATTTGGCCAAAAGAAGAGGAGGAGTGAGCTCTAGCCTCAAGCCATAGCACTTTTATCAACCAAACCGAGCCTAGGTGAGCACTCTATTTCCATGTGTTATATAGAATTTCAGTAATAGATATGATCCCAAATGGTGACTGATCAGTGGGTATGTAAATATATATACGTATACGTATAGAAACATGGGAACTCTCAAAAGTTTTATTTTTAAAAGGTCAAGAACATGGAAATAAATCCTCTGGCTGTGCTAGCAGCCTTAGCCCTACAAGAAGCCATGTGTAGATATCCATTTGTACGTATATAATCATAGCAAACTTCTAAATTGGAAATTTTGGGCTCTTAACCATGTCTAGTATAAAAAAAAAAAAAAAAAAAAGAAGAAGAGGTGATATTTGTTAAGCATATTTCAGTAGTTTCTTATGGAAAAACCTGTGAACTTTCAAAAAGGTTTTTATATTCATATATGTAGAAGCTTGATATACATTGTTGGGCCCAACCTCTAACAGCTTAAGCTTTTGGAGTAGTTGATAACTTAACATGGTATTAGAACCTTGTTTGTGAGAGGTCTTGGGTTCGACGCTCCATCCCCGCTTTGGTGTGCCTATTTGCACTTTGTTGTTTTGTCTCCACTGTGGAGTTTGGTTTGTTTGCTCTCCACCTGCAAGTCGGGGTTGCACGTGAAGGAGGGTGTAGAAGCTTGATATGCATTGCTGGGCCCAATCTTTAACAGCTTAAGCTTTTGGAGTAATTGGTAACTTAACAATATATTTACATATATGCATGTGTATACATATAATAATATTTTTAGCTTTTCTTTAGTGTCTCTAGGCTTAATCAAAGAACGTAAAAGGGGGCTTTGAGATTGTCTGTAGAAAATACTAAGGTAATGGCATTATTAGGTCCTAAATGGGCCACCAATATGTATACATACCGAATATATAGGTACATATACACTGTATTTCTAATTTCTGGCTCACTCAAAAGCTACCTCTTCTCTAAATTTCCTAATTTTTAGACCAGTATTGCTCTATGGAAATTTTCTTAGTATTCTAAATGCCAAAGGAGGTTATAAAATTTAATTCCTTTTTAATTATTTTGCAAAAAGTTTCAGAAACTATTTACTATAATTCATGTTTAAGGGATAGTGGATTCAGAGGGGAGGGGAAAAGAAATTTGTATTTTCTTATATGGACTTTAAGCCTCACCTCTTACTTTTTGACCCAAATGCTAAAAATAAAAAGAAATCAAATGGAAAATTTTAGTTAGTCCATTTTTTTTCTTAAAATTTCTACTAATTAGCATGATGTTTGACATCATCAAGAGAAAAATCAAAATGTAAATTTCGAAAGTCTCTTGCCGAAAATTTTAGAAAATGGCTACTATTTTCAAAAGAAAATTTAGTTTCTTATTTAAACCTTTAATTCAAATTTAAGGATCTTGTAAGGAAAATATATGTATATCCTCCTAAACTCCATGTTTGGAAAATTTTCTTCAATAAGGTCTGTCAAAGAAATTTTGGGAAGATCTTAAAAGTCCTTTTATTGTAAAACACCCTTTTTATATAATTTTTTATTAATAAGTAAATTAAGATTTTGAGTCCGATGGAAATTCTTTTAGAATCTTGAACTATTCATTAGATTAAAAGTTCTTTCAGTTTTAGATACTTTCCTACGATTAGTGTGGCTTGAATCTTTAGTAGATCACAAATGAGAGAATGATAAATATTATAAGTGATATTTTATTCTCACTAAACTGTTGATTTTCATCTATGTTGATTATCCCTTGATAAGCTATGGTTGCGAGAAGTAAGAAAGTCTATGTGATGGCTGGGACGGAAGGTGTCCTGCAGTAAGTGCACTTATATACTGGTTGATTTCGAGCTCGCTAGAGAAGCTGGTAACTGATATACACCTTGCTAGCAATATAGGCTGGGGTGCTGTGGTCAGCTTGACTATTCATTTCAAGCAATGGTTGGTGAATAGAATACTATCCATTTCGAGTAAGGGACTGGTGGATAGTGTTTGAGTTACTCTGTGCTTTATAAGCCTTGGTAAACATACTGTTGAGCGATCAGGGAATTGGTAAGAATCAGGTAAAGGCATTGTACATGCATTCATCTTGAAAATGGAGATTTACCAATAGACGACAAAATTCTATATATTTTGGAAATTTCTATGGCTCGACTTTTATGTAAAACCTGGAATATATTGAGAAACTCACCAGTTATACCGATGGATGTTGTTATCCACATTTTCAAGAAATGAAGTTTGAATCATGGAATCTATGGAGGATGAATAAAGAGAGCCTTTCTTTAAGAAAATTTCTGATCTGGATAGTTGTATTTCTAAGGGCTAAGTCCCAAGGCTATGCTTTATTTTGAGTCACTTTAGTAAATTGTGAACTCTATGCTTCCGCTTGTTCTGAGTTGTAATATTATCAGAAATGATACACGCACACTCATTTTCACACCCATTTTCACACCCAAGCCCATCTTACCAAAATTAGAAAATTTCTGTGGGACCTACTTACTACTCTTCCCCCAAATCAAACTAAATCCCCAAATGAACACAGAGAAGAGGAAATGTGAAAAACCCCTCTCCCATCACGACGGCGACTCGACGACCACGGAGTTCCGCCAATGACAAGGCACGGCGACGACGACCTGTCCTGTCAGCCGTCACGACGAAAGACCCGACAACATTACTGATTTTTTTGCCTTTTTTTGCATAATGCGATTTCAATGTCTTTTGATTTTGGTCTATATATGTATTTCGTTTGTATTAGCTGAGGTTATTGATGTTTAGAAATTGTTTTAAAAGGTTGCAATTTTATGGTAACTAGACACAATTCTTTCCTTGTGAGTTTATATTTTGGTTTTTTCGCTTTCCTTGACATTTAGTTTACTGGGTTGATTATGTGCTTACCAATTACATGCAAGTTCAGAGTTTTCTCTAGTTTGCTCAGATCCAAAGATCTGATTTGCTGATTTTAGGGCTTCTTTTAGTGGGTTTCTTGTTAGGTAGTATATTTTGGTTTTTTCGCTTTCCTTGACATTTAGTTTACTGGGTTGATTATGTGCTTACCAATTACATGCAAGTTCAGAGTTTTCTCTAGTTTGCTCAGATCCAAAGATCTGATTTGCTGATTTTAGGGCTTCTTTTAGTGGGTTTCTTGTTAGGTAGGATAGACTTATGTGCATAATGCTCTTCAATTTTACTGATGCACACACAAGCACATACACATAGATGCCTGCATACAAATATTTGCATATCAGCATATATTTATGTGATAGAAATGTTTTTGATTTGATTTGAGTTAATTGGGTTTTCTTGCTTTGATGAATTCGGTGCTTAAAAATAGGATTCTGATCTGTTTTATACAAAAGGCCACATTGTGTGTCTACATGTTTTTCTCTTTCTGTATGTGATAGAAATGTTTTTGATTTGATTTAATTGGTTTTTCTTGCTTTTGATGAATTCGGTGCTTAAAATTTGGCCGAGACAAGTTCACTTATCCATGCTTTCTTGCTTTTCTTGCTTTTTGACCAAACTGATAACCGGCGTCACAATGGGGATCAATCCGATTCAAGTTTATACTTATCCACCAAATTGGCTGAGACATTTCAATCAATTGCCTACTTCGCTAAACCCTACTTCGCTGTTCAAGGTCAGATTATGGTTCGATTGCGTCGTTAAATCAGGGCTTTCGGTCTCTAATTTGGAGCGGGGGGCTCTATAAGCTGAGGAGACAGATGGGTATAATTGAACATTGGGTTTACTTCTCTTGCAACCTTCTTGAATGGGAGGCCTTTGATCCCATCCGCTGTCGGTGGATGTGTGTTCAGACAAGGAATCATTGGCTGTCAGTACTCACCTGCTCGTCTTTGGGAAGGAAATAATAGCACATGTAATTTATAGATATAGCATATTGACGAATTCGTGGTCAGACGGTATTGAGATGAACTCACCCAGATGCTTGTTTGGATCTGCCAGTCTCGGGGAACTTGCAATTCTGGTGGCAAGCACAGAAAGAAGAATTGGAAAGAATTACAGAAGATCTACAGAAAAAAGTTGAAGAGCTAAGGAGCCTGAATTCCTACTACATAGCAAGGGAGAAAAAAATGGAAATTGGTCCTCACCTTTATTGTTCTTGTCTACTATTCTGTATTGGTTGAATGGGCATAAATATGTAAACAAGGATAGGAGTATGTATTTACGTTGAATGTCTGCCAATGCAATAAAATGAGAGTTGTGGCAATGAAAATATTTGTTTCTTGTCGTACGCTGTTGTATTCTTTGAGATACGATTAGTTCATTGCATCCATATTGAACAAATCAAAAAAGGCAAGACTTGAATTAAACAATCAAAAAAGCCAACTAGATCTCTAGATCATCATTTCGGAATAGGAAGGAGCATAAAGCCAACTAGATCTGTAGTACTTCCAAGAAACAAACTGAAAGTAATTCCAACTGTAAGTGCTTCCAGTAAACAACCAATCAAAGTGGGCACCTCAAGCTTAAAAAGTAAACAGACCAAAATAAGGTGTCCACAAAAACCGTAAGTACAACCATTATCCAAATTAGATTACACTTCTACAAGACATTCTCCAAATTACATTACATCTGTTACAACCATTTTTCAAATTACATTAAATTCAAGAAACTTGAGGGCCTAATCTTCCTTCTTCATCAACAAGTTGTCTTCTATCATTATCTTCATGGACTAATCCTCTATATGAACTTGATGGATGCAAATTGGTGAAATCATAACCTACCTTCCAAAATGGATGTTGATAACCCTGCACAAATTCATAATTAAACATTTATTACAAGTAGGAAAGTGGCAAAGTATACAACATGGAAAGAAGCAAAGTTTATACCTGAAATGCAAAGTTCCCCAAATTTGGTTGAAAAACAAAGTTTTCCCCAATTTCCACTCCTCGAGTTTGTGGTATTAATGATGTATACACGTTTGGCCGTATGAGTGATGAATTTAAGACAACACTTCCTTGTGTACCATACTCAGCATATCCTTGCTTCTCATGTCCCCACAAAAAAAAAATAATAAAAATAAAAATTTGTATAGATTTACATATGTGGGTTATGTATAAAAAAAATTAATAATTAGTTGTCCAACCTGTATAGTGTTCGATGTACTTGTTTTCTTTCTTGCTTTTGATTTTTTCTTAATGCTTTCTCAACATTGCCAACTTTTCTTTTACTTGGCGGTCTCCCCTTACTACGAGTGACCAAAGGATCAAGTACATTCGTACTCTCTTTAGATATCCCAATACCATCCCCATGTGAGGTTGAATCCATATCGTACTAGTAGGAATGTGCATTTTGCTTTTACCTAGACCGACCTTTTCTTTGTACCTCTCTTTCATTTCAAGTACATGTGTCATCAACTCATCATACCAAGTTTCAGAATCTACTACCAAATCACAAACCTCAGAGAATGCATGTGTCAATTTATTAAACCGACGTGATTCAGGTCTATCCGACCAATTGTCATAACCGATCAGAATTTTAATGTGTCCCTGTTTGACATTCTTACTCCATCTTTGTAGGATGTAGTTGGCAGGTACTTCATCGTAAATAAGTCTCTCAGCAAATACCATGAGTTGATGCCTACATATGATTCCTCTAAACTCAAACAATCGACAATTACAGTTAGCTTCCTTCATATCTTTGAAAAAATCACCCTGAAAGTTGCGGTCCGATACCCTTCTACAAGTTGAACCTGATCATGTATGTCATATTAACTATAGCCAACATCCTCCATAATTAAAGACAAGCGACAAGAAATCTTTCCAAACAACTCAGTCTGAAACCCTTTAAACTTTGCCCATGTGTAAACTTCTTGAAATAGCTTTTCCATCCCTAATTGAGTTGCACATGGGAAGCATGTATGAATTGAAATCTTCTTGCTCTTCATTTTCAATCTTTTTAGCCAAGGCATTCTCATATTGCTCCACAAATTATTTCAAAGTGGTCTTCGAGTTGATATAGCCATCAAAGATAGCATGCATGCTTTCACTTTGTTGGGTGGTTGACATTCCTGCCCAGAAAGTGTCCCTCACAAAAGCGAGTACCCACCGATTTCTCTCAACAAACAACTCAAATAACCAATCATTGTTTTGTAGTTCATACTTATCAGTGAACTTAGTCCAACCATCTTCAAATTCTTCTATTGTCAATGAATCACAAACAATATGTTGCATATCAAATTTGAGTGATTCATATTGGTTGTAACCTTTCAGCTTTTCAGGAAGCTTCTTCATGAAATGCCATAAGCACCATCGATGTCGTGCGTTAGAAAAAACGTACTTTATTGCATTTTGCATCGCTGTGTCTTGATCTGTAATTATTGCATTGGGTGGACAGTTAGACATACATTTATGCCAAGACTCAAATAACCAAGTAAAGGCAGCGGTGTCTTCATTTGATATCAATCCACACCCTAACAATACCGACTGCCCATGATGGTTCACTCCTATGAAAGGCGCAAATGGCATGTCGTATTTGTTGACCAAGTATGTTGTGTTAAATGTAAGCACGTCACCAAATTCTTTGTATACTGCCCTACTCCTTGCATCTGCCCAAAAACATTCTTCAAGCGCCCCTCGTCATCTAAATCCATCAAGTAGAAGAAATTAGAATTGTTGGACTGCATGTTTGAAAAATACTTGTACATTGCATTAGCTTCACCCTCGCCAAGTTGTAAACGCCTCACTTTACTAATATAGTTTCTGACATCTCTTTCTGTAAACAAAAGATTCTCATGCCCCCCTGCCTCAACCAATAATGAATTGAAATTCTTATTCATTCTGATTTCAGCTTTGTCATTCAACTCAAGTCTCATTTTCACATGTGGTTCTAGGAACCTATTGCATTTGTAATGCTGGGATTTGCCTGGACTCATATCATGGCTATGGGCAAGTTTAACTGCTTGCACACACCACTTTTCATTACGGACAAAAAATGCCTCAAGCATAGCTTGGCATTTTATTTTGGAGTTTGGGCGCATGTGCAACGGGTTTTTTGATGCAATCTTTCTCACACCAGCACGAGTACACTCTATATGTACATGTCTCAAGATCCCTCCCACTTTTTTTAGAGCTTCTTTTAGCCACGGTAAAACCTTTTTCTTTGGCATACCTTGAATAAAATGCCATTAGCTCATCCACTGAATCAAACTCCATCCCCTCCTTTGGCTCATCTATTGTATTTTTTACATCTGTTACTTTATCCTTCTCATGTTCTATCTCAATAGTATCATCCACATCCACATTGATGCCTATATAACCACTTGATACTTCTTCCATTTATCTAAAATATGTGGATTACAAAAAATAAAATAAAATAAAAAAATAAGTTGACATGGAGTGAGGTAGTAAAGAAATATTAGATTTGCTTACAAATAATTAGAAGAGAAAAAGACTTTAGAAATAAATTAAGATTTAGCATTGAATGAAAAAAATAAATAAATAATGAAACCAAAATATAAAATGAAACTCAAATAATCATGATTTGAAACATGAAGCACCAATTAACTATTCCAAGCATCAAATAATATATTTCAAGCACCACACATTATTAAATTATAAATTCAAGCAAATGCTTTCACCAGTCATCAAAATTAGCAAATAGAAAAGAAAAGAAATGGGTGATCATGATGAAATGGGTGAAATGATTTCCAATTGGGAACCCTAAAACAAAAGAAAAAGAAATGGGTGAACACAGAGTGAGATTAAAGAGTAAGAAAAGAAAAGAAATGGGTGAACATGATTTAAAATCAAATGGGTGAACAAATGGGTGAATTGATTTTCAAATTCAGAACCCTAAAACTCACCCAAATCGGTGCACGCCTCGCCAGGTCTTTCGTTGTGATGGCTGACAGGAGAAGTCGTCGTCGCCATGCCTAGTCGTTGCCAGAGGTCTGTGGTCGTCGGGTCGCCGTGGGCTAGGAGAGGGATAACTCCACGGGTTTTTCACATCTCCTCTTCTCTGTGTTCATTTGGGGATTTAGCTTGATTTGGGGAAAGAGTAGTAAGTGGGTCACACAAAAATTTTCTAATTTTGCTAAGATGGGTCTGGGTGTGAAAATGGCTGTGAAAATGAGTGTCCGTGTATCATTTCCGTAATATTATTAGTTAATGTTTGATGGTGCTACAAAAAAATATTCAAACCTGTCATAGCTTCGTTTAAAAAAAAAAATCATTCTACTTTTTATTATTATTCGGGGTGTGACAATATTTTTGGTATTAGAGCCTAGGTTTACTATATTTTGCAGTTCTTTAAGTCGAGGTCTTATTATAAGATAATTATGTTTTCATAGGAGATTCTAACTTGAGAAATTTTATAGGATAAAGGGATTATTCGGATTTGATTAATGGGGTGGACAATACATAGCCCCCAATGGAATGATAACTCCAGTTGACGTCGAGTTGCATGAGAGCCTAGTAGAAGCTAATATTGGAAACACTTTATACACTGAAGTAAGAGACACAGAGTTAAAATATGGCCCCTAAACACAATGACTAGGAGAGCTATCGTCCTTTACTATCTTGAGGTCCAGAGAAGAGTTATTCAGAGGGTCATAGACGCTGCCACTGACTTATCGCCCCAAGAGATGATCCCAGGGCCCTACTATGACCCGACACCGCAATCTAATGTTATCCCTGTCTAATTCCCAAAATATCTCCCCCGCCCGTTTATCTGAGTTTCTTGGTACACTCAGGTATGCACCAGCATTGAAGCATCCTTTATTCCTGGGGTTCTCCCGAGAGTGTGTTCAGGTTCCTTTCTTTGCCCCAGACTTTGCATATGTCCCCATCCTTGATAACGAAGGAATCCCCGCGCCAATTATAAACCTTGACTTTGATTCCGACTCTGACTCTAACACTTCTGTGAGTAGCTCCCAGTTTGTGACTATTTAGTTGTAGCAAGTGGATAGTGGCACTGACTTATGTATGTTTTCCTTTATCTTTTATTATGGCTGTGTAGTAAGTTGATGACTGACCCTAACAACCATATATATATATATATATATATGTCGCAAACAACATTTTAAGTAGTGCATGAGTCAGGATTAAATCCCGAATGCTTAAGTATACCATTGATCGTATCCTCGTCATTAGGATCTATAATGAACATAGAATATGCATGTAAGAGCTGTGTGATAGATACTAAAAACAATATTAAGGCTGCTGAGTTGATCGTTCTGCCTATGAAACCCTTTTTTATGTTATCCTTGGATAGCGTAACACCCTGTTATTTCTTTTTCATTAATAAATGTATATTTCATTTTAATTTCCTACTTATAATAATTATTTGGGGTCAAACCGTAATTTTCATAAATTTAGAAATGCTTTCTATGGTTTTAAAAATAGTATCTATACTTTTGTACAACCGGGAATTTATTCTTTACGCTAATAGTAATTTTCTGTATTTTTATATCAACCGTAAAATACCAGTTTTGATTTAAATCTGCGTCTATATTGCGACTTGGGTGTGGGAGCACGTGAGCTCAACCACACCGTGTAAAATCCTTCCCTTGCTTGGAGCCCAATTTTGGGCACAGTTTATATATGTGTGTGTATCTCTAAACTTCTCACAGTCTCTCATCTCTCACTCTCAAACTCTCTCAATTCTCTCAATCACTCTCTTGCTCTCTCAAGAACAACACACACAGTTCATATATATAGACACACTCACACATACATAGTTATATATATATATCCCAAGATCAAGAGGAGAGACGGAGAAATTTTTATCAACGGCGGATATTATCGGTCTCAAATTTTCAGTCTAATCACCCTCAGTGAGTATTATAAACTCACTCTTAACGTATATATATGTATATTTCAGTGTATATGTGTGAGTATATGTGTATATATAGATACACCATTAAAGCTTTGAAAATTAGAGTTTTACAAAAGTTAACCAAAATGAAATCCGTGAATTGGGAATAAAAGATCTTAGTCCCAATAAGCTACAGTTCGAATCCTACGGAATAATTCATCCGTATCGCGACGTACCGTTGATTTAAAGTTTTGACACCCTTACTTTAATCGCGAATATCTAGAGATACAATCCGTATTAGTTTAAATTGATCACATATTTGTAATCTACACGGAAAGACGAAGAAATCCATGTATGACATGACATAATTGAAACAGAAAACAGAAATGGGTATAATTTCAGTTTGAAAATCAAAAACAGGGGAAAAACGAGAAAGATGATGAAACTGTGACAACTCGTGCGCGCGACTCGCTCGTGCGGCCCACTCGTGCGACCCATTCCCCCATTAGCTCGTGCGGCCCGCTCGCGCGACCCGTTCTCCCCCTTCGCTCGCGCGACCCATTCCCCTTCGCGCGTGCGACCTGGGCATTTTGAGCAGTTTTTTTATTTTTGTATAATGGACTATTTGGAAAAGGTTTTGAAAGTTTTTAAAGAACTGTTTGACAGATATACTATTTTAAAGGCTCACTGTTAGGAATTGAACTTATAAGAACTTTTCAGACTGAGATTTATGTTGAACGAATATCTAGCTTTGAGATTAATACCTGTTACTACAAATTGTGAACATTGACATACATATTAGGGTCGAGGTTGTGTCAACATGCATGTGTGTGAGGAAGCGTGAAAAGAGTAAAGAGTGGCGGTCTGGTGTGCGACCTCAATATCGATCGAATATTATTCCTGGTATTGGAGGCAACAGTGTTGAGTGCGGCTTAGATATCGATCGGATATTATTCTTGGTATCTAAGGCGCTCGTTTCGGATATCGATCGGATATTATTCCTGGTATCCGAAGCGATGGTATTGAGTACGGCTTAGATATCGATCGGATATTATTCCTAGTATCTAAGGCGCTCGTTTCGGATATCGATCGGATATTATTCCTGGTATCCGAAGCGATGGTATTGAGTACGGCTTAGATATCGATCGGATATTATTCCTGGTATCTAAGGCACTCGTTTCAGATATCGATCGGATATTATTCCTGGTATCCGAAGCGATGGTATTGAGTACAGCTTAGATATCGATCGGATATTATTCCTGGTATCTAAGGCGCTCGTTTCGGATATTATTCCTGGTATCCGAAGCGATGGTATATAGTACGGCTTAGATATCGATCGGATATTATTCCTAGTATCTAAGGCGCTCGTTTCGGATATCGATCGGATATTATTCCTGGTATCTGAAGTAATGGTTGGTCGTGATCGACCCAGATATCAATCGGATATTATTCTTGGTATCTGAGGCGATAGCGTGGTATGCGACCTCAATATCGATTGGATATTATTCCTGGTATTGGAGGCGACAGTGTTGTGTACGACTTAGATATCGATCAGATATTATTCCTGGTATCTGAGGTAATGGTTTGGTTGAGTCGAGTCTTGTTGAGAGAAAAGAGTCAGAAAGATGAGATGTTACATTGTTCATGCACGGTCGCATATTTATTGCTTACTTTATTCCCCCGTGACTTATGTTGGAATTGGAACCTTGAATCTATTGCTTTTAAAGTTAAATTGCACTGTTGTTTATTTGCTTATATATACATTGCGAGCACTTGTTTATTTTGCTCACCAGCTTTCATAAGCTGACGGTGTTGATGCGTCCTGGACTCTATGTCCAGATTTTCAGGGTCAGGAGCAGCCAAGGTATTTCGACTATGCTAGTTAGAGGCAGGGGACTTTCCAGGAGGCTGCTTTATATTTTTTTTATGTCTTTTTAATTCGGGTTGTAATAAACTAGTTTTAGACTTTTGAATAAGGTGTTTCGTACCTAAGTTTATGACTGCTGTAATAGTTAGTAAGTTTTAATTTTAGAGCTTATGTTTTGATTAGTATCCTTTGCTCTAGAAATGCTATTAAGATAATTGTTGCAAGGACAATTGGTCATACTCACTTGTCACGGCCTACGAGTCCATAAAGGAAATTAAATGCTTTCTTGAATTATGCTACGTCGGGGCGTGACAGGCTTTTTTGGTATCAGAGCCAGGTTATGGCTCGACCAATTGTCCAAGACACATAGGATCTCCCGTTAAGATAGAATTAAGATAAGATAGTTCGACTTCGTTCCGTGTTTAGTCGTTGAGAATTTCCTTTCTTCTCGAGAGATTGACCGAATTCTTATTGATCAATGGATAGGTACCGTTCTCTCGATTATATGGCTAGAAGAAATCTCAAGAATCGTCCCGCAATTGAAGCTGCACCCCCGGTAGTAGATCCAACCGGGATGTTTGAGGCTTTTGTAAGGAGGTTGGAAAGGGTTAGCGATCAAAACACAATGAACAATAATCAGAATGGGAATCATAACGGGAATGGAAGGTAAGCCCACCAGACTGGAGACAAACTTCTCAAAGAGTTTTGCGCTCTGCGACTTGAGTATTTTGCTGGGACTGATGAACCCTAGCAAGCAGAACAGTGGCTACGCCAGATGGAGCGTATCTTTGAGACCATAGAGTGCACTGATCTGGAGAAGAAGCGTTTGGCTATCTTTCAGCTGTCATATGCAGCGGCTGATTGGTGGGATGCTGAAAATGCGACCATAGGGGAAGAAGCTGCAAGGAGAATGTTGTTCAAGGAAAGATTTCTCAAAAAATATTTTCCTGAAGAAGAGAAGGACAAGAGAGAGAAAGAGTTTATGGAATTGACTAAAGGGAATCTGGCTGTCCGTGAGTACACTACTCAATTTGAGCGTCTGTCTCGCTTTGCTACACATATGGTGGACACACCCCCAGAAGAAAATCAAGAAGTATCATTGGGGTCTCAACTTGTCTCTCCGACATCTGACTATGGGGCATCATTTGAAGCTCTGGTGAGATTGGCTACGGGGTTAGAGAATGATGGTTGTCAGAATCCGAAGCCATTTGGAAATCGACCTCCGCAGAAGGGTTATTCTGGACAAAAACCAGGGTACCCTCAGGGACAGAAAAGGACCTGGGATGGAGGGAAGAAACCTCAACAGACACAAGCAGTACAACAATATCCGCCTCGAGCAACAGGAGGGAACAACAACAATAACTGCTTCAATTGTGGTAATCCCGGTCACCGAGTTAAAGATTACAGAGTAACTAGGCGTGCTGATCATTTGGGAATTGTATGCTATAATTGTGGCATGCCAGGTCACATAAGTCTGGAATGCAAGGCTCCTAGGAGAGGTAATTACGGTCAGCAAGGACAAGCCTGCCTGAATGCTGTTATCCCCGAGGCTGCTGGCTATGAAGAAACAAAGTACGAAGAAGGTACTTATGAGGAGGGACCGCCTAAGCAACGAGCAGTGGAGGGTACTCTAACCTTGTTTAACTCTCATATTAAAGTTTTATTCGACACGGGTGCTACACATTCATTTATATATGTTAAGACTATTCGAAAGTTGGGAATAGTACCGCAATGTTTAGAGGAAGCTTTGAGTGTTGTCTCACCCTTAGGGACCACCGTCAAGTTATTACATGTATGTAAGGATTGTCCTCTACGGTTAGGAGACTATAAACTTTTGGCGAGATTGGTGGTTCTATCGATGAAAGAATTTGATATAATCCTGGGAATGGATTGGCTCGAGAAGAATCATGCGAAGTTGAATTGTGCAAGGAAGAGGATCACATTTGCGGACAATGGGAATCGACCCTTTGATTTCCAATGTAACCCTTTAGGTGATATGTTCCTTACCAGATGCCTAGCAAACATCGAAGTTATCAGTACAGAAGTGACGGTGTCATCAATACCGGTGATCAAAGAGTTCGAGGAAGTATTCCGAGATATTCCTGGATTACCACCTAAGAGGGACATAGAATTCTGTGTGGAACTGGTACCAGGCATTCAACCTATAACCAAGGTTCCCTACAGGATGGCCCCTACAGAGTTATTGGAGCTGAAGGAACAAGTTCAAGAACTTGAGAAGTTGGGTTTTGTTCATCCAAGTACTTCACCCTGGGGAGCACCAGTGTTGTTTGTGAAGAAGAAGGATGGGACAATGCGGTTGTGTATTGACTACCGAGAACTGAATAAGGTTACTATCAAGAATAAGTATCCTTTACCTCGGATAGACGATCTGTTTGATCAGTTGTAAGGATCCACGACCTTTTCTAAGATTGATCTACGGTCAGGGTATCACCAGTTGAGGGTGCGGAAGGAAGACATACCTAAAACTGCTTTCAGAACAAGGTACGGATACGGACACTATGAGTTCTTAGTGATGCCGTTTGGGATGACGAATGCTCCGGCTGTGTTTATGGACTTGATGAACAGAGTATTCAAGCCATACTTAGATCAGTTCGTTATTGTCTTCATCGACGATATTTTGATCTATTCCAAGTCAGAGGAAGAGCATGAGCAACATCTACGGATCGCGTTGTAGACTCTCAAGGATCACCGCTTGTATGCTAAATTCAGCAAGTGTGAATTCTGGCTTCAAGAAGTTAAGTTTCTCGGGCATGTGATCTCACAACAAGGAATCGCGGTTGACTCCTCAAAGGCTGATGCAATTGCGAATTGGACTCGGCCGACCAATGCTACAGAAGTTAGAAATTTTCTGGGACTAGCTGGTTACTATCAGAGATTCGTGGAAGGATTCTCAAAGATAGCAGCTCCGTTAACTGGTTTGACTAAGAAAGATTTGAAGTTTGAATGGGCTGATAAGCATGAACGCGCTTTTCTGGAATTGAAAGAGAGATTGACAACAGCGCCAGTACTTGTGATACCAAAGGATGGTGAGAAGTTCACTATTTTTAGTGACACCTCTTATCAAGGATTGGGATGTGTCCTCATGCAAGACGGAAAGGTTATTGCATATGGTTCACGGCAGTTGACGCCAAATGAATTGAACTACCCAACTCATGATTTGGAGCTGGCAGCCGTTGTGTTTGCACTCAAGATCTGGAGACATTACCTCTATGGGGAGAAGTTTGATTTGTTCTCGGATCACAAGAGCCTTAAGTATTTGTTTACTCAGAAGGAGTTGAACATGAGGCAACGTCGGTGGATGGAGCTGATTAAGGACTACGACTTTACATTAGAGTACCACCCTGGTAAGGCTAATGTAGTCGCTGACGCCCTAAGTCGGAAACCTCGAGGAACGATTACTTCATTGATTATGAGGGAATGGAAAGCTTTAGAGACAATCGCAGAATTTGATATGCAGATTTCTGAGGGAAGTGTCGGGCAACACTTTGGTTGCCTCATGGTACAACCAACACTTGTGAATCGAATTATCAAGGCCCAGAAGAAAGATGAGAAATTTCAAGCATGGTTCGCCAAGATGTCAAAAAAAGACCCTACAGAATGGAAGGTTGGGATCGATGGAGGATACCGATGTCGAGACAGATTGTGTGTGCCAGATTCTGAAGATTTGAGAAAAGATATTCTTGAAGAAGCACATAAATCAAGACTGACAGTACACCCAGGAGGAACAAAGATGTATAAGGATTTGAAGAGAAATTTTTGGTGGGAAGGGATGAGACGAGAAGTAGCTGAGTTTGTGTCTAAATGTTTGACTTGTCAACAAGTGAAGGCCGAACATCAGAGACCCTCAGGATTGTTACAACCCTTACCTGTTCCAGCATGGAAGTGGGAACACATAACTATGGATTTCGTGGTTGGACTACCCCGGTCACAACAAAATCATGACGCGATTTGGGTAATTGTGGATCGTCTGACGAAGTCCGCACACTTCATCGCGTACAATATTACTTACCCAGTAGAAAGGATGAGTTGAATGTATCTACAACAAGTGGTGCCGACTGCACGGTGCCCCTGTGTCGATTGTATCAGACCGCGATGCACGTTTTACCTCGAGATTTTGGGAAAGTTTGCAGAAGGCTGTGGGAACTTCGCTCAAGATGAGTATAACTTTCCATCCTCAGACCGATGGATAGACCGAGCATGTTAATCAGATTATGGAAGATATGCTGAGAGCTTGTGCAATAGATTTTGAAGGATCTTGGGAGACGCACTTACTGTTGGTCGAATTTGCGTATAATAACAGTTATCACTCGAGTATTGGGATGGCACCGTTTGAAGCCTTGTACGGACGGCCATGTCAATCTCCGTTGTGTTGGGCTGAAGTGGGAGACACAGAATTGTTGGGACCAGAGTTGGTGAGAGAAACTAATGAGAAGATTTCACTAGTCATGGAAAGAATGAAAACTGCACAGAGTAGACACAAGAGTTATGCGGATCGACGTCGAAAGGATTTGGAGTTCAGTATCGGTGATCACGTCCTCCTTAAGGTTTCACTCGTTCGGGGAGTGGTACGTTTTGGTCAGAAAAGAGGAAAGTTGGCACCCCGTTTCATTGGACCGTTTGAGATATTACAGCAAGTTGGAAAAGTGGCTTATCGGCTCGCGTTGCCACCAAAGATGTGTGGTGTTCATAAGGTATTCCATGTCAGTATGTTAAGGAAATATGTACGGGATCCTTCACATGTGGTAAATTTTGATGATATTGAGACGAGTCAGAATGTTGTCTACAAGGATAGACCTGTGAGGATTCTTGACCAGAGTATTAAGAGGCTGAGAAGAAGAGACATGCCTTTGGTTAAGGTTCAGTGGAGGCATCATGATGAGGGAGAAGCGTCGTGGGAGTTAGAGTCAGATATGAGGACTAGATATGTCACAGCCTGGTCCCACAATAGCGGAACCGGAACCTGTGGCACGCCACCGAGGCTAACCCAATTCATTAACGCTCCCAAAAATTATTTGAAGAACACACGCAGCGGAATAAAACAAGTCATTTTGAAAATCATCCGTCCAATCGACTGATCCTAGGATCCAGTCGACTGATCCTAGCAGAAAGTTGGGTTTTAAAACACCATCCAGTCTACTGCTTTTCTACACCCAGTCGAGGGGGACCTATGGGTTTGTAGGTTTTGGCACGATGTGAGGTGCAATTGTGGTAGTAAGTGTGGATTTGGTACAAACTAAAAATTGTATGTGCTTTTACGGTGTAATGTTCTAACATGTTTTCCTGGAACAGGGTGGTAGGCCACACGCACACTTTTGCAGGGTAGCCTACTACAAAGTGATATTTATATGCTTTAAAAATCGTGAATAAGAAACTAACTGCCTGAGTCTCTTGTTGGAAGGGATGATAGAACTTATGTCATATCACGATATTATACAGTATTTTTGTTGTTCATGGATATGATAATGGTTTGCTTATATGTTGATCGTGAATAATAAACTAATTGCTGGAGTCTCTTGTTGAAAGAGGTGATGGAACTTATGTCTTGTCACGATATTTCATATTATTGAATCTGTTGTTTGATATGCGTGAATATGTTAGGACTATGATGATTTAATGTAAACTACTTTAGACATTTCATTTGTTTGATATTATTATAATTGAGGTAATTTATTACATCTAAATGCTTATTTGTAGATATACGAATAATTTTTCCACACATGCAGTAGTGCTTTATATTCTGTAAAAATAGTAAATGAATTGGTAAAATTGAGACATTTGACATCTTAAAGAGAAATTTCGTTATGGACATTTTTCGTATTTTATATTTTTTCAAAAAAATATTGTTTAGAGCTTCAAAATTAGACTTTACACTGAGGTGGTCGAGTGGACAAAATGTGCAGTTTTTTCCTTTTCGCATAATTGGTCTTAGGAATGAGAATATCTTTAATTCTTGAGTCTTCTACATGTTTGTAAATGATATGGTAGGGTTATTTTATGTTTTTGGTTGTTCGAGATAAGATAGTAATGAAGGATGTTTAGTTTGTTCAAGTTTAGTGTTTATATCATTATTTTGTGTTAATCTCTTTGATTACAGGAGGGTAGGGTCCATTAACACTTTTGTGCAGGTTAGACCTCCCCTACGTAAGGTAAGTAGAGTTGATATTTAGTATGAGCACGAGAAACTAAATTGTCATCCCTTGGTTCAAACCTTGAGGGTGAAACTAAAGTCTTGTGTCTCATCACGTTATTATTGTAGAAGTTCAGAACCTCTTTCTGTTTGGAGCATATTAAAAATAGTTAACGACTTAGAAAATTATAAAGAGTGGTATGGACATGTAAAACTTAATTTCAGATAGTTGGCATGTTTGAGTTTTTACTAAAAACGTAGTTAAGGGCTTGGTATTGGTCTATTTCAGCGGAGGTACTCACGTTTTTTCATGACGTATTATTTGTGGTTTCTTTTTATTTGATCATGGATTATTTCGGGTCTCATGATTTACTCATACTAGTTTATACTGATCCGGATGTCTCCATGCATCTCGGGTGCGTTCAATTTATGAACGTAACCGGAGAATGTTTTCAGGTTATGATCGTTATATCCAGTAGTGGCTTGGATCATGTTTGGATTAACAAGCTTGGAGTTCTAGACCTTGGAGTTTAGTGAGGTTTTGTACCTTTGGGATTTTTGGCTCATGTCCCTTTGTTTTAGCAATTGATAATTGAGAGTTAGTATCATTTGTATTTCGGTTTAAATTTATCCTAATTTCGGAGTTATGTCTATTTTGGTTTTAGATTGTCAATTACAGTTTTAGCTTCTAGTTTATTTTTATTGTTGTCAGGAAGTGTTCCGATTTTGTGTTAGAAAATTGGGGTGCTACACTACTACACCACCGGAGGTTAAAAGTTTTTTTTTTTTTTTTTTGGCTTAGCAGGCTACTGTCGTAGATTCGTGGAAGGATTCTCGAAAATAACTATGACGCTAAATCATTTAACTAAGAATTAAGGAGACAAAGTTTATTTGGGACGATGCTTGTGAGAATGCATTTCAAGAACTAAAGACAAGATTGACGACCGTACCAATCCTCGTTTGTCACGCCCCGATGTAGCATAAATCAGAAAAGTGTTTCATTTCCTTTATGGACTCATAGGTCGTAACAAGTGTAAGTGACCAATTGTTCCTACAACAAATAACTTAATAGCATATCTAAAGAAAAGGATACTAATAAACATAAAGCTCCTAATTAAAACTTACTATTCCATTATATCAGTCATTGTCTTAGGCACAAACTGCCTTATTCAAAATCTAATATAGAGTCTATTACATCTCTAAAAAGTAACGTATAAGAAATATAAAATAGCCCTCCTGGAAAGTCTCCTGCTTCTAACTAGCATAGTCTAAATACTCTGGTTGCTCCTGACCTGGAAAATCTGAACATGGAGTCCAGGATGCATCAACGTCGTCAGCTTATGCAAGCTGGTGAGTAAAACAATCATATGCTCGCAGTGTATAAATAAGTATATATAGCAATGTCACCAAACGACAAATCAAGGTACCAACTTCAACATGAATAACATGGGGATGTAGTAAGCAATAAATATATCACCGTGCATGCATAATGTATCATCTTATCTTGATGATTCTTTTCCCTCTACAAACTCGATTCAACCTTACCACTACCTCAGATACCAGGAATAATATCCGCTCAGTATCCGAGTTGTACACCACAATATCGCTTCAGATACCAGGAATAATATCCGCGCAGTATCTGAATCGTACGCCTCAGATACTAGGAATAATATCCGCTCGATATATGGGTCGATCACAACATCATTGTCTCCAATATCAGGAATAATATCCGCTCGATATTGAATTCGTACACAATACCATCGCCTCGGGTACCAGGAATAATATTCGCTCAGTATCCGAGTCGCACATCATCGCCTTAGATACCAGGAATAATATCCGCTCAGTATCCAAGTTGTACAACAAACCGATGCTCTTTACTTTTTTCATACTTTCTCACATACTATGCATGTCAACTCGACTCTAACATGTATGTCACATGACTTATGCGGCAATACATAATTACTAGAAAACAACAACGAGGATACGAGAAATCAAATCTTATATGAAACAACAGGCGAATTCGTCAAAGAATACTTTAATATGCTTTTACAGCTAATAGTACATAACCAGGTCCATTTTGAAGCAATGCCCTTAAAAATGAGTTGTAATTTTTGTAGATGAATTACATATCAAAAGAAAATTCTTTGAGTCTAGTTTCCAATGCTTCAAACGACGTACGTTTTCGAGTTTTCTAGAGGAAGTTATGACCGTTTTACTAAAAGTCATCAGTGCTGAAAAATAACAATCGATTGGCAAAAGCGACAATCGATTGGATATGTTGGCAATCGATTGGAATTCCGTCTTCTTCCTCAATTTTAAAATTAAAAGCTAGTTTTCACCCATTTTGTAAATTGAAATCAAACAAGTCATGTAATTTATGGATTTCTTCAGTTTTTTGCGTAAATTAAGAATACGCGATCGGATTAAACTGATACGGATTGTATCTCTCAAAATTTGCGATTAAAGTAAGAGTGACAAAACTTTAAATCAACAATACGTCGCGATACAGATGAATTACTTCGTAGTATTCGAACCGCATCTTATTGGGACTAAGATCTTTCATTTTCAATTAACGGAATTGATTTTGGTTGAGTTTCATAAAACTCAAATTTTCAAGCTCCAATGGTGATTACACATATATACATATATACACCTCTATATATACATAAATATACGTATATAAACATTGGGAGTGAGTTTCCAATACTCACAGAGGGAAATAGGATAGAAAATTCGTTGCCGAGAATTTCGTCGTGAATTCCGTCGTCTATGACTTCGTGTTGTTCCTCTCTTGATCTATATATATTTATGTATATGTAACTATGTATGTGTATATGTTCCTTGAGAGAGCAAGAGAGAAAATTGAGAGTGATTGAGAGAGATACAGTGAGTACGCGAGAGATTTGAGAGACTGTGACAGACATATATATATATATACAGTGATAGTTTTGAGCTCCAAGCAAATTCCGAAAATTATCCGCTGTGGTTGAGCTCACGTGCTCCCACATCCAATATGCGATATAGTCGCAACTTAAAATATAAACTGGTATTTACGCAGTGCCCGCGATTAAAATAAAAATACAAAAAAAAAAACAATATCAGTGTAGGAAATAAATTCCTGGTTGTATAAATAAAAAAAATGTACAGTTTTCAAATCCATAGAAAGTATTTTCTATTTTTATGAAAATTATGGTTAAACCCCAAATAAATATTCCTTCGCTTAAAACATCAAACAAAATTTGTATAAATAAAAACTGGAATAATAAAAATATGAAATGTATATGTATTATTGAAAATAAAATACAGGATGTTACATCGTTATACCAAAGAGTGGTGTTAAATTCACAATCTATACAATGCATCACACTGAGGACTAGGGTGTGTGTTAATGCAAGTCTATGAAATAGTGGCATATGGATCTCGATAACTGTAGCTTCACGAATGTAATTATCCTACGCACGACTGTGGTTTTTGCATTAAAGATTTGGAGACATTACCTTTATGGAGGCAAGTTTGATCGTTTCTCGGGCCACATGCAAGAGCTTAAAGTACCTTTTCTCATAGAAAGAATTAAATATGAGACAACAAAGGTAGATGGAACTTCTAAAGGACTATGATTTCATGCTCCAGTACCACCCAGGAAAGGCTAATATAGTGGCCAATGCCCTCAGTCAAAAATCTCAAGGACTAATTGCTTACTTCATGATAAGGGAATGGAAATTCTTGGAATCTCTGGCCGATTTTGGTATACAACCAATCCATCAAGAGAAGGATAGCCCTTGTGCAGTATAGTAGCTCAACCGACCTTAATTGGTAAAATTTTTGAGGAGCAAGCTTACAACAAATCGTTAGACTTCATAGAACACCAGTGTCTACTGCGTCAGATGGATAATCGCATTTTACATCCAAATTTTGGGAAAGTTTTCAAAGAGCCTCAGGAAAATCATTGAAGTTAAGCACTGCCTTTTACCCCCAGACCGATGGACAAACATAAAAAGTCAACCAAGTAATGGAGGACATGCTGAGAGATTGTGTTATTGAGTTTGAGAGCATATAGAAGACCCACTTACCATTAATAGAACTTACCTACCACACCAGCTATCATTCTAGTACAGGCATGGCACCATTTGAAGCATTATACAGCATGCTATGTAGATCACCTATATATTGGGACGATTATGAACACAGACTGTGGATATGGCTGCTTCGACTTACCAATCAGTAAGGTCTTAAAGATCAACACCTGGGTATCTTGGGTATGTCATATTCACAGGGTTGTGAACATATACTGTCAAGATTGAATTTACCCTTTTTTATAGAGTAAGCATTCCCTTGAGAATGTCACCAAGTTGATTATTGAGAACTGCAGTCTTGTTGATAAGTAGTTATCAACATGTTTGGTAATCATGAGAGGTGAATGGGACTCAAGGAATGCAAGAAGTAATCATGATTCAGGTTGGCAGTAACCGTTTATCTGACTACTTGAATATGATTATGAATGCTGATGGTAGAGGGACATTAGTACACCATACAAGTCTAGACGCTTCGGATATGTTTTTTTTGCGTTGGAGTTCAGTTATCGTTTTATAGTGGAGTAAACATTAACGAATCTGTTGATTAGTTTGCCGATCAAAGAGTTTGGTCATGGGAATTAATAACTGGTCTGAGCCAACAATTAAGAACCAAGGAGGTCCCACTCTTGGCTCTGCTAGGATGCTTGGAAAGGCACATGAGGATCTTGTCAAGACAAGTTCAATTGATCGAAGGAGTCTCGGTTGATCGAAGTCTAGACAGGTTCGATCGATCGAAAGTGGTTCAATCGATCGAAGAAGCTTGAATGTTAGGTCGATTCTGGGAATCTATAAATAGGGCAGCTGCATCCAAAAATCAAAGTTCGTTGTATTTATAAACCAGAAGCTGTAGAAACTATTTTAGGATTCCCAAACCTACTCCATCCTCTCTATTAGGGTTCCCACCAACCCTAGTCTCTCTGGGAGCATCCATAGGAGTTATAAGAGTGAAGACCATCTAGTGGAGGCCGCTGAAAATTAGAGATTTCAGAATTGGGTTCAAGACACTAAGGTGCAATTCTTTTCCCCTCTTGTACGCATCTATAGAGTTAACGAGTAGTAGATCCGGGCTACCAATAAAGTTTTTGAAACTTAATCTTTACACTGCGCGTTTAAAACAAAATTTAAACGTATTTTTCCTACAATTGGTATCAGAGCCATGCTTGTTTGGATCTATAGATGCATTTTGGAACACTAGTTTTGATTTGCATTATGATTTTAGAACTATTTTCAAAACTACATCGTCACATATCTATTTCTGCAGTAGTCTTACAGCAGAATACAAATCTGTGATTGCATTGGATGCATGGTGGGTTCGATCGATCGAAGTATGTTCGATAGATTGAACATTTTCTGTTCTCAAGCGATCGAACTGTTTTCGATCGATCGAACTGTTTTCGATCGATTGAACTTTATTTTGTTCGATTGATTGAATGTGTTTCGATCGATCGAGATCGATTCGCTATCCAGATATTCTCTTCATAGTTTTAAAAGGTTTTTAAAATTATTCACTTTAATTTTATATTATTCTATAAGTTTTTCAAAACATTCTATGAAACTGAAAGTTCAATCGATCAAAGGTTTAAGCGATCGAACCTTTGTCGATCAATCGAAGAGTGACAGAGAATAAAGATGTTGTTTTAAGTCCTAATCTAGTACGTAAAGAGTTTATGTACTGTGTGAATCAATTAGGGGTTCCAATAGTTTCATATATTTGTTATATCTACGTGGATGTGCGTATGACTAACCCTTTTGCAGCAAGATTAGTCTGTTATCTCCTATGGCACCGATCATCTACAAATAATTTATTTTGTATTTAAATGTTTGTGATTGATAATTGTTATATTTAAATTATTGGTTAGTTTTTAAGGCAAGTGTAAAGGGCGCTGCGACTTCAATTCTGCGAATAGGAAAGTCGCACCAGTTTTCCTAGCCTTTTTATTCTATTATTGCTATTTCTTTTTCTAGATAAATTGTAAGCTTCGAAAGAAGCATAGGACCAATGTAATAGAATTAGAAAATCCATGAAAATGGAGGAGCAAGCCGTTGTCCATGAAGATGGAGTTAGAGGCGATCAAACTAAGAAAGGAGGTTCTATGGTGATAGAGCCATGGGAGATAGAGGCATCGTTTGGAAGTCTTTATTTCATTTTAGCTTTTAGTTTTATGTGCTTGGTTTGTGATTGGCATTTAACCATATTGTTACAACTTGCATGCACGTAAAACAAGTTTTCTAAAATAAAATTCAAAAACCGTTTCATCGAATTAGTAAACATTAGATGTTTATGGGTAATGTGTGGAAATATTTTTTTCTAAAAAGCAAAATCCTTAACTACCAAATCTAGTTGGAGATGGTCTTATGAATAACACCCACGGTCTTCCATTAACGGTTCACTGTAAGAAGGGTGATTGTTCTACACGGAGGGTACACTACTCATTGGTTACTAGATGTAAACTTCCTATGGATAGGATCAATCAGAAGTGCTAGAGGGTGACCACAACATGGAGGCACTACTTGAGGCAGTTATGATTGGATCCTAGTTAATGGTACACACTAGCTAAGCTATGGATAAGGGATTCCACACGGGACATTATTCAGAAACTTAGAGATCAAATAGGTTCGGGAGTCATAAATTGTTTTACAAGAGTTGCATAGTAGACAAGTCATGATTAATCGAAAGACCAAGTATTGACCGCCATACGGAGGCTTTACTCTTTTGTTTTCATATTCCGGCGACTTTGTTTTAAAATAAGAGTTTTAAGGATTCTTTTATTTCAAACTGTCAAATTCTGATATCCATATTTATTTTGTCTTTTGATTTTTTTCAGTAAATCATAATATCTGGATCTGCATTTAGTCCTCTTTCCACTATACTCACTCAGAACAAGTTAACTGGAAATAATTACACTGAATGGAAACAAAACCTTGACATTGTATTAACTACGAAGGATCACATATATGTCCTCACCACCCCATGCCTGAAAAACCCGCTGCAAATGTTACGGCTGCTGCTAGATGCTAGTTCAACAAGTGGAAGAAGTTGAATGGAATGGCTCGTTGTTACATATTGGCTTCTATGGCTAATGTGTTGCAACACCAATACCAGTCGAATGATTCTGCTAGTGCCATTATCAAATCCCTAATAGAGATATTTGGGGATCATGGCAGACATGCCAGACAGGTTGCCATGTAGAAGATAATGAGTACGAAGATGTCGGAAGGGACTCTAGTCAAATAGCATGTTTTAAAAATGATTGGTTATTTGAATGAACTGGAGACCCTAGGAGCCAACATCGACGCACAGACCCAAGTTGATATGATCCTTAATTTTTTGTCGCCTTCATTCACTCAATTTAAACTTAACTATAATATAAATCAAATGATTTTTTTCAATGAGTGAATTAATGAGTTCTTTACTAGCAGCGGAAGGGGTGATCAAATCTGGGGGCAATGTTCTGAACGTTGAGAAAGGCTCTTCCGCCTCCCATTCTACACCGAAAGGAAAGAAAGGGAAGAAGAAAGCTATCACTGGTGGTCCAAGTGTTGGACCAATCCCTAAGATTGCAAAATCTATAGGAAATGGTAAGGGTAAGGGTAAGGAGAAGGTGGGTGGCTAAGGCAAAGGAAAGTGTTTCCAATGCGGTGAGAAGGGCCACTGGAAGAGGAATTGTCCACAATTCTTAGCTACAAGGGTTCAAGGTATGATTGAATCACATGTGATTAAAGTAAGTTTTACAATAGATACTTCGAACACTTGGTGCATTGGTTCTGGTGCGACTAACCATATCTGTAATTCGTTGCACGAGTTCAGATCAACCAAGAAATGCAGTGATGGGGAAATCGTGCTGACTCTGGGATCTTTCGCAAGACTCTGGGATCTTTCGCAACCGTTTTTGTGGTTACAGTAGGAATAATAACTTTAGAATTTTCAGACAATAATGTTTTGATTTTATCAGATGTACTTTACGTCCCTTTAATAAGACATAATTTAATTTCAGTTTCTAATTTATCAAATAATAGTTATTCTTATCATTTTGGAACTGAAGTTATGATTAAAAGAAATGGTTCTTTTATTTGTTCTGGTGTTAAATCAAATGGCTTGTATGTGATCACTCCAAACATTTTTAAAGACTCTTGTATGGAACTTAATAACTCAGTGGTAACTATACCATCTAAAAGAAAGGAGCCTTCCACTAATCCAATAAGGCTTTGGCATATGAGGCTTGGCCATATCAATCTAAATAGGTTTGGCAGACTAGTCAAAGAAGGGGTCTTAGGCGATTTGATTCTCGAACCAATGGAAGTCTGCAAGTCTTGTTTAGAGGGTAAGATGACCAAAATGCCCTCTTCTGCAAAGGGTAATAGGACCAATGCATTGTTGGAATTAGTTCATACTGATGTGTGTGGACCAATAAATATTAGAGCAAGTAGTGGTTATGAATATTTCATAACATTTACTGATGACCACTCTAGGTATGGATATGTGTACCTAATGCAGCACAAGTCTGAAGCCTTTGAAAAGTTCAAAGAGTTTAGGGCTAAAGTGGAGAAGCAATTGGGCACACATATCAAGACCATTCGATCTGATCGAGGTGACGAGTATCTCTCTAATGAATTTATTGATCACCTCGTACAGAATGGGATTTTATCACAGTTGACTGCACCTAGTATGCCTCAACAGAATGGTGTAGCGGAGAGAAGGAATCGGACTCTTTTACACATGACTAGGTCGATGATGAGTTATTCGGAGTTGCCATTATTCCTTTGGGACTATGCTTTGGAAACCGCTACATACATACTAAATCAAGTACCAAGAAAGTTTGTTCCCAGGACACCACGAGAGATGTGGATTGGGTGCAAGCCTTCTTTGCAACATCTCCGGATATGGGGGTGTCCGGCACATGTGCTGAAAGGAAAGATGAGCAAGTTGGATTCTAGATCGGAAGTATGTTATTTCGTAGGGTATCCAAAGGATACTTATGAATGGTATTTTTATGATCCAAGGGAATAGAAAGTGTTTGTTAGTACAAATGTTGTTTTCTTAGAGGATGATTATATCATGAACCATTAACTTAAGGGAAGAATAGATCTTAGAAAGATAGAAGGAGAGCCCTCAGTCCAACCCGCAATTGATAATGATGTAAAACAAGAAAATACCACTTCTTCGCCCATTTTAGCACCAATACCTCGTTGTGGACACGCGGAATCGGACCACTTCTCTCGTTTGTTTGAGATTGTTTTTGAAACTTATTTGAATCAAAGAAAAGGAAAGGTCTGTTGAAAACAGATACAGAGTCGCCACTTGGTCTTTAAGGAACCAAGAAACCTAATTTTGACTCACCCAAACGGATAAAGGGCACCGGCCTTCATAACCAAAGAACTTGGTTCGGGGTTTTGGTACGAGAGAGGAAGGAGCCTTTGTCACGACTAAAACACCCTCAACTCGCCCCGCCTTTCGACGGGCCTCAATTAGCATCCAAATAATCATCTTATACTATGTTTGGTTCGACAAATAATACTATGACAGTATATTACATCACATAAGAAACTTGAAAATGGAAGATCTAAAGGTAAGATATCATTCATAAGATCTAAGTCAAATATCATGCAATGTAAAGTGAAAGATCACACAAATAGACCTAGGAAAAATCGTCTAATCATGTATCAAGTAATTAAGTTTCCTTAATCTAAAGGGGACATGAATGGTCATTGAAACAAATAATCAAAGAATCGAAGTATGCTTAGCAAGCTAGTATGATGCATGTTATTCTTTGAGAAAAAGAAGATCCCTCAATCCCCGGGACGGATGAGAAAGGATGATTAGATCGAGGGGAAGCATGAACGTGTGATCAAGTTCATTCCTTATAATCTTCTTAGATTGAGAGTTACAAAAACCCCCAAATCTTGCATGAATGTATTGTATGAACCTAAAAATGTGCAAAGGTTGTAGTGTGTTTTGTGTACATGGATTTCTAAAATGACTTAGAAGTCTAAAATGTGCATGAATGAATGGATTAAATCAACATGGGATATATACAAATGTAGTGTGAACTACTTCCTAAGATATGAGCTAATTTGGAATGCATATGAGCATCAAATCAAAGAATAAAAGTTGAAATGTGCTTGCTGTGAATAGTGGACAGACTGCATGTGTCACTTTGCAACATTATAATGGGAGGTCAAAAGTGCCTAGAAAAATGTGAGAAAAATCTGAGATCATTCTTATTGTGTCTAGAAAATAACCCAAAAAGCCAAACATCAATAGCTATCACAGATTAAAAGAAAAAAATCAGAATGTACACATGACTCAGAAACAAAAGCTGTACTGTTGACTGATTTTGTATGATTTTTCATAAATAAAAGAAAGGTTTATGATGACCCATTATATACCAAAAGTTTCCTAAGACACCCAAGTTTTATAAAAAAAAATAGAAAAGATATATGTACAGTGATGAAAATGTCCAGAATAAGTGCAAGAAGTTGGGTGAACATTCTGTGAGAACAGAGGCAGATCATGAATATGAACTTCTCATATCCAAAACAAATACTTTTACATTTCTATAATTGATGAGAGAAATTAGGGACAAACTATGATGTATTAGGAAGGTTTTCCAAGTGGTTTCATCATCATAACTTGAGTATTTAATTCAAAACAAATCTTTGAATCTGAACAGCTCACTGTTTTGGGTCATTGTTTTGGAGATTTTGGGGAAAACAAAGTTTTGTTTCTTGAAACCAAATGAGAGGGTTTGAGAGGGGTTTTGAAATGGGTGTTTTGAAAGCACATTTTCAACACTCAATAAGGATTATGACCACTTAGAATACCAACATCAAACTCATCATTAAGAATCTCCAAGATTGTTGGAGAGATTTATTTTATTTTTAGAGCATAACTTCAATACATTCCAAGAATACCTTGGAAGTATTGAGGTTATGATCATCATCTATCAAACATGTTTTTGAGGTCAAGAGCTACTATCCATAAGGATTCACTCACCCCAAACTTCATGTCATCACTTGGATGATGATGAACTAGTAAGTAAATAAAGAAAATAAAAAAAGAAATGAGGTAAGAAGGGATGAACAATAAATAAACAAGCAAATATATGATGATCAATAGATGATATTCATGAAGCATGAGACTTGTAGATTGGTATTTCACTCATATGTATGGACACTAGACATGGAAGAAGCTTCCACTCTCTTGAATGCTCACTAAAATGGTGGTTGGGAGTATTGAATGTTGAAATAAATGGAAGTAATGAAGTAAAAAACAAAGTTAGAACTCACTTTTGTTTTGAAAATCAAAGAAGAATGCTTCTTTTCTCTCTACTCTAACCTTATCTCTACAACTTTCTCTCCCAAGCTTTTCAAAATTCACATTTGACTCCCCTAAAATGAGGAGTAATGGGGTGTTTATATAGGCCAACTTGGGGTGGTTTTGGGGTTTTAAAAGTGTTCCCATTGGTCCCAAACATCTGAAAACATAAAACTATGTCGTTTTGGTTCTTAATTAATCAAAATGGACCCCCAAAAATAATTACAAAAATACACTGTTCTGGAGGAGAGTGCCGCGGCGGCACTGGGCCAGTGCCGCGGCGGCAGTGCTCCTCCCTTCGTCTGGATAATGCCGTTTAGGCCCCCTGATGTTCCGGTATTCGCGAAAAGGCCCTATTTCGTCCGAAATTCATAGAAAATGCGTATGAACTCCAAATTGAGGTTGTGATATACCGTTGGAAAGGTAATGGAGTCTACTTTTCATAAAAAATAGTTCGGGGATAGGTCACTTTGAAAAGTTTTGCGGTATTCGTGATAAAAGCCGATTTGATCGCCTTTTTCACCTTCGGGAATTCATAATAAATCCGTTTTAAATCCAGAAATTATGTGCGATATACCGTTGGAAAGCTATTGACCTCTAGTATCCATGAAAAATATTTGAAAATTGTTTCGGCACCCCGGTTCCAAAGTCAAATTCTGGTCAAACTGGTCAAACCTGGGATCCCCGGGAAGTTCTGGAAACCTCCGGGAGTTCCCGGGAGCTGATGTTTTCGCTCGATTTTCTTTTGGAACTTGTTTTAACACTTTTCCCGTGATTTAAAAAGATTTTGGTGAATTCGGACAATTTCGGTCAAACTTGGTCAAACCTGGTCAAACCTGGTCAAACTTTGGTCAAACCTAGTCAAACCTTGGTCAAACCGGTCAACGGGGACTTTCTGGGAACTTCCGGGACTTCCGGGGGTCTCTGGGAGCCGACGATTTCATCTGATTTCTTTTTAAAACTCTTTTTATCGCTTTTCTTACGACATATCATGTTTTCAGAACTTCGAGACCAAATCTGGGAGTTTTCGGGCTTTCGGGGGCATTTCGGTCATTCTGAGCATTCTGAGAGATGGAGCTGACTTCCGAGAGTCCTTTCGAGTCTTTTGCGATCATTGCGAACCACCAAGCTATGGGTCTCCTAAATCCGATAGCCGACAAAATGGGGTGTCTACAGTTTGCCCCTCTTTGGCATGAACTTGCGAGGCAACGTATATCGCAAGCGAGTGCCAAAGCTTTGAAGAGACAAGACTTTTTGGAGGCTATAGATTTAGGATAAAAACGTTGCAAAAGATGCAAGGATGCAGAGGTTAGTGCCGGTCGTGCTCTATGTGAGCTGCCTACGTATCCCAAGGGGAATCAGACCAGGACGTAGTTCGGAGCTCAAAGGAATAAATCACACATGCACATACACAACAATCAGGCGGATGCTATGCAATAAGAGTGATATGAAATACATGGATGTGATGTGAATTGTGTCATGAGTCCTATCATGTCTAGTGTTATGACCCTAGTATGAGCCAGTACTGCGGGGTGCGCCACTCCGAGTGGGCTGGTATTGTGCTAGTGTTTGCAACTGTGATGCGGTGGGTGACTCGGATAAGGACATCAAGGTTTAGAAGATTCTGGGTCTTGGGGAAAACTTCTGGAATTAGGGGAAGTGTGCTTTGCAAACAAATGTAACTGAACGTGGGGTCCCAAAGGACAACAATTGACGGACACAGAAGTCCTGGATACCACGCGATAGATGAGGAAGTTCAAGATAGCCAATCGGAGAAGGGTTTCGTGATAACCGTTAAGCGAGAAAGCTCACAATGGCTGATGGGTAGGTGAGGGGGCTCATAATTTTTGACAAGGGAGTGAGGAAGCTCATGATAAGGAAAAAGCTCACGATTTTGTTTGCTGAAGAAGCTCATAATCTTTATTTGAGGAAGCTCATGATAACCGATGGGTAGGTGAGGGGGCTCACAATCTTAGACATAGGAGTAAGGAGGCTCACGATAAGTGAAAAAGCTCGTGATAAGTGAGAAAGCTCACGATTAGTGAGAAAGCTCACGAGTTTGGACAAAGGAGTGAGGCTCACAATAAGTGAGAAAGCTCACGATTTTGGCTGAAGGAGTAAGGAAGCTCACGAAGAGTGAGAAAGCTCACGAATTTGAGGAAGCTCACGATAAGTGAGGAAGCTCACAATTTTAGACGAAGGTGTGAGGAAGCTTATAAGAAGTAAGAAGGCTCCTGATGATCAGTGGTCATGGATCCTTGAATTGTGAATAGACAGTGCTTACCCTGGGAATCGGGGTAATTTGACTGGGGGTGATGTTTTGGCCGATTCTTCTAGAGAATCGGTTCGGACTTCTGTTATCTTCTGCTGGGGATGGTAGGGGACTCTCTGAGAAGCTCTCTTCTTGATCGGGAACCAGGACCCATCTCTGAATCTCTTACGGTTGATCAAATCTTTCGGCGCTCAATCCGAGAGAGCCGGTCAGGGCCTCCGGGAGCTAGTATTTGTCTGCTTTTTCCCTTGGGGAATGATGCAGGGTTCTCGGGGAATCTCTTTTCTTGATCGGGAACCAGGATCCGTCTCTGAACCTCTCACGGTTGATCAAATCTGTCGGTGCTCATTCCAAGAGAGCCTGTCAGGGCCTCCGGGAGCTCGTATCTGTCTGCTTTTGTCCTCGGGGGATGATGCAGGGTTCTCGGAGAATCTCTTTTCTTGATCAAGAACCAGGACCCATCTCTGAATCTCTCACGGTTGATCAAATCTTTCGGCGCTCAATCCAAGAGAGCCGGTCAGGGCCTCTGGGAGCTAGTATTTGTCTGCTTTTTTCCTTGGGGGATGATGCAGGATTCTCGGGGAATCTCTTTTCTTGATCATTTGGTGCATTAGCTAAAGAACCAGGATTCGTTACCAAAATTCTCGTGTTTGATCGAAATTTGCGACGGTTGTCCTGAAATGGCCGATTCGGGTCTTCGGGAGCCGATTTTTTCCAGTTTTTGCCTGCTGGAGGTAGTTCTGACAACTTTTAGTCTGCTTGGGGCAAAACCTCATAAATCTTGACTGGATTGGGCCAACGGGGCTGATCGGGGTCAAAAACGGGCTGAAAAAGGCCAAAACGGGTCAAAACGGGGCAAAACGAAGCGAAGCGGGGCCCACGGTGAGCAGTGCCGCGGCGGGCGGCACTGGGCCACTGCCGCGGCGGCAGTTGGCCAGTGCCGCGGCGGCACTGGGTGGCCGGACTCCATCTTCTTATATCTCGGGTTTTTGAGCTTTTGGAGCTCATTCTTGGCCATTTTGGGGTGTTTTTGAGGCCAAAATTCATCAAAACGCAGCTTGTGCGCGCTCAGGTGAGTAATCTTTCCCCGTAGTCGGATTTTTGATTGGTGTTTTGGTTTGCCCAAATTTTCAAGAAGAAAGTTTGAATGTGACTTCCATTTTTCTTGTAGATCCATGGCTTCGAGCTCAAGGAGACCGTCTAAGAAGGCTAAGGGACGGATGAAGGCTGAAATGCAAACCCCGGACTTGATTCTACGGGACCCCCAACGCCATCTTTCGGCCGCGGCTCTAGCGAGCTTGGTATGTGAAACTTTCGACTTTTTAGGACCACTTTCATGTATTGTGCTAGTTTTGTGAGCCGTAGCGTGCACCTAGAGATCGTTAGAAGTTCGATTTGCGCTCAAATGTTGATTTTGTGAATTTTTGCTCTCGGGTTGTGAATAGTGATTTTGTGCATCTTTTGTCGTCTTTGTTGTGCGCAGGTGCCGGAAGTGGCCTTGAAAGGCCATGGTAGCCTTGCCCACGCCTTCTTGTGGTATACACAGCTTTCGCCCACCGTTAAGAGGATGGTTGATGATGCCGGGTTCGGAGGCTTCGTCCGTCTGGTTTCAAAAAGCAGTAATGATTTGGCCCATTTCTATGCCTTGGCTGAGAGGTGGTGGGATACCACCAATACTTTCCACCTGCCGTTCGGAGAGATGACAATGACGCCCTTTGACTTCTCCATGATTACGGGCTTGAGGGTCGGCGGGAAGCGCCTGATTCTGGATTACTTTTACGAGATCGACCCGGAGGCGGTGGAGATGCTGATTGGGGCTGTTCCCCCTAACCTGGAGAGGCATTGGTTTCCTTGCGGCTGGCTTTACCGGGCCTATGGCAGAGGTAATCACAATCTGAACAATTCCCAACTTTTGAGGGTTTATCTTCTGTATGTCCTCGGGTGCTCAATCTTTGCGACAAGGAACGACCGGGTGAGCTTGAGGCTCCTTTCTTGCCTGGCGACCATTGATGAGATCCCCTCCTATAACTGGGGCGGTGCTGCCCTGGCCCATCTCTACAAGCATATGGGGGAGGTCTCTCGGGGCGATGTTAAATCCACTGGGGGATTCTGGCGAGCTTGGGAGGTACGCACTGTTTCTTCCTTTATTTTCCATCTCTTTGATTTCCATACTTGTTCTGATTTCTCCTTTGTCTGTGCAGCTTTGGAGTTTTGAATACTTGAAGATGCTGGCTCCTTCCCCGGCGGATGAATCAGGCGAGGATGAGGATGGCATGGCTCCTGTGCCTCTATTCCCACGAGGTTTGAGATGGCGGAGGGACGTTGTTGGGGTGAAGAGTGGGGCCCATCGGATTGTTTTGCTTAGAAACTTCCTGACTGAGCTGACGGCCTCTGATATTGATTGGACGCCTTGGGAGGGTGTCGCTTACGCCGCCCCAGAGGAGGTACAAGCAGTTAAATCTCTTACCTCTTGCCGCCTTCTGCTAGAGAGTACCGATTGTAGGCAGTGGTTCCTTGGGGAACGGGTGTCTCGACAGGTGGTTGGTGGTTCCCGGTATCGCGTTCCCCGTAATCCTCCTGTGATGGATGCTAGTGACCTCTCCGGTGATGCTCTGTCGGCGGCCTTAGCCGGCACCGACGTCTGGGATCATTTCCTCTCTGAGACCGGGTATGAGGCTTACCGTGGCAGCTCCTTGATGCCCAACTTCCCACTCCTGGAGGTGAGTTTCTTGTTATATTTTTTGCTTTTCATTCATTGCCTATGTTTTTGACTTGCCTTTAACTTATTCTGCGCCTACAGCTTCGCGAGATGTACAGGAGACAGGCTCCTCAGGCTTCCGACCCTATCCCTCCTTGGGATTGGACCGTCAACGTTCTAGGCGCTGATGGCACTCCCCAAATGATGGAGGTGCCGCGAGTTACATGTGGGTACCCTACTCAGCCAGCGGGCGTCCTCAACGTTCCTTGGAGTTACGCTGAGGAGGGTCACGCCTTGGCGGCTAGCTTACGGTCCTTGGTCCTCACACGAGACCACCGGGTATGTCTCTAATTTTGCACTTTCTTAAGGTTATGAGGTTCTAACCCTGGATTTTACCCTTGACAGATGGACGGTATGCGGCAATTTGCCGCCAACCAGATGGCGTCCTTGGTAAGTCTCTGACTTGACTTTATTTTTGTACTTTTGTTATTCCCTTACTGATTGCCTTCATTTATTTGTGTGTGCAGTATCGTGGAGGCGGGGCTGGCTCATCGAGGACTGGTCCAAGATGCAGAGGTGGTAGGAGGAGGCCGTCGCCGACATATACTCCGGGCGGTCCGACAGAGGACGAAGAAGAGGAAGACTGATGCCTCCCAAGCGGGCAATATTATTTTATTTTCTATTTTCGATTGGGTTGTACTGGGAATATGATTATTTGGACAGTGTAGGACAAAGTGTGGAACAATTTGTAACCTTTTGACAGAGTATTATGATGTTTTGCCTCCTAGGCCGGATATCTTCCGGTTTAGAGGCGCAGTTGTGTGCTTGTTTTAGCTGATATATGTACACTGTGATTGTTGAATGCTACTGCGATGGGCAGTTTTGTGATGGTGAGTGCTTTTTGCCTTGCAGGTGGGATAGTCCGTGAAACGGGGAGGTGCTGCCGAAATTTTGAATTTTGCTAGGGCCGCGACTAAAAACATGGCTTTGTATGATCCCGCTCAACTCACAGCTTGGCTGACCATCACGGATGGCGTGGAGCGGATTAACCTCTTTAGCTACGGCTTGACCGAGCTATTCTCTCTTTGCCGGATGACCCTGAACACTGAGTTCTTGCGTGCTGCCATTGGTCACTGGGACCCGGTGAACCATGTCTTCAACTTCAATGGCCTGGAGATATGCCCCATGTTTGAGGAGTTCTGCGCTATTCTCGGCTATGATTCTGACTCTGATCTGATTCTCCCCTCTGCTGGTACCCTCAGTCCTACGCGAGGTTTGGCCGAATATCTGAATTGCTCCGTCACTATTTCCCGTCGGCTGATTCAAGGTGAGGCCCTTAATATTGCTTCTATTATTGCTCAGTATGCCAATCCTGGGAATCCCAGCGTGTACGATGCCACCCGCGGGGCTGCTTTGATATTGTGCATGACCTCCCACTTCTTATTCTCGAGTACCTCTGTTGACTTAGTGCATGTGTGCCTTGGGTTGAAGTTTAGCAAGAATCCCATGGCCATGGTTCTAGCTGAAACCTTGAATGGTTTGGACCATGCTTCTGATCAAGGGACTCTTCTTCTTTCTGGGGCGCCCTTGGTGTTACAGGCTTGGTTATACGAGCGCCTTCAGTTGTGGACGGGCCGCATACCACCAGTTTACTTTCGTCAGGCTGTGCTTTACTCTCACTATACTTTTGCCGATTGGGTGGGCATGATGGGTGCCTTATCTGAGACTGACATTTGCTGGGTTGTGAGGCGTTGGGGCCTTTACGCTATTACCACGAGCCTCAGGGGTCACCAGAGGGTGTGGTTGATGGGTCTGAGAGAGACTTCTTTCTATCATCCTCGCCGCTTGGCCAGACAGTATGGACAGGTTCAGGAGGTTCCCCGGGGGTTTACTGAGAGGGTCTTTGCTTCCAGGATCAAGGTTGCTACTATTGCTGCTTTTATTGACGGTTGGACTGACCGAGTAAAGGCCTACTTCTAAAGGCTTTTGAAGAAATAAAAAAAAGACCAGACCTGACTGATTCTGCTCATTCCTCCAAGTGTCTTTTGAACATGTGATTGCTTTTTTTTTTTTTTGAAAGACTTTTATTTCTTTGATTATTCCTGCTTATGTAATATTCAAAGTTTGTTTATCAGTGAACCTTGGTTACTTTGAGAACCTCTTTTTATGCTTTTAGCTTTCTGAAAAACCATTTTGTGACCTGGGTTTCAATTTAGTTGTTGCTTTTTGGTACTCACTTGGGCATGCTAGGGTGATTTAGAGGCAAACGAGGCGGGTGGCCGAAGTTTGCCCCTAGTTTGGGATGTGCATGGTTGTGAGGCAAACGAGGTAGATGACCGACGTTTGCCCCTAGTTCGGAAGGGGTTCAGGCAAACGAGGCGAGTGGCCGAAGTTTGCCCCTAGTGTGGAGGGTGATATATGGGTCATGGTAAGGACCGCGACTTTATATCTTACATGCTCATAATTTTTGCCTAGGCACCAAGGAGGTGGCCTAGCGAGCTATTTTCTCTCTTTTGTTATTGCTCACCTTGGATTTAGCTCTAATTTTTGCCTAGGTGTCCTTTCGGATTTTCGACCTAGCGAGCCATCCTTCTTTTCTTTTTGAAAGTCTGCCTACGTACCCCCGAGCGGGGATCAGGTCCAACGTAGTTCGGGCCGGAGTTTTGAAGGAAAAGGTTATTTTTGTGGGTGGAGCGACCGAACCGATGTGGTTGCCTACGTATCCCCGAGTGGGAATCAGGTCAAGCGTAGTTCAAGGCAAGGCTCGAAAGAAATGGTTATTTTTTTGGTGAGGTGACCGAACCGATGTGGTTGCCTACGTATCCCCGAGTGGGAATCAGGTCAAGCGTAGTTCAAGGCAAGGCTTGAAAGAAATGGTTATTTTTGTCAAGCATAGTACTTTTTGAGGCGATCCATGTTGATTGGTTCTTTGAATTCGACACCATCGAGGTCCATGAGGTAAGTTGCTCCTCCAGAAAGGATTGTCTTGACGATGTAAGGGCCTACCCATTTAGGTTTGAACTTTCCACGGGGGTCAAAGATCGGAGCTCGTAACTCCTTAAGGACAAGGTCGCCTTTGACAATCTTTCTTGGACGGACCCTTTTGTTGAAAGTACGGGCTATCCTCTTTTGATAGATTCGGACATGGTCCACTGCCGCTAGGCGCTTTTCATCTATGAGAGCCAACTCTTCGTATCTCTCTCTCAACCAATCTGATTCTGAAATTTCGCATTCTGCCATTACGCGTAGAGACGGTAGCTCTATCTCGACTGGGAGCACCGCTTCCATCCCATACACCAGCGAGTAGGGGGTTGCTCCTGTGGACGTCCTTATCGACGTTCTGTATCCCCAAAGTGCGAACGGTGGCTTTTCATGCCAGTCCTTGTAGGTATCGGCCGATTTCTGCAGTATGGCCTTGACATTCTTATTTGCAGCTTCGACTGCCCCATTGGTTTGCGGTCTGTATGGGGATGACTTATGATAAGTGATTTTGTACTCCTCAAACAGATCCCTGACCTCTGCCTTGAAATGACTTCCGTTATCCGAAATAATCTCATGGGGAACTCCATAACGGCAGATGAGATTTCTTTTGATGAATTTGGCCACTTCTTTGGCCCCCAACTTGGTGTAGGATGCAGCTTCTACCCATTTTGTGAAGTAATCTATGGCCACTAGGATGTACCGATTTCCATTTGAGGCTTTCGGAATGATCTCACCAATGATGTCGATTCCCCAGGTCGAGAATGGCCAAGGCGAAGTCATGCTGTACAGAAGGGATGGTGGTGTATGCATCATGTTTGCATGGATCTGGCACTTGTGGCACCTCCTTACGTACTCACAACAATCTTTCTCCAACGTTGTCCGGTAGTACCCTTGTCTTATGATTTTCTTAGCCAGCATGTGACCGTTCATGTGCGGACCGCATACCCCTTCGTGTATTTCCTCCATCATTCTTCGGGAGCTCTTCCCGAACAAGCAAGTCAAGTTGTGACCATTGTATCCTTTCTTCAACAATTTCCCACCACAAATGATGAATTGCGCTGCGAATCTTCGAATGGCCCTCTTGTCTTTCTCGGTAGACTCTTGGGGGTATATCCCCTTTTCTATGAAATCCCAAACATCCCGATACCACGGCATTTCATTCTCTTCTTCTTCGATTGCGGCGATCATATTGAATGAAGGCTCGTACCTCTGCTCTATTACCAAAGGCATCATCTTGACTCCCACAGGAATTTTGATCATGGAGGCTAAGGTAGCCAATGAATCTGCTAGCTGGTTCTCTTCCCTAGGCAAGTAGAGGAACGTGACGTTCTTGAATTGCCTTTTGAGTTGGTCGAGATGATCATGATAGGGCTTCAACCTTTCTTCTTTTACTTTCCATTCTCCTCTAGCTTGAGATATGATGAGGTTTGAGTCCCCGAAGACGTCTAACTTCTGAACCCTCAGTTCTAAAGCTGCTTCCATTCCCAGAATGCACGCTTCATATTCGGCGGTGTTGTTGGTGGAGTTATAGTTGAGCTTGACCGCTAATGGAGTATGATCCCCGCTTGGTGATACGAGAATCATCCCTACTCCGTATCCTTTCATGTTGGCCGCTCCATCAAAGTACAACTTCCACTGTTCTTCCTTGATTTCCATGATATTCTCGTCCGGAAACGGAAAGTCCCCACTTTCTTCGGAGTCAACGGCATGCTCTGCGAGATGCTCAGCTACTGTCCTCCCTTTTACTGACTTGCTTGTAACATACTTGATATCGAATTCGGATAGTAGAAGTAACCAACGGGATATGCGACCGGTCAGGGCGGGTTTTTCGAGGAGGTATTTTAGAGGATCCATGCGGGATATGAGCACAACTGGGAAGGCCAGCATGTAGTGCCTCAGTCGGCGAGTACACCAAACCAAGGCCCAACACGTTTTTTCAAGGGTAGAGTAGTTGAGCTCATACCCAGTCATCCTCTTGCTGAGATAGTATATGGCTTTTTCGGAGTGGCTTTCTTCTCCTTCTTGGGCTAGCATGCAACCCATGGCATTTTCGGAGACAGACAGGTAAAGGAATAAGGGCTTATGAGGAATGGGTGGTGAAAGGACAGGCGGGTTCTGAAGGTAGGCTTTTATTTTGTCGAAAGCGGTTTGGCATTGGTCATCCCATTGGAACTTCTCCCCTTTTCTCAACAATCGGAACAGAGGATCGCACGTGGTTGTGAGCTTGGAGATGAAACGGCTGATGAATTGGATTCTTCCGAGGAACCCCCTTACTTCTTTTTCATTCCGTGGTGGTGTCATTTCTAGGACTGCCTTGATCTTGGAAGGATCCACCTCTATCCCCCTTTGCGTGATGAGAAAACCCAGGAGTTTGCCGGAAGTCACACCGAAAGTGCATTTCTTTGGATTCAACCTCATCTTGTATTTGCGCAACCTTTCGAAGAACTTTTCCAGCGCTACCAGGTGACCTTCTCTGTCCTTGGATTTCACAATCATGTCGTCTACGTACACTTCTACCTCCTTGTGAATCATATCATGCAGCAGAGTGGTGGCAGCTCTTTGGTAAGTCGCCCCCGCGTTCTTGAGTCCGAAGGGCATTACTCTATAACAGTAGGTTCCCCAAGGGGTGGTGAATGTCGTCTTTTCCCGATCTTCTGGTGCCATTAGAATCTGATTATATCCTGAGAAACCATCCATGAATGAAAGTAGCTCATGCCCTGCGGTGTTATCCACCAAGACGTCAATGTGGGGAAGTGGAAAGTCATCCTTGGGACTGGCTTTGTTTAGATCACGGAAGTCAACGCACACGCGAACTTTTCCATCCTTCTTCGGGACTGGTACGATATTGGCAACCCATTCCGGGTATTCGGTGACAATGATGAACCCTGCCTTGAACTGCTTCTCCACCTCTTCTTTAACTTTGAGTGCCCATTCCGGTCTCATGTGCCTCAGTTTCTGCTTGACAGGTTTAGAATTGGGGAGGAGAGGAATATGATGTTGGACGATGTCGGGATCGACCCCAGGCATGTCTTCGTAAGACCAAGCAAAAACATCTTTGAATTCTATTAGCAAGAGGGTTAATTTTTCTTTTTCTTCTTTATTAAGAGTTGAGCCAATTTGCACAATTTGTGGATTATCTGTTTCACCTAGGTTAACTGATGAAGTATCTTCGATTATTTCATAAGCAGGTGGTTTTTCGATTAGTTGCTTAAATTCAATTGAGAGATCCTCGGAGGGATCTGCGCATTCACAAGTGTTAGACACAGAGGAGTAAGCAGAATCGTCTTTCATTTCATTCATGACAGGTGAAGTGACTACATTGGACAGTGGTGGGCTTACAGCAGCCGACTCTGGTACAGACTCGATAATTGGTAGTACAGACTCCGGGGGAATAGGGGATTGGGAGACACAGATAGATGACTCTACAGCCTGGTTGCTCAGACCCTCCTCAGTTGGCTTGATCTGATCATCTTGGCTCTTGGCCCTCTTTTCCTCCTTCTCCTTAGCGGATTCCTCCCATAGTTTCTCGATGGCTTCGTTATCCAGGTACCTCAACCAGTCTTCCTCTGGGGTCTCCTTGACTTCTTCGGGGTAGAACGGGTCTTGATATGGGGGCCTTTCGCAGTCAGCGAAGATTTCGAGCCCGGGGTGCCTCTTCCCAGTGGTTTGATGGATCCAGGGTTCGGGAAACCCGAAGTAAGGGAAATCATCTCCTTCTTTGATGAACTGCCCGTTCAAAGTCTTGCGGTATGGGGGGAGACCCTTCACCCTTTTCTTCCATGGCCTCTGTAGCTCAACGTCTTCTTTAGTGGGCTTGTACCCCAATCCGAAAGTGCCTTGTTGCCCTTTGATCTGTGGGAACTCCCGAATTCCTTGCTGGCGTCTACCCAATCCCATCCCGGGGAAGTAGTTCATCTTGCGAACAATGTTGACAACTGCAGAGTGGACCTCAGGGAATCGATCTTCATCATTGATCACATGGACTTCTTCCATGAAGAATCCTCCGATTTCTCCTTCTTCCAGCTCAGGTATTTGGACTTCGAAAATGGGAGCGTAGTTTGGGAAAGCTTCGTTACCCCAACTATTACCGAGGATGATTTTTACTTCCTTCTCATGAATGTACTTGATCATTTGATGCACAGTGGATGATACAGCTTTGTTGGCATGAAGCCAGGGCCTTCCAATCAGCAGATTGAACGAGGCAGGTATGTCCATGACTTGAAAGATCTCAGTACTCGCCAAAGACCCTACCCGGATTTGTAGAGAGACAGTCCCCATTACATTCCTCCTGGTATTATCATAGGCCCTCACAGATTGGACGGATGGCGTGATGTCAAGGATATTAACCCCCAAAGCAGTGGCAGTTCTTAGGGCACAAACATTCAAAGCAGAGCCTGTATCGACCAGACAAAACGGTACCTGTTGCCCCTTACATCCAACAGTGATGTATAATGCTTTGTTATGTGCGGACCCTTCCGGTGGTAAGTCCTCATCAGAAAACGTAATGATCGGGTCGGGGGCAAGTGCGCCCAAGAAAGCTATCATGTCCTCCGGTGCGGCATCAATAGGGACTTCAATTCCAGCCAAGGCATTCAACACGGCTTGCCTATGCTTGTAAGAGGTCACCATGATATCCCACATTGAGAGATGTGCTTGGGTTTTCTTTAGCTGCTTTATCAACTCATTATCTTCTTCGATGATCTCATCCATCTTACCCTTCCCCTTGTCCTTGACTGGACCTTTCTCGGTTGCATCGGTGGCAGGCTGTGGAGGCTGATAATGACGGCCTGACCTGGTCAGATGATCAATCTCGGCAGGAGTAGGCCCTTCTACAGTCCCATCCTTCTTGAACCAATCACAATCCGTTCCCACAAAGGGCTTTTCTGGCTCGTTCTAGATGGAAGCATCACTCTCGTTGTTAGGATCATACCATTTGAGGTCTACCACCCCTAGGTCATGCTCTTCCAGGAAGAACAAATCTTGCTCATCGTTAAGTTGCTGCTGCCATTCGTCATTTTCCCCTCCGATCAGATGAATTCCCTCAGAATCTGAGATGTCAATAAGGGGTAAGGGTTGTCCTAGGGGGGTGATATAAGCGGCAGGGTTGAAGGGTATAGGGTTGGACTCGATGAGGTTGACATTTTGGTGGTTTGGTAGGGGATTTTGGGTGATATGGGGCTGCTTTGGGGGCGGCTCGATGATATTCTGATCAATAAGGTCTTGGATGTCATGGCGAAGGCGCATGCAGTCATCGGTGTTATGGCCGGGGGCTTGGTGGTAGGCGCATCGTTTGGACATATCGCAGTTAGGCGGGGGTGGGGTATTTCGAGACTGGAGTAGTTGGAGATGGCCCTTTTTGAGGAGGCGGTCCAAGGCTGAGGAGAGGGAGATTTCTAGCTTGGCAAAATTGCGAGGGGGCTTTTTCTGGAAAGGGCGGCTGGAGGGATTTGCCTGGTTGGAGGGTTGGTATGGTCTTGGAGGGTATGCCATGGGTTGGCTGCTAAGGGCATTGACATCCGGAGGATTCCGAGAGTAGTTGGGCCTTCTTGGCTGACTCGGAGGGTCTTCCTTTTTGATCTTCCCTTCCCTGATAGCATCTTCGATTCGGGTTCCGACCTCAAACAACTCTTCAAATGTGGAGATGGACTGGTAGAATAACTTCTCATGGTAAAGTGGCTGTAGATTCCGGATGAGCATCCTTACTTGTTCCTTTTCAATCGGCCGGTGGGTCATTTGAGCTACCTTGTTCCTCCACCTGCTCAGAAACGCAGCGAAGGATTCGTTGTTGCTTTGCCGGGTCGTCTCCAAATCCCTGATAGTGACATCCAGCTCCTGGTTGTAAGAGTAATGATCGACAAAAACTCGAACGATATCTTCCCAGGCCCGGGTCTTGGAGGCTTCCAAGGTTAGGAACCATGATAGTGCAGATTTTGCCAGAGTTTACGGGAACAGCATCGCGATGTGCTCGTGGGTGCAACCCATGGACTGGAAGATACTCATACATAGCTTCACGTGGCTTTTCGGGTTCCCAGTCCCATCAAAACGATCGATGGCAGGCATTTTGAAGTTCTCCGGCAGTTTCAACTTGACAGGCTCAAAGAGGCCTTCCAGATCTAGCATGTAATCATCGATTCCCTTGCTTTTTCTCAGCACGCTCTCCAGTTTGTCGACCTTGTCCATCTTTTCCTGGAGCTTCTTTTCATATGTGAGCGGTGGGACCCCTTGGAACCAGTTTTCCTCCCCATTATTCTCATGTAGAGGAGGTTCAAACCTTGGTGGCGGAAACTCGGGCGGGGGTTGTGGCTGCTGCTGCTTTAGTTCTTCCATGAATTTCAGGACTTGGGCTAGACTGTCGGATTGCTGGCTTATAGTCGCTCCCAACTCGGTGACCTTGTTTTCCAATTCTTCTCTATTCATGTTGAAACGGGCCGTCGTACTGATTCTGACTAAACGATTATCCGAACTCCTGGTCCACAACGAGGATTCCGGCTGCTGACCTTGGGAATCTATACTGACCTGACAGATTTTGAGAGAAGGGGTGTATCAGATCCTGACAGTGACGACTTTTAGACAGACAAAGACGGTGACGTGGACCGACTCGGGACAGTGCGTGCAGAGAGATTGGGATGGTGTATGCATGGGAGACAAGCACGCGGATGTAAGCCTTAATTTATATGATGCCCCTATTTCTAACAGATAGTGGTTAAACAAATAAGGTCCTAACCATATGGAGTGTGCCAATCTTACTTTCCAATACGATCACCAAGGGGTAACAGGGGTATCCGGATTTTATGGAGGCTTCAGAGGAGGATTGGGCATTTCCAGTTGATATGGACAAAGTTTCTGGGAGAAACTGGTAAGTACGGTTATATCTGGGATATATGGACAGAGTTTCTGGGAGAAACTGGTAAGTATGTTTATATCTGGGATATATGGACAGAGTTTCTGGGAGAAACTGGTAAACACAGTTATATCTGGGATATATGGACAGAGTTTCTGGGAGAAACTGGTAAATACGGTTATATCTGGGATATATGGACAGAGTTTCTGGGAGAAACTGGTAAACACGGTTATATCTGGGATATATGGACAGAGTTTCTGGGAGAAACTGGTAAACACGGTTATATCTGGGATATATGGACAGAGTTTCTGGGAGAAACTGGTAAACACGGTTATATCTGGGATATATGGACAGAGTTTCTGGGAGAAACTGGTAAACACGGTTATATCTGGGATATATGGACAGAGTTTCTGGGAAAAACTGGTAGGTACGTTTATAGTGATCGTACTTTCTAGCAGGTTTTCATACTCCTATGTCTCAGGACCGACAAACAAGGTTTGCGGTGTATATCTTTTGTGAGCATGGGGCAGACATCCTTGTCATGATGCTTAGGCAGGTCAACTCAATGTGACTACATGTGAGTGATTGCCTTGGGAATCATAAGAAAGATGTTCTGTTCTATGCCACATAAGCGTCTACACTGCGCAGGTAATCCCGTCAGGGCATACAGCAGTTATATCACATTGTCCTATCTGAAAAGATAAATGAACAGTCCTATGAAAGGTTCTACAGGAATCTATATGCAAAGGCTGGGTTTAGTCAAAGAAGGTCCGTTGACGAGAGTTCCAATATACCGTCAGAGAGACAGTACGGAGGTTTTTACTCTTTTTGATATACCTTGGAAGGTACAGTATCAACGGTGACTTGTGCCCTGGCACAGCAAGACCTGAACAATGTCAGCGCCGCGTTTCAGACACAGTCGGAGGGGGGGAAATGCAAGAGTGCAATGCGGTGAACCAAATACAGTAAAAAGATGATTTTAAGGATGCTTCTTATGAGTCAAACCTCTGTATTATTTTGTTTTGAAAATAAAATCCCCAGCAGAGTCGCCAGATTGTGGACACGCGGAATCGGACCACTTCTCTCGTTTGTTTGAGATTGTTTTTGAAACTTATTTGAATCAAAGAAAAGGAAAGGTCTGTTGAAAACAGATACAGAGTCGCCACTTGGTCTTTAAGGAACCAAGAAACCTAATTTTGACTCACCCAAACGGATAAAGGGCACCGGCCTTCATAACCAAAGAACTTGGTTCGGGGTTTTGGTACGAGAGAGGAAGGAGCCTTTGTCACGACTAAAACACCCTCAACTCGCCCCGCCTTTCGACGGGCCTCAATTAGCATCCAAATAATCATCTTATACTATGTTTGGTTCGACAAATAATACTATGACAGTATATTACATCACATAAGAAACTTGAAAATGGAAGATCTAAAGGTAAGATATCATTCATAAGATCTAAGTCAAATATCATGCAATGTAAAGTGAAAGATCACACAAATAGACCTAGGAAAAATCGTCTAATCATGTATCAAGTAATTAAGTTTCCTTAATCTAAAGGGGACATGAATGGTCATTGAAACAAATAATCAAAGAATCGAAGTATGCTTAGCAAGCTAGTATGATGCATGTTATTCTTTGAGAAAAAGAAGATCCCTCAATCCCCGGGACGGATGAGAAAGGATGATTAGATCGAGGGGAAGCATGAACGTGTGATCAAGTTCATTCCTTATAATCTTCTTAGATTGAGAGTTACAAAAACCCCCAAATCTTGCATGAAGTCTAAAATGTTGTAGTGTATTTTGTGTACATGGATTTCTAAAATGACTTAGAAGTCTAAAATGTGCATGAATGAATGGATTAAATCAACATGGGATATATACAAATGTAGTGTGAACTACTTCCTAAGATATGAGCTAATTTGGAATGCATATGAGCATCAAATCAAAGAATAAAAGTTGAAATGTGCTTGCTGTGAATAGTGGACAGACTGCATGTGTCACTTTGCAACATTATAATGGGAGGTCAAAAGTGCCTAGCAAAATGTGAGAAAAATCTGAGATCATTCTTATTGTGTCTAGAAAATAACCCAAAAAGCCAAACATCAATAGCTATCACAGATTAAAAGAAAAAAATCAGAATGTACACATGACTCAGAAACAAAAGCTGTACTGTTGACTGATTTTGTATGATTTTTCATAAATAAAGGAAAAGGTTTATGATGACCCATTATATACCAAAAGTTTCCTAAGACACCCAAGTTTTATAAAAAAAATAGAAAAGATATATGTACAGTGATGAAAATGTCCAGAATAAGTGCAAGAAGTTGGGTGAACATTCTGTGAGAACAGAGGCAGATTATGAATATGAATTTCTCATATCCAAAACAAATACTTTTACATTTCTATAATTGATGAGAGAAATTAGGGACAAACTATGATGTATTAGGAAGGTTTTCCAAGTGGTTTCATCATCATAACTTGAGTATTTAATTCAAAACAAATCTTTGAATCTGAACAGCTCACTGTTTTGGGTCATTGTTTTGGAGATTTTGGGGAAAACAAAGTTTTGTTTCTTGAAACCAAATGAGAGGGTTTGAGAGGGGTTTTGAAATGGGTGTTTTGAAAGCACATTTTCAACACTCAATAAGGATTATGACCACTTAGAATACCAACATCAAACTCATCATTAAGAATCTCCAAGATTGTTGGAGAGATTTATTTTATTTTTAGAGCATAACTTCAATACATTCCAAGAATACCTTGGAAGTATTGAGGTTATGATCATCATCTATCAAACATGTTTTTGAGGTCAAGAGCTACTATCCATAAGGATTCACTCACCCCAAACTTCATGTCATCACTTGGATGATGATGAACTAGTAAGTAAATAAAGAAAATAAAAAAAGAAATGAGGTAAGAAGGGATGAACAATAAATAAACAAGCAAATATATGATGATCAATAGATGATATTCATGAAGCATGAGACTTGTAGATTGGTGTTTCACTCATATGTATGGACACTAGACATGGAAGAAGCTTCCACTCTCTTGAATGCTCACTAAAATGGTGGTTGGGAGTATTGAATGTTGAAATAAATGGAAGTAATGAAGTAAAAAACAAAGTTAGAACTCACTTTTGTTTTGAAAATCAAAGAAGAATGCTTCTTTTCTCTCTACTCTAACCTTATCTCTACAACTTTCTCTCCCAAGCTTTTCAAAACTCACATTTGACTCCCCTAAAATGAGGAGTAATGGGGTGTTTATATAGGCCAACTTGGGGTGGTTTTGGGGTTTTAAAAGTGTTCCCATTGGTCCCAAACATCTGAAAACATAAAACTATGTCGTTTTGGTTCTTAATTAATCAAAATGGACCCCCAAAAATAATTACAAAAATACACTGTTCTGGAGGAGAGTGCCGCGGCGGCACTGGGCTAGTGCCGCGGCGGCAGTGGGCCAGTGCCGCAACGGCAGTGCTCCTACCTTCGTCTGGATAATGCCGTTTAGGCCCCCTGATGTTCCGGTATTCGCGAAAAGGCCCTATTTCGTCCGAAATTCATAGAAAATGCGTATGAACTCCAAATTGAGGTTGTGATATACCGTTGGAAAGGTAATGGAGTCTACTTTTCATAAAAAATAGTTCGGGGATAGGTCACTTTGAAAAGTTTTGCGGTATTCGTGATAAAAGCCGATTTGATCGCCTTTTTCACCTTCGGGAATTCATAATAAATCCGTTTTAAATCCAGAAATTATGTGCGATATACCGTTGGAAAGCTATTGACCTCTAGTATCCATGAAAAATATTTGAAAATTGTTTCGGCACCCCGGTTCCAAAGTCAAATTCTGGTCAAACTGGTCAAACCTGGGATCCCCGGGAAGTTCTGGAAACCTCCGGGAGTTCCCGGGAGATGATGTTTTCGCTCGATTTTCTTTTGGAACTTGTTTTAACACTTTTCCCGTGATTTAAAAAGATTTTGGTGAATTCGGACAATTTCGGTCAAACTTGGTCAAACCTGGTCAAACCTGGTCAAACTTTGGTCAAACCTAGTCAAACCTTGGTCAAACCGGTCAACGGGGACTTTCTGGGAACTTCCGGGACTTCCGGGGGTCTCTGGGAGCCGACGATTTCATCTGATTTCTTTTTAAAACTCTTTTTATCGCTTTTCTTACGACATATCATGTTTTCAGAACTTCGAGACCAAATCTGGGAGTTTTCGGGCTTTCGGGGGCATTTCGGTCATTCTGAGCATTCTGAGAGATGGAGCTGACTTCCGAGAGTCCTTTCGAGTCTTTTGCGATCATTGCGAACCACCAAGCTATGGGTCTCCTAAATTCGATAGCCGACAAAATGGGGTGTCTACACTCGTCGTAATGGGAGGATTATCAGCTAGCCTAATAGATACATGTTCTTAGGAGAAGTTTTTGAAGTTGTCTCCATAGAATCAGAATCTGATCCTACCACATATGAAGAGACAATGGCTGATGTAGACTCAGCTCATTGGGTTAAAGCTATGAAGGCTGAATTGGAATCTATGGATTCCAATCAGGTCTGGGATCTTGTAGAACTTCTAGCCAATATTAAACCCATTGGTTGTAAGTGGGTCTATAAGAAGAAAAGAGGATGTGATGGAAAGGTTGAGACCTTTAAGGCAAGGCTTTTAGCGAAAGGTTATACTCAGAGAGAGGGCATTGACTATGAGGAAACCTTCTCGCCGGTAGCCATGCTCAAGTGATTAGGGTTGTTATTTGTAAAATATTGGCCCGATAAAGAGGAAAGTTGGTTGAATTTAACCCTGTATCTCTAGTTTTACCTGCACTTGTGTTTTAATTCATCTCTTTACACAATGATGTGTCTTTCGTGGTATGTTGTTGTGTTTTATTCTTTGAATGCAGGCTCTGAAGTTAGAATGAAGTAAAAGTTCAAAAGGGGATAAATCAAGAAACAAGAAGATGAAGTTTAGATACCAATCGATTGGAATTTTTACCAATCGATTGGTATTATTTTTAATCGATTGGTGAAATTGGAGTCAATTTGCTTTAATGGCGCAAGATCTCAGCAATCAAGACGACGACCAGCTGTTACAGAATGAACCTAGACGCCTTCAGCTCGTGGATATTACACTATTTATAGAGGGGAGTGAAAAGGGTCAAGGGTTGGCTCATTGTGTATTGTTTTGTAGGATCTCTCCAATTTTTCTTGGTTTTTACAACTTCAAGTTGTAAGACTCTTCATTTTTGAATTCATTGTGAAAGTTAGGTTCATTTCTTATATGTTTACATTTTGGATTTGTTTAGTTGTAAACCCATTATCATTTAGTGAAAGGTTGATTTGAAACAGAAATTTCTAGTTTTATGGTTTAAATATATGTCTATGTTAGGTTACAATTTTCAGTCTATTTTCATTCACATAATTCTAAACATGCTAGCTTAGAGTTCTGGTTGGGAATAATGTGAGGAAACATTGTTCCCAGCCACTGCCATGATTCTGTTTGAGAATCAATGGCAATCGATACGAAACAGAATCCAATCGATTGCTATAGATTCCAAGTCAATCGATTGGTACTTTTACCAATCGATTGAAAGTCATTTCATGACAATCGATTGACAAACATCCCAATCGATTGGTATGCTTATGACTTGGGCAGAATCCTTTTTGTATTCCAGCAACTTCTATTTCAGAAACTAAGGTCAAATTGATCTTTTTAAGTTCAAATTGCAATCTGATTTTGAAATAAAAGCTCTCTTGATTAATTAATTCAATGAACACTTATGACAAACATATCAAATATATCATACTCGATTTGTTGGTTATAGTTCATGATTTAGTTAGTCCTGATTTTAGATCTTATTGTAAGTGAGGTAGTTTAACCACCTAGTATGTGGAATTTACATACTTAGTGCTAGGTTGCTTAACTTAATCTTTCGTGAAATGTGGAATACTTTAAGGATAAAACCCCGTTTGTTCGTTATTGTTAAAACATGGTAGTAGCTGGTACTTTGTGGACTCACATGTCCCCAACATTCTTTTTCCATCCATAATTTTAAATCTTTTGCTTCGTTCTGTTTAGTTAAGTTATCGTTTACTTTAATTCCTTAACTATTTTTAATATTGAATTCAATAGGACTGCTAGAACCTCCACTCTTTAGTAATCATCTTTTATTTTCTTTAGGATTGAATCTAGGATTCTATCCCCCATCTTCGTCCCTTGGGAATACGACTCGGTCTTACCGGTTATTACTCGACGCGACCGTCTACGCTTGGACGTACTCTTAAGAGATCACACAATTCCAATCGTGTCAAGTTTTTGGTGTCGTTGCCGGGGACGGTAACGAAGGCCGGGGATTTTAGATTGATCCAATCTTTCCTTATCACATTTCTATCTTTCTTTTTCTTTTCGTTCTTCAGAACACTTGCTGTGTTGTTTGTGTCATTCTATGTCCTTTGACTCCACTGTCACAAATTTATTTGAAGATTCCATAGATAGTGCTGATAATCCTATTTTTACTCCATCTACTTCTAATCCAATGTCTGACACTGAGAGCCAACAAGGAGAAAATAGGCATGACCTCATCGATGACGGTCAACGACCTCTACGAGAACTCTTGGCTCCTGATCGAACTGCCACACCTTCCTGTATCCGCATTCCCCCGCACACGGGTACATTCCATTTTCGTAATGGAATGATCCAACTATTACCCACATTTCATGGGATGGAAAAGGAGAAGGCATATTTGCATATTCGAGACTTCGAAGACGTTTGTGGCACGTTCACGGATCAGACTTGCCTAAGTGATATAATCTGACTAAAGCTTTTTCCTTTCACCTTGAAGGACAAAGCGAAGTCATGGTTATTGTCGCTCAAACCGAACTCTATTTCGACTTGGCCAGCAATTCATGAAGCTTTTCTTAAGAAGTTCTTCCCTAATTGGTTAACGACTAATAGCTTGAGACAAATCAAGATGTACAATCAAAAAGAGGAAGAAACATTCGCTGAAGCATGGGAGCGATACAAGGATTTGTTATTGCTATGCCCACATCATGGTTTCGAGAAGTGGCGAACAATAAGCTTCTTCTATGATGGCCTTTCTCTGAAATCGAAAAAACTCGTAGAAACTACGAGTGACGGTGAGTTCATGAGCAAGAATGCAGATCAGGCCGAAGCTCATTTTGAATGGTTGGCCGAACATTCACCAGAGTGGGAAACTCAAGTGACAAGAACTCAAACTAGTTCGAGTTCAAGTCGTAAGAGTATTTATCAGTTGAAAGCAGAAGATAGTTTAATAGAGAAATACGAGCAACTGTCTCGTAAATTGGAGGCATTGGAAGCAAAGAAGGACCAAGTGATACAATTCGCTTCTGAAGAATAATGTTCCAGTTGTCTACAAATGGGGCATACTTCTCAACATTGTCAAATATACCCTGTTTATTATGAACAGAGTCCAGTAGAAGTACATGTTGTAAATGCCCCTGGTCGTTTCAATCCAAATGATAGGTGGAGTCATCCTAGTTTCGACCATAAAAACAATGCTGCCACAGCAAACCCATCTCAACAGTGGCAGCCGAATAAAGGAAACCAGTACCGACCTCAAAACCAAGGGTACCAACAGAGTTACCAACCTCCTCCTACCTATCCACAAAATCAAGGGTACCACCAGAACCAATATCAACAAAATCATTCACCTCAACCCAACTACAATCAAGGGGACAACCACCAAACCTTATCTAACACCTATGTGCCACCTCATAAGAAGGCATAGGAGGATCCTAATACACTCATGATGCAGCAAATGATGCAGCTAATGAGTAAACTAAACACGAGTGTAGAGAGGTTAGCTGCTCAGCAAGGGGATCGAGAACGAACTATGTTCCCTGCACAACCAGAGCTAAATCCTAAAGGCCAACACTCGGGTACAGGACCCTCAGGATCGGGACCACACGAGGAGGCTAAGGTTGTAACTATGTTGAGAAGTGGAAAGGAGATTGAGAAAGTCTTTCTTCCCTCACACCCTGTAGTTGATGATGAAGAAGAGGTAGAGAATGAAGAAGAAGAATTGGTAGAAGAAGGAAGAGAGGGCAAAACAGTTGAGCCTGAAATAACAGTTCCTGAGGATACTGAGATAAAGAGAAGACCTGGAAAAGAACCTCTTCTCGAGGAGGCTCCCAAAAGCCCTTTTCCAGCACCATACCCTCAGAGGTTAAAGAAACCTAAGCAGGAAACCAAAAGTCAGGAGTTTTTGGAATTATTCAAGCAAGTAAAGATCAATCTCCCACTCCTTAACGCGATTAAACAAGTGCATTCTTATGCCAAGTTCTTGAAAGACTTGTGCACTGTCAAGAGGAAACAAAGTGTTAAGAAGAGTGCTTATTTGGCATGCCAAGCAAGTGTAATTGTAAAACACGACTTGCCTCCCAAGTACAAGGATCCAGGCACGCCAACGGTTTCTTGCATAATCGGTCAAAAGAAAGTGAACAATGCTCTACTCGACTTAGGATCGAGTGTCAATCTTCTACCTTACAATGTTTACCAACAGCTAGGGTTGGGAGAGCTCAAACCCACTCGAATTACCCTCTAACTTGCAGACCGATCAATTAACTATCCGCGAGGAGTCCTTGAGGATGTCTTAGTTCAGATTGACACTTTTGTCTTTCCTGTTGACTTTGTCGTTTTAGACACCGAACCTGTTTACAATGCCAAAGTGCAAATTCTGGTGATCTTTGGACGTCCTTTCCTTGCGACGATCGACGCAACAATCAAGGTAAGGAGTGGAGTGATGACCGTTGTTTTTGGGAATATGACATTGAATATCAAGATCTTCTCAAACTCTAAAATTGAAGATTTTGATGACGATGAAGGGGAAGTGAATTGGGTAGAATCAGTAATTCAAGATTGTTTTGATTCGACTGCATACTCTGATCCTGTAGAGTCCACTATGACTAACTCTTGTTACGAATTGGACAAATACACACCACAAGATGAGGAAATGAATCAATTTTGTGCAATATTGGAGGTTATTGAAGAGGAAGTTGCAAAGGCAATGTGGACGGCCCAATATGAACAATTGTCGCCAAAGACTAAGTTGGTTGTGCCGTCAAACGTGCAATTTCTAGAGTTAGAGTTGAAGGAGCTCCCAAAAGAATTGAAATATGTGTTTCTGGGAGAAGAGAAGACCTTTTCTGTGATAATTTCATCTGTTTTAAATCAAGAACATGAAGGTAAACTGATCAAGTTACTCAAGCAACACAGGAGTGCGTTAGGATGGACTGTTACTGATTTGAGAAGAATTAGTCCATCCATATGCACCCACAGGATTAACCTAGAGGAAGACGCCAAACCATGTCGCCAAATGCAAAGGCGTCTAAATCCAAACATACAAGAGGTAGTAAAAAAGGAAGTTCTGAAATTGCTGGATGTTGGGGTTATTTATCCAATTTCGGATAGTCCTTGGGTAAGTCCAACGCAAGTAGCGCCAAAGAAAGCTGGCATTACAGTGGTAGAGAATAAAGAAGGAGAATTGGTGCCTACACGTGTGACCACGAGCTGGCGCATGTGTATCGACTATAGAAGATTGAATGCGGTGACTCGAAAGGATCATTTTCCGTTGCCTTTCATGGATCAAATGCTCAAAAGAGTAGCGGGTCACCAATTCTACTACTTCCTGGACGGTTATAGTGGTTATAACCAAATTGAAATTGATCTTGCTGATCAAGAAAAAACCACTTTTACCTGTTCGTTTGGAACATTTGCATATCGCCGGATGACTTTTGGCATATGCAATGCACATGCTACATTCCAGAGATGCATGCTGAGCATATTTAGCGATATGGTTGAAAATATCATGGAAGTATTCATGGATGATTTCTCCGTATTTAGAAGTAGCTTTGATGATTGCTTAGGAAATCTCCAGAAAGTTCTGAAAAGATGTGAAGATAAAAACTTGGTCCTCAATTGGGAAAAATGTCACTTCATGGTGACAAAAGGAATTGTATTGGGACATATAGTTTCTGCCGAGGGAATACAGGTAGATAAGGCAAAGATTGACATAATCTCTAATCTCTATGTTCCTACTACAGTGAAAGACATTCGATCGTTTCTAGGTCACGCTGGTTTTTACCGGAGGTTTATTAAGGATTTCAGTGCTGTATCTAGGCCGCTGTGTCAACTCCTTGTTAAGGACCAACCATTTGAATGGAACAGCGAATGCCAGGACTCCTTTGATAAACACAAACATCACCTCACGACAGCTCTAATAATGCAATCTCCAAATTAGAGTCTTCCTTTTGAGCTGATGTGTGATGCAAGTGACACAGCGATTGGAGCTGTATTAGGACAAAGAAAAGACAAGAAGCCTACTGTGATCTACTATGCTAGCAGAATTCTTGATGGAGCTCAACAAAATTACTCCACTATTGAAAAGGAGTTACTGGCAATTGTATTCGCATTGGAAAAATTTAGGCAATATCTTATTGGCTCACAGATCATTTGCTTCACTGATCATGCCGCGTTGAAGTATCTGCTGTCCAAAAAGGATACTAAACAGCGATTAATACGCTGGATTCTCCTGCTCCAAGAATTTGACTTGGTTATCAAAGATAAAAAGGGGGTGGAGAGTGTTGTCACCAATCATCTCTCCCGATTGCCATTTGAAGATAACTCCTCACAATTCATTCCGATCCGTGAATCTTTCCTAGATGAACAATTGTTTACTGCAGCTGCCTTGCCCTGGTATACAGATATTGGCAATTATTTGGCAACAGGTGAGACCCCATCCCATTGGTCCACCCTCAACAGAAAAAGGTTTTTATCCATCGTAAAATGGTTTTACTTTGATGATCCGTACTTGTTTAAGTACTGTGCGGATCAAGTAATTAGGCGATGTGTCCCCGAAGAAGATATTTCTCAAATTTTAGCTTCCTGCCACTCGGAAGCCCGTGGCGGCCATTTCTCAGCTCAGAAAACTGCTCAAAAGATTTTTAGCAGTGGTTTCTACTGGCCGACTATTTTTAAAGACTCTTATGCATTCTGTAGCGCATGTGCTAGATGCCAAATGTTAGGGAGCTTATCCAAGAGAAATGAGATGCCGATGACCCCGATCATCACTATCGAGATTTTCTATTGCTTTGGCATTGACTTCATGGGACCATTCCTGCCATCCTTTCATTACGAATATATTCTTTTGGCGGTCGAATATACATCCAAGTGGGTTGAGGCCATTCCGACAAGGAAAAATGATCACAGAACAGTGATTTCATTCTTAAAAGAGAATATTCTTTCAAGATTCGGAACACCGAAAGTCGTGATTAGCGATCGAGGAACCCATTTCTGCAACAAGCCTTTTGAGGCACTGATGAAAAAATATAGGGTCAACCATAAGATTGCTTTATCATATCACCCACAATCAAATGGTCAGGCAGAACTAGCCAACAGGGAGATCAAACACATTCTGGAAAAGACTATTAACATTAATAGAAAAGATTGGTCATCACGTCTGACTGATGCCTTGTGGGCATATAGGATGGCGTACAAGACAACCCTTGGAATGTCTCCCTATAGGCTAATTTATGGAAAAGCTTGCCATTTACCGGTAGAACTGGAGCATAAGGCATACTGGGCTACCAGATTGCTCAATTTTGACATACATGAGAGTGGTACATTGAGGAAGCTACAACTTAATGAACTGGAAGAGATCCGGAATGATGCTTACGATCGTGCTCGCACTTATAAATCCAAATTAAAAGCTAAGCATGATCGATCAATCCTGAGAAAGAAGTTTGAACCAGGACAGAAAGTGTTACTTTATGATTCGAAGCTTCATCTTTTTCCTGGTAAGGTGAGGTCGAGATGGATAGGACCATTTATTGTCAAAGAGGTGTTTCCTCACGGAGCAGTGGAAATTGTGAACCCCAAAAATGGGAATGCATTCAAAGTCAATGGACAGCGTTTAAAGCCATTTTTGGAGAAGTTTGAACCAGAATCAGAAATCATCCAACTGGATGATCCTGATTATTCTTCTTGAAAAAATTGAGAATCTTGTTTGTTGTATAATAGTTTTCTCTTTCTTTGTGTGATTCTTTGTTTCTCAAAGTTTTTTCATGTCTATCTGTTTGTTATAGGATGAATCCACTGCATTTCCTACCACATTTGCTCTTCCATGGGGTCCGCTCTCTAGGAACCCCAGAACAGATGGAACAAGAAAGGCCAATTTTCACTCCGCTGTCTAGCTCGTACCCAGATTCTCCTAATGTAGCAATCGCTGAAATGAATGCTTGGGATTTGCTGTGTGTAGTTCGAGAAATTCTGGAAGGTCTTCAAATCGATTCGGATGGAGAAGTTGTGGAGTACTTCGTGGATTATGCTGAAGAAAAGACCTTTCTTTCCCAGAATCTGAATAGAATTGATTTTGCTTAGTTCCTGTAATGACCAAATAAGACAGAATTTTGTTTCTAGTTTCCTTTTTGTCTATTCGTCTATTTTCCAACCAAGATCTTGTAATTCTGGATATTGTGAATCCATTTTGAGCAATGAAATTGATGATAATCAGAATAAATTCTTCCCATTTGTCTGTTTGGTGGTGTTTAAACTGATGGGATGCTCTTATTCTTGTCTTTTATTTTGAATGTGTAATCCTGAGCAGTTGCGATTGATCACATGTTGCATTTCTTTTCAGCTCCAATGAACTTCTAACCTCAATTGATTGGATTTAATCACCAATCGATTGATTAAGGTTTTCAATCGATTGACATCACTTGTCAATCGATTGAACTTTCAGACAAACGCTTAAGTCTGTTCATCCCCTTCTCCCTCATTTCTTTTCAAAATCAACGCGAGAGAGGGCGACGGGGCGATTTTTAGGATTGTGAGAACTTTCCCCATCTTTTTCACTTTCACCACCATCATCCTCATTTTTCACCACCACCGTCGCCCTCACCTTCTTCACCATCACCACCACCACTGTCATCACGTGGACAGAGAGAGAGAAGATGGGAGAGTGATTCGAGCCACCATTCTCAGCATCGTCATCATCACATCATCATCTATCTCATCCACAATCATCTGTAGGCGTGGATTTTGCCGCAGTTTTGATCGAGGTAACCCCCCAAACTCACTTTCCATTTTCCGTCCTGTAGACACCCAATTTGTCGGCTATCAGATTTAAGAGACCCATAGCTTGGTGGATCACAATGATCGTAAAAGACTCAAAAGGACTCTTGGAAGTCAGCTCTATCTCTCAGAATGCTCAGAATGCTTAGAATGACCAAAATGCCCCTGAAAGCCCAGAAGCTCCCAGATTTGGACCAAAAGTTCTAGAAATATGCTACGTCATAACAAAAGCGATAAAATGAGTTTTTAAGAAAAATCGGATGAAATCGTCAGCTCCCAGAGACCCCCGGAAGTTCCCAAAAAGTCCCTATTGACCGGTTTGACCAAGGTTTGACCAGGTTTGACCAAAGTTTGACCAAGTTTGACGAAAATCGTCCGAATTCACTGGAATCATTCTAAATCATGAGAAAAGTATTATAACGAGTTTCAAAAGAAAATCGAGCAAAAACGTCAGCTCTTGGGAACTCCAGGAGATTTCCAAACTTCCCGGGAATCCCAGGTTTGACCAGTTTGACCAAAATTTGACTTTAGAACCGGGGCGCCGAAATAATTTTCAAACATTTTTCATGGATACTAGAGGTCAATAGCTTTCCAACGGTATATCGCACATAATTTTCGGATTTAAAATGAATTTATTTTGAATTTTCGAAGGCGAAAAAGGCGATCAAATCGGCTTTTATCGCAAACACCGCAAAACTTTTCAAAGTGACCTATCCCCGAACTATTGTTTATGTAAAGTAGACTCCATTACCTTTCCAATGGTATATCACAACCTCAATTTGGAGTTCGTATGTATTTTCTGTGAATTTCGGACGAAATAGGGCCTTTTCGCGAATACCGAAACCTCAGGGGGCCTAAACAGCATTATCTGGACGAAGGAGGAGCAGTGCCGCCGCGGCACTGGCCCACTGCCATCGCGGCACTCCCCTCCAGAATAGTGTATTTTTGTAAATAATTTTGGGGGGTCCATTTTGATTAATTGAAAACCAAAACGACGTAGTTTTATGATTTCAGATGTTTGGGACCAATGTGAATACTTCTAAAATCCCAAAACCACCCCAAGTTGGCCTATATAAACCCCCCATTGCTCTTCATTTTGGGGGAGTCAAATGAAAGCTTAGAAAAAGTTTGGGAGAGAAAGTTGTAGAGATAAGGTTAGAATAGAGAGAAAAGAAGCTTCCTTCTTTGATTTTTCAAAACAAAAGTGAGTTCTAAACTTTGTTTTTACTTCATTACTCCCATTTACTTCAACATTCAATACACTCAACCACCATTTTAGTGAGCATTTAAGAGAGTGGAAGCTTCTTCCATGTCCAATGTCATTACATATGAGTGAAACACCAAACTACAAGTTCTATACATCATGAATATCATTTATTGATTGTTATCTATTTGCTTGCTTGTTTATATAATGTTCATCTCTCCTCATCTCATTTCTTTTTTATTTTCTTTATTTACTTACTAGTCCATCATCATCTAAATGATGACATGAAGTTTGGGGTGAGTGAATCCTTATGGATAGTAGCTCTTGACCTCAAAAACATGTTTGATAGATGATGATCATAACTTCAATACCTCCAAGGTATTCTTGAAGTTATGCTCAAAATAAAATAAATCTCTCCAACAATCTTGGAGGTTCTTGATGATGAGTTTGAGGTTGGTATTTCAAGTGGCTATAACCTCCATTGAGTATTGAAAATATGCTTTCAAAACATCTACTTCAAAACCCCTCTCAATCCCTCTCATTTTAAGCTCAAGAAAGAAAACCTTGTTTTCCCCAAAAATTTTCAAAACAGTGAGTCAAAACAGTGAGTAATCTGAGTTCAAAGATTTTTATAGAACTCAATACTCAACATATAGATGCAAGGCCACTTGGAAAGTCTTCCTAACTCATTGGATAACACCCATGATTTTTGGTTTGACTTGGAAGTACTTGAAAATGGTCCATTTGGACCCAAACATTCCTTCCAGACATTCTGCCTCTGCTGTCACAGCAGCTTAGCCAACTTCCAACTTCTTTTTCAGAAAACTTTTTCAAAAGTAGTGGTCCCAACTTATTTTTCCCTTAAACTTCAATGTCTTAGGGAACGTTATGTATAAAATGGGCCCCAAGATCATTTGTTTTCATTTTCTAAGATTTTTCAACATTTCAGTCGACAGTACGGACTCTGTTTCTGAGTGACCTTCATTGTTTATATGATTTCTCTCAATCTGTGATATTTATTAGAGATTGGTTTTTTGGGTAGTGTTCTAGACACAATAAGGAATATTTCCATAAAACATCATGCACTGAAAACATTCCTAACCCCTCGTTTCCATTTTTACAAGATCATGCTACTGTTCTGTCCACTATTCACAGCAAGCACATTTTAACTTTCATTCTTTGATTTGATGCCTATATGCATTCCAAATTAGTTCATATCTTAGGAAGTAGTTCATACTACATTTGTATATATCCCATGATTATTTCATTCATTCATTCATACACATTTTAGACTTCTAAGTCATTCTAGAAATCCATGTACACAAAACACACTACAACATTTGCACATTTTAGATACATACAATGCATTCATGCAAGATTTGGAGTTTTTGTAACTCTTAATCTAAGAAGATTATAAGGAATGAACTCGATCACACGTTCATGCTTCCCCCTTGATCCAGTCTTCCTTTCTCATCTGTCCCGGGGATTGAGAGGTCTTCTTTTCTCAAAGATTAGCATGCATCATTCTAGCTTGCTAAGCATATTTTGATTTCTTTGTTTATTTGTTTCAATAACAATTCATGTCCCCTTTAGATTAGGAAGTCTTGATTATTTGATATATGATTAGATGATTTTTCCTAAGTTTGTTTGTGTGATCTTTCACTTTACATTGTGTGATATTTGGATTAGATCTTATAAATGATATCTTATCTTTGGATCTTCCATTTCAAAATTTCTTATGTGATGTAATATACTATCATAGTATTAATTGTCGAACCATACATAATATAAGATGATTATTTGGATGCTAATTGAGGCCTGTCGAAAGACGGGGCGAGTTGAGGGTGTTTTAGTCGCGACAAAGGCTCCTTCCTCTCTCGTACCAAAACCCCGAGCCAAGTTCTTTGGTTATGAAGGGCCGGTGCCCTTTATTCGTTTGGGTGAGTCAAAATTAGGTTTCTTGGTTCCTTAAAGACCAAGTGGCGACTCTGTATCTGTTTTCAACAGACCCTTCTTTTTCTTTCTTTGATCCAAATCAAATTTCAAAACAAAACAAAACAAAAAGAGGTGGAATCCCGGTGTCCACACGTCCTAATCTTAATCATAATGATAGAGGGGGCCCCTCATGGTCCTAAGACCACTAACATATTAAAAGGGGGACGTGAGACCTTATTGTGGGCAGCCCCTTCAGTCGCTGATGCCAATCGATTGATGTCTAAGATCAATCGATTAACATTAGGGTTCAATCGATTGAGTTGAATCTTCAATCGATTGACAATTTATGTCAATCGATTAGTATAAACAAAGAGCAGATTCTCCTTTTTCCTGATCTTAACCCTCTGGCTTTCTTCATTTTCAGCTCCAATGGTTCCTAAGTCTAAAGACAGTGGACCCCATCCTAAAAAATCCACTTCTCTTGAGATTCCTGATCCACTACTTGCCCATGGTTTCATAAATGCCAAAGAAAACACGTGGTTTACAAAGTATTTTCGAACCAGGGATGTAATGGTGGAGCGGCAATTTGAAAATTTATGGAGTGATGAGAATCCGCCATTTTACCTCACGCGATTGCGCTCTTTTCCAAGCTGGCTCCCCGTCCTCACTATTCAAAAGAAAGTTTACGCTTCTTGGATCCGATCAGCTTATGCAAGCATGGTTAAGGCCCCTAATGTTCCTTACACTTACTTTTCGTGCATTCAGGGCCGCCAGATTGAGTTTAGTCCTACAACAGTGGCTAGAGCCTTGGGTATTGTGGAGGTGCCAGATCACCTTTGCCCTATCCATGTCGATCGTCCTTTCCCGTCGTTTGATGTTGTAGCTACAGAGATTTCAGTCGGGAAAATCAAGAAATACACGGGGACTACAATTTTCGACGACCATAATCTGACGATGGATTATCACCTACTCCATTTGGCCCTCTGCAGCTACATCCTCCCCACGACATATAAATTGGACTTTCCTAGGTGGTACGCACGAGTCCTTTATGCTATTGGGACTGGCTTATCGATTTTCCTTGCCAGGCTCTTCATTGAGTTCTTTATTGAGCCCACACGTCATCCTAGCAAGGCCGAGCACCTCAAGGGTGCTTGGGTAATCCATAGAGTTTGTGAGGAGGCTGGTTTGGTAGTTCCAGCAGGTGAGATATTCCAAAAGTCGAAGATTGGAGTGTTTGGCGAGTCGGCAGCTAGAAGATCAGCTGCACAGTTTAAAAAATTAGCAAAATGGAAGGGCAAAATGGGAGAGAGTAGTAAGAAAAAGAAGGGAAAGAGAGGAAAAATTTCGTCTGAGGAAGAAGACGAAGACCCAGGGACGCCCGAGGCGGAGGGTCAGGACGAGGAGGAGGATGTAGAGGCACCACCTGCTGCGGACCCTATTATCACTCCTACCATTGAGATCCCAGGGACAGCTGCAGATGTTGAGGGATATGAGTTTCGGCCGAGAGAGCCTACTTCTACTTCTGCCTCTCTCCAGACCATTCATGATTTACTTATTGAGGAGAAAGAGGCGAGAGTACAGCTTCATGGGATGGTTAGAGATATCACTACATAGCAGTTGTTGACGGCTACTCAGATGTCTTTTGATCGTGATTTTGTTCAGTCGCGACTAGAGCAACTAGGGAGTCAGATGGAGCAGATCTTGATGTTGTTAGGTATAGAGTAGTCTCTGCGATCGGCATCGGCATCGGCATCGGTTCCACCTCCGTTTGCCGCTTCTCCTTCTGATCCGGCATCCACTTCAGCACCTTCGTCGCACATTTTATCAGAGACATCTCCACCGCCACCACCTCCAGTTGCTGCTCCCCCGCCAACTGCGAGTGACCCGGCGGCTGTCGCACAGACTGGCACAGCTGTTGAGGGTGGCGGTGAGGTAGCAGTTGATCCAGTTCATAACAGTGCGCCCACGCTATCTGGTGACCATACTATTGAGCCGTAGGAGGGAGTTTTGGAGAGCGAGAGAGTGTTTGGTTATTTCATATATTGTGATCTCTCTTGTGTCACTTTATATGTTTTTGTGGATATTTTGGGTTGGATGGCTACTTTTGAGTCTATTATTGTGGATATTTTTTGTGGTTTGGTTGGATATTTAGGGCTGGATGATGATTTTTGGTTTTCTATCTGTACATGGACTATATTGGACTTTTGGATATTACTATACGGATAGTTCTATTACTCATGGATTATATTTTTATTGTCTATATTCTCTCTGTTATCCATAATATTTTTGATCTTGGTTGTGTGTGGAGATTGTTATATTAAAACAGGCGAATTCTCAGAAGTGTACTGAAACGCGTGAATTAGGTGATATCTTCTTTTACTTGAAATACTTCCATTGTGGACAATGTCGATTTCAGTTGGGGGTAGGGAATAGATATTCACCTGTGTGTTCTTGAATTTAAAATGCACACCTTTTTAATGTTAGAATCTCCTTGTTTGTTTTGTTTTGTTTTTTTTTTTTTTTAAAGAAAAAATTGATGCTGTTGTTGAGCTTCTCACTTTTAAACCTCGTTTCTCCTAGCTAATGTCATTGTGCAATAATGCATTCATTTCTTTCTTATCATATTATGGACTTTGATTACATGTTACTTTGTCGCTAATCTGGTTTTACGTCCATAGCATGAGTATATCCTGAAAACATTAGCACGAGTTGACAATCGCGAAAGAATCTTTAAATTAGAGTGAAATTTGATTGTCATGTGAGTGGATTAATAGTAAAAACTTTAAACCCTAGTGAGTTTTGAGCCATTCTTTTATTCTGAGGGTTAATCACAAAAAAAAAAAAAAAAACTCGTGTCAATTCTTGAAATACGCTATTATCTCGTTGAGAGTCTCATTTTTTTTCGTTTCATTTGGCTAATGCTTCAGGAGAATGTTCAGGATCTACTAATTTAAACTCATGAAATACTTGAGACAAGTTAAAATGTTTAGAGGATGATTTAGGCCATCGTTTTCTCACCACGTTACCCGAGAAAGTCTAAATTCCCACTTACCTATTACAAATCAATGCCTCTACCTAAAATCATATATTTTCGAGCATGTGACGGTTTTGTGTGAATAGCTTAAAAAACATTTAAAGAATCGGTGGAAAGAAAGAAACAAAAGAAAATTGAAGATTAGATAAATTAAAAGTGTGAAGTGAAGTTTGATATTACCATGTCACATGTTTGAACTATTACTCTCATTTCACCATCTTCAAACTTTCTTCCTATTTCTGTCACAAGTCCTAAGGATTCTAAATAATTTTAATAAATCTCGAGTATGAAATGAGTTTTCCACAGTAGATCGCTCCTGTAGTAATTGGTATTCCAATCATGAGACTCATGCACCTCAAAATAAGCGTTCTTCAGTGTCTAGTATGTAAGCATGCTTGGTTGCCTCTACATTTACTCATTTGAGCTTCATACTATTTGTGCATAATTTTTACGCCAGTTTTAGAGTGATTTTATCTTGAGCGTAAACCATGTGAGAATTGAGTTGAAATTATGAGATCTTGAACATTTTCAATCCAAATAATTTTGAGATAGAGATTTCAATCGTAGTTGTTAACTCCACACACACAAGGATATATAAAGGCTGTGGATGTGGTTCTGATTTGAATAGTTACTTTGTAACATGTTGTTTATTTCCATAGCATGATAAAGGAATTTATGTCCTTGTTAAGCAAAATTTTTAGCATAAAGGAGAGGTTGAAGTTCTTTGACGAGTTTAGAAAGCTTGACATTTGAATTTTGTGGGTAAATTCTTTGGAAACCCTCACGAGACACAACTCGTCCATTAGGGTAAACCTAAGGGTTCAAAGGCTTGTTGCAAACGCTAAATGCAACCGCGATTCCTGCGAAAGTGAGTTAGGATTCTTCTTTTTGTATTAGTTCAATAAAATTGTAACGTTGGCATTTGTTGTCTTAGCTTGATTTAATTCCGCTTCATTGCTAGAGACTAGCAATACGCTAGTTGGGGGTCGTGATGAGGGTTGTTATTTGTAAAATATTGGCCCGATAAAGAGGAAAGTTGGTTGAATTTAACCCTCTATCTCTAGTTTTACCTGCACTTGTGTTTTAATTCATCTCTTTACACAATGATGTGTCTTTCGTGGTATGTTGTGTTTTATTCTTTGAATGCAGGCTCTGAAGTTGGAATGAAGTAAAAGTTCAAAAGGGGATAAATCAAGAAACAAGAAGATGAAGTTTGGATACCAATCGATTGACATATTACCAATCGATTGGAATTTTTACCAATCGATTGGTATTATTTTCAATCGATTGGTGAAAACTGGAGTCAATTTGCTTTAATGGCGCAAGATCTCAGCAATCAAGACGACGACCAGTCATTACAGAATGAACCTAGACGCCTTCAGCTCGTGGATATTACACTATTTATAGAGGGGAGTGAAAAGGGTCAAGGGTTGGCTCATTGTGTATTGTTTTGTAGGATCTCTCCAATTTTTCTTGGTTTTTACAAGTTCAAGTTGTAAGACTCTTCATTTTCGAATTCATTGTGAATGTTTACATTTTGGATTTGTTTAGTTGTAAACCCATTATCATTTAGTGAAAGGTTGATTTGAAACAGAAATTTCTAGTTTTATGGTTTAAATCTATGTCTATGTTAGGTTACAATTTTCAGTCTATTTTCATTCACGTAATTCTAAACATGCTAGCTTAGTGTTCTAGTTGGGAATATTGTGAGGAAACATTGTTCCCAGCCACTGCCATGATTCTGTTTGAGAATCAATGGCAATCGATACGAAACAGAATCCAATCGATTGCTATAGATTCCAAGTCAATCGATTGGTACTTTTACCAATCGATTGAAAGTCATTTCATGCCAATCGATTGACAAACATCCCAATCGATTGGTATGCTTATGACTTGGGCAGAATCCTTTTTGTATTCCAGCAACTTCTATTTCAGAAACTAAGTTCAAATTGATCTTTTTAAGTTCAAATTGCAATCTGATTTTGAAATAAAAGCTCTCTTGATTAATTAATTCAATGAACACTTATGACAAACATATCAAATATATCATACTCGATTTGTTGGTTATAGTTCATGATTTAGTTAGTCCTGATTTCAGATCTTATTGTAAGTGAGGTAGTTTAACCACCAAGTATGTGGAATTCACATACTTAGTGCTAGGTTGCTTAACTTAATCTTTCGTGAAATGTGGAATACTTTAAGGATAAAACCCCGTTTGTTCGTTATTGTTAAAACATGGTAGTAGCTGGTACTTTGTGGACTCACATGTTCCTAACATTCTTTTTCATCCATAATTTTAAATCTTTTGCTTCGTTCTGTTTAGTTAAGTTATCGTTTACTTTAATTCTTTAACTATTTTTAATCTGGAATTCAATAGGACTGCTAGAAGATCCACTCTTTAAGTAATCATCTTTTATTTTCTTTAGGATTGAATCTAGGATTCTATCCCCCCATCTCCGTCCCTTGGGAATACGACTCGGTTTTACCGGTTATTACTCGACGTGAACGTCTACGCTTGGACGTACTCTTAAGAGATCACATAATTTCAGTCGTGTCATCAAGTCCATCAGAATACTCTTATCCATTGTTGCATGCCTAGATTATGGGATCTGGCAGATGGACGTCAAGACTGCATTCTTGAATGGCAATAATGAGAAGGACATCTATATGCAACAACCAGAAGGGTTCATAGCTGGTGGGAAGGGTAGCTTGGTATGCAAGTTGCAAAAGTCCATTTATGGGCTTAAGCAGGCATCTAGGAGTTGGAACATGCGTTTTGACCAAGCGGTCAAATCATTTGATTTCATATAGAATCTGGATGAACCTTGTATATACAAGAAGTGTGAAGGAAAAGTGGTGGCCTTTCTTGTTCTTTACATTGATGACATTCTACTCATTGGTAATGATGTAGCGGCGTTGTCAACGGTTAAGGTTTGGCTATCTAGTACATTCGATATGAAGGATCTAGGAGAGGCGAGCGATATTCTTGGGATAATGCTCTTTCGGGATCGTAAGCGAAAGATAATGGAATTATCTCAAGCGGGTTATATCGATAAGGTGCTAACTAGGTTTTCAATGGATAATTCGAAGAAAGGTTTATTACCTTTCAGGCATGGTTTAGCGTTCTCCAAGGACCAGTGTCCAAAGACACAGGAGGAGAGGAATTGCATGGCAGGAGTTCCCTATCTTTGGCAGTGGGAAGTCTCATGTATGATATGTTATGCACTAGACCAGATATCTGCTTTGCTGTTGGCATGGTTAACAGGTATCAGTCGAATCCAGGTCCAGAGTACTGGACAGCCGTTAAGCACATTCTTAAGTACTTGAGAAGAACTAAAGATTACATGCTTATGTATGGCAGTAGTGAGTTAATTCTAGTAGGATATACTGACTCAGACTTTATGTCAGATAAAGATTCAAGGGAGTCGACATCCGGACATCTCTTTACCTTGGGAGGTGGTGCTGTTAGTTGGAGGAGCATTAAGCAGAAATGCAATGCAGACTCAACTACAGAAGCTGAGTATGTGGCTGCTTGTGAAGCCGCAAAGGAAGCTATTTGGCTCAAGAAGTTCCTTATGGAGCTCGAGGTAGTACCAGCATTGCTGTCACCTATTACGCTATACTGCGATAATAGTGGAGCAGTGGCTCAGTCCAAGGAGCCAAGAAACCACGGAAAGGGAAAGCACATAGAGCAGAAATATCATCTAATTCGAGATATTGTTCAACGTGGAGATGTAACTGTCGCCAAGATTGTCACCGCAAACAATCTTGTAGATCCGTTTACAAAGGCCTTACCACAAAAGGTTTTCGATCATCATCTAGATAGTCTAGGTCTCAGATGTAGTCCTGAATGGTTATGAGTGCAAGTGGGAGTATGTTGGGAGTGTGCCCTCAAACCATTACTTTATGTATGAGACATTGACATTTTAATATATGTATATCAGCTTTACATTTTATTGTGTATGTTTCTTTCATGATATGATTGTTAATCCTTAAGTATCATAGTAAATAATTCGTGTATGTATGAGATACATACAAGTGAGATGCGAATTACTATCCTTTGATACTTAAAACTTGTCACGGTGGATGATGAGACTGGATATCTCATTAGGTTTACACTGTAGCATGATTAACTACCATTGAATGGAGTGATGAATCTTAATCACTGGAGTGTGACTCTTAGTTAATATGCTAGTGCTTATAGTGCATTAACGGACCTGAGCTTTCTTATTGACACTCAAGACTGTCAACAGTCGATAGGAACTCATAACTTGTATAAGGTATGTGTTCTCAATTTTGAGACGATTATGAACATAGACTGTGGATATGGCTGCTTTGACTTACCAATCAATGAGGTCTTAAAGATCAACACCTGGGTATCTTGGGTATGTCATGTTCACAGAGTTGTGAACATATATTGTCAAGATTGAATCTCTGTTATAGAGTAAGCATTCCCTTGAGAATGTCACCAAGTTGATTACTGACTTGTTGATAAGTAGTTATCAACATGCTTGGTAATTATGAGAGGTGAATGGGACTCAGAGAATGCAAGAAGTAATCATGATTCAGGTTGACAGTAACCGTTTATTCGACTACCTGAATATGATTATGAATGCTGATGGTAGAGGGACATTAGTACACCATACAAGTCTAGACATCGCTTTGGATATGTTCTTTTGCATTGGAGTTCAGTTATCGTTTTATAGTGGAGTAAACGTTAACTGATCAGTTGATTAGTTTGTTGAGCAAAAAGTTTGGTCATGGGAATTAACAACTGGTCTGAACCAACAATTAAGAACCTAGGAGGTCCCATTCTTAGCTCCGCTAGAATGCTTGGAAAGGGACATGAGGATCTTGTCAAGACAAGTTCGATCGATTGAAGGAGTTGTAGACACCCTAATTTTGACCGACCGTCGAATTTAGGAGAGCATCACCTCCACGTCCGATGATGATAAGGACCGAAAGATTCGAAGTATTCCAAGCTCTTCAGAAAGTTCCCCAAACGCAATAAAATTTCACAGGAAGAAGGAAATACCAGGTATTTAGGAGAATTCAGGTATAAAACATCACTTTTGGAAAAGATCTTCGAAAAAAAGTTTTTTTTAAGAAAAAGGAGAGAAGAAAAGACCTGAAAGGGGAAGTTTAACAGAAGCCGGCACACGGCACTTTTTGCGGCACTCAATGAGTGCCGTACGACAGTCACAGAATGCCGGACCGGCACTTACTGAGTGCCGCCGACAATTTTTTACTGCCGTTTGTTTTAACAGTTTATATTTTATGGTACAATACGTACATGTATGCGGATAAAACAAAAAAAAATGAAAAAGCAATTTTGACTAAGACGCGGCAGTCAGTATTTTTAAACGGCTCTCACTGGATGCCGCGCGACAGTCATTGACTGCCGTTGCGGTTGTTACGGAGTGCCGCAGCGGCATCCACTGACTGCCGCAAATGCTTTTAACTACCGCCTTCTGCAGCAGTCTGTTTGTTTTCAGGAAGTACGCATTGTACCACCAAATGAGATATTTACAAATGTCTTTTACTCCGAATTCACTAAGAATACTTGGTAATTTTGTCTATAAAAGAAGGAGGATCTTCCTTGGGAGGACACACAAGAAATAACTACCACTACACTAACACATATTTGAGAGAGAAAAGAGAGAGTTTTGGAAAACTAGAGAGAAGAGCTTGGAAGATCTTCAAAGGAGAGAAGCTTTGAGGATAGTTTGGAGGTGATCCTCTAACCACAAGTTGTTTTTCTTCATTCTTTTGAACTTCTAATCTTAAAACTACTTGGTCTTTTGATTAACCTTTTTTAGAAGTTTTATTAGGGAACTTGCAAACTTTAATTGCCTTTTCTTTTAGTTCCTTCTTTTCTTCCTCTTTGTTTATACTTCCCTCTTGAGATTCTTAGAGATCCTCAATATCTCTTTTGAAAACTCTTGAGTTTGATCCCTTGATTCCATGTAAGCTTGTGCTTCCCATGGAAGACTAAGGTTGATCATCTTTTACATAAGGACAAGTGGGTGAATCCAAACCCTTACCATGGTTTGAGTTCCCTAACTTGGAGTTCTCATGGAATCTCTTTATATTCCTTGAGAACTCATGAGTATTAGTCATATCTTCATCTCTAATGACCATCAAATGGTAGGAGAAGGTAGTTTGAGTCTAAGCCTATCTCCATGGGTTAGATTCATCATCTTGAGATTTTAAGAAGTCTATTCGTACTTCATTTGAAATCTACAAGTATAAGGGTCTTTAATCTCCAATGACCATCAAATGGTAGGAGAAAATGGTAAAGTTTAAGTCCAACTTTATGGTTTAATAGTTGGGGTTAACAAATAAAAGTTGAACTTGACAATGAAACAGTGGGTTCATAAACCGGTTTTGATCAAAGATTTTTAGTTCGAAATCAGATCGTTGGAATTAAGTGAAACCAACGGGAAAGTGTCTATAACTCAAAGTTCTACCACTATAATTTTTGTTTTAAGGAGATTTCATGTTTAAAGTGGTTTGGTCATGAGTTTTGTGAAGTCACTACAATCTGTCCAGAGTTTCAGAACAGTAACACTCTTTTGAAATAAGTAGATCAGAACCTTAACAAAGTATTTGTGACCCAAAATAATTTTATCTAAGTAGATTAATGTGTTAGGAAGTCACCCTAAAAAGAACAAAGCATTTCTGATCTTTTTACTATTTTTAAAAAAATCGTGCAAGAACTCTGGACAGAGGGTTGTAGAATGCTGAGTGATGTCTGGTTTTTGTTCAATTCCCGGAGATCTAACCGTTGAAACTTTAATTTCGTTTTGGGTTAAAAACTAGACACACAGAGGCATCTTGTGTCCAAAATTCATCAAGATCAAACCACGGGAACCATGCTTTTTATTTCTTTAAAATTATGATCTGCTCTCAGCAATTTCCCAAATTCTGCAATAGTTTTAATCAATCTTGTGAATAATGGCTTAGATGATATTTTCATGAGTTAAGGTTCAAACCATGTTTCAATAATGATTAGTTAAGCTTGAATTCTAAGTTTAAATGATCTAAATCACTGAGTATTTCGTAATTTATTCTTGTTCATGTACATGTTCATCCATATGGCTAGACACTTATAATTAGGACTTAGTTGCTTTGGATTTAATTACATTTGATAGATTTAAGCTAGAAATTTAGGATTGTTATTTCTAACTTTGTATTTTGTATATCATGTGGACTAACCCTTTGTTTTGTAGCGCTATTAAGGTATGGTTTCTTGAACTCCTCTTTAGTTTACTTTAATTTTTTGATTTTATCAATTTTTCAACCTCATGCGCGACACATTAGAATTAGGATCTTGCCTTATGTGAATACATGTGATTAGAGACTCTTTTCTAGGATTTTCTTTCGTTTGTATGTATTGCACGTTTAATATCGCGGCTGGATCCCGGGTAAGTTCCCTAGTTCCCTATTTGCATATCATGTTGCTTGCTATTTGAATTACGTGGTTTTTGAATGATATTTTGTAAATTGGTAAATTTACACCATTTCGACATGCTTTTGTAATGTATACGTATATCTATGTATTAGTTGAGGGCATGCTTAGATTAGTAATTCAATTAAAAGGATGTTGAGTAGAGGCCTATCACAAGATAGGATGAGAGAGGGTGTTTTAGTCCGACGGACTCCTTCCTCTCTCATTCCATAATCCCCGGACCTAGTTTAATCTTTGGTTTCGCAAAAGATCAGTTGCTTTAAAATGGTTTCTTAGTGGCGACTCAAATGTTTTGAATTTGAAATTTAGAAAAGAATTTTAAAAGAAAAGTTGTGGGTAAAAGAGAGAAAATTGTGATATCCACAGGAGTGTCGATTGATCGAAGTCTAGACAGGTTCGATCGATTGAACACGATCGATCGAAAGTGGTTCAATCGATCGAAAGTTCGATCGATCGAAGCCACTTCGATCGCTTGAACATTAGGTCGGTTCTGGGAATCTCTAAATAGGGTAGCTGCGTCTAGAAATCAGAGTTCTTCGTTTTTATAAACCAGAAGCTGCAGAAACTATTTTAGGATTCCCAAACCTACTCCATCCTCTTTATTAGGGTTCCCACCAACCCTAGTCTCTCCGAGAGCATCCATAGGAGTCATAAGAGTGAAGATCATCTAGTGGAGGCCGCTGGAAGTCAGAGATTTCATAATTGGGTTCAAGACACTAAGGTGCAATTCTTCTCCCCTCTTGTACATATCTGTAGAGTTAACGAGTAGTAGATCCGGGCTACCAATAAAGTTTTTGAAACTTAATATTTCCGTTGCGCGTTTAAAACAAATTTTAAACCTATTTTTCCTACAAGAACATCTTGGACCCGAGCTAGTATAAGAGGCCACAGAAAAGATAGGCATCATTCGCGACCGCTTACTCACCGCTCAAAACAGACAGAAGAGTTATGCCGATCGTCGAATGAAGGATTTAGAATTTGCAGTAGGCGATCACGTACTTTGGGAAGGTATCACCAACTCGAGGCATAATGAGATTTGGCCAAAAGAAAGGAAAATTATCACCGAGATTCATTGGATCCTTTGAAATCTTAGAAAGAATTAGAAAGGTTGCATACCAACTTGCTCTACAGCCTAAATTGTCTGGAATCCACAACGTTTGTTTATGTTAGCATGTTAAGGAAATACGTTCATGACCCCTCTCATGTGATCTACTATGATAGCATTGAGCTTAACGAGAATCTATCATAGAAGAAAAAACCCATAAAGGATCTTGGATTGAAGGACGAAACAGTTAAGGACGAAGGAAATTACTCCAGTTAAAATCTAGTGGAATCACCATAACAAAAACGAAGCCTCTTTAAACTAGACTCAGATCTGTGAAGAAGTATCCTAAGATTTTCGACTAGTAGAGTAAGTAATTTCGGAGGCGAAATTTCTTTAAGCGGAGTATAATGTAATAATCGCCTTTTTAAAAATCTGCTTTTATAATATTTTAAATTTTAATGTGAAAATCTGTCCAATTAACACTGCTATGACTTTGAAACTAATAACCGACTTAACTAGAGGAATTATACCCTATCTGAGTAAAGGACCAAGTAGCCATGATTATTTTAGTTTTGTGACACAATAATGTTAGGTATACACACTTTTCTTGTGATTAATATATATATATATATATGCACCAAAATATCAACTAGTGTTCAGCATGCACATATCATTTATGCTTGTTTTTTTTTAGCAATGTTTTTGAAAGTTACCTCAATGGTGATAGACAGACTTGGCATATTCCATCAGACGTGTCCCTTATAAAATTTTCAATGCTGAGAAACCACTTCTTTTTAACAAAAACCCAATGAGACCACTGCTCTGCTCAAATTTAAAGGGATCTTCAAGAACCACTACACATACATGTTTCTGGAATGATGGACAGGAATCACTGTGATTGGAAGTAAGTTGTTGCATTCAAATGAGAAGTTTTTGTGTACCTTGAAGGTAGCACATATGTGATGCCAAACACCCAATGAGAGAGCACCACACAGGATTGTTGGGCCATTTAAAATTTTTGTGGTGGATTTTATTATTCGTGTGGCGTGCATCTATTAAGGTCCGGGTACCAAGTGGCATGCCACATGGTACCTTGGGGGTACCCAAAAATTTCTCGCATTCAAACTGACTACTTAAAGGAAACCCAATATACACAGTAGAATGCATAAAGAGCAGTTCATCATTTCTAAATCTATCCATGAGCTATCAGCATTACAAAGAATAACTTTCCAGTTAAATGAATGTGCCTGTGTACACTGACTATACATTGCCAAAATGGAGTTAGAAGATTCAATCAATGCCTGGGGTATTTAGACTTGGGTTGATACTCAGGGTTGTCCATGCTGGTACAGCGCTTCATATAGGAATCAAGCGTTTTCTGTTTTGCAGGGCTGCTTCTTGGTTGGCTGCCTGAAACTTCCAACGTATTCTCATGTCCATCAAGCATCTGGATTTCATATTAACTTATTTAGGTTAGAACCCCAAAGAGCTAAATATGGATCTGGCCCCTAAAAGCCCATGCGTGTCACCACCGACAGTTTCAGTTTCTACCATAATGAAAAATAGAATTGTCGTGATTGCATACAAGTGGAATAATTATATAGCAAAAATTGTAAATGAATGAATATATGTGAACCTGCTGGTAAAGATTGTTGATGATCCTCTTTCCCACAGAAATTCAAATTTCAAAATATTGAGAGAGAGAGAGAGAGAGAGAGAGAGAGAGAGAGAGAGAGAGACCTGTCCCAAATTTTCTAACTTGCTCTGCACAACATCCCTGGAAAGGAAAATATGAAACTCGTGTTATCATTATCATCCTAATCAAGTCTTGTTTTACCATCAGACAACTACCAACAATACTCCATGATCAACAAGATATCTTCCTAGTATGGAAAGTTGATATGAATATACCATATTATGTCATCAACTGTGTCATTTGCTAGCAGGTAATACACGTTGACTGATGAGACCTAAAATAGAAACCAAACTTGTCACAGGTTGGGTAAGCATTTCACAAATGAAATTCTACTTGTCAAAAACACAATAAAAATTAAAAATAAAAAAGACATTTCACATATGAAACTTCAGTACAACTAAAGTCAGTAAGTTCTACACTTCTGGCCCACTGAACATACTTTTTTCCCTTTTGCTGATAAAGTTAGGTCTTTGAAACACACATGTAATCTCATCACTTAACGCATATAGGTCAAATTCATAACATTGGGGCCATTATAAAATGCTAAAAGAAACAACAGATAAGAAGCTGGAAGCTTGGAACTTCGAATGACTATACAGTCTATACATTTTGAAGATATTTACTGTAAAGCAGTCCCAAAAATCAGCTCCTAGCAACTAGAATGGGAAGGTGGCTTATAGATGGTATATCGATAGCTATTAACTCTTCAACAAATTTTAATGCAATTTAAAACCAAATAATGTGGAGAATGTTCTGAACCGTAGAGCTAATATAACTAAAGTTATTAGCTAGAACTCACCTGGCCAATGCGATGAGCACGATCTTCTGCTTGAATCAAGTCACCTGGAGTCCAAGACAACTCTGCGAATATAACGGTGCTTGCAGCTGTCAAAGTTAATCCAACTCCTCCGGCTTTAATAGATAGCTGCAAAGTTAGTTGAAACCCAACATTTTACTTGCACCCGAATGATATCCTTTAACTTCAAGCCGCACGAGGGACTAATGAGAAAGTAGAAAACATTTTACAAACATTAATGGAGCACACTGCATTACCACCGCTGCCCTAAGAGCATCTTTTTCTTGAAAATCCGTCACCAAAGCTTGCCTTGACGCTGCTGGGGTATTTCCATCAATTCGAATGCAACCAACTTTTTTCTTCTGAAAATTTATAGTGCTGGTGAGAATGGGTCATTTCTGAATAAAAATTGACGGAAAATTAAGAAATCATACCAGAAGAAACTTATGTATCGAATCAATCATAGGTTGATGGTGAGCAAATATTAGAAACTTGCAGCCTGCCTGCAAGAATTAAAATGAAATAATGTTAACGTATATCACAAGAAGGAAATTCCAAAATTTGGTAAGAAATTTAATAACTACCGAACGCTATTAACTGCACTTGCTCAAGATAAAGCTTGATATATATTGTTTGGCCCATTCTCTAAGAGCTTAAGCTTTTGGAGCAACTGGTAATTTAACATGGTATTAGAGCCTCGTTTATGGCAGGTCTTGAGTTCGACTCTCCATCCCCGCGTTGGTGCCCATACTTTGCACTTTGTTATTCGTCTCCACTATGATGGAGTTTCGTTGTTGGCTCTCCACTTGCAATTCAGGGTTGCACTTGAGGGAGTTGGGTTCATTCTCTAGCAGTAGCTTAAGTTGGTGGAGCAAGTGGTAGCTAATCAATAACCATGAAATCTTTGCTGCAAATAACCTAGATTTTGGAAAATATTATTCTCTGGATCATAGATCCATAACTAGAGATTGACTTTTGCCCAATATAAGAAAAAGGACAAGCCAACTTACATGATACAGACTATCCAATCCACCAGCATAATCTATTCCATGGAGCCAAAATACATTCAATCTAAGTTAACCCACTTGTTGGCTAAAACTGTGTACTGCATGGACACAGATTGTCCACATGTCCAAAATTATTTGTCAACGAGGTGTTTGATCTTTCTAGACGCGTTAGGAGAATAACTGAACAACGACAAAATCAATGTGTATCCAAATGGGTTATGGTGTGCATCCATGTTGGCCAAATAATTTTGTATAAAATATCATATTAATAAACCTGTACTTGGAAGTATTTTGCTTTGAAATTTAGTCAAAATTGCGCACACTTCATTCAGTATCTGAATGCGCATTTGACTAGAGTGGCCGACTATATTGCGAGTAGCTCCTCTATGACTGGAGTGGCTCTTGACATGGCCCTTTCCTTAGAACTGGCTCATGTACAGGAGTGTTTGTAAAGTTTTGGAAAACAGTGTATTAGTGTTGGAATTGAGCTTGATTTCTCACGACTGGAAAGTCGCTCGGCCAAGGTGCGAATTTGGAGACTGGAATGTCGCCTGCTCGGAGGGCCGCCCGAGTGGACACAGTATGTATGTGAGAGGATTGGGTTCCCTATCTGATTGGGAGAACATATTGGGATAGTTTTCAAAGGTGATTCCAAAGGTGAAAGGTTTCCTAATTGTATGGGAATACATGCAAGGGAAATTTCTTGGAGGGGAAGACTTACCATGTGGGTAATCTTACTACTACTAGGATTTGTTTGATATAGCTTAATTTCATTTCTTATTAGTCTAAGTACTTCCTTGTAATATTTATTTTTCCTTTTCTCTCAATAATATATATATATATATATATATATAATGGTTTGACACAACGGTCTACCCTAAGTTTGACCTAACTATTTTGTCAACATGGTTTTAGAGCCTCTCTGAGAGCGGATTCACATTACCACCAAAGCACCACCACCAGCCACCAGTCGCCACTTACCCAACTCCCAGTCTTAACCAATCTCATCCGACACCCACACAGGCCCCATTGGCCCAGCCGACAGTCACCTACCCTCCTACCCTAGCCAATATCCACCACAGGCAACCTGGCCTAGCCAACAGCCCACACAGGCCATCCTCAACCAATCAAGAGCCACCACAGGCCAACCCCACCCAGCCGACACTCCCTATGACCCACTATACACAGCCGCAACTCCTCCATAACCCAAACAACCTTCTGTTCCTATTCCATCACTTCCTGATTAACTGTTTTGATTGAAGTTTAGTTTTTCTGCAGCTTTTGGGGTCCTAGTGTGGAACCCTGATCAGCCTGTGACTAATCCGTAATATGCTTTGAGATTGTGCTTGTCTATAGTCCGTGGTATCATTCCCATCTTCTCCGTTTTTTCTTTGGGTGATCGTTGTGGGTGTCACCATTACGTGTTGAAACTATGGTCGATGATAAGAGTTCTAAACAGCCTCAGAGTACGAGCCCAATAGTAGCTTTACTGGACAACCCAAATCAAAAAATCACCACATCCCTGTTCAATGGCCAGAATTACTTGCCATGGTCATAATCCGTCCTCCTTTTCTTGCGGGGTAAAGGGAAAATGGGATATGTTCACAGGATGACACAAGCACCTAACACTACCAATGCAGGCTATGCACAGCGGGATATTGAGAATTCCATCATTATGGCGTGGCTTATTCATTCGATGATTCCTGAAATGGGCGAAGGATATTTGATGATGAATACAGCCCAAGACATTTGGGAGACAAATGCTTTTATCTATTCCCAAAAAGGGAACTATGCCAGGAATTTGAGTTGACACGATTGATTGATTGCTCAGAGCAGGGAGACATGACCGTTCTCACCACCAATTCGCAATGCATGGACCATATCACCCTATATGTCCTAGTGATCCAACGGGGTACCAGAAGGTTCTCGGGAAGCAGGAGGTCTTCAAGTTTCTTCAGGGCCTTCACTCAAAGTATGATATTGTCCGTAGTCGAGTTATTGGGATGGATAATCTCCCTACCCTTCATGAGGCCCTTGCCAATGTGCAAAACGAGGAGAGAAGCCGTTCCGCTATGCTTCCGGTTGCACCTACTGTCTGCTCTTGTCTCCACTACTCCAAGTAGTGGTTCCCTGGATGAGTCTGGTACTTCTACTAAGGCTAAGCAATTTTGTAATTATTGTTGCCACCCTGGGACACAAGGAAGACCTCTTGAAAACTTCATGGACGTCCTCCAAGTGGACGTGGGGGTCGAGGGGGGCAATCCCAAGCCCACCATACTGCAGTGATTGATGCCACTGACAAGGTACCGGTTGATGAGGCTACCACCCCTTTTGCTGCTACTTCTACACCAGTGTCTACTACTGAGTATGGGTATGTTCTGCATGGCTTAGACGCTCTGCATAACCTGATGACTCATTGTGCTCCGTCTACACCCACATGTGCTTCCTCTTCATTTGCACAGTCATGTAAGGTAAGTCACTTCTGCCGGAGCATGTTTATCCCGCTCGTCTTTTCCTTAGATTATTGACTGGTGCTTCAGATCATATGTCCAAATCATCAAATTTGTTCTCCGTGTACCCTCCTTATTCATGTCAAGACAAAATTCGCATTGCAAATGGCACCTTCTCTTCAGTATCAGGGAAGGGTGTAATTCATGCCACTCCATCCTTGTCCCAATCATCGGTCTTACTTGTTCTGAATTTCACTTCTAATCTTTTATCTATTAGTCGTATAACTCGTGACTTAAACTACAATGTAACTTTTTTCCCTTCCCATTGTGTTTTTCAGGATCTTACCACAAGGAGATTGGGAGTGGTAGAGAGGAGCTTGGCCTTCATCTCTTGGACGTAGGAGGAAAGGGAGCTCATCACACCACCGTTTCTGAGAATAAGTCTGAAGACATTTGGCTTTGGCATTAGACATTAGGACACCCGTCGTTTCATGTACTTAAGCATTTGTTTCCTTCGTTAGTACTCATTAAATCTGTTTCTGAATTTTTATGTGAGTCTTGTGATCTCGGGAACATCTTCGGACATCTTTTGCTCCGAGATATAATAAAAGTTTAGCTCATTTCTCTTTAGTACATTCTGGTGTGTGCGGTCCTTCTCGTGTCGTGTCTTTAAAATGTCATCGTTGGTTTGTTACATTTGTTGATGATTATTCACGCATTACATGGCTTTACATGATGTAGAGTGAAGTTTTTTCCATTTTCAAAGCCTTCTATCAAATGATTTTGACTCAATTTGGGACAGATATGAAGGTTTTGTGTTTTGACCAAGGGGTGAATATATTGATTCGAGTCTAGGACATTTCTTTTCTTCACAGGGAATCATTCTTCGGACCTCTTTCATCGATACTCCACAGCAAAATGGGGTCGTGGAACGCAAGAATCGTCATTTACTCAATGTAAGCATGATTGGCCGAACCACGTAGAAATCTGTGTTTCTTGTCTTGCATTGTTTATTCTTGTTGTGTGTTCTATCTTGCTCTTGCTATTGGATTCACGTGAATTATCTTGCTGGATGTGATTGATCTTGGGTCCCACCCGCACAACAATTAGGGTTATGATTAGGCATCATAACCCTTTTCTATTAATATTAACAATAGGAAAAGTTCCAAAGATCACATATATGCCCAGGCCAATAACAAAATATTGGAAGAATGAAAAATGAAATTTGAAATTCTCCATGACCGGTCATCCAGCCTGTCGACCGGTTGTGCTACCGGCAAAACTAAGCATTCTGCCGGTAGCATATAAATGATCGCCGTCAAAAGGACCGTGCTACTGGCTACAATTCCAACATGACTCTTCTAGGAGTTATACTTCTGAGTATCTTTCAAGTGTTTCAGGAAATAATAAGTCATCTTGTAATTTCCACACTCGGAAAAGGCTTTTTCCTTCTTCATTCTTTATGACGGTGCTGTCGGTTTGAAATTATTCCAGAACCCAAATTGTCAAGCCCAGGATCCAACCAAGAGACGTATCATTTTGCTACATGTTACTAAAGATTGTCAATTCAATTATATGGAGAAACCTTCAAAAAGATAAAAAGATCAGTTGAGGCAGGTACATGTTTCTCTATGCAAGCGTGTGTATGCACTGCGGAATACACGATTTCAACTGGGTTACTGGGTGTATTCGGCAAAGAGTAGTATGATTCCAGATTGGGAGAAACCTATAACTTTGTCGACAATATTTGATGTAGGAAGTTGGCACAAGTTCAGGAAAAAACAGCATAAACAAAAGTAAGATGGAAAAGATACCTCGACAATGGTTCCCAGGTAATCCAAAACTGCTGGGATCTTGGCTTCTGCAGAACCAGTGTAGATCTGGAGTTCAAAGTAGCATCAGAGGGAGGGATGTAAAATTCAGAACTAATTGGTACAACTTTTTCGGTAAGTGAGATTCAACAAAGAGCACAGATCATCACTTGAACAATCCATAGATGCATGTCTGAATCTAGTGAACTGTGAATAAGAAGAGTTTTTTTTTTTTTTTATTTTGGTTTCGAAGTCGCACGAGGCCAACTTATTTCAACAAATTCCTTGGAAGATAAAGACAACTCCAGAAGCTACGTAAGACCCGACACTAATATCCAATACCCATCCAAACTATGACATTCAGGATGAAGTAAGGATCACAGAAGCATCACTCTTGAGCTTAACTTACCGAGTACCAAAGAGATTCATGAGGATTATCTTATTTTCATGTGAATATGTATACATAAATACATGTTTGTTAAAATCGTACAATTCACGATTCAATTCTCATACCGAACGATTCGAATCATGCCTATGAATTGGAAATCCATTGAATCGGTATGGACGATTCACAATTCGATACGATTCATAAAAATTGAGTTTTGCTTTTAAAAAGAAGGGTGGTGTCTTAGTTTACATGTTAAGTTGTGATACAATTTCTACATATAAATCTTCCGATTGTGTGTAGATAAATAGGTGACTAGTCAGATAGCTTTTTACTAGCAAATCACCAGTAATGCCATTCATGCATTGTTCTTCTGCTTGTTCCTTTTTCCTATTCACATCCATGTATGTATGTGAAATGTTGGGTTCACATCCTAAAAAAAAGCAACATGTTATTATAGGTATATACATACGATAACATATATACACGTGTTTTATACGCATATACAAAAACATATTACAAGCAAAAGTGAATCTTACGATTCACGATTCATAATTTTGGCAAACCGATTCACGATTTGACGACCTTGCGTACATATACCAATGTTAATATCAAGAAGGTATTACAATAACCAACAACTTGATTTCCCATTCATTATGCATTAAAGAGAATGAGAATTGGTGCTACTTTCAGCAAAACTGAAATCATCCTGAATTCCTGACACATGAAAGTGATAAATAACCCAAATAATTCATCTATGAAATCTTAGAGTGTTAAACTATGGCAATCAGAATGAAGTTAGGATCACATGCATCACTCATGAGTAAAACCTTGCGAGTACCAAAGAGATTCGTGAGGATTCTGTTATTTCATCCGAATACGTATATGTATATATTCACCAATATATCAAGAAGGTATTAGAATAACCAAATTACTCCAGTTCAGTTCCCACTATAGATACATTAAAGAGATTGAGGATTGGTGCTACTTTCAGCAAAACTGAAATCATCCGGACACATAAAAGTGAAAAATAACCCAGATAATTCATGTATTAAACTTGGGTGTGAAACTTGCATGCATACCTTATTAATAAGATTCTTCTCAGAAAACTTGAGTGATTCAGCTTCCTCCTTCAATTGGCTGGCCTTAATTTTGCTTTTTACCACTTCCAACTGCAGAATAAGGAAATACTATTAGCAGTGTTTTTTTTCTGCTCTCCGTCTCTTTCACACACAGACACCCCATCCCCACACACACACACCCCACCCCCCAAAACACACACACACACACACACACACACACACACACACACACACACACAAGACAAGTTGCTTTTTCCATAAATGTTTAGAAAGCATTTACATTTAAGGAGAGCATTTATAATGTGCAATCCATGAACACTATGAAAACTTGCATGGAAATGAAGTATTTTAAAACTTCCGAAACAGAAATACTTGGTAAATACAAGGAACTAACTTAATGGATATCAATTATCATAAACAGTCAACAAAAAGGGATGTCACAGTATCCGCATAAATACACTGGTTCGCAAGTAGTCAATGCAGAGCTAAATACACAATAGTACAATACAACCATACTTCATCGACATGTCAGACAATGTTGACATCCAAGTTAAATGACACCATCACAAAACAACCTTTGCATGCAAAGCAAGCTAGGAGACCATTCACTGGAGATGCCAGTCAAAACTGCTACAGATGCAACTCCTACTACTCTTGTTTTTATTTATTCTCAGCTTCAAGGAATGAAAACAAACTTGCTTGTTCAGTCAAATAGAAACTTAGATCACCTCACGAAACAAAGCATTGATTTGTCTCATGTCATTTTCTGCCAAATCCAGGAACACCTGAGAATAAGAAAGAGAATTATGAAATAGAGTACAACAGAAAGTGTAACAGTAATCTTTTTCCACATACGTGTAAATGTTCAAAAACAGAAACAAAGTGGTAAGTAACTGAAATTGTTTGGTCCAAGCCCCTCAGAGGAAGTAGAAAACTTAAAATGTTAAGTTACTCTCTCTCTCTCTCTCTCTCTCTCTCTCTCTCTCTCTCTCTCTCTCTCTCTCTCTCTCTCTCTCTCTCTCTCTCTCTCTCTATATATATATATATATATATATATATATGTTATATCCAACCAAGAAAGAGACTACAGACCTGTTGCCTGCGCTTCACAGGAAGCTCAGAAAGAACATCTTTTTTTAGTCTACGAATCATCACAGTGGCTTTCATCAAGTTGTGCAACTCTTCATGATTACTTGCACCTTGATACTGTCCAAACATGCCCTGGAATATTATCATCACAAGTGACAAGCCATTCAGTATCTTGTGTAATACAAACAAGCTTAGATACTGTTGAGATTATAATCCCACATCAGGAATTTAAAGCCTTGCTACTCAATATATAAGGTCATGGGGCTACTCCACCCATTGCCAATTGGTTTTGGGTTGGATGCTCCAATTCAATATGGTATCATAGCAGGTTATTGTCAGGCCAGTTTGGTCATATGTGCTCCACGTTACCCTATCTCAGTCATCCACGTGTTTGGCTCTCAATCATGTCACACGTGCGGGGGCGTGTTGAGATTATAATCCCACATCTGAATTTAAAACCTTACTATACTCAATATATAAGATCATGGGGCTACTCCACCCATTGCCAATTGGTTTGGGTTGTACACTCCAATTCAATAGATACTAAGAGAGCCTGTTAAGATAATGGTAAATTAAACTTACACCCTTGCAATATCGGTTACCATATTCATGAACACTCTTATACACATTAGGACACAAAGCTTCCAGCTGTAAAAAATAGACAATTCATGTATAATTATTCAAATGTAATTCCACATGTATAGAGGCATGAACATGCATATTTAGATTCTAAACTGACATTTAAAAGTACCTGTTTGAATAATTCAATTGGTCTCGATAAAGCAGGAGTTCCACTGAGCAAAACTGCATATTGAGCTTTCTAAAATTGTTGAAATTAATTGTCAATCTAAAGGTCATGGATAAGAATTATGTCCGTGTGTGTGTGTGTGTGTGTGCGTAGAGAGAGAGAGAGAGAGAGAGAGAGAGAGAGAGAGAGAGAGAGAGATGAAACCTGTAATACAGGAATCGTAGCACTCGTTCGCTTAGCTTGAGCATTCTTCAAGTAATGTGACTCATCTGCAATCACGACCTGTATAACCATATCACTGACAGAAATAAACGTAGGTACAGAATCCTTAAGTATATACAACGGATATTATTCAAAGTAATTTTAGCCCATGCATGGATAATTATATTTTCCTGATAAATAATACATAATTAGTACGTTGAAATTATTAGCTACGCTTACCTTGAACTCTGATGCCATTAGAACATTTTGTAACTTAGGGACGGCATCATAGGATATAATGTTGAATACGCCATCAAGATGAATCATTGTCTTGGTGTTGGACGGTACTATCCTGAATCCCCCCCTGTTTGATCCACACCACTGAGATAAAACCACCTGCTAAGGAATCCTCATTAGAACAAAAATTGATATTCAAACTATACGAGAACATTTATCCATCTATTCACTTCCAAGTCATTTGGGAACCAAATCCCATCAAGATCACATTAAGTATTTTTTTCTTAACACTTCAGAGTCAACAATAGCAGTAATCTGTTTCACTTTAAATGCATGAGTAATTCCTCGCATTGACAAGATGATCATTATAACTACATTATTCAATTCACTTAAGGCCAAGACAAACTTTGTGTCACAGCTCATATGCAATTCAATTTGTAGCTCATTCAGTCAACAGCCTCAAAAAGGCATATTTCACTAGAAATTCAAAGTAAGTTTGTTTCACAGATTTTGATCCAATAAGGGAGAGGAGGTTAAATCTTATTCCTTTAAGTTGGTGTACAATCCCGCGCACGCATGAAAATTGTAATTGAGGTTGACCTTATACAACAGTCAATCCAACAGATTGCCATCGGAAATGAAGGAATGATTGGTAACAAGCATGTTCGCTTATAAAATAAAATAAAATAAATAATAATAATAATTCCCTGTATATCCTTTCCTGGTAGGTGAGACGAGGGGATTCGATCCTGCCCCAGTAGTGTGGGGGAATGGCACTTCGCCAACTTGGATGGGACCTTGGTCCCAGAAATTTTTCAAAAAAACGTTCTTTTTTTAGTCAAGTCTAGAAATCAAAAGAGTTAATTCCAACTATTTGACTCTATAGAGCACCGACACTCTATTTTGGCCCTCGTATCAGTGTCGACATCGAATCTGACACTGACACAACTCGACACACATCTAACACATGTCGGGTACGCAACACATGTCGGGTACGCAAATAAGCGAGTCTGATTTTTTATTCCTTTTCCTTATCCTGACACGTTAGCGACACGCACGGGACACGCAATTGGTATTTTTATACACTACTTTGAAATATTGGGGGTAAAACTCTAATTTTTCTAAAGTATTTATAAATTTTGGATGTATATGAAAGTTTTTTAAATAGTATATGGGTGGTAAACAAAAATAAAAGAACTTTAGAATATTTAAAAGATATAAAAAGGAAGCAAATATTATATCTTCTCATTTGCACATTATGTTACAAACAGAGAGAGAGAGACAGAGAGAGAGAGAGAGAAAAAGAGAGAGATGAAGAGACGACACCCACTGCAGACTGACGCCGTCAGTGTCTACATCTGTATCTGACGAACACGTTCTTCTTCTTCTTCTTCTTCTTCTTCTTCTTCTTCTTCTTCTTCTTCTTCTTCTTCTTCTTCTTCTTCTTCTTCTTCTTCTTCTTCTTCTCTCTCTCTCTCTCTCTCTCTCTCTCTCTCTCTCTCTCTCTCTCTCTCTCTCTCTCTCTTTTTGTAGCTGAAATCTTACACTTTTGTGGATGGTTCTCAGCCATAATAAGACATTAGGGGTTTTTAAATCTGGATTTTTCAATCTAGGTTTTAGTTTGTGCATCAGTTTAGGGTTTTAAACTTTTAACTTCAAATTAGGGTTGGATATGTGATGTATATGTTTTATATTGTTGTCCATTAGGGTTTTATGTAGTATGTGTTTACCTAGGGTTTTGATTATAGATTTTTGTCCATCAATTTGTGCCTTCCGAGATTACAAAACATGTCTTCTATGGATACTAGTAATGAGGTGACACCAACCAATGAAGAAGACACGAAAAAACCTCTTTGGAAATATGTTACGAGATATGATGATAAGCCTACTAGTGGAGGGGGAAATATATCATGACAATGCAATTTTTGCCATGAGACTAAACAAAGTTCATACACAAGGGTTAGAGCACATTTGTTAAAATAGAGTGGGTGTGGTATTGCCGCTTGTAAAAAAGTGAAAAAAGTAAGATATAACGCACATGCAAATATTAGAGGAGGTAGTCAATGAACGAGCTCAAAGAAATGCACCAAAGAAAGTACTGTTGCCCCCTTCTAGTGTGGCATCGGGTGGTTTGAATAGTTTTGTGCAAGGAGGTGATGATTTGAAAAAGAGAAAGACTAGTGAAAGCGGAAGTAATACGGCTATTGGGAAGGCATTTAACTTGAAGACCCATGACCAAATGCACGCGGAGATTGCTAGGATGTTCTATGCCTCGGGCGTACCATTTTCATCTACCAAGGAGCCTGTTCTACGTGAGTTGTTTTTCATTTGCCACAAACAATTCTCTTTCGGGATATTTGCCACCGGAGTATAACTTGTTGAGGACAAGTTTACTCCAACAAGAAAAGGCAAATGTTGAGAGATTACTACAACCTATCAAAAGCACGTGGAGGGAAAAAGGTGTAAGCATCGCGAGTGATGGATGGAGTGACTCACAAAAGAGGCCCTTGATTAACTTCATGGCGTTAACTGAAAGTGGGCCTATGTTTCTTAAAGTGGTGGATTGTTCGGGTGAAACCAAAGATAAGGTTTTTATTTTTGGTTTGTTGAAAGAAGTGATTGAGGAGGTTGGTCCCGATAATGCCAAGAATTGCGCGGGTGCGAAACTTCTGAAGGTTTATATCCTAATATTGTTTGGACACCATGTCTAGTTCACACACTCAATCTTGCCTTGCAAAATATTTGTATGACAAAGAATCTTGTAAATAATCGAGTAACCTACAAAGAGTGTGGTTGGATCACAGACATTGCGGATGAAGTGATGTTCATCAAGAATTTTATCAAGAACCACTCCATGAGATTGGCTATGTTTAACGAGTTTGTTCCTTTGAAGTTACTTTCAGTTGCAATTACTTATTTTGCTTAGGTGCTTGTCATGCTTAGGAGATTGAAGCTCATAAAAGGTAGTCTCCAAGCCAAGGTAATTAGTGCAAAGTGGAGTTCCTATACGGAGGATGATGTGGGAAAAGCTCGCACTGTGAAAGAGAGGTTTTAGATGATGTTTGGTGGGACAAAATGGATTACATACTTTCCTTCACGTCACCTATATATGATATGCTTAGGGCTTGTGATATGAACAAGCCTTGTCTTCACTAGGTGTACGACATGTGGGACACAATGACTGAAAAGGTGAAGGTTGCAATTTATAAGCATGAAGGAAAGCGGCTTGAAGAGTCATCGACCTTCTTTGAAGTGGTGCATCAAATTCTCGTGGACCGTTGGGACAAGAACAACACTCCCCTCCATTGCTTAGCTCATTCACTAAATCCAAGGTGACTTATAATCTCCAAATTCTAAGAGTTAGTCTATGATAATGTTCTTCGTCTTAATCATAGACAAACTTTTATTTTTTTTATTTTATTTTTGTTTTTTCTATTTAAGGTACTATAGCGAGCAATGGCTTGATGAGGATCCCCATCGGGTTCCTCCACACAAAGATGTGGAAGTTGCTCGTGAAAGATTAAAGTGCATGAAAAAATATTTCTCGAATTCGAAGGATCGAGCAAAGTTGTTTGCGGAGTATGTTGATTTCTCAAGTAGGTCGGGAGAGTTTGCGGATGTTGATTCCATTCACCATCGCTATGAAATGGATCCTAAAAGTTGGTGGGTAACCTATGGTGCATGTGCACCTTTACTTCAAACCCTAGCTTTGAAGCTACTTGTACACCCGTTTTCTTCGTCATGTTGTAAGAGAAATTGAAGTACATACTTGATACTCCTTTGTGCACTCGATGACAAGGAATAAGATGACACCAAAACGTGCAGAAGACTTAGTTTACATTCATAGTAATCTCCGCCTTTTATCTAGAAGATCCCCACAATACCTGCGAGGAGAAACCAAAATATGGGATATCGCCAGAGATGCCTTTGATTCATTTGAGGTTGTTGGAGAGCTTGAGATTGCATAACTCTCCCTTGATGAATCGGAGTTGGAGGCAAAGATATTTACTGATGATGGTGTTGGTGATGAGACAATGAAGAATGAGGGGATGGACATCTTTTTTGGGACATTTATAATATAGTATTTACTATTTAGGAATTAGCAAATATCTTTTGGAACATGGTTCATGATCACAAATATACTTTTGGGCTAGATACTAATGGACTAGTGGTTAGCAAATATCTTTTGGAACTTGGTTGATATAGATTGACATATTTTTTGGGACAAGTACATATATTATTTAGTAGTTAACAAATGTGCTTCGAAACATGGTTGATGAATGCTATTAATGAAGATGTTTTTGAATTTTATTCATTGGCTTTGTTGTTTTAGATAATGTACCATATTGTTGTGAATTGTGATTTATGTGCTTTTATGCCAATTTTGATTAGACATGTTAAAATATATATTATAATAATAATAATAATAATAAATCGTGTCCCCGACGTATCATATCATGCTTTTTTGAGCAATATCGTGTCGACGTATTCGTGTCCGTGTCGGTGCTTCTTAGATTTGACGGAGCCGCTATCAGAACACCAACGAGGTCGATGTAGTCGCTACTAATGTGCTCAAAAGATCAAGAATAATGGCAGCATCGAGGAAAACAAAAGTTTGGGCAATTTTACGGATATTGCAGCCATATTAATGTCCATATATAGGACATGTAAAACCCAATAAATATAATACAATATCCATGGAAGTACAGTAAGTAATTGTTTAACTTGAACAACAATACTATGATTGACTCCCAGGAATTGAGCACAAAAACCTTTGATAAGACAGAATAAAATCTTTACGTGGGGCTATGCTTAAGATTAGCTAAAACTGTCAGAAGGGAAGCTAGCAAAACTTAGTAATGGAGTACAGAAAACATACAACTATGTCCGATGAAGGTATATCCAACCACTGTTGAATCATCTGTCAGTAAAGCAGAAAAGGTTCAGCATTTTGGGCATGGGCATCAATCTTATGTGCACACATAAAAATAGTAGAGAGGGCAAATTACAGAAGCCCAATGCAGCCTCAAGGAAGATGGGGTAAGAACAAGAACTGGCCATGAGTCACGAATGCAAGTTGTTACAGCAATAGCCTGTAGAGATAGTCAGGAATTCAACATGCAAGCTTATTATAGAAAGGATCAAGATATATTATGCCATTTTCCATACAGAAGCAAGAACAAGAAGCAAGTTCAGGATAAGTTCAATACAATTAATGCTCACAGCACGTAAATTGCCTAGAATCTTTAGGCACCCTGCAGATTAAATAATTGAAACGTCATATTCACCATCTTCTGCTACACCCAGAACACTACTTCTATGACTAAGGACTAGATATGCTGGGGGGGTAAAACCACTATTTAAAAATAAATAACATTTGCGATTAAGACTCGAACCAAACAAACGCATGCACGGTTCTGAAAAGCAATCATATAGCAGGCTGAACACAGCTAACCCAACATTTGCCTTAATCCACTAGAGCCGATGTTGGTTAAGGAAACAAAAGAACAACATCAGCATAAAAGCTTGAGTAATTCTGAGGAAAACAATCTAAGAGAAGAGGTTACATTCTCCCAACAAGAATTTGTATTGCATTAAATTCTATGATTAAGACTCTAAAAACATAATGATAATTATAATTAGTAGAAGCAAAATTGTCAGAGATGACAACCATAAAGTGCAAAAAAAAAAAACATAAAAAGAAGCGCAAAATGCCTACAAGGCTACAACAGAATACACCATAAATGCTAAACAGCTCTACATAAGAAGAAAAAAGAGAATCACATTTTATCTGCTTAACTAGGCAATTAGTGTTTCTTGCACATAAAGTCTTAAATCATTCTATTCTTGGATATACAATGCCAAATGTTGTGTCCATACTTTTGGTGTAGCGCTGGTGGCATGAATGGAATTGACATTATGTTATTACGCAGAGGCTGCAGTAGTTAAGGTGGTGCTAGTGGCAGTTGTAGTATCACACTCAAGGGCTAAACACGATGTCTATTTTTTTTTTTTTTGCTGGAGGTCAAAGCACCAGCAGGCGCCACACACACACACTTTCAAACAGCCAGGGGGAGCCACGGGCCCACTTCAAAGGGACTTCCTCCCATAGACAGCTGAGGGGGAAACAAACTCCCCCCAATTCCCCACAAGGGGAATCGAACCCCCCACCTCCCACTTGGGAGAGATGGGGTAAGACCACCTGGGCTAAGGCCCACGGTCGCTAAACACGATGTCTAAATGTGAAATTTATCGAATTTCCACGAGAGTAAGAAAACAAAAGGGTGTTACCTAGAAATTAAAGCCTATCTCAAAAATATGCAGAAATGAATAAGCCTTGATGATGCTAAAATTTGGTAAGATAAACTAGAGCAGTTTAAGGGGAGAGAGAGAGTGAAAGACTGGTTTTTTGTATGTGGTTCGGCCCTGTTAATGAAGGAACCTACGTCCACGTGTGTGTCTGAGCACGTTCACTATACTGTAAAAAGCCGGAGACCTGTGGTGAACCAACAATCATTTGGAGGTCGGCCGGGCGTGATGATGACTGCTATAGATGTGCTGTATAAACTGAAAAATTGATCCCTTTCTATGGGGCTGAGGGGTCTCTTTTATAGATGCAAGAGACCCACTACTACATGGATAAGGAAATATAATCCAATTAAGATTGATTGGCATTAATTGTGGGGGTTTCCTAATTAGATTAGGAAACGATGTGTACTTTCCATTAGTCTTCTAACTTGCTTAGGAAATAGCCTGGAATATTCTAGAGCGTGTCTCGCGGGCCTGGCTTGACTGCACATGTATGGACCGTGCTTGCCTGGTCTTCCCGACCTGTTGGTCGGGTTGTGGATGAACCACTCTGGAGGCCTCGGGTAGACCAAACCGCCCGGGCTGATGCTTATCCAAGGAACTGTGCATGATTTGGCTGAGATAGGAGTCGGTCACTGAGTGGAACCACTCGGTCATAGGATAGAGCCAATTTTGGGTGTATCAACCCTTTTGGTTGACGGATTCAGTGACAAAAAGAAAAATATGCAGAAAGGTCCTATCTCTTCCTATAAACTTGCTAAGTCGAGAGAAAGGACAACAAGAGACATTAATCAGGTTAAGTGTATAAAAAGCGATGACTCTAGGGTATTAGTGAACGACGAAGAGATTAAGGAAAGGTGGAAGAGCTATTTTGAGAAGTTGCTAAATGAAAAACGTATGGATAACACAATGGAAGAAGAAACTGGAAGTTACGATGAAACTAGAGAATACAGATTCTATCAGAAAATAAAGAAGTTTGAGGTGGAATTTGCTTTGAAGAAGATGAAACCCAACAAGGCCTTAGGACCAGATGGGATGAAATCGGTTCGGTTCGATCGGTTTTTTGAGAGATTTTAGCACCAAACCGACTAGTCGGTTTTCTAAAAATCTACAACCGAAACAGACCGAACACATAAAGACACCGAACCAAACCGACCGAACTAAACTCGGTTCGGTTTGGTCGGTTTCGGTTTTATACCTTGTCTACCAACCTGAGATTGAGAGAAATTCAGATCTGTGACTTTCTAAAAAAAGAAATTCAGATCTGTGAGATTGAGAAACAAAGCCACAAAGGGAAAAGGGTGCTAGGGAGATTTCTATCTCAAATTGAAACTAGACTTGAGAAGCTAAGGGTAAGAGTATTCTTTGTATGTGGTTTAATTTCATTTCCATAGAGTTTTTATGGATGAATTAGAGGAATTCATATTGATTTGCTATGAAATCTTATATGACTTGTAAGAGTTTGAAAGTGAGCATTATATCTTGTCAATACTATATCCGGAGCAAGGTGAGTAACCTCTATCTTTGAGGAAACTTTTCAAGTAATGAAATTGTGGCATATAAATGATTTACTTTCAATTCATGAATTATGAGCACGTGTGTATATCATGATTGACTATATGTGCAAGAGATAGAAAGGATTATGTGTTGGAAACATGTTTATGTGATTATGTGGTTGAAGAAGTAATTGTTCTATCACTACAAAGAGAAAGCTCCAAAAGGGAGTGTAGAAAAGCCTTCTAAGGCTTGAGTGTTCAATACGCCTTGTGTAGGGTATTGGATAGCTCGGAACAAGGATAAAGGGTGCCATTACGAGCACGGGGTAGTGAGAAGAACAAGAAGATTTGGAGATAAATACTTACTTGGTTGTGATTCATTATGTTACATTGAATTGCATATCACGTGTTTAAATGACATACACATATTTATGTCAAAGAGCATGTTATTCATTGAGCTTCAGCTCATGTGGTTATTGAATAACCATTTCAGGTGAAAGGAAAGAGAAGGAGAAAGAGAAATAGAGGACGAAAGAGAAGAGCAAGTGTTTAATGTGCATATTGTATATGGCGTAGTTGTTGTAGTTTGGGACTACGGACTTGTAAATTATGTTGTTAGGTGAGCATGCGTAGAACTTGATGTATAAGACTCCTATGTTCATGTATGAAAGGTTTTGACAAGTGCTTTTGCTATTCAAGCATGTTTGATTGCTTAGATACTCATGGCTAGAATTGTGGATAGAAGCTGCTTCGATCGATCGAAATACACACTGTTTTAATTGTTTCAAAACGACGACTTTTACGGAAACAGACATAACTTACCGTTTTCAACGTTGGAACCTAGACTCAAATGGCTATCTTTTGGTATAAATTTAACTCAAATCCTATTATACCCTTGGAGCTAATCACTTGCAAATGTGGTTTAATTGGGAGCCTAAAAACCCATTTTGTACGTTATTAACATTGAGTCAGGCCTCGGTGGTATGTCACGTACCCTCGTGCCATACTTAGTGGATTTGGGTCGTGACAGACGTTAATCACATAGGGTCAGGCCTCGGTAGCATGTCACGTACCCTCGTGCCATACTTAGTGGATTTGGGTCGTGACAACAGATCTTTTGCACTTACCTTCCATTTGGATCGTTGTGGCTTCCGTATAGTGGAGAATAATGGCAATGGTGGGTTTGGGTATGGTGGTCTGTGATCATGGCCGTTCAGATCTTTGTGAGAGAGAAAAAGAGCAGATATATTAAATGAGAAGAAATGAAAAATCAAGGGTTAATGAGCAGACTCCTAACGTATAGATCTGTGTAATTACTTTCTTTATGTCAACTGTCTAGTCAAGTCATACTTTTTTGAAAAGAGAAGTAATGTCAGACTTTGGTCTTTTTTTTTTTTTTTTTTTAGCTTTTGACAAACTTTAGTCAGCACATACTTTACGTTTTCTTTTTGACTCTTTCCTTTTTATATGATAGGATATACAAACTTTAGTAGACTTTAGTAAGTGAGAGCATTCAAAACTATCATATATTTCATTACATGTATATTCGGTTCGGTTCGGTTCGGTTGGTTGCGGTGTGAATATAAGTAGAACCGAGACCGAACCAAAAATCCATTTTTTTTCCATAATAGAAACCGAAACCGACCGATGTATGAGAAAACCGAACCAAACCGAACCGAATCAGTCGATTCGGTCGGTTGATTCGGTTTTTTCAGTTTACCTTTCACCCCTATCCCCATTGAGGTTTGGAAATGCTTGGGAGATGTGAGGGCATCTTGGCTTACAAAAGTTTTTAATAGGATTTTAATGACTAGAAAAATGCATGATGAGTGGAGGAAGAGCATCCTAGTGCCTATATATAAGAGTAAAGGAGATGTACAACAATGCAACAACTATAGAGGTATTAAGTTGATGAGCCATACTATGAAGCTATGGGAGAGAGTGATGGAGCATCGCTTAAGAGGCGCAACATCAGTGAAAATCAGTTTGGATTTATGCCTGGGAGATCAACTATGGAAGCAATTTATTTACTTAAAAGACTAATGGAAAAGTATAGAGAGAAGAAAAAAGATCTACATATAGTTTTTATTGATTTAGAGAAAGTTTATGATAGAGTGCCTAGAGATTTAATTTGATGGGTGCTAGAGAAGAAAGGAGTGACCAAGGGCTATATTGACGTGGTGAAGGATATGTATGATGAAGCGGTTACTATAATTAGATCACCAGCCGGAGAAACAAGCGAATTTCCAATTACCGTAGGCCTGCACCAGGGGTCGGCCTTGAGCCCCCCTTATTTGTTCGCCCTAATTATGGATGAATTGACTAGACACATTCAAGATGAGGTCTCATGGTGTATATTGTTCGTAGATGATATTGTCTTGGTTGATGAGACTAAAAGGGGACTCAACACTAAACTAGAAGCTTGGAGTGAAGCACTGGAGACTAAGGGGCTAAAGATAAGTAGGACGAAAACAGAATACATGGAATGTACTTTTAGCAATAGTGGAAGTAGAGACAACGAAGCAGTGAAGATCGAAGATCAGGTGATCCCAAAGAGGAAACACTTTCGCTATCTAGGTTCAATGATCAGTAGAGACGGAGAGATTGGTGATGACGTGACCCATAAAATTAAAGTGGGCTAGCTTAAGTGGAGGAGTGCTTCTGGAGTATTATGTGACCGGAGAATTCCAGCAAAATTGAAAGGAAAATTTTATAGGACAGCTATTAGGCCAGCTATGCTCTACGGGACAGAGTGTTGGGCAACTAAGAAACAACACATTACCAAAGTGAGTGTAGTGGAGATGAGGATGCTAAGATGGATGTGTGGTAAGACTAGGAAAGATAGAATTAGAAATGAGTACATCCGAGAGACTGTAGGAGTGACGCATATTGAGGATAAGTTGAGGGAGAATAGACTTAGATGGTTCGGCCATGTGCAACGAAGACCTGTAGATGCACCTGTGCGAAAGAGTGATAAGATCGTAGTGCCTGGAATGGTTAGAGGGAGAGGCAGACTTAGACTGACTTGGGAATATGTAGTGCAACAAGATATGAATATATATAATTTAAATGAACATATAGTTTTTGATCGTGCAGAATGGAGAAAAATGATTCATACAGCCGACCCCATTGATTGGGACACTAGGCTTGGTTTGGTTTGGTTTGGTTTGGTTAATCGTGAGAAAGAAACTTTTTCTTCAAATTATTCCCTGGACCAAACGGAACCTAACTATAGAACACAATACAAATTGGAGTTTCTACAAAAGAATTAATGATCCACCAACGAAAAATATTTTGAGTACTGATCATAATGCATTAGCATAATAAAAATCCAAGGCATCCAAAACCACAAGCAAATATCATATCTTCTTATAGCAAAAGCTCATTCATATCTTCTTCAATTTAGAACCGGGAAATCAGTCACTTCCAATAAATCATCAAATACTCAGGAATGCCTGCAGTATTGATGCCCAAACATATTGTACGAAGCTAAAATCCTAATACCAGAACCAAAATATGCAGTATCTCATAATTGTGCAGTTTTGCATGTACATTATTAAAGATAAATGACTTCATGTAAAGGATTCTTTGCCTGAAGAGTCTTTCCCAGTCCCATTTCATCTGCTAAAAGGACCCGCCCCCCATGCTGCAAAACAAACCTGAAAGAAACAATACTATCAATAGTTTCTTTCCTAATTTTTTTTATTCTTTATCATGATAAATTATTAACTGCTTACGGGGATAAGAAAGAGAGCAACCATATTGGAGAGAATTAGTGAGTGCATACATCTCACCTTGATTCTCAAAAAAGGGAAGTTTCCGCAATTTTTAAGTGATATTGCTACATACCTAACACCATCACGCTGGAATGGCAAAAGTTTTGTTTCAATATCAGCTGGGATAGTTTCATATCGATCTAGTCAAAAAAATAAAAAATAAAAAATTAGAACCACGCAATGAAGCACGTATTATTCTAAAAGGTTGAAGAATCCGCACTGATGCACACCCAAATCTGCACTGGCGTGTATTCTTCTCATAAACAATGGGGTGTTTATTTAATTTTTCACAAAAACTCGGTCTCCAACATAAACACAAAAACTTGTGTTTATTTTATTTTTCACAAAAACGTCTAACATAAATATAGAAACTTTGGGGTCAATTTAAAAATGTTGGAAGTTGGATTACACAGCATAAGGCTAGTGCTGTTTGTTTTAGCTTATATGGTTATTACACCCGTCTTAGTTACATTAAAAAAGTAACGACAATGTAGTTGTAGAATACTCGGTATAATTACAAAAAAGTGATATTTTTCAATATTTTATACACTACACCCGCATCCTAGGTTTCTGGGAATTGACGAATCTCCGCACCCGCATCCCCGCACCCACACCGACACCGGAGCTTCCTAGCCAGGTACAATCTACAAACACATTGGGCCATTTAAAATACTTCCACTAAGTCTACAATTTAATGGGGTGGATGAATAGGCCCTTGGCTTACCCAAACATTGGGGGGAAAAGGATGCAATCGAGTAAAACCTATACACATGAGGAGCATCTAAAATTATCTCACAAGTTTAAAATTTTACAAGTTGGAGGAAATCTCTTTCGAATCGCACGTACTCCAGTGGAGCAGTACCCACATATGATAAATATATGATATAGCTTTGCATTTTGGAATATCTGGCTGAGAAAGTAAGATTTGACGGCCTTTGGCTTACGCTAGTTATGGTTTAAGGTTAGTTTTGCATGAAACTCAAAGATCTAGGTTGCCGGGATAGATGGCAATTAATGAGTAAAATAATGTGTTATAAGTTAGGCTAGGTATTTAGGTACAAGGAATTTGGACTATAAAAATAAATTTAAGGCACCTAAAAAGTTTGTGATAGCTGTAATTATGCACATTGGTGCTGGAATTAAGAATAAGCAGAGGCAGTATTTGTGAAGCAATAGAAGTAATAAAAGCAAGTAGTTGAGAAGCACATACAAGGCAACCTAATGACAGAAAAGGACTAATGCACTGCAACTGGCATTTACCTCGGAGATCTGGAAGAGCAGAGGCAGTAGAAATAGCACGCCGCACCAAGGGATCCAAATCTGCTAGCTAGAGGATTAGAATTAAACATAGCATAGACAAAGTTAGAACACTTCCCTAGCAACCAAGAATATCGAGGATCGTTGCTTTCCAAAGGCAATGTAGAGAAGTTGTTTTGTACCATAACAAATAAATAAGCAACAGACACAGAAAGGAATTATGTTATCAGATTATATAAAGATGGATTACCTACAGAAACCATCACCAAGTCAGTTACGGAAAAAATGCAGGTTGTTACCTCAATTTTAGAACCAGGTAGTTCACTGAGAATTTTCTCTGCAGCAGACAAAGATGACACAGGGAATATCCACAACCTGGAGAGGAATAAATATCAACATAAGGCTGTACAGTGTGCTATCACTGCATTTCCAGCGAAGTGAGAACCAAGCAAACAACAGTCATATTTCTGCACCACCAAACCCCCCCCCCCCCCCCCCCAAAAAAAAACAAAAAGAGATAGACTGAGAATCTGTGTGTGTGGCGAGAGGGGATGACCTTTCTTTTGCATTCCAACTAGCCTGAGGGATTTTGCGGACAGCTCCTATAAGCACCTGAGGGAAGATAAAAGTTTTTGTGTCTAATGCAAAAGAACCAAGCAAAAACTAAAATAAAACAGTTTGCAAAAAAAAAAAAAAAGATTAGTACCTCACAATATGAAAATTTAGCGGCAATATTCCCACTAGCATGTAAAAAAAATCTAATGGAGAGCTTTGGCTGTTCCTTTGAACATTCGTCTTCTTGCGTAGAAATCAACAACATATGCAGAACATTAGTGTTCTTTGTTAGACTCTAGAAAAGTGGACAAGGAGGGTGTGACTAGACAATGGGGAGGAACTTACTAGATACTTTTGCTGCTGCTGATGCAGGTAATGTTCCGGACCTGAGAGGCGAAGCATCTAACTGTTTTACAAAATTGAGCATTAAGAAATGAGTCACTAACTAGTTGGAGAAAAAATTACATGAATGTGAATCCAAGTCATCAGAGTACCAAGGATATTACTAATGGAATGTTCAGTTACAACCATGACAATTAAACTATGAAATGGCATTTCCTTTGATGGAGTCCAGAGTTAATCAAGATGCATCCATAATTAACAATTACTTTCTCGTGTATGAAATGGGGACTTCATATCTTCCTTTCCCAATGATTTGTGTGTGTGTGTGTGTGTGTGTGTGTGTGTGTGTGTGTGTTTATGAGAAAGAAAATACATGTCAATGGCATCTGCAAATTGGATACTGAAAGTATTAACCTAAACAAGTAGTTGTGGTGATGTTGCGCTAATGTAATTAATTATGAATGGTGGGTTTTGTTTTGCATAATCAACTGGAATGGAGAAAAAGGATTATTTATGCATAATTCAAATTCCAAAATGCAGCTTTAAGAAAGATATACACATTTGATCAAATAAAATAAAATTGGCAGCGTTAATAATAATAATATAGATATAGATGAGCGCAGTCTTAAGTTAGAGCCAATCCTGTCAAAAGCAGTTGAAATGAAATGTTTGAAATTTGAAAATTACAAAAAACACAAGCCCTAGAAAATGGAATGGAAAGTGGGGATGATGTTTAAACAAATACCTTAAAGTTGCGATGGGAGTCAGCAACGGGCTTGGAGGGGGAACAGTCAAAACTAGGGTTAGAAGGAACAGAATGTCGCTGTTGCTGTTGCTGTTGCTGTTGATGTTGATGTTGGTGGAGGTAAGAAATAGTGGAGGAAGACGAAGTAGAAGTAGAAGTAGAAGCAGAAGAGGAAGAGTAATTGCGGTGAGCGATGCATTGGAGAGCGTCTCTCTCAAGGGAATCCAGTTCTTCAGGGCTCAACTCCCACTCATCCAATTCCATTTCTCTTCTTGTTGCTTTGAAGCTTTTTTTGAGTCTTTGTATTTGTAGTCATTTGTATTGGCTCCTCTGACTCTCCTCACTACCGTGCTGTTTATGATTTTTTACCTTTTAGTTTAAAGTAGCGGACGGGGCACACGCAGGGCCGGTCCGAATATTTGGAGGAACGGGACGAACTACTAAAATGGAGGCCCTTATTCGGGGGTTTACGGGCAGCGCCCCCGAGGTAATTTTTTTGGGGTGTACTTATATATAATTGGCTATTTTTTTAGGGTTTACTTATACATAATTGGCGATTTTTTTGGGATCTACTTATAATATGAGAATCTATTTGTAAAACTTAAATATTGTACGGTGTCTTTCAAAATTTTTGAGAGGCCTATTTCTAAAACTCAACAAATTCTTGAACTAAAAGTGTAATTTTCAAAATTCTAGGGGCCTTTGCTTTTGAGTTTTATATGTATATATATCAATATATATGTAGTTGATGACACTAAATTGGACATTTGGCCCCTTTGGGACCTAAACATATGTTGAGGAGAGACTTAACATAATTAAGGGAGACCTAATGTAAAATGCTAAAAAAAAATCTCAATGTAAAAATGTAATTATGAAAATTTTATGAGGGCCCTCAAAATTTGATAAACTTTGGTGGCCCAGGGCGGTTGCCCCACTGACCCCCCCATTGGGCCGGCCATGGGCACACGCTGCGCGCATTGAAGTAATTACATGTTAACAAATCTAAGTATTAAACATCAATTTGTGTAGAGGAAAAAATAAATAGATAATTGTTGGAAAATCCCTACAAGTAACCCTCATAAGTTTTAAACTCTAATTGTTTTGACCATTTTCTAAAAAGAACAAAAGGAATTTAAGTCAGTGCTCACACGGTATAAGTGCACGTATCATAAAGGATCCCACATGGCCCCAGCCCTCACTCGCGCCATACTTGGTTTCAGTCACTCAGTGTGAGTGACTGTACTATATAATATCTATTTCGAAAATGTATTTTTAAATTTTAAACCTCCATAACTTTTGATCTACAACTCTGTTTCTTACAAATTTTATACTGTTGGAACCGTGTCGACGAGAGCTACAAAACTAGTACCATTGTTGATACCTTTTGAGCAAAAGAAAAAAATTCTTATTTTTTACATGTTATGCTCCAGACGAACCTAATAAAATTTTCACATAATATTTGTGTACGGGTTATTGAATTTTCACGTAATATTCACGTATGCCAAGTTGATATGATGTGAGGAAAAAAAAAAACCGAATGTTCAATTTGTTCTTAAAGAGAGTTTTAGTGAATTTTTACAAGAATTTTGCATTTGTTTGGATTGAAAAACTATGTTTTATAATTGATTTGTGAAATTTGATTTTTTTTTTTTTAAACGAAATATGCACTGTTTAATATGAAAGAGAAAGAAAAAAAAAAAGTTAAATTTCACTTGATATATATGAATATTAAGTGAAATTTCACTGAACTTGTACATGAATATTAAGTGAAATTTTACTTAAATTGACACTTGAGTGACTTTTTAACAAAGTAAGTATCAAATTAGACCTTTAACTCTAGAGAGTTACTTCTAACGACCTTTGGGATAGTTAGTGAATTTTCACTTAACCTACTAAGTGAAATCTCACTAAACGAGTATACGAATGTTAAGTTTAATTTCCAGTTTTTCAGGAAGAAAGCATATACGGGTTCATTGAATTTTCACTTAATATTTATGTATGCCAAATTTATATGTTTTGAGAAAAAAATTAAAAAAAGACGAATAGCAATAATAGAAATTTGGTATTAAATACCCAATTAGGAGAATTATTTAGTTTAAAGACACAAAGGAAATCTTTTTGGTAATAAGGACATTATTCAATAAGTTAATTTGGAATAGGTCATTTGACCAGTTGACCACATATTTTTGAGACATGTTTAGCCTTATTTGTATTTTTCATTTTCATTTCTCTTTCTTCATCTCTCTCTCTCTCTCTCTCTCTCTCTCTCTCTCTCTCTCTCTCTCTCTCAGCAACATCACCAACCACCACCAACCAAGACCACCGCCATCGCCGGGGACCTTCGTCGTCGGCACCACCACCAACCAAGACCACTTCCATCGCGAGCCAAACACTGCCATCTCGCGAGCCAACCACCACCATCGCCGAGCCAACCACCATCTCCGAGCCAACCACCACCATCTCGCGAGCCAACCACCACCATCTCCGAGCCAGCGGCACCATCGGTCACCACCACCAAAGCGAGCATTTTCACGAGCAGATCCGGCCACCAGTGCACTGATCCACATCATCTTCTTCTTCTTCCTTTTTTTTTTTTTTTTTTTAACACATTTTTTTTGTGAAATTTATCAAAAAAATCAGTAGCTTTCTCAACATTTTTTCCCAGAAGTTTGATATAAACAGTAATAGTTATTTGATAGATCTCGTTGAGTAGACTGTAAATATATAGATTTTATGCAAAAAAATAAGTTACAGATTGATATGAATGCTCAAATTTGTAAAAAGTTTTTTCAATGTTTGGCAGAACACTTTTTTGTGAAATTTCACAATCTTTCTGAAATTTCACAACTTTTTTTTCTTTTGAAATTTTCACAACTTTTTCGGTGCTGGTATGAGAAATTAAATTTCAAAAACTTGTTTTGTGATCATTTCATATTGATGTGGTAGTTTGGTTGTGAAGAGATCGTCGGGTGAGGTCGTGGTGGTGATCAGCAAAGGTTTGGTGTGGCTGTGGTGGTTTCATGAAATTTCACGAACTCTGTGAAATTTCACAACTTTTTGTTGATAAATTTCACAACTTTTTTTTATAATTTCACAAGTTTTTTTGGTGGTATAAGAAATGAACTTTCAGAAGTTATTTTCTGATCATTGTATGTTGATTTGGTGTTTTGGTTGTGAATGAGGTCAATCAGGTGAGGTGGTGGTGGTTGGTGGAGGCTTAAGGTCGTGACGGTGATTGTTGAAAGTAAGGTGAGTTGGTGGAGGCTTTAAGGTCATGATGGTGGTCGTCGGAGCTCAGGCGAGGTCGCCGGAGGTCAGGCGAGGTGATGGTAGTGATCGCCGGAGGTCAGGCGAGGTCGCCGGAGATGCAGGGGTTGAAACTTTCTTGGTGTAGACCAATATTAGGGTAGATTTGTCAAAATACCAAGGAGTGTACCTTCTCCCAAATATTTTTACTAGTTATACCTAAACCACTATACTTTCCTTAATTTGGATTAATTGCTAATTGCCCCTAGCAATAAAGCCATTGCTAGCTCATTAAGGCTTAGTTTTGCCCCATTTTGGTGTTTCTCCTTTTTTAAAGCACAATTTCATATTAATTCATTTGGTAACTAGTTTATGAGCTTTGCAAAAATGGAACTTAGGGCTTTTTTGGGGAGAGTTTTTAAAAGCTCTAGAATTGAGTGAAATTTCACTTAATATTTTATACATATCAAGTGAAATTTCACTTATTATTTATGTATGTAAAAACATGAAAATCTTTTTTTCTCAAAACATATCAACAATAAATGTAAAAAAGACGAATTTTATCAAGAACTCCTGCATTTGTTTTGGTTGAAAAATTGAGTTTTATAATTGATTATGAAATTTGCTTATTTTAACAAAATATGCATTGTTTAAAAAAAAAAAAACAAATCACCATGCCTACATGAATATTTAGTGAAATTTCACTTAACTCGTACATGAACATTAAGGCTTACTTTGGCCCCCATTTTGGTGCTTCTTCTTTTTTAAAGCACAATTTCATGTTAATTCATTTGGTAACTAGTTTATGAGCTTTGCAAAAATTAAACTTAGGGCTTTTTTGGGAGGGCTTTTAAAAGCTCTAGAATTGAGTGAAATTTCACTTAATATTTTATGTATATCAAGTGAAATTTCACTTATTATTCATGTATATAAAAATATGAAAAAAAAATTTCTCAAAACATATCAACAATGGTACTAGTTTTGTAGCTCTCGTCGACACGATTCCAACGGTATAAAATTTGCGAAAAATGAAGTTATAGGTCAAAAGTTATGGATGTTTAAAGTTTAAAAATATTTTTCGAAATTAGAAATACTACGGTACGCTGCTCGCACGGTGCGAGTAGCCTTTGGAGAAGATGCGCACGTGAGGTGATGGTGGTTGTGATTGGAGATTCTATGGTGCGCGCAGTTATACCGTGCGAGCACCAGTTGTCAACTTTTTGTCCTTTTTGTTAAGTCACTTTCTAATTTATACTTTAGCTTAATAAATAGTGTACTGTGGTCCTTTTTTATAAATGCCCCAAAAATAAATAAATAAATCTACATAAAAACAAAAAGAAACACACAAACAACACATATTTACACAAATATCTTTACAATAATTGACCAAATTGATATCGACAACCATTGAACCTGTAACGACCCACCTCCCTGTCTAGTAATAATATTGTTCGCTTAAGGTCTAAACACAAAGAACTTCCCAGTCTAGTAATAATATTGTTCGCTTAAGGTCTAAACACAAAGAACTTCCCAGGGGGTCACCCATCCCTGGTACTCCTCTAGCAGCAGCACGCTTAACTGTGAAGTTCTTTCATGTTTAGCTCCCTCCACGGTTTTTAAATGCCTTGTTGCATATAAAGGGGCGATTAATCTTTATAAACTAGTCCAGGAACTTCACCCCAGGCGATGTGGGACAAGCCCCCACACTCAACCTCACCTCATCCATATTGGCCATCCTGCCTCAGGAGTATTGGCTCTTGGTCGTCACAATCCACCCTCCTTAAGGGCCACACGTCCTCGTGTGGGACCCGTCCCGCACTTCCGGCTGAGTTTCCGCTCTGATACCATTTGTAACGACTCACCTCCCCATCTAGCAACAATATTGTCCGCTTGGGGCCTAAACACAAAGAACTTCCCAAGGGGTCACCCATCCCTGGTACTGCTCTGGCAGCAACACGCTTAACTGTGAAGTTCTTTCATGTTTAGCTCCCTCACGGTTTGAAAAGGCCTTGTTGCATATAGAGGGGCGATTAATCTTTATAAACTAGTTTAGAAACTTTACCCCAGGCGATGTGAGACAAGCCCCTACACCCGACCTCACCTTATCCATCTTGGCCATCCTGTCTCAGGACTATTGGATCTTGGTCGTCACAATTTAAGGAGGGTGGATTGTGACGACCAAGAGCCAATACTCCTGAGGCAGGATGGCCAAGATGGATGAGGTGAGGTTGAGTGTGGGGGCTTGTCCCACATCGCCTGGGGTAAAGTTCCTGGCCTAGTTTATAAAGATTAATCGCCCCTCTATATGCAACAAGGCCTTTTAAAACCGTGAAGGAGCTAAACACGAAAGAACTTCACAGTTAAGCATGCTGCAGAGCAGTACCAGGGATGGGTGACCCCCTGGGAAGTTCTTTGTGTTTAGACCCAAAGCGGACAATATTGTTACTAGACGGGGAGGTGGGTCGTTACAAATGGTATCAGACCGGAAACCCGGCCGGAAGTGTGGGGCTGGTCCCACACGAGGACGTGTGGCCCTTAAGGAGGGTGGATTGTGACGACCAAGAGCCAATAGTTCTGAGGCAGGATGGCCAAGATGGATGAGGTGAGGTCGGGTGTGGGGGCTTGTCTCACATCGCCTGGGGTGAAGTTCCTGGACTAGTTTATAAGGATTAATCGTCCCTCTATATGCAACAAGGCCTTTTAAAACCGTGAGGGAGCTAAACATGAAAGAACTTCACAGTTAAGCGTGCTGCTGCCAGAGCAGTACCAAGGATGGGTGACCCCCTGGGAAGTTCTTTGTGTTTAGGCCCAAAGCGGACAATATTTTTGCTAGATGGGAGGTGGGTCGTTACAGAACCCATCAATCATGCATCGATGATAGTTGGAGTAGCTTTGTCCAATTGTTTTCCAGCAACATGAACCATGTGCCTGAAAAATTGGTGAACACATTATGGGAGTGTAGGTTATTTCCGTTGCCATGGCAAAATAACAGATAAGGTAAAAAGCAAACCTCGTAATTCGGTCGCACATAAACATATGATTTTGTACATGTTGCATACAACGCCGTATGTAGAACTAAATAATGGTATGCGTATTAAACAATGTTGTTGAGTTGTATGCGCAAAATAGATTGTGCTACTTGTACAAATAAATGAAAAACTAACCTCGTCAAGGAAAGCAACTCCACCTGTGTTTCCATCATACCTTTTCAAATGTTTCCAAATTAATAATTAGTTGACATAAATAGAGCACACATGTACAGTCAGGTTATGTATTAAAGAGTTAATGTAATAAACTTAGTGTTCTTCCATCATTTGATGCCACACTCGATTGATCAATTTACTAAATTGTCTATTATTTGCTTTCACTATGCACATCCAACCAGGGCTACTAATAGAAAGTTATACAACCTGCACACATCATTAGTATTAACAGTAAGGACATCAAATGCAAATATATGGAGATTAACATGATAGAAATGTTTTTTTAGGGAGGAGTTTACCTTGTTTTCATATGGCATATAAATAGGCAATGGTTTGTGATCTTCAAATAATTCCCAAAGTACATGACGCTCCATCCCTGGTAGTTCTTTCAATTCTTAGTGTTTTTGTTGTTGTTGTCGTTTTTTTATTTTTTAAATTTAATTTGTGAGGTGAAATTCTAGGCATATAAAGATATAAATTAGAAAATGTGTAATGCATACCTTACAAAGATGACATTTTTTTATAGTAGCAGAACTTCTTTGTGCACCACGTTTCTTATGAAATCACCATTATCACCATTGACAGTTCCCTTTTTAATTAATTCCTTAGTTGACTCTTGCGAAATCCCGCGTGATAAGGCCATATATAACTGTCCGTGGCTGAATACATGATCTGGAAGGTATATACCCACATGCGGGATTGTTTGTCCTTGAGATTTGTTTATAGTTATAGCAAAACTCCGTTTTGCTGGAAATTGTCGTCTTGTCATCTCAAAGGGCAACTTTACACTATCAGGTGTCTTTAAAGGGAGTCTAGGCAAAAAAAACTCTTGTTCCAGCAAATTGACCAGTTAAGATTTCAGCATCTAGCATGTGATCAAATTTTCCACGACATAACAATCTCTTGCCATTACACAGACCTATTTTTGGGTCAATGTTCCTCAAAAAGCATGATAGGGGCACCACGTTTCAATGTCAATTTATGTGGAGGTAGTCCATCTGGTGATATTGAGTTCAAAAACTCTATTTGGTACAAATTTCTTGGATCATCCGTTACGGAGTTATAACGTCTCTTCTTCTCCAGGGAACATTCGTATTATGTTTTCATTTAACTTATCGACTTCTTCGTTTCGAGGAGTTAGTATAGCACGCTCAACCATGTATTTGGGATTGAAAGCATTGCAATCCAAATTAGAGAAGATTTTGCAGATTGAATGATTGATAGATTGATCTCCTTTCCATGGTATGACCATAGAAGATGGTAACTTTATCATGTCATCACCTATTGTAGGTTCAACCCCTTCCCCAACACGGAGCAAGAATTCTGAAAATTGTGTGTCGTCTCTTGATCTCATGTTTTGCCTCAGTCGCAAAACGCGAATGCTATTCCAAAATGATGCTCTAGTGATTGAGGACTCGATTAATTCAGAACGTGTACCTTTGGGAACAACAGGAAGTACTTGCCTAAAGTTTCCGCCAAAAACCATAATCTTCCCACCATATGGTTGACCAATATCCATGATATCTCTAAAACTCCAGTCTAAAGCCTCGAAGGCATAACGATGTGCCATTGTTGTTTCATCCCAAATAATAATAGCTGCAGATCTTATTAAAGTAGCCAATGTAGATTGTTTACTAATGGAACATGTAGATGATGCATCAGGATTAATAGGGATCTTAAATCGCGAATGAGCTGTTCGTCCACCTGGTAATATGGTTGCAGCTATTCCTGATGTTGCTGTTGATATTGCTATATGACCATCTTTTCTCAGCCTTGCGAGCAACGCGCGATATAAATATGTTTTACCAGTGCCCTCGGGACAATCCACGAAGAACATACCTGAGTTGTGTTCTTGAAAAAAACTAATGATTAAATTGAATGCGAACGTTTGGTCTTCATTCAAATTATCAACTGCATCTAGATCCTCTTGAACAATAGCGATGGAAAGCTCATCTTCAATACAGGTAGGAATTTCTGGTATAATTTCATAATCCTCCAAGATTGTAGGTAACTCGTAATCAATTATCGTTTTATTATGTTGTACTATCAATCCATTTAAGTCTCTCAATAATCTATTTTAGACAACCACCATGTTAGATGAGGTTGAAGAAGGATAGTCTTCAACCATAAAATGAGAGAATTCATCACATAAACTTCGTACCGATGTAGGTTCACAATACACCATAATTGTAACAAATAATCTTCGTAAAGCACTTGGCATTCTAATGGAAGATGACTCAAGTAAGCACTGACGAACGCTATTATCATTTTCTAACAAACCACGACTTTCAGCTGCTTGCTTAAACGTGGTATTGAGCACCCCATTAAATGTTAGCAAATCTTCTGCGCACGTTGGACCCCTGACATGGTTGAGAAGGATACGAAGGAAAAATTTGTCGCCTTCGGATGGTGATACTGTATATATTCGACCGATAACCCTTATTCGATTTCTTCTCCTTCTCCATATTTTTTTATCTCCACCAATCCATCTACAATGCTCGGGAATCTCTCAATATATGTGACGCCTTGCATGCGGGTCGACAACATTCAATGTAAAAAAGTCAGTTAACATTGTCTTTGAGAGCATCTTATCTGACAAAATATCTCTCAAATTTTGATCACTGTGAAATCGAACATTTTGCCTATTGGGTAGATGAATTTGTAAGCGTTCTACAGATGGATAAATTTGGCTCAGAGGGAATTTAAAAATCTTCCAAAGTGCCTCTGTTGCACAAACCCATCTTGCATCGACGAAATGTTGAATCTCATTATAGGTAGGTCCTGGACTTTCAAGAGACACTCGGTCTGGACCCTTATGAACATATTTGTATACGTATTTCACGCTTTTGATGCTACTATAGATCTCGACATTGATGTGACAATGGTACTTTAATATGAACCATGGATTATAGGGAACCACCCAACTATTATCGACCATGATGTTTCGATTGTGGTCAAAAGGCATCGGTTGACCATCCCGTCTTCTACAAACTGGATATGAATCATTGCCCTGTATGGTCATAGGAGAGAATGGTTTGGGATATTTTTTGCTACATTTTTCATGTTTCATACACGAAGAATTAGGGTTGTGTGCCCCATATGGACCATGTATCATATGTTTGGTAACTGTAACATACAATGTAGGGTTTTCCTCCTTATTTGGTAATTCAGCAGTAACTACACGATCATAATCGTCGGGGCTATTTATCTTGTCATTTTTATCCAAGATGAGGAGCATATGTACATGTGGTAGTCCTCGTTTTTGATATTCGAATACATGGACATTTGCGACAACTCTCCCTAACACCCCTTTTACAAAAAGACCAGTCTTTAATTCTTCTATCTTTGCACAAAATATTCTTATTACCAAATCAGGATGATCTTGTGTCGATTGGCCTGGTAACAACTCATTTGTAATTTCCTCCCAGTTTGAATTACATGTCATAGTGATAAAGAGATCTGGTTTTCCAAACTTTAGAACCAGCGCAATAACATCTTGATATCGTTGGTACATGTCACGGGGACTCCTAACAAATGACGATGGTAGTATAGTCCTTTGTCCAATGTTTCATATTTTGAAGTTGTATATGGATTTAGTTAATTAAATTTGAAGGCAGTAGGTATATTAAAATAGTTTACAAAATGTGGCACTTACTACATGCATTTAATTCGCCAGCATCAAAGGTGTCTTGTAGCCCTTGATACATTTCAAAGCGAATCATGCGTTGATTAGAGCATATCCACCGAAGCCTTTGTGATTCAATTTTTACATAATTATCAACATAATACTGCTGCGAAAGGCGTCCGAGTCTAAGAAGAGCTGAAGGTTGATCATGTCGAATCTAGCATTGAATAGTTGAATAATTTTATAAGGTAAAGTTAAAAATTTTATTTTTGAACAAAACTTATGGTTGTAAGGATCTTTTACCTGTGACATGTACGTGTAAAAGTCCCAACATGTCACCTTTATTCCATGCTCATCACGTGTATTTAAATCCCAGCCATACGTTCCATAAGGAAATAAGAGGGGGTATTGCAACGGGTCACAGTAACCGACGATCTCTTGGACATTTGTAAGTCGTCCACCAAAGCTTTCAACAATGATGTCCCTTCCATTTATATTTCCAACTTCATCTTCGCCAATTATAACAGCTCTGACTTAAGATGCAGTAGGGGTATTATACTGGCGCTCCTCCGCGTGGTTGTTCTTTAATGATGAGCCTGCAACAATGGATGTCGTGTGCGGTCCCAATTGACGAAATGTGTGGACGAATGTGTTATGAGCATTTAAGATTTGTTGTATCTTTTCCAATAGATACCTATTTAACGAATCATTTTCCAACATTCTATTGTCTATTTCATGATCCGTGTCATATATATACATTTGTAGGTATCGGGGACTATCATTTACAGTTGGAAGAAGACCACTAATTCTATGATATATTGGAACACCCGTACCCAAACGAGAAGATTAATTTGGTATTAATATGTGTTAATTAAAGATAATTAGTGCATGAGATGATTTAAGGTGGGGTTATGAACCGACATGTGAAAAGGTGCTCAAATGCGGGCATAGATGAAAGTCCTGTGAAAGGCGGGGTTAGTATAGAAGTGGGGCCCAACGAGGGTCTAATTAAATAATTTGCATTTTTATGTCATTATATGTTTATATGATTACTTGTTTAAAAGTTTAAAGATATTATTATGTCTTATGATAGGTAAGGGGACCAGTATGGGTACCCATGTGAGGGCGTAATTGAAAATAAAATTCATAATTCGTAGGTCTAATAGCAACCTCATAAATTATGTGGGACCACGTTTGGGACCCACGCGAGACTTAGATTAAATCCTTTTAGAAAAGGTGGGTTGTTAATGTAATTAGCATGGGGATTTCATAATAAAACTTAAAGAAAGTTGGGGGAGGTAAATGAGAATAAGAAGAAATGGTGACAACACATATGCATGGTAGCATATGTGTCTCTCCATTGTTAAACACATCTGGGAATTAGAATTTTGGAGAGAACGAGAGCTCCAAGTCGGCGACGGAAATTCTCGACGACGTTCCTTGTCGTTTCTTCGCCGTCCGACGCTGGATTTACGATCCGAGACCACTTTTGGACTCATGGAGGTAAGAGGATCACATGCATGTAATTTATTTTCATTTTCGGCAACCGTTTTTGATAAACGATGTTCTTGGTACCAAACTTGTGTAGGATTATCACTAACTAGAAATTGAGCTAAACTTGGGAAGGAATTGGGGAAATTCTAAGCTTAGTTGCATATAAATCAAAGAGGTGAGTGTTCTAGTCCCAAAATTGGGTGTTTATATATGTTGATGTGATAATTGTTAGCTTAGAATGCTTGAACCATGTTTATGTTTATATGTGTTGTTGAATTTGGGTAAAAAGCATGTCAAAGTTATGAAATTGCTATGCTTATATGCTTATATGCTTAGTTGCTTAAATGCTTATGTGGATCAAAGGGAAGTCAAGTAGCGAGCACCATTTTATAGGTCTCATATGTAAGGGATATGAAGTTCTCAATGAGTAGGACGTGGTGACGACCACAATGAAATGCCGGTGACGCCTTCGGGGTCACAAGAGAGTGTGTGTTGTGCTATATGCGCCAAAAGAGTGAGAAATTCCGGGGTGAGAAGGACCCGGGGGTGGTGGCTTGAGTTACTTGACTTTTCGGAGATCAATTGGTTGATGTTTATATTGATTGTTGCATTTGCATATTAAACATTCCAATAGCATGATTAGTTCCCTCACTAAGCGAAAGCTTAAACGAAAATATATTTTCTGTTGTGGTTATTGAATAACCATCGCAGGTACGGCATGGAAGTTGAGTCCATATGAATATGTTCATATGCCTAGTTAGTTTATGTTTCATATGTATCTTTTGTTGTCAATGTATAAGTACCTTGGGAGTTTGGAAGACTTGTAATATGCTAAGCTAGGTAATGTTGGTTGTTTATGCACCAAACCATGAGTTGTGTTTACAAGTCACAAGTCATGTATATTGAGGAAGAATGAGGGAGGAAACTAGATAACTTTTGGTTGTAACTAAAGCTTGATTTCCCTTTGATTGTGTTGTTTTGCAATTATTGGGAAACATTAGATTTCCAATGATAAATCATGATCTATGAGAATAATTTGGGTGTTTTGATTGTCATTTTATATGAAAATCTTGTGTCAATGTTTAGAAATACTTAGAATTGAATTTGGAGGGATCTTGGATGTTTACACAAAGTTTGGTGAAGTTTGGGGATGTTTGGACTTGAAAAATGAGGTTTTTAAATAGTAGGGAACCATTCTGCAGAAGCCGGATCGATCCGCGGGAAGGATGTTTGGACTTGAAAATTGAGGTTTTTAAATAGTAGGGAACCATTCTGCAGAAGCCGGATCGATCCGGCCTTCCCGCGGATCGATCCACCCATTCTCGGGGACATTTTGCCTCAAAATCAATAAAATGGATCGATCCGCCCTTTTCGCGGATCGATCCGCCCCTATAAATTTTGACTGTCCACTTTTACGGAAACAAGCATAACTCTTTCTAGAAAGATCGGATTCGCGTGCCGTTTTTTGCGTTGGAACCGGGACTCAAAGATCTATCTTTTGGTATAAAATTTTCTATACCTTATTAATGACCATTTTTTCCTTGGATCTAATTTGTGCCAAGAAAGCTCTTTTATGGAGTCTAAAACAAGTTTTTCTTCATGATTAGTGTATGGTTTGGTGTGTGGGCTTTGTTACACGTGTCCTAATTCGCCTGGGGTGGGTTGGGGTATGACATATATGGAACCCTGTGCACAAAATGTGTATATCCCCCGACTTCTATTTGCTAAATTTTCATCGACATGCACTCTCATTGAAGTGAACGAAAAGACATGATTGTAAGCTCTAATATTTTGTCTAAAATGACGTCCCTTGGATGTTTGTGACGACAAAATGTTAAGCATCTCTGTCTGGTACGGAATTTGTGGCAAGGCAACTTTTCCATTTAAGCAGCACATGTCAGAAGTTTCACGATGAAACTTGAGTGCATGACAGTATGGACATATAGTTGTTGTAGGCAATCGAATTTTGATTGAACCCAAATTTCCATGTAGACCTCTAGTGCAATTATAAGTCGAACGTGGCTCGGTCTCGTGCTTTGCTTGGAAGTTCATGTTGTTAGCCGTAGCTTCATTCCAATTCCTTGGATTGTTCTCTTGTTCTGCTTATATTAAGACGCGAGGAGACAATGTAGAATGAAGTATTTTAGGAATTTCATTCTAAATGATTTGAACTAACTATTTTTCTTACGTCAATTAATAGGAAGTATTGCACTCTATGTATGACACAGTTTGGAAAAACACAAAATAAAAGACAATCGTAATATATCAGACAGTAAGATGATAAGTATCATTAAGTTGTTGTGTACTACCTTGTTCAACAATCATCCCTTGCATTTGGTTAACAGTATTCCTCGAACTTGGCATTTCCCGTAGCTTGGTTGACTGCAATGAAGATAGGATATTAGTAATAATAATTTTAGAAAATGTAGAATGTAGTGGTTAAAATGTGAAAGCGCTTTAACTCACAGTAGGGAGGTCTCTCGAACACTGGCATTTGTAATTCTTCTATTGGCGGATATGAGTGTGCCAATCTTTTTAGTTGGACCAAGCTGATTCATTGAACTCCGCTTTGATTCTGATATGCAAATTATCCAAATTAGTGTATTAAAAAGGGGGAAAATTGAACTAAAATAAGCTACATTAAACAAAATATTCCTGAACAGATAAAAATTAGAATATTACCCGAATTGGATTATGGTCCATGACTATATATCTGATGAGAAACAGGTAAAGGTAAAAACCAATGTATAGAGTATGGATATTACCTAGATATTATAATACAGGATAAAATAAGCAAGACTTCCACAGTAATTAAAGGAAGAGAATAGCTCAGTGGGTAATGAATTAAATTTAAAAAGTAAAAAGATTAAAAAAAAGAAAGAAAGAAAGAAACAATATGATTATGCATGTAAATAAACATAGGACACATTTCAGACACAAATTCGGAAAACAAAACTTGTAGCGGCAGAAGATTTAGTTTTTTATTTTTGACTTTTTAATCTTTAATTTTGGAAGTGATGAAGGAAAAAAAAAAGTGAAAGGTAACGGTGTAACATTGGTGTTACGTAGAGTGAGGTAAAAAATTGTTGGAAATGCAAAAATAAAAGAATTTGGGTAAAAGTATCTAGGCATATCATGACTCTCTCCTATTCCCCTTTAACACCCAATTAATAATTTTTCTATTGTAAAATTTTGTTTATATTTCCTCCAATTAAAGTTTTTTGGTGCAAAGGAAAAGAACAAACACACAATAACTTCCTCTAAGGAAGCAAGTTCCAGAAATATCAACCATAAGGGCTGAAATAGATTAATCATATCTTTGAATAAATATATCCAGGGATAACATTGGCCATTTTTCAACTGCTCCAAATCCTCCAACCTGTTACACTCTATCCTTTTACAAAGTGTAGTAGATAAACCCAGCACCCAAGCAGTACTTATCTCTGGTCAAATTAAACTTAGTAAATTAGGCTTCATTTCCAACTCTTGTAGAAACCAACATAATGATAGTTTCATAAAGAACCATTTTTAAATGAACTTGTACCAAATACTTGAATACATAACTACATGTTTTGCACCTTCCCAAAGACTTGAATTTGACTGAATATTTGTTACCCAAAAAAAAAAATTTTGTTTCAATTTTTAAGTATAGTTTTGATTTGGAATTACATGGATGGAGCATTATCATTTTTGTTGATACCCAAACAACAAAAGAGGTTGGTCAAAAACACATTACCAAAGCAGTGCACTCATTTTGCAAGTGTCACAAACCAAAAGGGCATGAATGTTCCCTTACATCTCCTGTTATGCATCATGGAAAGCAGTGCACCCATTTTGATTGGCAGATGAAAAAAACCACATACTATTGCAGCCAAGCACGCAATTCTCAACCACAAATACTGCCAAGCCCACACTAACACTTCGCACAAAAATGCTTAAGCCCACACAAACACTTTGCACAAAAATGCTTCAAGTAAATAACTAAATAAACTTGAATTAGATGTACATATATATATATACACAAAAATCTAGGAAATTACCTCTTCTCCTAGCGAGAAATTACCTCTAGCACATCAATCTTCAATTTTACTTCTCTCTCCACCATAACTGGGTCGTGAGATGCTATAGTTTTTTACTTCTCCTCCCCTCTCTCCTCCCCCCACCACCATAACTGAAGTGATCTATTTTTTTAATAACAGTTAACCTACACAGCAGTTGTTTCTTGGGAGATACTATAGTTTTTTGCAACATTTTAGCAATTCTCTCACGTTTAGTATGTGAGAGAGAGAGAGAGAGAGAGAGAGAGAGAGAGACATGTGGTGGTGGGTTTTTTCATTTTTATTTATTATTTACTGGATTTTGTTTGAGTTAGTTAATGACACTTTGATACCCTTTATATGTTAATTTTGGAGGAGAAAGTATAATGGTTTTAATGTAAATTTTGGTAACTTTGAAAAGAAATTTGGTACCCCTATCTCTCCCATTCTATAGTAGTATAGATTAGTAACAACATCTCATTTAATGTACTATATATTATATTTTACAAAGGAATTAATTGTAGGGGCTTTTGGTCAAAAATCTAAAATAATGGACTATTTTTTTTTGTTAAAAGACCATCCCGTTTTTAATTTAATTGAAAACTTCTCTCACAATTTTTGGACGAAATTAACCCTCCTTTGTATGTCAGCACATGTATTTGCTCATTTAACATTTCTAATGTGTGGTCACTCACACCTAACTTCCTAAGTTGTTTTGAAAACTTAAAAAATTCATAACTTTTAATCCAGAATTCATTTTTTTTGTAAAATTTATATTTTCAGAATCTATTTGACGAGATTTATCAAATAAGTACCGTTATTGCTATGAAATTTTGGGGAAAAAAAATTATGTAAAATTTGTGAACAGAAAAAGTCATGTGAAATTTCACATAACTTTTTACAATGTGAAACAAGTACCTTTTTTTTTTTTTTTTTTTTTTTTTTTTTTTTTTTTTCAGTGTGAAATTTCACACAACTTTTTACAAAGTGAAATTTCATTCCAGAGAGAGAGAGTAGTCTCACTGTTTCTCCAGAAAAGTTATGTGAAATTCCACACAGTTTATTGTGTGGAATTTCACACAACAAGCAAAGCACAAAAATACCTCTCAACAAGGCCTAAACTAATCCACTTTTGTTTTACATATTGGTAATGTGAAATTTCACACAACTTTTCCCGTCGTGAAATTTCATTCCAGAAAGAGAGAGAGTGTGTGGTAATCTCACATTTTCTTCTATGTGAAATTTAACATAACTTTTTTCAGTGTAAAAAACCATTTCGGAGAGAGAGAGAGAGAGAGAGAGAGAGAGAGAGAGAGAGAGAGAGAGAGAGAGAGAGGTAAACTCACCATTTCTCCATAATTTATTAGGTGAAAACTTCACACAACTTTTTTCAGTGTGAAATTTCACACTAGCAAAGTACAAAAATTCCCCTCAACCAAAGCCTAAATTAACCCACTTTTGTTTTCCACAATGGTTATGTAAAATTTTACATAGTTTTTTTCAGTGTGAAATTTCACACAACTTTTTCACATAACTAGTTGAGTGAAATTTTACATTACTTTCAAAATTCAAGACTCCCAAACAAGTTTCACACCAAAAATGCCCCAAACTCTTGATTATATATGAAGACCAAACACCTAGCATACAAGATAAACATACACATATGTAGAGACACTTGATTTTTTATTTTTGTTTTTATTGTTAACGGATACTTGAATATAGATATACATATACATGCTTACTTCCCAAAGTACATCTTTTTCTCCATCTTTAGTTATGCTAAGATCTACATCAACTATAGACTAAGGCAGCGGTTCTACCGACAATAACGACCGGAATAGCCAACAGATCTATAAAAGCTGTAAAAAGTGTTTAGGTTTGTGAAGTGTCTGACATACTATGCTTCGCATATCAGTCCCTCGACCCCACCATCGCCGGACCTCCACCATCGCAGACGCTCGTCGGCCACCGCTTCACCGGACGACGCTCGTCGTCTGCTGCTTTGCAGAACCTCTGTGTGTATGTGTGTGTGTGTGTGTTGTGGGAACGTCTTTGATAAAGGGTATTTTGGCCTTGATTATATTCAATTACATTGGTCAAATGAGTTGATTTGGCAAAGTTTCACTCATAATGGAGTTAACACCACAATAAAAAACGGGATTGACTTTAAACTAAATAAATTCAAATTGAGGAATTTTTTTTACTGAAATTCTATTGATTGTATTGAATCAATTTTTTTTAAAAAAATATGATAAAATAATACTGAACTAGCAAAACAGAGTAAAATAGTTCGAAAAAAAATGTAAAACAATAAAAGAAAAACGCGGCTCAATTGATTATTATTATTATTATTTTTTATCAATCTCAACTGCTCATACAAGCAATTAGAAGTTAAACAGAACCAAATATGAAAGATTACGTGCCCAGAACCAAAACGAGAAGAGCCAAACTCTAATTCTAACACAAACAAAAGGAGATCAGATGCTAGCAGACTCCATGTTCATGAATGTCACACCCGTCCCGGAGAAAATCATTTATTTTTATTGCATAATTGAATTTCAAAGATTTTTACTGTTAGTTGAAAATTGAGTTTTTGAGTTGACGTGGGTCAACGGTGGTGTGTCAGTGAGGACACGAGGATTTGATAATCCATGAGGCGTTCGTATGATTTAAATGACATTTATGTGATTAAATGTTATTTGAGATATCTGGTATTTTATAAATAGTAACTTTGCCTGTGTAGAGTAAATTTCTAGTAATTTTGATCTCGGGTTAGGTCATTTTGAATGTTGTGGTGAGAACGTGAGTGATACATTGCATAAAAAATAGGTGGTATGGAGATTCCACGGAGATTTAGTTTTTGGATCCATATTACGGACCCAAACGAGACTGAAACGAAAACTTTTATAAATCTATAGATTTCACTCATGATGTAATAAAAGGGATGTGTAGCAACCTGTATTTTCGCGTCCCTATTAATAAATAAAAATGTCAATTTTATTTCATTAATGTGTATCATTTTTTTTTGTTGTGATAATCTTTCCATAAAATAATTGGTACTAGTATTCTTAATTTGATAACTCAATGCCATTTTATTTTGCTACTGTGTATTAGCGTTAGTAGGATTATTATCTGAATAATTAACACGTGTGTGAACATTTATAAATACCATGTCTTTAATTTTGTAGTCCTTAGTAATTCTTAAGAGTGTTATATTAGTGCTTAAGACTGCACCCCTAAGTTACCCTATGATTTGGGATAAGAACCATTAATAAAATGTAGTATCACATCGCTTATATTTTTATCCCTAATGATTTTATTTGGGATATTTTAATTAGCTAACTGACCAAACCGGACTAACTAGACTGAATTAACTAACATAACTAATCAAACGAACTGATTGACGGACGTCAATCAGCCGCGTAGCTTATCTCACTGCTAGTGAATTCACATGGTTTAGGATTAGTAAGGTGTGTGCTTCATTTTTACCACAAAACAAACTTACATGTTGGAGATTCATCATTGCTTTTGCATGGTTCAAATTATATGTGCTATGTGTTTGCATTTTTAACCAAAAGCCTTACTTACCCACCACGTCTACTGATTGAAAAAAAAAGGGAATGATGATTAATCTCATGGATGAGAACTTGTGAGGTGTTCTCAATTTTTACCATATGCTTTACTAACTAATTGCCTATATAAAGGCAAGTGCCATCACAAACAACATACACACATTCATACAGATACAAAACTCTTAGTAGCTCTCTCTCTCTCACTCACTTGCTCACAAGCACAGTACAATTCTAGAAGTGCTAAGTAGAGAAGGAAGAACATTACAGTAGGAGCTCCATTGCCATTATAGCTCAAAGCTTATATTACGGATATTTACGAAATCTTTCAGTCTCTTAGTCCAGCCACTACGAAGAACGGTGAGTCTTTTGAACCCACTCTTAATGTACTTTAAGTCATTACGCGCTATCTGTAGGTTTCGAAAATAAGTGAATATGTATAGATATGTATATTTAGCCATGGAGGTACAAAATTAGCGGTACCAAAAATGTTAACGAAAACTCATTCTGTAAATTAACAATGAAATATTAGGATCCCAATTAGACCCCCTTGAAATAGTTTGTTGATTGGTTAGTTCATTGACCCCAAAGTTGGGAGTTCAATACTTGCTACATAAAAATAAATAATAAATATATTAGTTTACTATGTAGAAAAATTAGTAGTAAAAATACTCATTGACCCTATTAAATTTTATTTTATAATTAACATGTTGGAGGTCATTTCATATAGTTTTATAATTTATCAAATTATAAAACTAGAACTTGATTTTGTTAATAAATTAATTAAGTGGTTATCTAACTAGTATTTTAATTGTTTCAAAATGGTCTTTCTTGGAGAAAATGGAAGAATTATATTTTGATGTCTTGTTTTTATTAAAAATAATGACAAAGCATGTACCCTTTATATATTTATGTCATTAAGAAGGGCCTTGTGACTAAATTTATATATTATTTTATATTCTAAAAATTGTAATAAAAATTCTATGACACCGAAAACTACGCCGTCAGTTTCCTAAAATTAAATTAAGTTAAATTGGTTCACTTGATAATAATTACATGTTTAAAATAACCACTGTCATGTTAAAGAAAATCGTAAATGGAATAAGTCATACACGTGCATAGTCGAGTTGGCATGTTGGAAAGGGGTCGTTTGGGTCGACATATATGTCTTGTGAGAAGTAAGTAATGAAAGGGTGTTTTGAGTTGTGTCACCTTAATTATTCTAGGCCTATTCGGATACGGCAGATTAATTAGGAAGGATTGAGCCCAGGCCGATTCGGATACGGTAGGTCAATCAAAGTCTTGTGTCACCTTAATTATTCCAGGCCGACTCGGATACGGTAGATTAATTAGGAAGGATTGAGCCCAGGTCGATTCGGATACGGCAGGCCAATCAGGTCGTGTCCAGGCCGACTCGGATACGGTAGACCGATCTAAAAACAACGGCCTCGTGCCGGATGGTTCTGGCGAACCGAATGAGTCGAGAGGTTGTGGTCAATATAAAAGAGTCAGTAAGGTGAGGTGGTTACATTGTTCATGCACAGTTTTATATAATTGATTTAATTATTCATTTATTGTTTATATGTGATGACTAGAATAATGGACTAACAGTACTGTAAAATACTAAATGCAAAGACAGTTAATGTGCTTTTATATACATTGCGTGTATGTTCATTATGCTCACTCGGCTTTCATTAGCTGATGACTTTATTTTGTCCTGGACACCCAAAATGTCCAGGAGATGGCTATGCAGGATTATATGATTATGCCAGCTAGAGAAGTCTGCAGAGCTGCTTTTATAATTTATTAAAGTTGTAATAAAATATATGAATAATGTTTTAATTTGAATAAGGCGGCTTGTGCCTTAAGAAATACTTTTATTTGAGACAATGTAATATTAATTAAGTTTGTAATATTGATTACATTTTCTTCTTTGCTGCTTTACATACTCTGTTTTCTGGTACATGTTAAGCTAAGTACAGGACAAGCGATCCCTCACCTGTCATGACCTACGGGTCCAAAATGGAAATGAAAAATTTTCCTTATTTTGCTACGCTGGGGCGTGACAGGATTTTTGGTATCAGAGCCTTGGTTGTATTCTTAGGCATAAGCCTAGACACAGGTTGTGATAGCAAAAGGATAGGCATAGTCGAGTGTCCTCGGTACTTAGGATCCGACATCCAGATATATTAAGATTAGTCCTGATATAAGATAGTTTGCTTTTGCCAGGTCATTATCATGGACCCATATCTTATTCCGGATGATTTTGGAGGACATGTTATTGGTCCTAATGGGATAGAGCCACTCGATTGGGAGCTGTACGTCACCTTGATACGATATCAGGCCACCGTTAGACTAGAAAACCATGTATGGCAGGAGATTCATGTTGAGGGAGCCATAGATTTGAGGCGAGTACGGTTAGAGGCCCTTTACCATGCTTGGACAGATAGACTGATTGCTGATGAGAGGATCAGGAGGATCCTTGACCCTGAGATCTACGTACCCCTCGAGATGGATATGGTCCAGGCACATCTAGACCTTTTAGCCGCTGCAGTTATACCACCCCCAGCTATGGCACCCGTGGCCGCTCCACCTGTCGAGCCCATGATTGATGATGATGATGATGATGAGGATGACGAGATGGACGGAGTGGTCCCCGTACTGATGGAGGGGATCATAGACGAGGAGGATGAGATGGAGGCCGAGGTTCATATCATCGAGTTACCTGAGCCACCACCTGAGCTACCTGTTGAGCTCGACGTTATTATGGAGGATGCCCCACCCTCCGTATCTGACGATGATACCATCTACCGAGCTATTGTCCGCCCAACTCGTAGGCCCAGAGTTTGGCGTCGATGGCCCGCTGCTTTTGCTAGGCACCCTTAGGTGTTCTTATTTGGTTTTGTTGTAAATATTGGACTGGTAGTCCCCTTTTGTTATTGATGCATATATAGGTAGCACTAGGGTGCATATAGGCAATGACTCCCATATTTTTGTATATCGGACTGATAGTCCCAAAAATCTCACTTTTGACTAGATAGAAGCATTAACTGGACATACTTGATGTAACTGCTTACAGAGATATATATAAAGAAATATTTTTGGAATCTTGTTTTAATAATTGTACTTCTTATTATAATTGTTTAAAATTGCTAACATTTGTACTATCAGGACTTAAGATATAGTATGGCAAGAAGGAGTCCTAGAACCCACGGTTTGATCGAGGGAGTACCCCTAGCTGCCGATCCTACCGGCATGTTTGAGGCGTTTATCCGACGAATTGAACGGATAGGAGAGCTGACCGCCCAGAACAACAGAAATCGAAACGATCAAGGGAATGTATTACCACCTCGTCAGACGGGAGATAAGCGATTAGAAAGGTTCCGTGCCTTGCGACCAGAGCAATTTGCCGGCACTGCCGAACCATGGAAGGCCGAACAGTGGCTAAGGCAGATGGATCACATCTTCGAGACAATGGATTGTACTGACCAGGAAAAGAAGAGGTTGGCAACATTCCAGTTGACATATGCTGCTGCGGATTGGTGGGAGGCAGTGAAAGCCACCATGGGAGAAGACGCTGTACGGGCAATGACATGGACTACATTCAGGAGAAAATTCCTGGAGAAGTATTTCCCAGCGACCGAGAGGCACAAGCGAGAAAGAGAATTCATGGACCTGGTCCAGGGAAACAAGTCAGTACAAGAGTACACGACTCAATTTGAGAGGTTGTCCAGATTTGCTCCACACATGGTGGATACGGATGAGAAGAGAATCCGAAAATATAATCAGGGGTTGGCTCCGCCTATTCGTCGTATGACTATTGGGCACTTGGACAAAACATTTGAATCTCTTGTGGACCTAGCCACCGAATTGGAAGAAGACATGCGATCGAGCCGCAAGCAATTTGATTTTCGCCCACCACAAAAAGGAAAATTTGGGAACAAGCAACCATATCGCAATCAGGGTCAAAAGAGGACTTTCGATGGGAACCAAAAACCTCAGCCAGCCACTTATCAGACTCGGCCACAATCAGGCGCAGGAGGGAGTACTAGTAATTGTTTCAATTGTGGCATCCCCGGTCACCTATCTCGGGATTGCAAAGCACCAAGGCGCGATAATCGTCACAATACAGTATGCTATAACTGTGGCAAGACTGGTCACGTCAGCAAGTATTGTCGTGCCCCCAAAGGAGGAAGCTATGGTCAACAAGGACAGGCCCAACTAAATGCTATCATTCCTGATGCCGCAGGTTATGAGGAAGGTAATTACGAAAAAGCTGGGTATGAGGGAACCCAATATGAAGAGCAGCCTGAGCAGCAAGTCATGGAAGGTACTTTAACACTTTATAATCATCGTGTGAAAGTCTTATTTGACACGGGTGCCACACACTCTTTTATTGCTGCCAAAATTCTTCCAAATTTGAATATAGTACCTCAGAAGTTAGACATAGCTTTGAATGCCGTCTCACCATTAGGAGCTACTGTCACACTAAAACATATATGCAAGGGTTGCCCTGTACACCTGGAGAATCGGAATCTTCCAGCTAATTTGGTTGTCCTAACAATGAAGGAATTTGATGTGATATTAGGAATCGACTGGCTTACTAAGTATCACGCTAAGTTGGATTGTGCTAAGAAGAGTATTACTTTTTCGGTACCTGGAGGTCAACTTTTTGAATTCCAGTGTAACCCTATGAGTGATACATTCCTCACCAATTGTCTAGCTAACATCGAGACTGCCAGTACAGAAGTGGCTATCTCATCGATACCCATAGTCAGAGACTTCGAGGATGTTTTTCAGGATATCTCTGGGCTACCACCTAAGAGGGAGATCGATTTTTGCATTGATCTAGTGCCGAGCACTATCCCTATATCCAAAGCACCTTACAGAATGGCCCCTACAGAAATGCTGGAGCTAAAGAAACAAGTTCAAGAACTTGAGGATTTAGGATTTGTGCGCCCAAGTACATCACCCTGGGGAGCACCAGTGTTATTCGTAAAGAAGAAGGATGGATCACTTCGGTTGTGCATTGACTATAGAGAATTGAATAAAGTCACCATCAAGAACAAGTATCCTTTACCCCGAATAGATGATCTATTTGATCAATTGCAAGGAGCTACAATCTTTTCTAAGATAGATCTACGGTCGGGATACCATCAGTTACTTGTACGACCTGAGGATGTACCAAAGACAGCCTTCAGAACGAGGTACGGTCACTATGAGTTCTTGGTAATGTCGTTTGGATTAACGAATGCTCCGGCAGTGTTCATGGATCTGATGAACAGAGTGTTCAGGCCTTACTTGGATCAATTCATCATAGTCTTCATTGATGATATCTTGATATATTCAAGGACAGCAGAAGAACATGAACAACATTTGCGACTCACATTGCAGACACTTCAAAGTCATCATTTATATGCGAAGTTCAGTAAGTGTGAATTTTGGCTTCAAGAGGTGAAATTCCTAGGGCATGTGGTCTCACAACAAGGAATTGCTGTAGATTCATCAAAGACTGATGCTGTTTCAAATTGGACTCGACCAACCAATCCTACAGAAGTCAGAAGTTTCCTTGGACTCGCGGGTTACTATCGGAGATTCGTAGAAGGATTTTCAAAAATAGCAGCCCCTCTGACTACTTTGACTAAGAAAGATGTGAAGTTCGAATGGAATGATAAGCGTGAGCAGGCTTTCCAGGAATTGAAAGAAAGACTTACCACGGCACCAGTACTAGCAATACCAAGAGATGGCGAGAAGTTTTCTATTTTCAGTGACGCATCCTATCAAGGATTGGGATGTGTACTTATGCAAGACGGCAAGGTTATTGCTTATGGTTCAAGGCAGTTGAAGCCGAATGAATTGAACTACCCGACTCATGATTTGGAATTGGCAGCAGTAGTGTTTGCCCTTAAGATCTGGAGACACTATCTATATGGAGAGAAGTTTGATTTGTTCTCCGATCACAAGAGTTTGAAGTATTTATTTACTCAGAAAGAGCTGAATATGAGGCAACGCCGATGGATGGAATTGATTAAGGACTATGACTTCACGTTAGAATACCACCCTGGTAAAGCTAATGTAGTCGCAGATGCCTTAAGTCGGAAACCTCGAGGAATGGTTGCATCTCTAATGGTTAGAGAATGGAAAGCTTTGGAAACAATAGCTGAATTTGATGTTCAAGTATCTACAGAAGGTGAAGGACAACACTTTGGATGTCTTGTAGTGCAACCGACACTTATCAGTCGTATTCTGGAAGCGCAAAAGAAAGATGCCGAACTTCAACTGTGGTTTCAGAAAATGTCAGCAAAAGACCCAGAGGAATGGAAAATTGGGGTCGATGGAGCACTCCGGTGCAGGAATAGATTATGTGTGACCAACACAGACAGTCTAAGAAAAGATATTCTCGAAGAAGCACACAAGTCGAGATTGACAGTTCATCCAGGAGGAACAAAAATGTATAAGGACCTGAAGAGAAATTTCTGGTGGGAAGGAATGAAAAGGGATGTAGCCGAGTTCGTGTCTAAGTGTTTGACTTGTCAACAAGTAAAAGCCGAACATCAAAGACCCTTAGGACTATTACAACCCCTACCTATTCCAGGTTGGAAATGGGAGCACATCACGATGGACTTTGTAGTCGGATTACCCAGGACACAACAGCACCACGATGCTATTTGGGTAATTGTGGATCGTTTGACGAAGTCCGCTCACTTCATCGCTTATAGTATGACCTACCCGGTGGAGAAGATGAGTAGGATGTACATTCAGCAAGTTGTAAGACTACATGGAGTACCAGTGTCTATTGTATCAGATCGTGATTCACGGTTTACTTCAGGATTCTGGGAAAGTCTTCAAGAAGCTCTGGGAACCTCATTGAGTTTAAGTACTGCTTTTCATCCACAGACCGATGGACAAACTGAACGCACCAATCAGGTTATGGAAGATATGCTCAGGGCATGTGTTATAGACTTTGAGAGATCATGGGAAACACATCTTCCATTAATTGAATTTGCTTACAACAACAGTTACCATTCAAGTATAGGAATGGCCCCCTTTGAAGCATTGTATGGACGACCGTGTCGATCCCCTCTTTGTTGGGCAGAGGTTGGAGACAAAGAGATATTGGGACCAGACTTGGTCAGAGAGACCAACGAGAAGATCACAGTTGTGAAAGATATGATGCGTACCGCACAGAGTAGGCAAAAGAGCTACGCAGATAAACATAGAAAGGACAAAGAGTTCGTTGTCGGAGATCATGTACTCTTGAAAGTTTCACCAATTCGAGGAGTTGTGCGTTTTGGTCAAAAGAGGGGTAAGTTGTCACCTCGATTCATTGGACCATTTGAGATACTAGAACGTGTTGGAAAAGTAGCATATCGACTCGCATTGCCACCAAAGATGTCTGGAGTACATAATGTCTTTCACATCAGCATGTTGAGGGAATACAAGGGAGATCCTTCACACGCAATTGACTTCAATGACATAGAGATCCACGAGAATGTCACCTACAGAGAGAGACCTGTGCGTATTCTAGATCACAGTACGAAGAAACTGCGGAACAAAGACATTCCTCTAGTGAAAGTTCAGTGGAAGTATCATGATGAGAAAGAGGCATCTTGGGAGTTAGAATCAGAAATGAGAACTAAGTATCCAGAGTTGTTTCAAGATTAGACAGCTTAGATTCCGGGACGGAATCCCGATTAAGGAGGGAGTGATGTAGCAACCTGTATTTTCGCGTCCCTATTAATAAATAAAAATGTCAATTTTATTTCATTAATGTGTATCATTTTTTTTTGTTGTGATAATCTTTCCATAAAATAATTGGTACTAGTATTCTTAATTTGATAACTCAATGCCATTTTATTTTGCTACTGTGTATTAGCGTTAGTAGGATTATTATCTGAATAATTAACACGTGTGTGAACATTTATAAATACCATGTCTTTAATTTTGTAGTCCTTAGTAATTCTTAAGAGTGTTATATTAGTGCTTAAGACTGCACCCCTAAGTTACCCTATGATTTGGGATAAGAACCATTAATAAAATGTAGTATCACATCGCTTATATTTTTATCCCTAATGATTTTATTTGGGATATTTTAATTAGCTAACTGACCAAACCGGACTAACTAGACTGAATTAACTAACATAACTAATCAAACGAACTGATTGACGGACGTCAATCAGCCGCGTAGCTTATCTCACTGCTAGTGAATTCACATGGTTTAGGATTAGTAAGGTGTGTGCTTCATTTTTACCACAAAACAAACTTACATGTTGGAGATTCATCATTGCTTTTGCATGGTTCAAATTATATGTGCTATGTGTTTGCATTTTTAACCAAAAGCCTTACTTACCCACCACGTCTACTGATTGAAAAAAAAAGGGAATGATGATTAATCTCATGGATGAGAACTTGTGAGGTGTTCTCAATTTTTACCATATGCTTTACTAACTAATTGCCTATATAAAGGCAAGTGCCATCACAAACAACATACACACATTCATACAGATACAAAACTCTTAGTAGCTCTCTCTCTCTCACTCACTTGCTCACAAGCACAGTACAATTCTAGAAGTGCTAAGTAGAGAAGGAAGAACATTACAGTAGGAGCTCCATTGCCATTATAGCTCAAAGCTTATATTACGGATATTTACGAAATCTTTCAGTCTCTTAGTCCAGCCACTACGAAGAACGGTGAGTCTTTTGAACCCACTCTTAATGTACTTTAAGTCATTACGCGCTATCTGTAGGTTTCGAAAATAAGTGAATATGTATAGATATGTATATTTAGCCATGGAGGTACAAAATTAGCGGTACCAAAAATGTTAACGAAAACTCATTCTGTAAATTAACAATGAAATATTAGGATCCCAATTAGACCCCCTTGAAATAGTTTGTTGATTGGTTAGTTCATTGACCCCAAAGTTGGGAGTTCAATACTTGCTACATAAAAATAAATAATAAATATATTAGTTTACTATGTAGAAAAATTAGTAGTAAAAATACTCATTGACCCTATTAAATTTTATTTTATAATTAACATGTTGGAGGTCATTTCATATAGTTTTATAATTTATCAAATTATAAAACTAGAACTTGATTTTGTTAATAAATTAATTAAGTGGTTATCTAACTAGTATTTTAATTGTTTCAAAATGGTCTTTCTTGGAGAAAATGGAAGAATTATATTTTGATGTCTTGTTTTTATTAAAAATAATGACAAAGCATGTACCCTTTATATATTTATGTCATTAAGAAGGGCCTTGTGACTAAATTTATATATTATTTTATATTCTAAAAATTGTAATAAAAATTCTATGACACCGAAAACTACGCCGTCAGTTTCCTAAAATTAAATTAAGTTAAATTGGTTCACTTGATAATAATTACATGTTTAAAATAACCACTGTCATGTTAAAGAAAATCGTAAATGGAATAAGTCATACACGTGCATAGTCGAGTTGGCATGTTGGAAAGGGGTCGTTTGGGTCGACATATATGTCTTGTGAGAAGTAAGTAATGAAAGGGTGTTTTGAGTTGTGTCACCTTAATTATTCTAGGCCTATTCGGATACGGCAGATTAATTAGGAAGGATTGAGCCCAGGCCGATTCGGATACGGTAGGTCAATCAAAGTCTTGTGTCACCTTAATTATTCCAGGCCGACTCGGATACGGTAGATTAATTAGGAAGGATTGAGCCCAGGTCGATTCGGATACGGCAGGCCAATCAGGTCGTGTCCAGGCCGACTCGGATACGGTAGACCGATCTAAAAACAACGGCCTCGTGCCGGATGGTTCTGGCGAACCGAATGAGTCGAGAGGTTGTGGTCAATATAAAAGAGTCAGTAAGGTGAGGTGGTTACATTGTTCATGCACAGTTTTATATAATTGATTTAATTATTCATTTATTGTTTATATGTGATGACTAGAATAATGGACTAACAGTACTGTAAAATACTAAATGCAAAGACAGTTAATGTGCTTTTATATACATTGCGTGTATGTTCATTATGCTCACTCGGCTTTCATTAGCTGATGACTTTATTTTGTCCTGGACACCCAAAATGTCCAGGAGATGGCTATGCAGGATTATATGATTATGCCAGCTAGAGAAGTCTGCAGAGCTGCTTTTATAATTTATTAAAGTTGTAATAAAATATATGAATAATGTTTTAATTTGAATAAGGCGGCTTGTGCCTTAAGAAATACTTTTATTTGAGACAATGTAATATTAATTAAGTTTGTAATATTGATTACATTTTCTTCTTTGCTGCTTTACATACTCTGTTTTCTGGTACATGTTAAGCTAAGTACAGGACAAGCGATCCCTCACCTGTCATGACCTACGGGTCCAAAATGGAAATGAAAAATTTTCCTTATTTTGCTACGCTGGGGCGTGACAGGATTTTTGGTATCAGAGCCTTGGTTGTATTCTTAGGCATAAGCCTAGACACAGGTTGTGATAGCAAAAGGATAGGCATAGTCGAGTGTCCTCGGTACTTAGGATCCGACATCCAGATATATTAAGATTAGTCCTGATATAAGATAGTTTGCTTTTGCCAGGTCATTATCATGGACCCATATCTTATTCCGGATGATTTTGGAGGACATGTTATTGGTCCTAATGGGATAGAGCCACTCGATTGGGAGCTGTACGTCACCTTGATACGATATCAGGCCACCGTTAGACTAGAAAACCATGTATGGCAGGAGATTCATGTTGAGGGAGCCATAGATTTGAGGCGAGTACGGTTAGAGGCCCTTTACCATGCTTGGACAGATAGACTGATTGCTGATGAGAGGATCAGGAGGATCCTTGACCCTGAGATCTACGTACCCCTCGAGATGGATATGGTCCAGGCACATCTAGACCTTTTAGCCGCTGCAGTTATACCACCCCCAGCTATGGCACCCGTGGCCGCTCCACCTGTCGAGCCCATGATTGATGATGATGATGATGATGAGGATGACGAGATGGACGGAGTGGTCCCCGTACTGATGGAGGGGATCATAGACGAGGAGGATGAGATGGAGGCCGAGGTTCATATCATCGAGTTACCTGAGCCACCACCTGAGCTACCTGTTGAGCTCGACGTTATTATGGAGGATGCCCCACCCTCCGTATCTGACGATGATACCATCTACCGAGCTATTGTCCGCCCAACTCGTAGGCCCAGAGTTTGGCGTCGATGGCCCGCTGCTTTTGCTAGGCACCCTTAGGTGTTCTTATTTGGTTTTGTTGTAAATATTGGACTGGTAGTCCCCTTTTGTTATTGATGCATATATAGGTAGCACTAGGGTGCATATAGGCAATGACTCCCATATTTTTGTATATCGGACTGATAGTCCCAAAAATCTCACTTTTGACTAGATAGAAGCATTAACTGGACATACTTGATGTAACTGCTTACAGAGATATATATAAAGAAATATTTTTGGAATCTTGTTTTAATAATTGTACTTCTTATTATAATTGTTTAAAATTGCTAACATTTGTACTATCAGGACTTAAGATATAGTATGGCAAGAAGGAGTCCTAGAACCCACGGTTTGATCGAGGGAGTACCCCTAGCTGCCGATCCTACCGGCATGTTTGAGGCGTTTATCCGACGAATTGAACGGATAGGAGAGCTGACCGCCCAGAACAACAGAAATCGAAACGATCAAGGGAATGTATTACCACCTCGTCAGACGGGAGATAAGCGATTAGAAAGGTTCCGTGCCTTGCGACCAGAGCAATTTGCCGGCACTGCCGAACCATGGAAGGCCGAACAGTGGCTAAGGCAGATGGATCACATCTTCGAGACAATGGATTGTACTGACCAGGAAAAGAAGAGGTTGGCAACATTCCAGTTGACATATGCTGCTGCGGATTGGTGGGAGGCAGTGAAAGCCACCATGGGAGAAGACGCTGTACGGGCAATGACATGGACTACATTCAGGAGAAAATTCCTGGAGAAGTATTTCCCAGCGACCGAGAGGCACAAGCGAGAAAGAGAATTCATGGACCTGGTCCAGGGAAACAAGTCAGTACAAGAGTACACGACTCAATTTGAGAGGTTGTCCAGATTTGCTCCACACATGGTGGATACGGATGAGAAGAGAATCCGAAAATATAATCAGGGGTTGGCTCCGCCTATTCGTCGTATGACTATTGGGCACTTGGACAAAACATTTGAATCTCTTGTGGACCTAGCCACCGAATTGGAAGAAGACATGCGATCGAGCCGCAAGCAATTTGATTTTCGCCCACCACAAAAAGGAAAATTTGGGAACAAGCAACCATATCGCAATCAGGGTCAAAAGAGGACTTTCGATGGGAACCAAAAACCTCAGCCAGCCACTTATCAGACTCGGCCACAATCAGGCGCAGGAGGGAGTACTAGTAATTGTTTCAATTGTGGCATCCCCGGTCACCTATCTCGGGATTGCAAAGCACCAAGGCGCGATAATCGTCACAATACAGTATGCTATAACTGTGGCAAGACTGGTCACGTCAGCAAGTATTGTCGTGCCCCCAAAGGAGGAAGCTATGGTCAACAAGGACAGGCCCAACTAAATGCTATCATTCCTGATGCCGCAGGTTATGAGGAAGGTAATTACGAAAAAGCTGGGTATGAGGGAACCCAATATGAAGAGCAGCCTGAGCAGCAAGTCATGGAAGGTACTTTAACACTTTATAATCATCGTGTGAAAGTCTTATTTGACACGGGTGCCACACACTCTTTTATTGCTGCCAAAATTCTTCCAAATTTGAATATAGTACCTCAGAAGTTAGACATAGCTTTGAATGCCGTCTCACCATTAGGAGCTACTGTCACACTAAAACATATATGCAAGGGTTGCCCTGTACACCTGGAGAATCGGAATCTTCCAGCTAATTTGGTTGTCCTAACAATGAAGGAATTTGATGTGATATTAGGAATCGACTGGCTTACTAAGTATCACGCTAAGTTGGATTGTGCTAAGAAGAGTATTACTTTTTCGGTACCTGGAGGTCAACTTTTTGAATTCCAGTGTAACCCTATGAGTGATACATTCCTCACCAATTGTCTAGCTAACATCGAGACTGCCAGTACAGAAGTGGCTATCTCATCGATACCCATAGTCAGAGACTTCGAGGATGTTTTTCAGGATATCTCTGGGCTACCACCTAAGAGGGAGATCGATTTTTGCATTGATCTAGTGCCGAGCACTATCCCTATATCCAAAGCACCTTACAGAATGGCCCCTACAGAAATGCTGGAGCTAAAGAAACAAGTTCAAGAACTTGAGGATTTAGGATTTGTGCGCCCAAGTACATCACCCTGGGGAGCACCAGTGTTATTCGTAAAGAAGAAGGATGGATCACTTCGGTTGTGCATTGACTATAGAGAATTGAATAAAGTCACCATCAAGAACAAGTATCCTTTACCCCGAATAGATGATCTATTTGATCAATTGCAAGGAGCTACAATCTTTTCTAAGATAGATCTACGGTCGGGATACCATCAGTTACTTGTACGACCTGAGGATGTACCAAAGACAGCCTTCAGAACGAGGTACGGTCACTATGAGTTCTTGGTAATGTCGTTTGGATTAACGAATGCTCCGGCAGTGTTCATGGATCTGATGAACAGAGTGTTCAGGCCTTACTTGGATCAATTCATCATAGTCTTCATTGATGATATCTTGATATATTCAAGGACAGCAGAAGAACATGAACAACATTTGCGACTCACATTGCAGACACTTCAAAGTCATCATTTATATGCGAAGTTCAGTAAGTGTGAATTTTGGCTTCAAGAGGTGAAATTCCTAGGGCATGTGGTCTCACAACAAGGAATTGCTGTAGATTCATCAAAGACTGATGCTGTTTCAAATTGGACTCGACCAACCAATCCTACAGAAGTCAGAAGTTTCCTTGGACTCGCGGGTTACTATCGGAGATTCGTAGAAGGATTTTCAAAAATAGCAGCCCCTCTGACTACTTTGACTAAGAAAGATGTGAAGTTCGAATGGAATGATAAGCGTGAGCAGGCTTTCCAGGAATTGAAAGAAAGACTTACCACGGCACCAGTACTAGCAATACCAAGAGATGGCGAGAAGTTTTCTATTTTCAGTGACGCATCCTATCAAGGATTGGGATGTGTACTTATGCAAGACGGCAAGGTTATTGCTTATGGTTCAAGGCAGTTGAAGCCGAATGAATTGAACTACCCGACTCATGATTTGGAATTGGCAGCAGTAGTGTTTGCCCTTAAGATCTGGAGACACTATCTATATGGAGAGAAGTTTGATTTGTTCTCCGATCACAAGAGTTTGAAGTATTTATTTACTCAGAAAGAGCTGAATATGAGGCAACGCCGATGGATGGAATTGATTAAGGACTATGACTTCACGTTAGAATACCACCCTGGTAAAGCTAATGTAGTCGCAGATGCCTTAAGTCGGAAACCTCGAGGAATGGTTGCATCTCTAATGGTTAGAGAATGGAAAGCTTTGGAAACAATAGCTGAATTTGATGTTCAAGTATCTACAGAAGGTGAAGGACAACACTTTGGATGTCTTGTAGTGCAACCGACACTTATCAGTCGTATTCTGGAAGCGCAAAAGAAAGATGCCGAACTTCAACTGTGGTTTCAGAAAATGTCAGCAAAAGACCCAGAGGAATGGAAAATTGGGGTCGATGGAGCACTCCGGTGCAGGAATAGATTATGTGTGACCAACACAGACAGTCTAAGAAAAGATATTCTCGAAGAAGCACACAAGTCGAGATTGACAGTTCATCCAGGAGGAACAAAAATGTATAAGGACCTGAAGAGAAATTTCTGGTGGGAAGGAATGAAAAGGGATGTAGCCGAGTTCGTGTCTAAGTGTTTGACTTGTCAACAAGTAAAAGCCGAACATCAAAGACCCTTAGGACTATTACAACCCCTACCTATTCCAGGTTGGAAATGGGAGCACATCACGATGGACTTTGTAGTCGGATTACCCAGGACACAACAGCACCACGATGCTATTTGGGTAATTGTGGATCGTTTGACGAAGTCCGCTCACTTCATCGCTTATAGTATGACCTACCCGGTGGAGAAGATGAGTAGGATGTACATTCAGCAAGTTGTAAGACTACATGGAGTACCAGTGTCTATTGTATCAGATCGTGATTCACGGTTTACTTCAGGATTCTGGGAAAGTCTTCAAGAAGCTCTGGGAACCTCATTGAGTTTAAGTACTGCTTTTCATCCACAGACCGATGGACAAACTGAACGCACCAATCAGGTTATGGAAGATATGCTCAGGGCATGTGTTATAGACTTTGAGAGATCATGGGAAACACATCTTCCATTAATTGAATTTGCTTACAACAACAGTTACCATTCAAGTATAGGAATGGCCCCCTTTGAAGCATTGTATGGACGACCGTGTCGATCCCCTCTTTGTTGGGCAGAGGTTGGAGACAAAGAGATATTGGGACCAGACTTGGTCAGAGAGACCAACGAGAAGATCACAGTTGTGAAAGATATGATGCGTACCGCACAGAGTAGGCAAAAGAGCTACGCAGATAAACATAGAAAGGACAAAGAGTTCGTTGTCGGAGATCATGTACTCTTGAAAGTTTCACCAATTCGAGGAGTTGTGCGTTTTGGTCAAAAGAGGGGTAAGTTGTCACCTCGATTCATTGGACCATTTGAGATACTAGAACGTGTTGGAAAAGTAGCATATCGACTCGCATTGCCACCAAAGATGTCTGGAGTACATAATGTCTTTCACATCAGCATGTTGAGGGAATACAAGGGAGATCCTTCACACGCAATTGACTTCAATGACATAGAGATCCACGAGAATGTCACCTACAGAGAGAGACCTGTGCGTATTCTAGATCACAGTACGAAGAAACTGCGGAACAAAGACATTCCTCTAGTGAAAGTTCAGTGGAAGTATCATGATGAGAAAGAGGCATCTTGGGAGTTAGAATCAGAAATGAGAACTAAGTATCCAGAGTTGTTTCAAGATTAGACAGCTTAGATTCCGGGACGGAATCCCGATTAAGGAGGGAGTGATGTAGCAACCTGTATTTTCGCGTCCCTATTAATAAATAAAAATGTCAATTTTATTTCATTAATGTGTATCATTTTTTTTTGTTGTGATAATCTTTCCATAAAATAATTGGTACTAGTATTCTTAATTTGATAACTCAATGCCATTTTATTTTGCTACTGTGTATTAGCGTTAGTAGGATTATTATCTGAATAATTAACACGTGTGTGAACATTTATAAATACCATGTCTTTAATTTTGTAGTCCTTAGTAATTCTTAAGAGTGTTATATTAGTGCTTAAGACTGCACCCCTAAGTTACCCTATGATTTGGGATAAGAACCATTAATAAAATGTAGTATCACATCGCTTATATTTTTATCCCTAATGATTTTATTTGGGATATTTTAATTAGCTAACTGACCAAACCGGACTAACTAGACTGAATTAACTAACATAACTAATCAAACGAACTGATTGACGGACGTCAATCAGCCGCGTAGCTTATCTCACTGCTAGTGAATTCACATGGTTTAGGATTAGTAAGGTGTGTGCTTCATTTTTACCACAAAACAAACTTACATGTTGGAGATTCATCATTGCTTTTGCATGGTTCAAATTATATGTGCTATGTGTTTGCATTTTTAACCAAAAGCCTTACTTACCCACCACGTCTACTGATTGAAAAAAAAAGGGAATGATGATTAATCTCATGGATGAGAACTTGTGAGGTGTTCTCAATTTTTACCATATGCTTTACTAACTAATTGCCTATATAAAGGCAAGTGCCATCACAAACAACATACACACATTCATACAGATACAAAACTCTTAGTAGCTCTCTCTCTCTCACTCACTTGCTCACAAGCACAGTACAATTCTAGAAGTGCTAAGTAGAGAAGGAAGAACATTACAGTAGGAGCTCCATTGCCATTATAGCTCAAAGCTTATATTACGGATATTTACGAAATCTTTCAGTCTCTTAGTCCAGCCACTACGAAGAACGGTGAGTCTTTTGAACCCACTCTTAATGTACTTTAAGTCATTACGCGCTATCTGTAGGTTTCGAAAATAAGTGAATATGTATAGATATGTATATTTAGCCATGGAGGTACAAAATTAGCGGTACCAAAAATGTTAACGAAAACTCATTCTGTAAATTAACAATGAAATATTAGGATCCCAATTAGACCCCCTTGAAATAGTTTGTTGATTGATTAGTTCATTGACCCCAAAGTTGGGAGTTCAATACTTGCTACATAAAAATAAATAATAAATATATTAGTTTACTATGTAGAAAAATTAGTAGTAAAAATACTCATTGACCCTATTAAATTTTATTTTATAATTAACATGTTGGAGGTCATTTCATATAGTTTTATAATTTATCAAATTATAAAACTAGAACTTGATTTTGTTAATAAATTAATTAAGTGGTTATCTAACTAGTATTTTAATTGTTTCAAAATGGTCTTTCTTGGAGAAAATGGAAGAATTATATTTTGATGTCTTGTTTTTATTAAAAATAATGACAAAGCATGTACCCTTTATATATTTATGTCATTAAGAAGGGCCTTGTGACTAAATTTATATATTATTTTATATTCTAAAAATTGTAATAAAAATTCTATGACACCGAAAACTACGCCGTCAGTTTCCTAAAATTAAATTAAGTTAAATTGGTTCACTTGATAATAATTACATGTTTAAAATAACCACTGTCATGTTAAAGAAAATCGTAAATGGAATAAGTCATACATGTGCATAGTCGAGTTGGCATGTTGGAAAGGGGTCGTTTGGGTCGACATATATGTCTTGTGAGAAGTAAGTAATGAAAGGGTGTTTTGAGTTGTGTCACCTTAATTATTCTAGGCCTATTCGGATACGGCAGATTAATTAGGAAGGATTGAGCCCAGGCCGATTCGGATACGGTAGGTCAATCAAAGTCTTGTGTCACCTTAATTATTCCAGGCCGACTCGGATACGGTAGATTAATTAGGAAGGATTGAGCCCAGGTCGATTCGGATACGGCAGGCCAATCAGGTCGTGTCCAGGCCGACTCGGATACGGTAGACCGATCTAAAAACAACGGCCTCGTGCCGGATGGTTCTGGCGAACCGAATGAGTCGAGAGGTTGTGGTCAATATAAAAGAGTCAGTAAGGTGAGGTGGTTACATTGTTCATGCACAGTTTTATATAATTGATTTAATTATTCATTTATTGTTTATATGTGATGACTAGAATAATGGACTAACAGTACTGTAAAATACTAAATGCAAAGACAGTTAATGTGCTTTTATATACATTGCGTGTATGTTCATTATGCTCACTCGGCTTTCATTAGCTGATGACTTTATTTTGTCCTGGACACCCAAAATGTCCAGGAGATGGCTATGCAGGATTATATGATTATGCCAGCTAGAGAAGTCTGCAGAGCTGCTTTTATAATTTATTAAAGTTGTAATAAAATATATGAATAATGTTTTAATTTGAATAAGGCGGCTTGTGCCTTAAGAAATACTTTTATTTGAGACAATGTAATATTAATTAAGTTTGTAATATTGATTACATTTTCTTCTTTGCTGCTTTACATACTCTGTTTTCTGGTACATGTTAAGCTAAGTACAGGACAAGCGATCCCTCACCTGTCATGACCTACGGGTCCAAAATGGAAATGAAAAATTTTCCTTATTTTGCTACGCTGGGGCGTGACAGGATGTGTGCGACGTTTCAAGGGTTAATTAGAGGTTTTGAGAACTCGTGGGGAGATAAACGTAATTCCTGAGAGTCGTGCCTATAAATAGTGGTGGATGAGATTTTTCATAAATATCTCAACTTCAAAATATCTAGAGAGAAGAGACAGAGAGGGGATTTGTTCCTACAATCTTGCCGACGACATACGACGACCGTTCGTCCGTCAGTTTTCGACCATATTTCATATTTGGACTCCTCGAGGTAAGAGCTTCATTTTGATACCTCTTAGGCATCGTTTAGCAAAGTTTTTTTTTCTTCGAAAAGCTAATTTTAGGAATTTGGAAAAAACATGTGTATATTTGTAGGAATCACTTGAGATCGGAGATCCGACGATTAATTGTTCTCCTAGTACTTCTCCTAAAGTTATAAGACCGTAGCTTAAGGTATGAATTCTTAACCTATGTAATATATTGAATTTTGGATGTTTTATATGTTGTGTATGAAATTATGATCCGGGCAAAATTCATATGTTAAAATAGGCCCGTTAATTTTAGCGAATACGTATAGAAAAGCACGGTGATATGATTATGTTAATATGCTAAATGATTATGTGGGTTAAAGGGGAGTTTGGTATAATTTCATGCCGGTGCACGCCTCTCGATGTTTGAGAGATTATAGTAGTGACGACTACTTGCTTGGTGTGGGAAGTGGCCAGCCAGAGCAGATGGATACAATGGTTGAGTGATCCTTGGCTAGCCATTAGCATTGCGGTTTAAGATTTAAGACTTGCCGATATACTGGATGAATGCGTATCTCTCTCCTCAGAGACTAAATTATGTGATTTAGATGTTTAAAACATGAATTGCCTCATATGCATTTGTTTAGAATTGTACACTTAACATATAGATGAGCAGTGGAGATTTCCTCTATTGCAGGTGAAAAGAAAAAGGGAAAGAAGAAGCGAGAAGAGTGAGCCCGACGAGATGCTAGGGAAGTCTCTTGTTTATATTTTTGGTTTCCCTTTCCAAGTGTTGTAATAAGAACTTTGAATTCGTAACATGTTGTAACTGGATCTTGGGAGGATTAGTAGTATTGTAATCCGTAGAAGAACTTTTATAATCATGTTTTGGATCATTGTTTTATAGTTGTGAATGGTTTGGATTTGGATTGGAGAACCATAGTATGGAATTCTGCAGAATACTTAGTGTGTTGATACAGATCATTGACTGGTTTTTGATACAGTCGACTGGATCACTGTTTTGAACTAAGCACTGCTTTAATATGTTGAGGGACATTCAACTGGGTTGAGAAAACAGTCGACTGGACTATGTCCCGGGATAGGAGGTCCTCCTTGAATAGGGTAGTTGACTGGATAGTATCAGTCGACTGGGATTCTGAGACAACAGTCGACTGGGTTCCCGATACAGTCGACTTGATTGAGGTCTGAGATTTTAGAGTCTCTATATCTTGTCTTTCCAGTCGATCGGATCTCGGGTCAGTCGACTGGATCACAGTTTTTCAATCAGAAGGTTTCTTTAGGAGTTTTCAATTGCAACAAACTTTTTATAACTCTGATTTTAATGAATCACATTTATGTTTTCCGCTGCTATTTACTTTAATGGAACTGGATAAGCCTTGGTGGCGCGCCACATATCCTATTTCCGCCCGTAGCGGGATGGGTCGTGACAATGAAATCATTGAAATTATGACCCAAAAAAAAACTGTAAACAATAAAAACCAAAATGTGAATGCAATGGTTCTTTCACAGTTTTACGTAAACACATATTCAAGCAATTGGGTTAACCTACTTCTTGTGCAGTATGTTTCGTTTTCAGTCATATATACAAACTAAATTAATTACAAATCAAATTTACAGATTAGCGAGGGTTTCAATACATAGGTTTTCTTTTATTTATAATAAACCCTAAAATAGTGCATGTTAGAGATTCACATGGAATGAAAAAATAAGAAAAAAGAGATTTAGAAGTTAGGAAAGAATAAGAAAAAGTGATTGAAACTTATTGGATATTAGTTGAATAACAAACGTTGCTTAGAAAGTAAAAAAAAACCATAAAATCTAAACTTTTTAAATATTATAATTTGCGAGGATTGACCTTAAAAGAACATAGATTTTTATTTTATATTTTTTTACCTAAAAATGTGTCCAAATAAAAAAGGGGGAATTATTAGAAAATCCTAAAAGTAACTCTCATAAGTTTCAAACTCCAAATCGTTTGACCATTTTTTAAAAAGGACAAAAAGAATCTAAATCAGTGCTTGTACGGTATAAATGCGCGAACCATAGAAGAACTCGTGAGTACACACGCTCTCCCACGCGCCCGCCCACGCGCCCCACTCGCCCAACTTCTCCAAAGGCTGCTCGCACCGTGCGAGCAGCGTACCGTAGTATTTCTAATTTCAAAAAATGTTTTTAAACTTTAAACCTCCATAACTTTTGACCTATAACTCCATTTTTCGCAAATTTTATACCGTTGGAATCGTGTCGACGAGAGCTACAAAACTAGTACCATTGTTGATATGTTTTGAGGAAAAAAAAATTCATATTTTTACATACATGAATAATAAGTGAAATTTCACTTGATATACATGAAATATTAAGTGAAATTTCACTCAATTCTAGAGCTTTAAAAGCTCTCCTTAAAACAACCCTAAATTCAATTTTTGCAAAGCTGATAAACTAGTTACCAAATGAATTAACATGAAATTGTGCTTTAAAAAAGTAGAAGCACCAAAATGGGGGCCTATCTAAGCCTTAATGTTCATGTACGAGTTAAGTGAAATTTCACTAACTATTCATGTAAGCATGGTGATTTGTTTTTTGTTTTTTTAAACAATGCATATTTTGTTAAAATAAGCAAATTTCATAATCAATTATAAAACACAATTTTTCAACCAAAACAAATGCATGAATTCTTGTTAAAAATCGTCTTTTTTTTTTTAAATTTGTTGTTGATATGTTTTGAGAAAAAAGATTTTCATGTTTTTACATACATAAATAATAAGTGAAATTTCACTTGATATACATAAAATGTTAAGTGAAATTTCACTTGATATACATAAAATATTAAGTGAAATTTCATTAATAAAATGCTTAGTTTTTATTAATAGAATGTTTTTATTAGATACATTCTTTTTGTCCTTTTTAAAAAAATGGTAGTTTGAAATTTATGAGGGTTACTTGTAAGAATTTTCCAACAATTATCTAATAAAAAAACGATCCTGCCCTAAGCAGCACCTCTTGTTTAAAATTTTAAATGTATCGGACTTTTGATCTCTCAAAACTAACTATCGATGGACGAGGTCCCCTGTTTCAGTTGAATTACACAGACGAGGAAAATATACTTGCCGGACTTTTTCGTTCCCATATGAAGTATGGGAAATTGCTTCGTTGTTTCCTCAACCAAGCAAATGAGAAATTAGCAACTGTATGATGTTGTACATGACTGTTGCAGAGCTGCTGGACAAATGAAAAAAGGTGGTCCGAAATCATTAATTACTTTCTTTTATACTGATGAGATGATGGTAAGGAGCTAACTATCTTACTTTCTCACTCAATAAACTAAAAGGTTATAGTGAAGGTATGATTCCCTCTCCTCCCACGATCACGATCTGATATTCAATATTTATTTCATCTTTGATGGGTTTTCCTGCTTAATTTGGTCCTTTTATATTTTTAATTTTTTTTTTCTTTTCTTTCTTACTACATTCACCTCATATTAAGCTCTGTGTTGCAGGTTTTTTTTTTCTCCTTCTTCTGTATACCTACTTCTCAACCAATTTATGACAGCTAAATATATTTTTCCAATCAATTCCATTCTAGGGAAACTAAAACCCAACTGTTAATTTGTGGAAAGGTAAGATTTGGTCAAATTCTGCTTGCTTGCTGGCTTGCTTGTACGCACACAACTCTCATTCCATTGGTTTTGATTTCATAATTTTACTTTCTTCATGTCAACCCAGCCAGAAGAAGTAGAAGTAGAACCCCACCATGGGGATAAAACTTGTATTGGTTACAATTGGCTTATGGAACTTGGCATTAATATTATTCACATTTGCTGTTGCTGCTGCTGCTGCCGCCTCCGACCAAGGATTAGTGAGAATTGGTCTAAAGAAGAGGCATTTGGACCTTCACAGCATAAACAATGCAAAGATCACCACAGGAGATATCAACACTAAGTATGGTAATGATCTACAAAAAGAAGTTGTGTATTTAAAGAATTATCTGGATTCCAAGTATTATGGAGAAATTGGCATTGGTTCGCCCCCACAACACTTCGCCGTTGTCTTCGACACTGGAAGTTCCAATCTTTGGGTCCCATCTTCAAAATGCTATTTTTCTGTAAGTTTTTTTTTTTTAAAATATGTATAAATAAATTTTGCATCAATCTTTTGTCCTATGCAACTTGTATTCTAAAGTCTAAACCACATCTCCTTGCAGATTGCTTGCTATTTACATTCCAAGTACCGGGCCACGCTTTCTGCTACATATACTAAAATTGGTAATTTCCCTGTATTTTTATGTTTAAGAAGTTGCTGAACTTCTCATCAGCAGTATGTGATCATCTCTACATAATAAAGCTCATGTTTGGATTTCTTGTTTGGTTCGATTACAGGACAAATTTGCAAAATACATTATGGTTCTGGATCAATATATGGCCTCTTCAGCCAAGATAACGTAAAAGTTGGAGATTCTGTCATTAAAAACCAAGTATGTTCTTGTTTCTACCGAGGTTATGAACACATTTTTTCAGTGGCAGTGGCAGCAGTGGTTTTATGACATCTATAAACTTTCAGGTTTTCACCGAGGCTACGATGGAAGGAGTTTTCACCCTTTTGCTTGCACAGTTTGATGGGATACTTGGACTTGGGTTTCGGGACATATCTGTGGGGCATATTGCGCCTGTGTGGTATAGTTGTTTTGTTATCTGAATATTAACTGTCTCATAACATAAGTTCCTTGGGATATTCTGGTGGAACATGATAATTACTTATAGTGATCCGTGAGTAAAGAAAGAATACAAAGTTAATTCTCTGTCTGCCCCTATATGTCTTTGCTTCGCGTTGCTTGAAACATAAGTGTGCTAGATTGCAGGTATAATATGGTGCAACAAGGTCTTGTGAGCCAGCAAGTCTTCTCTTTCTGGCTGAATCGAGATCCAAAGTCAAAGGTGGGAGGTGAACTTGTCATTGGTGGTGTTGATTCAAAGCACTTTATTGGTAACCACATTTACATCCCAGTCACTCAAAAAGGTTATTGGCAGGTAAGGATTTTGTTTTTCCTCCAAAATTTTGTAATCTTTGTTCATCATCGACTAAATTTGTTATTTGTCCAAAGAGTTAATACACTGACTATTGAGTCCATTTACTTTTCCAGATAGAGGTGGGAGATATTCTTATTGGGAACAATTCAACAGGTGATGCCATTAACTTTTAACCTTTGTAAGCAGATGGAGTTTATTCTTATTCCCTCTAATTCAATTCGGGGTAAATTGCACTTTTCACCTTTGCAGTTTTGAGGGTTGTGACATTTCAGTCCCTGCACTTTCAATTTTAGCATTTTAAACCCTAGAGTTTCACAAGTGTGACAATTAAGTCCAATCATGTCTTTTATAATTAAATTTAGAACAATAGCTGTTTAAATAATTATACTAAACTCCCCAAAAGTTTCTTAAATTTAGTATTTTCTCTTTTCTTTGAATATTGAATTATTTTTACCACCGCTTTCAATCAATATGGTATCAGAGCTTGGTTCATCACCCTGGTAACCTAGTAAGTTTATTATATGAGTACAAGGTATACAGAAGCAGTAGAATCTGATAATTTAAATAGTTCAACGTCATTGCAAATCATAATAGATCAAACCAATTTATTAATAAAAACATTATAATGACTTATTAAAAATCATGAACATTATCAACTAGAAATTTTTAATAAAGTTAGACATCTACAAAATCTTGCGCAAAAAACATAACAACAATTAGTAATTAGGGAAGAAGACCAGGAACTTTTGGATTCTTACCCTTGATCATATATAGAAGATCCTCGTGAAAAGCCTTTCGAATTAGTAATCCATAAAAAAAAAAAAAAAGGAAGATGAAGAGAGATACTAGAAAAAAAAAAGTTTTATTTGGGTATTTTTCTATTTATGGATTACTAAGACTCATTTTTTAAATTTTAGATATTTTTGTTTTTATGGATTACTTATTGGAAAGGAATTTCCGGAGGATCTTCACCATATGGTCAAGGGTAAGAATCTAAAGGTTCCTAGTCTTCTTCCCTAATTACTAATTGCTTTTCTATTTTTTGCACAAGATTTGTAGATGTCTAACTTCGTTAACAATTTCTAGTTGATAATTTTCAAGATTTTTAATAAATTCTTTCGATGTTTTTATTAATTTGTTATTTTGTTCTATAATGAGTTGTATTGACGTTGAATTATTTATGTTGTCAGATTCTACTTCTTCTGTATATCTACTATTCATATAACAAACTTACTAGGCTACCAAGCTAAGGAATCAGGCTCTGATACCAGATTGATTGAAGGTAGTGGTAAAATAATTCGATATTGAAAGAGAAGAGAAAATTCTAAATTTAAGAAAACTTCTGGGGAGTTTAGTATAATTCTTTAAACAACTAGTGTTCTAAGTTTAATTATAAAAGACCTGAATGGACTTATTTGTCACACTTATGAAACTCGAGGGTCTAAAATGCTCAAATTGAAAGTGCAGGGACTAAAGTGTCAAAAGACTCACAACCCTCAAACTAGTGAACTACAGGGCTGAAAAGTGCAATTTACCCTTCAATTTGGGAAAGGAATTTACTTTAAAAAGATTGGGTTTTAGGAAGATTACATGATGGCTAGGAAATTTGATGACATAATTCTTTGCTTACTAATAAGCTCAGGAATTCACTTCCTGATTTGTACAGTCTCACTCATCCTTTCTTATTTACGTGAAAGAAAAATAGAGAATATAGAGTAGGAGTAGATTACCAGATAAAGAGAAGTTGGGAATTTTCTTTACATTGGTTATGACGTTGCAAAAGAGGTACGAGGAAAATAGGAGAGAAGAAAAAGGATGTTTCTCATTGAGGCCCTCTATGTGTGTAATTTTTCAAGCTCAAACTTTGTTCTTCTTCACAAATTGCTCTAAATAACCTCAGATTTAAAATGATACTTGGCGTGAGAAGTTTAGTCTCTTTTTGTTTTCCTTCGGATCACCCCATTACGCTTTCCTTTTCTCTCCCAACAAACCAATTCAAGGAAAAGGGAAGCTGTCGTGAAATGGCTCTTCTCTTCTCTTCCCGCTCTACAAAAGTCTGCGTGAGTGCTTTTTGAGGAACTTTATATGCTGGAAGGATCCTTAAGAGAGATTTTTATCTATTGGTAGATTTTTACCTTTGTGATTTATCCTCCTGATTGTGTTGTATTACCGTTTATACAAACAGTGGGTGTCTGGAATTTCAATTTTGAGGAAAATAGAAAAGATGGGCCTTTCTCTCTGTTGGTAGATTTTCTTGTAATTTGTCCTCCTGGTATTTGTCAACTCACTTTTGTGCAAACAGTGATGTCCAATTCCAAATTTCAACTAGAAGAGAAGGAAAAAAAAATGAAATTCTTAATTTAGAAATTTTATTTTAAAGCCCCAAATTTAGTCTTAATTGTCATAAACTTATTAAACAGTCACCAAATATTTTCAGGTCTTTGTCAGGATGGCTGCGCGGCCGTTGTGGATTCAGGGACATCATTTCTAGCTGGTCCAACTGTCTGTGTTCACCTTTAGATGATATTCAAGCATGCGTTCAGTGTTCTTTCTTTCATTTCTTTTAGGCTTCATTTGGTTCAGGGATTTATCAAGGGAAACTAAAAAAAAAAAAACTCAGAACAATATTCTTCTTTATATTGTTAATAAGGAAAACAATGTGGAAACAAGATGCATAGAAATTACAATTTTTAGATTTTGTCAGTGACTTCCTTTCATATATTACATTTGACAATCTTTTAATTTCTAATGTAATTTAAGCATCGAAGAGAACACTAGGGAAGACACTAGAAAATTAATTTCCTTCTATTTTCCTTTTCCTTCTCTAATTTGCAAACCAAACGGGGCCTTGGTTTCTTTGCGTTTGCCTTTTTCTTTTCTTTTCTTTACAGCTGACAGTTCTTCAACTTCTTCTAATTCATATTTCGTAGCTCTTTTTCAGACTATCGTAACTCAAATCAACCATGCCATTGGAGCAGATGGCATTTTCAGCTTGGAATGTAAAAATTTTGTTTCCGAGTATGGGGATCTGATATGGGAGTTTCTAATAGCAGGGGTTTGTGTTTAATCCTTGTAATTTCGTTTGTCCTGTTCGTCATTGGTTTTTCGCAGAATTCTGTTAAAAAAAGAAAAGAATTAGTTTTTCGTTAAAACTGGAGAAATGAATCTCTCTTATATTTGGTCTCGCTATTCTGCAGTTACAACCTCAAAAGGTATGTGTGGGTATCGGACTATGTTTGAATAATGGATCTCAGCATTTAAGGTAAGGTTTGAATTCTTTCCTTTAAATTTTCGTTTTCTGGGAACGTTATTTGGACTTGAATCTTCAGTCTCACTTATGGTAACACATAGCAAATCTGAATCCAAGCAGCGGTGGCATAAAAACAAAGGTGGAAAGTCAAAACACACAAGGTATGGCGGTTCCTGAGAATACTCTCTGTACTTTCTGTGAGACGACTGTCATTTGGATCCAAGTACACCTCCGACGACAGAAATCAAAGGACAAAATATTCCAATATGTCAGTGAGGTAAAATTTCCCGTCTTTGACAATGAATACAATTACTATTTGCCCAGAACTGGACATCGACAACATATGTGCATACTAGGTTTATTCCTTTAGCAAAAAAAAAAAAAAAAAAGGGGGTATAACATTCTCCTTCACATGTGTTACAGCTGTGTGAGAGTCTCCCAAGTCCTGGAGGAAAATCACTTGTCAACTGTGACAGCATTGCTACTATGCCACGTGTCTCATTCACAATTGGAAACAACACCTTCCCCCTCTCTCCAGAACAGGTGCATTTTTTTGTATAGCCAGCTCAGTAAGAGTTTACTTTCATAAATTTGGTCGGAAGAAGACAGCATGACACTGCATCAAGTGTTTTGCATTGAATTTGGTTACCGCATTCTTTACGTTGTCCTATGGCTTTCTAAAGAATGATCTGTGGCCGTTGCAAGACACAATTATCAACACCAGATGGGCTCGGGCTCTGCTTTTCTATCTAGTTAAAATGATTGCTTTTGTTATTTGTTGAAAACATATATTAAGCATTGTTTGGAATAATACTAAAGTTGAAAGTTAAAGAATGGACAAGCAGTAGGAAAAGTAACAAGTTTGTGCTCGCAATCCTTAGAAGAATGTTTCTTGGAGTATCTGAAAGTTTTACTATATATTGCTTGTGGGATTTGTTTGTAGTATGTTATCAAAGCTGAAGACAACCGCTCTACCATCTGCTTCAGCGGTTTCATCACATTGGATGTGCCTCCTCCACAAGGTCCCCTCTGGTATGTCAGACTTCTATGCAGTTGTACATATGTGAACAAATGTCAGAGTCTCAATGCATGACTTTGTAGTTGTAACTCTATACATAGAAGTAGATAATATGCAATAAAATATCTAAACATGTATAATGTGTTTTTCTCATGCAGGATTCTTGGAGATATATTCATGGGGGCATACCACACGGTATTTGACTTTGGTAATCTCCAAGTAGGATTTGCAAAGAGTGCTTAGTAGCCCTAACTTTCCTGTCTTTGTGGCTGGTGACTGGCTGGTTCTATTAGTAATCCGAGATTGTGAAGATTAGACATATGATATAGCTCGGTACACTATTGTAAATTAGTTTTAAATGACGGTGCATTTTATGTAAAAGTAATTAATCTCTCTCTCTCTCTCTCTCTCTCTCTCTCTCTCTCTCTCTCTCTCTCTCTCTCGTAATAGATGTGCATGGTTGTCCTATTGACTCAGTTTATGAGTTCAAGCTTTTGCAGTTAATATACTGTATAAATAAAACAAATTGAAGTACCCCCAAAAAAAAAAAAAAAAAAAAAAAAAAAGGCCTCATCAGCTGAATCCCAGTTCTGTACCTTGGCAGCATACTATTCTACCAGTAGTCTCAAATGGAAAGTTTGTTTAGTTTAGAGACAGAGAGAGGATTTTTAACTTTTTCTACTGCGCTTGGGACAGAAGAAAAGAGAAAGAAATGAAAAATAAATCTAGAAAAAGAGGAGAAAATGTTTCATTTCTATTGATTGATGCAGAGAAAGTAGGTAATATTTTGATCACTTTCAGTTGAATTGCCTCCTTCCAAATACAACAAATGTTTTTGAGAAATTGATGATACTAATAGTTGCGAATTTGGGCAGCAGTATTTCAGTTCTACCTTCTGAAAATGATTGACCCAATATAGGGAAAATTAGTGAAAAATCCCTTAAAGTGACTCTTAAGAGTTTAGGGTCCAAAAGATTTCTTAGTTTGTTAAAAAGTCCCTATAGTTGAAACTTATATATTGTAAACAACCCTAGATCTAGGCATGCCTCCACTACGATCGATCTGCCGCCACCACCACAGAGTCACCGCCCTCTACCACCACCACAATCGCGAGCCATCGCCAACCACCACTATCCCTAGCCGCCGCCACCACTACCGCCATTGTTGCAGCCAGCATATCCGGCCATCTCCAATGAGCTCGAACCAGATCCAGCAATATTCGACGAGCTCGAACCAGATCCAACCATCTCCAACAAGCTCGAACCAGATTTGGCCATCTCCACGTTAGTTGCAGATTTTACCAATATTTAGTGAAATTTTACTTGTTATGGGAAAAGTTATGTGAAATTTCACTTGTTATAGCCAAAGTTAAGTGAAATTTCATTTGATATAATAATAATATAAGCAGGATCTAAATACAAAATAATAAAAAGATATTTATTACTTACTTGTGGTGAACCACAATTACAGAGTAGAAGAGGGAATATTAGAGAGGTAAGGGAGGATCAGGGATACCTGAGAGAGGGAGAAAGCATGTGATGCCCATCAACATGTCTGAGGGTCATCTTAAATACAAAAAGAAAAGCTACAGTCTTTAGACAAGGTACTGTAGATGACTAATAAAAAGTAAAAAGACAAAAGCACGTGTCCTCGGTTGTTGGAGTCGTCCAAAATGCCTTTTGACTTTAAGAATTCCCAAAACCACTGAAAGGCAAAACCATGAGTCAAAACTATGGATGGCAAAACCATGAGCCAAAACTGTGGGTGGGAAAACATCACTACATGCGTAACTGGAATGAATACGTCACTGCATGCATCAATTATTCCAGCTTGTCATTTGACTTGCTGGACTGTGATGCCGTAGCAATGATGGCATCAAACAGATCTTCCATGATAGGGACATGGCTGGAAATGGACCTGTATCCATTTCATCTTCATCTTCATATGGGTCTTGAGCTTCTCCAGCAAGACAACCAAAAGTATTTGGCTGTGTGAGCTGGGAGGTCTGACCCTTATCTTTAGTTTGGCTGGAAGTGGCCTGGCTGTTAGCTTGGGAAACCTGGGAGGCCAAAAACTGCTCTTTAAGAGCTTCCATGACCTTGACTTGTGTTTCTTCCCAAGTTAAATGAGGATATTTCCCCCTAATTGAATTAAAACATATTCAATTTAGAGGAGTGTTGGGATGCTTCCGAGAGGAATTTGTCGTCCCTTTTCTTTTGTTCTTCCTCAAAAGTTCTAACATATTCTTTAACAACAGGTTGAATTTTTGAAAGAGCATTTGAAATGTCAAATCCACCCCACCATTTGACCCAGAAAGTTCTCTGGAGTGCAAAAATTCTAAGATGATCAACATAATGTTGAATATCCCATTTCCAAATCCAGACAAGTCTGAATTCAGCAAAGAAGAACAAAATGTTTCTTCCAATAGGGATATTTTCTAATACTTTTCCTCTGAGGATTGGATGATAGTCAAACCAAATCGTAAAATAATCCAAAATTTCTCGAGGAACAATACCAATCTCTGGCCCCATTTTTTCCAACCAATGGTAAAACCAGTTGGGAAAGCTTTCATGACCATTTATAATAATTTGATCATTAATCACGAAAAGCCAAGTGAGCTTTTTCAAAGGATTCATATAGAGAAAAGCTTTATTCCAAGCCGCTAAATGATCCCAGTAATTAAAAGTGGCACCATTAATTTTTAAAGTCCTTGCCTAAGCTGGATTAAGGCCCCATTGGTTGGCATGAAGAACTTTAATAATATAACACTTAGAATGTGTTATAGAAGACTTTTTAGCAGTTGGGACCTGATGGAAATGTTCAATTTGAACATACCCTGTCTCAACCTGTCACGCCCCGACGTAGCATAAATATGGAAAGCGTTTAATTTCTTTTATGGACCCGTAGGTTGCGACAGTTTGAAGGATCGATTCCGTCCCAAAACGTCGAGCAACATAAAACCATAATCAGAGTAGAGCAACCAAGGCTTATAAAACTTTATAACTTAATAAATATTACAGCACGGGATCAACTAAGGCACACTCCGCCTGAAAACAAAATAATATCTATTGTCTATTACAGTCATCCTTATTACAATAACAGTTCATAACCAAAGACATGTAATAATAATAAATTCCTCCTCAGTATTGATTCAGTTCGCGTAGTCATAAGGTCCAGCCTGATCTTAACCTGAAAAGCCTAGACACGAATGTCCAGGACGCATCAACCTCGTCAGCTTCGAGAAGCTGTTGAGTATTAAAAACATATACTTGAATGTAAAACATACTCATTTACTATTTTTCATTTTCTATTATTGAACAGATTAATATCATAGAAGTGAATCCGCATGATGAACTAATAAAAATAACATTAGTAAAACTTTCTTTTATGTTACATGTGACTGTGTATGAAAATAATGCACCAACTCATCTTACCGACTCTTTTCTCTCGACCATACACCAACCCACTCTCTCACACCAGTATCTTTGAAATACTAAGATGACCACACTTTAGTAACGGGGTACCAGGGAGTGTCCAGTTTGCCTCACACTTTAGTATGGGGTACCAGGGAGTGTCCAATGCCTCACACTTTAGTACCTAATCCGCCTCGCAAATACCGGATAAACCTCACGTAGTATTTAGACTCGGGTACCAGGGAGTGTCCGTAGGCCACACTTTAGCACTACCATGGGTGCCAGGGAATGTCCAAGTTCGGCGTCACACACTTTAGAGCTACCATGGGCGCCAGGGAGTGTCCAGTTTTGTCACTGTCGCACTTCAAAGATACTCTCGCCGATTTCAAACCTCACACTTTGGTGCACAATTACAAGGGAGTGTCCACAACACAATCTTAACCACATACTCTTTTTACACAGACCACTCACATACCATGCATGTACAACTGACTCCACATGAATGACATGTGACTTAATACAGAAATTTAAAGTACTTGGAATGATAACCATGGATATACGAGAAGAAATCAGATCTTATATGAAACAATCTGTGAATTCATCAAAGAATACTTTAATATGCTTTTATCGCTACTAGAACACAAATGGGTCTACTTTGAAGCAATGCCCTCAAAATGAGTTATAATTTTTGTGCATGGATTACATATCAAAAGAAAGGTCTTTGAGTCTAGTTTCCAACGCTTCAAACGGTGCGCGTTTTCAAGTTTTCTAGAGGAAGTTATGGTCGTTTTACTAAAAGTTGTCAGTGCTAAAACATGCCAATCGATTGGTAATCATACCAATCGATTGGTAAACATGCCAATCGATTGGCATCAGCAGTTTCTCCCCTGTTACGAATTTAAAACCTATTTTTGACCCATTTTCAAATCCGAATGCAAACATGACTTGTAATAAATGGTTCTCTTCATTTTTCTGCAAGGATTATGAATACGCGATCGGTTTTAACTAATTTCAATCGTAGCTCTCGGATTTTACGAAAAAAATGAGGGGTGACAAAACTTCAATTCTAATATACTTTCATATACGAATGAATTAAGTTCCAATACTTTAAATACAACCTCTAGGGACTGTAATATTTCATTTTTATCTATCAAAAACGAATTTGGTTAAGTTTGAAAAATCACCATTTTTACACCATGAATAAGCTTAAAAGAATTTCATATAAACACATACTAATTCAAACAATATAAACTGTAATTAAGCATGAAATTACATTACAAGTGAGTTAGTAATACTCACTGTGATTGAAGGTGGTGTGTTTGTTGAGAAAGAAAATCAAAATAACCAAACCCACTTGTAAGCTTGTGGCTATAGAGTTAAGCTCGCTCTCTCTCTCTCTCTCTCTCTCTCTCTCTCTGTATAATTTCTGTAAATTCTCTTCTCTCTCTCTCTCTCTCTCTCTCTCTCTCTCTATTTTCTCTGTATTTTCAGTTTGAAACCTTCCCAGAATGTGTGTGTGAGTAGTGTATATAAAGAAATCAAAACCAAGAACTTGGGGGCCAAGTTCTTTGCTCCTCACTCAACAAATTAGTTTTAGTTTACTAATTACATCTAATACACAACACACACATACATATGCATACACATATATAATCAGATTATATACATATACCTTCTAATTGGGTTCATAGGGGTTACTAGGAATAGTAGGGGCCAAATCTAGGTGTTTGGAAAATTAACCTTATAGCACTAGTTTAATACACACACTATAAGCATTGCCAAACAAGGCACAAGTATGTTGTCTAGGAATCTCTTAGAGTGTTTGAAAAAGTAGCTTATGGCATAACATTAACTCACATAGAAAGGGCATTGCCAAACAAGCCCAACCAATTGTTTAGTTGCTATAAATGTTTTAAAGCAAAAGTCTAATACTGCTTTACGTAGATTCCAAAATCTGCAGAAATTCAAACGCGGCGCGGACAGTTTTGAACATGAACTGGTATTTTTTTTGCGGCGCAGTGATTACAGCAAAATACAGAAAAATTATTGTAACATAAGAAATAGTTTTCTGGTTTCACAAAAATATAGTTTGAGTCAAAATTACATAATTTCACCGTTTTGAAAGTACATATTTGAAATCCAACACAGGTATCGCTAAATTTATAAAAATTACAGTTTGACCCCAACAAGAATTTTAATATGAATTAAACAAGTAATAAGATTCAAAACATGAGAATCGCAATTTAAATTAACACCGGGAATACAGATTAAAATATGGAAATGCAAATCTAAATTAAATGAAAATGCAGGTTGTTACACAACCAACATTGCCCCATAAGCAAACTAGGTTTAGATTCTTGGGTCATAAAATTATGCATGTTAAGAAATATTTCTTTATAGCCCCAAGCATCCGTCTCTAATTTATCAGAAATTTTAACATTGTCCAAGATAAGGAAGGTTTCCAAAAACTGTTTTTGATGGAAAACATGATCTTGAACAAGAATGTCCTTAGCAGAAGGTTTCTGCGGAGGACCAGCCTTATTCGACTGTTTAGACCCTTTATTGGGTTGAGAACCCTTAGGTGGGTTTTGCTGATGGCCTTTCCCTTTGTTGGGACGCCTCTGAGGAAATTGAAACCCTCCTTTATCCGGAGGTTGCATCCTGTTTTTCCTGCACAAATTCTCTAGTTAGAAAATTTGGTAAAGAATTTTGATCTCCTTTAATATATTCAAGTTGGAAATCAAAAGCAGATAAGTCATACTGCCATCTAACAAAAATTTGCTTGGAAACAAGGTTCTTAACATCTTGTTTTAGAATATGTTTAGCAGCACTGCAATCTATTCTAATAAGAAATGTATGATTAAGTAAGTCATCTTGAAATTTAGTGACACACTTAACAATAGAAAACATTTCTTTCTTAATAGTAGAGTAATTTTTTGAAGGTCCTTTCGAGACACCAGAGGTAAATCTAAGAAGTTCCTCCTTATTGGTATTGGGATTCTTTTGTTTTAGAATTCCCCCATAACCAATATCTGAAGCATCGGTTTCAACAATTTTGTCCCATTGAGGATTAACTAATTCGAGACATGGTAATTGTTTAACTCTAGCTTAATTCTCTGAACTGCTTTAGTATGTTCAGATGTCCATGGTAAAGGATTCTTTTGAAGCCTTTAGTGCAATAATGCACAATCATGGGCAAGTTTATTATAATGATTTCCTATATAATTAAGATTTCCCAAAAATCTTTGCAATTGGGTTTTATCCTTTAATTCATCAGGAAGTTTAGAAGCAAATTCTATACTTCTATCAATGGAAATAATTTTTCCTTTATGAATATTAAACCCTAAAAATCTTATCTGAGTTTTGAAAAGATTCATTTTTTGGGCTGAAAGTACAAGACCATTATGAATAATAATGTCACGACCCATCGCACTACGCGTGGAAATAGGACACGCGGCACGCCATTAAGGCTTATCCAGTTCCTTTAAAGTAATTTAGCAGCGAAAAAATAAGTCAAATCTATTTAAAATTAGAGTTATAAAAAGATTTGTCCAATTGAAACAGTTCCAAAAGAATTCAGTTTTGAAAACAGAGGTCCAATCGACTGATCGGGGGTCCAGTCGACTGATGACCTGAAGCAGAAAGTGTAAAACGTTCAAGGGCCCATTCCAGTCGACTGTGTCGGGAACCCAGTCGACTGGAGCCTTAATTTATCAGTCGACTGGTGCCTTGTCCAGTCGACTGGACACTATGCATGCAGAACATGGTATTTTCGTGCAGAAACCAGCCGACTAAAAACACACCCAGTCAACTGAAACCTGCTAATCCAGTCGACTGAAACACGGACCAGTCGACTGTTTTCTCTCAGAAAAGCCCAATTCTTCAGCACTCAAAACCAAGGGTCTCCAAACCAAATTCCAACAACAACACGATTATAATTCACGATTCAACATATATATCAAACATTTACTAAGGATTACAAGTACTACAACTAACCCATGATTCCATTACACTTATTACCCTTCCCAAATCCTTATACAAGTTTAGGAAAAAGGAACAAAAGATATAAACAAGATGATTCCCCCAGCATTCCTCAACGGCCTCACTCCTCACGCTTCTTCTTGTCTTTCTTCTTACCTGCAATGGAGTAAATCTCCACTGCTCAGCTATATGCTGAGTGCACAAGTTCTAACATATGCAATATATGATAAAACATGCTCTAATCTCACAATTCATACAAATAGTTTCTAGGGAGAAAAATACGCATTCATCCGGTAGCGGCAAGTCTAAGCCTTAAACCGCGATGTCAAGGGCTAGTCCAAGCCTACAACCATTACATCCCCCAAGTGCCCTGGCAAGTCCAAGCCTTAAACCATGCACAGTAGCCGTCGCTACTAAAATTCTCAAACATAGAGAACCTTACCCCGACATGAAATTGTACAAGTCCCCCCTTTGACACACATAGACAGCTCAACGTGCTCGCGTAAATTTAGACATGCTTTTCATAATTTAACGCGTGCATAATTAACTGGCCTAAGATTAACACATAAATTTTGCCCGGATCACAATTTCGTCTTCGAAATTTAAAACATGTAATTACCTATATTTCACAAGTTAGAACTTCATACCTTGTACAATTTTCCTCAAACTTTGAAGGATCGACTAGAGGGCCAATTAATCGTCGGATCTCGAATTTCAGGTGATTCCTACAAGTTTTACTAGGTTTTCCCCCAAAGTCTAGAAATTAGATTTTTATAAAAATTAGCCAAACATGGCCTAAGTAGTATCAAAACGTAGGTCTTACCTTCACGAGTTCAAATCTCTAATCTGGTGAAAATCTGACGGACGAAAGGTTGTCGTAAGTCACCGGCAAGCTCGTGGCAACAAATCTCCCTTTTCTCTCTCCTCTCTAGATATTTTACAAGATTTGGATGAAATGAAGCTCATCCACTACTATATATAAGCAAACTCTTCGGGAATCACATTTACCTCCCCGTGAGTTTCTCAGACCTCTAATTAACTTCTGAAACTTCGCACACGTCCATTTAATAACTTCACGAGTGAAAATTAAAATTTACAAAAGTTTTCGACTAAGTCTCGTTTGGGTCCGAAATCACGTCCGAAAACTAAATTCTGTGAAATCTCTACACAACCTACCTTTTATTTAACGTGACAGTCACGTTCTCACCACAGTTCTCAAAATAATAAATAACAATATCGAAATTACCAAAATTTACTCTACACGGGTAAATTTACTATTCATCAAAATACCAGAAAGTCAAATAACATTTAAATCACATAAATGCCATTTACTCATGCTGATGCAAAATGAACCACCATGTTACCGTGTCCTCACTGACACCTTACCGTTGACTCACAGTCAACCTCAACACCACTAGCAACTAACATTGATAACTCACAAATTCAATTATGCATGATAAAACTTGTGAAAACTTGGAACGGGTGTGACAACTCTCCCCTCCAAAAAGGAAGTTTATCCCCAAACTTATACCTCATACGTCGAACAGGTACGGATACTCATTCCTCATCTCTTCTTCATTTTCCCACGTAGCTTCCTCGATTGAATGACTACGCCACAGTACTTTCACTATTGGAATTGTCTTAGTTCTCAAAACTTGCTCTTTTCGATCTAGAATCTCTATCAGTTGTTCCATGTAAGTTAAGTCTTCCTGAATCTGTAATGGCTCAGGTACAATGATCTTACTCGTATCTGCCATATAACGTCTCAACATTAATACATGAAATACATTATGCACATGTTCCAACTCTGATGACAAGGCCAATCGGTAAGCTACTGATCCTATTCTCTCTAGGATTCAAAAGGTCCTACGAATCTCGGGTTAAGCTTCTCCCATTTACCAAATCGGACAATGCCCTTCGAAGGTAATACTCGTAAGTAGACAAAATCTCCCATTTCAAATACCATAGGTCGTCGCTTAGAGTCCGCATAGCTCTTATAACGGCTCTGAGCTACCTAAAGTCGCTCCTGAATCAAATTCACCTTCTCAGCAGTCACCTGTATTAACTCAGGTCCTAGTAACTTCCTTTCTCCAACCTCAATCCAACAAACCGGTGATCGACACTTATGACCATACAAAGCTTCATACGGTGCCATTCCGATACTTGACTGAAACCCGTTGTTCTACGCAAATTCAATCAATGGTAGATGTTTCTCCCAATCACTCCCAAAATCTAGAACACAAAGTCTAAGCATATCCTCTAACGTCTGAATCATATGCTCTGACTGTCCAACAAAGCTTCATACGGTGCTGTAGACACCCCAATTTTGACCATACGTCAAATTTAGGAAAGTGTCACCTCCAAGTCCGATGATGATAAGGACCGAAAGATTTGAAGTATTCCACGCTCTTCAAAAAGTTCTCCAAACGCGATACAGAAAGAAGAAAATACCAGGTATTTAGGAGAACTTAGGTATAAAATACCATTTTTGGAAAAAAACTTCGAAAATAAGTTTCTTTAAGAAAAAGGAAGAAAGAAAAGACCTAAAAAGGGAAGCTCAGCAAAAAACGGCACACAGCAGTCTTTCGCGGCACTCCGTGAGTGCCGTGCGGCATTCAATGAGTACCGCACGGCAGTCATAGAATGCCGCCCGGCATTTACTAAGTGCCGCCGACATTTTCTGACTGTCGTTTACTTTCAAAGTCCGTATTTTGTGGTACAATACGTATATGTAGGCAGATAAAAACAAAAAACTGATAAAGTAAGGCTAACTAAAGCGCGACAGTTAATGATTTGTCGCGGCTTTCAATGAGTGCCGCACGACAGTCATGGAGTGCCGCAGCGGCATTCACGGAGTGCCGTTACGGTATCCACTGACTGCCGCAAGAGGTTTTGACTACCGCCCTGTGCAGCAGTCTGTCTATTTTCAGGAAGTACGCATTGTACCACCAAATGGGATATTTACACATGTCTTTTACTCCGAATTCACTAAAAATACCTGGGTTATTTTGTCTATAAAAGGAGAGGATCTTCCAAGGGAAGGAGAAGAACAACACATACAAAAAAAAACACTATCATTACACCAACATTTTTGGAGAGAAAAGAGCCAAAGGAAGGTACTCTCGGGAAAATCCATAGTTTGGAGAGTTTGAAGAAGAGGTTGGAAGATCTTCAAAGGAGAGGAACTTTGAGGATAGTTTGGAGGTGACTCTCTAATCTTAGTTGTGTTTTCTTTCTTTTGAGCTTCTAATTTCCAAGTCATTTAGTTTTTCTTGATTAAGTTTTAGAGTTTGTTAAGTAAACTTGGAAGCCCTTGTTTCTAATTCTTTGATCCTTCTTCTATTTCTTTGTTTATGTTTTTCTTTTGAGATTCTTGGAGATCTTCAATATCTCTCTTGAAATCTCTTGAGTATGATCCTTTGAATCCCATGTAAGCTCATGCTTCACATGAGAGTCAAAATTTGATCATCACTTCATTTTATAAGTAAATAAATGGATCCAAGTCCATACTCATGACTTGGGTCCTCTAAACTTGATGTTTTATGGAATCCTCTCTATATTCTTTTGAGACTCATGAGTATTAGTCATGTCTTCATCTCCAATGACCATCAAATGGTAGGAGAAAGTGGTTTGGAGTCTAAGCCCATTTCCATGGTTTAGATTCATCATATTGAGATTCTATGAAGTCTATTCATACTTCATTTGAAATCTACAAATGTGAAGGTCCTTAACCTCCAATTACCATCAAATGGTGGGAAAAGTGGTTTAGTTTAAGTCCAACTTCATGATTCAATAGTTGGGGTTAACAAATAAAAGTTGAACTTGACAAATGAAAACAGTGAGTTCACAAACTGTTTTTGATCAAAGATTTTTAGTTCAAAATCTAACCGTTGAAATCAAGTGAAACCAACGGGAAAGTGTCAATAACACAATTTTCTACCACTGTAATTTTTGTTTTAAGGTGGTTTCATGTTTAAAATGGTTTGGCCATGAGGTTTGTGGAGTCACTACAATCTGTCCAGATTTTCAGAACAGCAACACTCTTTTGAAATGAGTGAATCAGAGTTCTAATAACGTGTTTGAGACCCAAAATAATTTTTTCTATGAGGTACAATGTGTTAGGAAGATACCCTAAAAAGAACTAAGCATTTTGGAGCTTTTTCCTATTTTTAAAAAATCAAACAATATCTCTGGACAGAGAGTTGTACATCTCTGAGTGATGTCTGGTTTTTGTCCATTCCCCAGAGATCTAACCGTTGAAATTTTAATTTTCTTTTTGATTTGGAAACTAGACTCACAGAGGCATCTTGTGTCCAAAATTTACCGACATCAAACCATGAGAGACTTGCTTTTTCCCTTTTTAAAGTCCAGACCTGCTCTCTGCAATTTTCAGAATTTTATGACACATTTGACCAACTTTGTAAATAATGGCCCAAATGATTCTCCTATGACTTAGGGCTTAAACCATATCTTGATAATGATTAATTTAGCTTAAATTCAGAGGCTAAGTGATCCAAATTAATGAATAAATCCATGTCTTATTCTTGTTCATATTCATTCATTTATGTACATCAATGCTTATAATTAGAACTAGTTATTGGATAAAGTTGGATTTCATGTTTGCTAGATCTAAGCTAGAGAATTAGGATTGATTGTGCGATATCATATTATTATGTGAAGTATGTGGACTAATCTTTGTTTTGTAGCGCATTTGAGGTACAATTTTTCATCTCTTCTCTAGTTTATTCTTTCTTTTGATTTTATTGATTTTTCAACCTCATGCGCGACACATTAGAATTAAGATTTTGCCTTATGTGTATACGTGATTAGAGATTCTTTTTTTAGGATTTTCTTTTGTCCGCATGCATTGCACGTTTAATATCGCTGCTGGACCCCGGGTAAGTTCACTTGTTCTCTATTGCATATCATATCGCTTGCTACCTGAATTACTTGACTTTTGAATGATATTTTGTCAATTGCAATTTTACACCCTTTGGACATGCTTTTGTGATGTATACGTATATATGTATTAGTTCAGGGCATGCTTAGATTAATAAATTTGATTAAAAGGATGTTGAGTAGAGGCCAATCGCAAGATAGGATGAGAAAGGGTGTTTTAGTCCGACGGGCTCCTTCCTCTCTCATTCCATAATCCCCGGACCTAGTTAATCTTTGGTTTCGTAAAAGATCAGTTTCCTTTTAAATGGTTTCTTAATTTTCCTTTTAAAAATTAAGTGGTGACTCATTTGTTTTGAATTTGAAATTTCAAGAGAATTTTAAAAGAAAAGTTGTGTGTAACAAAACCTGCGATATCCACAGGTGCCATTCCGATACTTGACTGAAACCCGTTGTTCTACGCAAATTCAATCAATGGTAGATGTTTCTCCCAATCACTCCTAACATCTAGAACACAAAGTCTAAGCATATCCTCTAACGTCCGAATCATACGCTCTGACTGTCCGTCGGTCTGAGGATGAAATACAGTACTAAAACTCAACTTCGTACCCATAGCCTTTTGCAAACTTCTCCAAAACCTCGACGTAAAACTACCATCATGATCTGATATAATCACTGCTGGAACCCCATGTAGTCTTACAATCTCTTTTACATACAACTCAGCTAACTTCGAAGGTTTCGTCGTCTTGATTGGTAGAAAATGTGCTGACTTCGTTGATCGATCAACTATAACCCAAATCTTGTCATTCTTATTAGGCGATCGTGGAAATCCCAAAATGAAATCCATAGTGATCTCATCCCACTTCCATTCTGACACTAGTAATGGCTGTAATAACCCCGCAGGTACTTGTCTTTCTGCTTTGACCTGTTGACATGCCAAACACTCGAAAACATACTTAGCAACTTCCCGCTTCAACTTCCCGCTTCATACCTTTCCACCAAAAGTTCTCCTGCAAATTCCATTACATTTTATTACCTCCTGGGTGAACTGAATATCGAGTATTATGTGCTTCCTCTAGAATCCTTTCTTTCAAGTCTTTCACATTAGGTACACATAGTCGTTTCTCAAGCTTCAACGTTCCTTATTCCAATACAAAACCAGGTCGCTTTTCCAACGGTATCTCATCCCTCATTTTGCACAGGTAGACATCGTGAAACTGTTCCTTCTTGATCTCATCAATAATATTTGAGTGTACTATGATCGCCATCATTTAGCCACCACTAGTTTCTGGAATCACATCCAACTCTAAGCGTTCCATTTATCTGATCAATTCCTTTTGACTAGTTAGCTCGTCGGCTAAGTTCCTTGACGTCTTCCGGCTTAATGCATCAGCTACTACATTAGCCTTTCCCGGATGATACTCTATCGAAAGATCGTAATCCTTCATTAACTCTAACCATCTCCTTTGTCTCATATTCAAGTCTCGTTGTGTGAACAAGTATTTCAAGCTCTTGTGATCTGTGAAGATCTCACATTTCTCCCCGTACAAATAATGTCTCCATATCTTCAAAGCATGAATTACTGCGGCCAATTCGAGATTGTGAGTCAGATAGTTAACCTCATGTGTCTTCAGCTGTCTAGAAGCATAAGCAATCACCTTACCCCCTTGCATAAGCACACATCGCAACCCTTGGTGTGAAGCATCGCTATAGATTATAAACCCCTCTATTAGAATAGGTGCTCTCGTTAGTCGCGCTTCAACTCTTGAAAACTATCTTCACACTCTTGACTCCATTCAAATGTAATCCCTTTACTCATCAACCTTGTCATAGGTAAAGAAATCTTCGAGAAGTGCTCAATAAAACGGTGGTAATATCCTGTTAATCCCAAGAAACTTCAAATTTCTGATACGGATGTCGGCTTCTGCCAATTAGATACAGCTTCTACTTTGTGAGGATCAACAGAAACTCCATTCTTGTCAATCACGTGACCAACGAAAGTAATGTTAGGTAGCCAGAATTCACATTTCTTGAATTTCCTGAATAATTGCTTCTCTCGCAATCTCTAAAGTATCAACCTCAAGTGGTTCTTGTGTTCTATCTCACTCGGCAAATAGATCAGAATGTTGTCGATGAATACTATCACAAAATCATCCAAGTAGTCCTTAAAGACTCAGTTCATACGATCCATGAACACTGCTAGTGCATTGGTAACTCCAAATGGCATGACTAAGAACTCATAATGTCCATAGCATGTCCTGAAGGCTGTCTTCTCTACATCTTCTGCTTTCACTTTCAATTGATGATAACGCGATCGTAAGTCTATTTTGGAAAATGCTTATGCTCCGCGAAGTTGATCAAAAAGGTCACCAATTCTCGACAGTGGATACTTGTTCTTAATTGTCAACTTGTTCAACTCTCGGTAGTCAACGCACATAGGCATCGAACCATCCTTCTTCTTAACAAACAGTATTGGAGCTCCCCACGGTAAAAATACTTGGTCGAATGAAACCTTTTTCATTTGTTCTTGTAGTTGTACTTTCAATTCTTTTAGTTCTACGGGTGCTATTCTATACGATGCTTTCGATACTGGTCTTGAGTCTGACATAACCTCAATTGTGAATTCGATTTCCCTCTCAATCAAAACATCTGGTAGATCATCAAGAAATACATCTGGATATTCTAGCACTATCAGAATGTCTTCTACTCTTGATTCGGTCGTTGAGACATCAGTAACTGAGCATAGGAATCCTTGACATCCCTTTCTCAATAATTTACCCGCTCGGATAGCCGAAATCAAATACGGTGGCAGTGTAACCCCACTTCCTTGAAAACAAAAATCTCCGTGTATTGGTGATCGAAACTTCACTACTTTCTGTTCACAGTCGATGGTAGCTTGGTTAAGAGCTAACCAATCCATTCCTAGTATTACATCAAAGTGGTTCACGACAATTGGTATAAGGTCTACGGTCATCACCTTCTCGCCTAGTTTGATCTCGCAGTTCTTGTATATCGTAGACGTCGTTATTGATTTACTAAGGGGTACAGCAACAGATTTCATATCCTAACGGTGCCGAACTAACATTCAAATGTTCAACAAAGGCATGCGATACAAATGAATGCGTAGATCCTAAGTCAACGCGTATGCGTGCTAAATACGAACATACAAACACCATACCTGAGACCACTATCTCTGAAGCAACCATGTCTCCTGGGTTCATCTGGTATGCTCTCCCTTGATGTTGTTCTGTCTTTTGTCCCCCGTCATTGGATTGTTTAGGCTTCGACCCACTAGAAGCCATAGAACTAGCTCCTTGCTGAGAATGCTTCCTCGGACAATCCTTGGCTTGATGTCCAAATACGCCACAATCACAACACTTACCCCTCATATCAGGAGTCGAATTAGCACTACCCCCTCCTTGGTTCCTATTTTGGGGTTTGGTCATAAAACATCGGCCTGAATGTGGTCGGTTGCAAAGTGAACACAACGGTATGTTATTTGGCATCCTCCTGAAGTCACTAAAACTAGAACCAGAGCCTCTTGGAAACGGCCTCTTGAAAGATCTGCCTTGGTTCCTATCACCACCCTTATTTCCTCGTTTACTGTGCTGATTCTACCTCGACCTTTCTATTCCACTCTTGGCCACAAGCGCTGTGTGTTGCACTGCTGCCACAGTTGAATGTTCGTATGTATCCACCCTCAAACGAATATTTTCTCTTAAACCTCCTTTAAATTTCCTTGCTCTATCTTCCTCGGTCAACACCGATCCTTTTCCAAATCTCAGCAAAGCATTATACTTTGAGGTATATTCTATCATGGTCATCTCTCCCTGTCGAAGATTATCAAATTCTCTCTTCTTTGCATTGAGAGCAGCCCTTGGGAAGAATTGATGATTAAACTTTGCTTTAAATCCCTCCCACGTTATTGGTGCTCCCTGATCTAAAGCATTCACCCACCAGTTCTGAGCCTCACCTCTGAGTATATCACTGGCGTTCTCAATCTTTTCTCAAACAGTCATCGGGATAGCTTGAAAAATCCTTTCCATGTCCATAACCCAATGCTCAGCCAGTGTCATGTCAGAAGTCCCATGAAACTCTGTCGGTTTCTTCCTGGCAAATTGTTCATATATTGATCTCATACCCCTATTCTCAGGTACTGGTACCACGATTATCAGTTCTGTCTCCAATGGAGGCGTTGGAGGCAACCGATCTGCTATATTTCGGATCATGTCACCCATATTCCCCATCATTTCTGCCATTTCTTTCATATGTCGGGTATGCGGTGATAATTCTTGATTGTCAGTCATGATTGTTCAACCTGTTAATCTCGATGCATAAACATTATACATGTACAACAATAACAATATCATGTATGTAAAATAACATACATATGCATCAAACATCTCTACAATGTATGGATGCACTCTAGAGTGTGTAACAATTTGCTCAACACTCCACTCGTCGTCGAACGTTCCCAAAGTCTTGTTACCTCTAGCTCTGATAGCACTAAATGTCATAACCCATCCCAATACACGTGGAAATAGGACACATGACATGCCATCAAGGCTTATCCAGTTCCTTTAAAGTAATTTAGCAGCGGAAAAATAAGTCAAATCTATTTAAAATTAGAGTTATAAAAAGATTTGTCCAATTGAACCAGTTCCAAAAGAATTCAGTTTTGAAAACAAAGGTCAAGTCGACTGATCGGGGGTCCAGTCGACTTAAAAAGTTCAAGGGCCCATTCTAGTCGATTGTGTCGGGAACCTAGTCGACTGGAGCCTTAATTTATCAGTCGACTGATGTCTTGTCCAGTCGACTGGACACTATGCATGCAGAACATGGTGTTTTCGTGCAGAAACCAGTTGACTAAAAATACACCCAGTCGACCGAAACCTGCTAATCCAGTCGACTGAAACACGAACCAGTCGACTGTTTTCTCTCAGAAAAGCCTAATTCTGCAGCACTCAAAACCAAGGGTCTCCAAACCAAATTCCAACAACACCACAATTATAATTCACAATTCAACATATATATATATATATATATATATTAAATGTTTACTAAGGATTACAAGTACTACAACTAACCCATGATTCCATTACACGTATTACCCTTCCCAAATCCTTATACAAGTTTAGAAAAAAGGAACAAAAGATATAAACAAAATGATTCCCCCGACATTTCTCAACGACCTCACTCCTCACGCTTCTTCTTGTCTTTCTTCCTACCTGCAATGGAGTAAATCTCCATTGCTCAGCTATATCTGAGTGCACAAGTTCTAACATATGCAATATATGATAAAACATGCTCTAATCTCACAATTCATATAAATAGTCTCTAGGGAGAAAAATACGCATTCATCCGGTAGCGGCAAGTCTAAGCCTTAAACTGCGATGTCAACGGCTAGTCCAAGCCTACAACCATTACATCCCCCAAGTGCCCTGGCAAGTCCAAGCCTTAAACCATGCACAGTAGTCGTCGCTACTAAAATTCTCAAACATCGAGAAGCTTACCCCGGCATGAAATTGTACAAGTCCCCCCTTTAACCCACATAGACAACTCAACGTGCTCGCATAAATTTAAACATGCTTTTCACAATTTAGCACGTGCATAATTAACGGGCCTAAGATTAACACATAAATTTTGCCCGGATCTCAATTTCGTCATCGAAATTTAAAACATGTAATTCCCTATATTTCACAAGTTAGAACTTCATAGCTCGTGCGATTTCTCTCAAACTTTGAAGGATCGACTAGAGGGCCAATTAATCGTCGGATCTCGAATTTCAGGTGATTCCTACAAGTTTTACTGGGGTTTTTCCCCAAAGTCTAGAAATTAGATTTTTATAAAAATTAGCCAAACATGGCCTAAGTAGTATCAAAACGTAGGTCTTACCTTCACGAGTTCAAAACTCTAATCTGGTGAAAATCTGACGGACGAAAGGTCGTCGTATGTCGCCGGCAAGCTCGTGGCAACAAATCTCCCTTTTCTCTCTCCTCTCTAGATATTTTACAAGATTTGGATGAAATGAAGCTCATCCACTACTATATATAAGCAAACTCTTCAGGAATCGCGTTACCTCCCCGTGAGTTTCTCAGACCTCTAATTAACTCTTGAAACTTAGCACACGTCCATTTTATAACTTTATGAGTGAATTAAAATTTACAAAAGTTTTCAACTAAGTCTCGTTTGGGTTCAAAATCACGTCTGAAAACTAAATTCTGTGAAATCTCTACACAACCTACCTTTTATTTAACGGGACACTCACGTTCTCACCATAATTCTCAAAATAATAAATAACAATATCAAAATTACCAAAATTTACTCTACACAGGTAAATTTACTATTCATCAAAAAACCAGAAAGTCAAATAACATTTAAATCACATAAATGCCATTTACTCATGCTGATGCAAAATGAACCACCATGTTACCGTGTCCTCACTGACACCTTACCGTTGACTCACAGTCAACCTCAACACCACTAGTAACTAACATTGATAACTCACAAATTCAATTATGCACGATAAAACTTGTTAAAACTTGGAACGGGTGTGACAAATAATGTCATGTAGAATTTTAAGATGTTTAAAATGCTGATCTATAGTTGATGAAAAAACTAAAATATGATCTATATAAACCAAGCAGAATTTCAAAAAAGGAGTAAAATTTCATTCATTATATTTTGAAATTCTGAAGGAGCATTTTTTAATCCAAATGGCATGACATTCCGTTCATAGTGTTCAAATGAGACTGTGAATGCTGTCTTGTATCTATCTTCTTCCTTAATCTGAATTTGCCAATATCCAGATTTTAAATCAAATTTTGAGAAAATTGAGGCATTAAATAGCCTATTCAAAAGATCCTTTTTATTAGGAATTGGATATCTAATCCATTGTAAGGCATTATTAAGTGGTTTACAATTCACCACTAGTCTGGGGCTGCCTCTTTCTTTTTCAGCATTTTTATTAACATAAAAAGTTGTGCAGCTCCAAGGGGAATAACTTTTCCTTATGAGCTTTTTATCAATAAGACTTTGAATTTCTTTTTTGCAAAGTTCTAAATAATCAGAATTCATTTGGCTTGGTCTAGCCTTTGTATGAATCTGAGATCTTTCATCAAAATCAGGCTTATAGGGGAGAGAAACAATATGTTTCTTCCTTGTCCAAAAAGCACTAGGAATCTCACTACAAACCTTATTTTGAAATTCCTTTTTAAAATTTTCATTTTTCTAGAAACATTTGGCATCTTTAATTGATGCTCAATTTGCATGATTCTAGTTTCATCTTGGAGAAATTCAAGGTGCCTTTCTTTTGAGCTTAAAATATTTAACTCATTGACAATCCGTGTCTCTGGTTCTGTTAAAAAGGTAAAAACCAGATCATTATCTTTATAAGTAGCAAATACGCCAGTTTGGTAAACTTTTATTGGCATTAAAAGTTTCAAGAAAGGAGTTCCCAAAATTACTTATTGCTGTAAATCCTTAACAAGTAAAAAAGTAGAGGGAATACAAACTCCTTCATTACAAATATAAACATCAGAAAGTTTGAATTGGATATTCATTCTACTTCCACTTGCTGATGTTAAAGACTGCATAGTTTTCTCAAAATATTTAGTAGGGACTATGCCTTCTTGAATGCAGTTAAATCTGCTCCACTATCAACTAATGCAATAGCATTGCTAATAGTATATTCTTCATGGATAGCTAAATTGATCCTTATATACCATTTTTGAAAAGTAATTTTATTTAGGAGGTGTAGGTATTGGTCTCCTTCAAGATTTATAGGTGATTCCTCATTGCTGGGAATATTGTCACCTGTACTAATGGAAGAAGTGGTAATATTCAAATTATCAATTTTTTTCTTCCATTTGAGAAAAAGTAATTTGGAGTGCTTTAATACCAGACTTAACCAAATTGATTTCATGTTTAAGATCTTGGACAGTAATGGGTTTTTCAACTTTTTCCATTCTGTTAAAGACTTCCTGAATACTATATTGATTTATCTTGTAAGGGTTTTCTTCAGGCTTGTCTTTCTTAGTCTGATTTATACATAATTGAATTATCTTCACCTTAAGTTCAGGATCAGTAATTTTATCAATTATGTTTATCATTTCACTATGTTCTGCAGTAAGAACATTAAGGGTAAGACTATTCATAGTTGCAATGGCCTTCCAGTAATCTGCATCAGGGCATCCATTAGCGCATGATGATGATGGTTGTTCTGCTTCCTCTTGGGAATAGAATCCATCATCCTCATTATCAGGAATGTCCTCTTCTTCAAAAATTTCTGGAGAAGTATTTAACAATATCTTGCAGAGTTGGGCTTTTAAGCCTTCATCAATTTGTAACTCTGCTAATTTCTTTTTTGTAGTACATTTATTAGCCAAATGTCCTACTTTTTCACATTTCCAACATACCCTTGTCTCTTTTGGAGCAAGACCTTTTGCTGGCCTTTTCCTAGATGGGTTGCTTTTCCTGGGAGGTGGTCTTGGTCTAGTATTTCTAGGATTAGGATTAGTATTCCTTTTCCTAGTAATATTTTGATTGTTCTGTCTCTTTTTCTTTTTAACTGTGTTGACAGGCATATCCTATCCTCATTGTTTACAAAATTCTCTTAGTTCTTGTTTACCAGTGAGATTTTGTTTTCTCATTTGATACTGTAATTTCATATCATTACAGATACTTAATCCAACTTGAGTGCAGACACTTATGATCTGTTCATAGTTTAGACTTGCATATGGAATATTGTTTCCATCATGTTGATGACGAAGTTTTTGTCTGACTTTTTCAGCAAATAATTTTGGAAGTCCATCAATAAAGCGAGCTTTCCAAAATTCATTGTTTGCATCAGTTCTATGCATAACTTTGTAGACAAAAACATCTTTATACCATCTGAATTGGGTTAAAGAGGGGTATCTTAAATTCATAAGAAGCTCTCTACCCCTTTCAGATCTTTGGGGAGATGATCCCACAAAGTGCATAATAATAGTTTGTGCCAATGTAATAATGGCATCAGGCACCTGAGTAGGTTGTCCATTTTCTACTTCCATTTTTACACTGTTTATAATCTCTTCTCTTTGGGCATTGGTTAGGAAATTGTCCCACCAACCTTTAAGGCATCTTGAAAAACCATTGGTGAGTAGGATTTATCACGACCCATCCCACTACGCATGGAAATAGGACATGTGGCACGCCACCAAGGCTCATCCAAACATCATCTAACGATACGCAGCGGAAAGAACTTTAAAACAACCCTGAGTATTTTAAAACTTTAGGAAACATTACCCTTTGAGTTGAAATTCCATTGAAATCAGAGTTATAAAAAGTTTTGTTCAATTGGAAACACGTCCAAAATAATTAGTTTTGACAACAGAGGTTCAGTCGACTGTGCCTAGGGTCCAGTCGACTGTACTTAGCAGAAATCAAAATCTAAAATTCTCAACAGAGGTCCAGTCGACTGATCAGGGGACCCAGTCGACTGTGTTATGCAAAATCAAAAGTGCAACATCATCAAAAGGGATCCAGTCGACTGATCTGGGGACCCAGTTGACTGGTTTTCCATTAATAGAAGCAGCAGCCAAAAATCAACAGTGTTCAGTCAACTGATAAAGGGGTTCAGTTGACTGCTCCTCTTACTATTCACTTTCAGTGTCTCAATCCCACGAGATCCAGTCGATTGATCCTAGGTCCAGTCGACTGCTCCCCTGCTGGGCAGCCCTGTGTTGAAAATAATAACTCATACTTCTCTCATATCAACAAACAATCATGACCAACGCCAATTACAATATTTACAACATAACTAAAGACGTTCAATTACAAGATTCCAATACTAAGAAACTAATCCGTGGTTCTATTACAACATATTACAATACCCAATTCCTTGATACCAGTTTAGGAAATAGGAACAAAACATATACAAAATGTGGTTCCCCCAGCGTTCCTCGGCCTCACTCATCATGCTTCTTCTTGTCTTTCTTCTTACCTGCAATGGAGTACATCTCCACTGCTCAGCTATATGCTGAGCGTACAAGTCTAACATGTGCAATATATAACAAAACATGCTTTAATCTCATAAATCATATCAATAGTCTCTAGGGAGAAAAATACGCATTCATCCGGTAGCGGCAAGTCCAAGCCTTAAACCGCGATGTCAATGGCAAGTCCAAGCCTACAACCATTACATCCCCACAAGTGCCATGGCAAGTCCAAGCCTACAACCATGCACAGTAGCCGTCGCTACTCAAATTCTCAAACATCGAGAAGCTTACTTCGGCATGAATTTGTATAAGACTCCCTTTTGACCCACATAGACAACTCAACGTGCTTGCGTAAATTTAGACATGCTTTTCACAATTTAGCGCGTGCATAATTAACGAGCCTACAATTAACACATGGATTTTGCCCAGATCTCAATTTCGTCGTCGAAATATAAAACATGTAATTCTCTATATTTCACAAGTTAGAACTTCATACCTCGTGCGAATCTCTTCAAACTTTGAAGGATCGTCTAGGGGGCTAAATAATCGTCGAATTTCGAATTTGAGAAAATTCTTACAAGTTTATACCTGTTTTTTCCAAAAGTCTAGAATTAATATTTTTACAAAAATTGGCCAAACATGGCCTAAGTAGTATCAAAACGTAGATCTTACCTCCACGAGTTCAAATACGAAATCTGGAGAAAATCTGACGGACGAACGGTCGTCGATCGGCGTCGCAAAACCTGTTGGCTCAATCTCCCTTCTCTCTCCTCTCTCTAGATATTTTTGGAATGTTTGGATGAGATTGAAATCTCATCCTCATATATATATATATATAGGCAACTTTCTGGGAATTACGTTTACCTCTCCACGAGTTCCTCAAAACTTCTAATTAGCTCTCGAAACTTCGCGCACGTCCATTTTATAACTTTACGAGTGAAAACTATAAATTTCAAAAGTTTTCGACTAGGTTTCGTTTGGGTCCAAAAAAATAACGTCCGAAAATTATATTCTGTGAAATCTCTACACAACCTACCTTTTTAATTAACGTATCACTCACGTTCTCACCACAGTTCTCAAAAAGGTATACCAAAGTATTCAAATACCAGAATTATACTACACAGGTATAGTTACTTTTCACAGGAATACCAGATAAAGTCAAATTACATTTAAATCATATAAATGCCATTTACTCATGCCCATGTAATAAGAACTGCAATGTTCCCGTGTCCTCACTGACACCTTACCGTTGACTCACAGTCAACCTCAACTCAAATTATTAATAACATTAATAATTTTAAAATCTCAAATGATGCATTTTCAAAATCATATATTTCTGGAACGGGTGTGACAGGATTGCAGTATTTTTATCGGAATTTCCACAATTTTTACTCATAGTGGACTACATAAGCATTTTGTGAATAATCTCATAGATTTGATAATCACTGAACCCATCTATGTTCCATTCACATAATTCTTTTCCACTGTAATAAGCTTGTGGGTTTCTCCAATAACTTTCTTCAAATAGAAGGTCTTGTGGAGAAGGTCTATGATAATAATATGGTATGACTGAATAATCATAACCAATTTTATTAATTTGAGGAGAGGGATTTTTGAAATTATTTGCTTTGAAATTACTTTCTATAATATGAAAGTTTTCCAATAAATCTCTTTCTCTAGTAATATCTATCTCATGTTCTTCTTCTTCATCCCTTGATTCTTGTGGATCAGAAGAATGATCTTCTTTAGACAGAACATTTAGAGAAACATTTTTAATTTTCTTAGTCAAGAGTTCTATGAACTCTTCTTCCTCCTTCTTACTTTGTGTTCGAAATTCATCAGCCTTATAAGAAGGTTTAAAAGTAGCTTTCTCAAAAGAAGAAGAACTAGCTTCAAGTTTTTTAATCACCTGTTGCCTTTTTAAATTCTCTCCTTGTTCCAGAATTTTATTTTCCATTATGGTTAACTGGTCTTCTATTGATACAATAGATAGATTTGTCCAGTTAAGTTGTTTACAAAGATGATCATTAGTCAGGGGGATATCTGAAGGTTTAACTATAAAAGCTGCTGCTTCGATGTCTTTATCATTAACCCTGTAATCTAAATGCATAGGAGGAGGATGAGATTTTTCAACAAATCCTTTATCCCCATGTAATCTCCATTTGGTTGCATTTATGGTATTCAGTACCTTTTGAGTAGGAAACCATTGATTAAACCAGTCAACAAACCAGATAAAAGTTTGCTTTTGTTCTAGATCTTGATAATATAATTTTTTTTATGAGATCTAGATCTTGTTTATTAAAAATTTTGAAATATTCTTGTCGGAACTCATAATTTTTCTCCAACATGAAATCTCTACTGATTACTTCTCTTAAAAATGAATTTGGAATAAAATCCATTTAAACATAAACAGAAGCATTATCATGAGAATAAGAGGGATAAAATGGATCTCTTTTCTCTTAATTTTTTTGTTCTTCAGGACCATAAATCCCTCGAGGAATTTGCTGGTCTAAAATAACAAATCCTTTTAAAATATTTTCTCTTTCCAAGTCCTGGAGGTGTTCCAGATCCATACTGGGTCTAGGTTGATCCGACATGGAATGTCTTGAAGAGGAAGGATAAAAAACTGTATACAGTTTTTTTGAAGGAGCAGTATAAAAACTCCTTGTAGAATTACTCCTATTTAAAGATAATCTACTAAATTGAGTAGGAGTAAAAGAAAATTCAATATCACCATCTTTAGATTGGGTGATTTGATCTAATTGAGAAGGAGGGACTGGTGTTGGTGGAACAACATTAGGTATAGTCCAATCCGTTGGGAAATTTATTTCATCCCATTTTATAATCTGGGAGTAGCAATATTAGTAGTAAGATAATTACTATCAACTGCTATTGTTTTCCCGGAATACTTTTTAAAATAGCATTAGGACATATAGTATTCATAACTTTATAGTATATCCTATACGTAGTATTAACAGTACTTGTACCAGGTAAGTAATTGTAACCATGCGTTTGAATTTTAAGAGTAATAGCTTCAAACAAATTTTTATCTTTTAAAGAGAGTGTCAGGTTAGGATAAACATCGAAATAAACCGGACCATGACACAAACTTGTTTGAATAATACCCATAAGAGAAGGTACAAAATCTATACATCTCGCATCTCTTAGGTATGCTAAAATAGTTGCATTGAGACCAATTAAAGTAAGAGGTTTAAATGCAACCTGGATACATCCTATGTGGATGTAATTATACTTTTCTAAGCTTTTTTGAATATCTCTTAGACATAATAACCTAAGAGTTTGTTCATTATTTTCAAGAACAATGTCATGTTCAACAGTTTTAACATGATCTTTTGATATAAAAGCAAAAGTACCACTTTTATAAATTTGTGAAGAAGAAATGGACGGAATAGTCCATTGGTTGAGTTATTCTGTTTGATCAAACACAACTAATTCTGTATTAATAATATTGGATCTGGATCTTGAGGTTGATCCAGGTCCAGACTTGGTTGTTCTTTTGAACATGACCAAGATGAGGCTACCTTGGTATATACTATTTCACATATTATGAATCTTATTATAAATTCCTATGAAAATTCTTATAGAGTTTGTTCCAGTCAACAGTTGCTATAGCCAAACAGCCACTCCTTGGAAAACAGGCCCAAGCGTTTGCGACTAACGGAATCTTATGAGCCCCAAAGAATTACCATAGTAATTTATTTCAAATTATCATAATAATCCATCAGTATATACCATGGTGGCCTCAGAGTATTAGCCACACATGGCTCTGATACCAAATATAAGCAGGATCTAAATACAAAATAATGAAAAGATATTTTCATTATCATGTGGCTGTCTTGCAAAACTATTCTAATGAAATTAAAGTGAAATTTGGTATTATATCAAATGAAATTTCACTTAACTTTGGCTATAACAAGTGAAATTTCACTTATCTTTTTTAGTCGCCGAAGGTGATGGGATGGTTGGCGGAGATGGTGGGGGTGGTGGTCGGAGGTGGTAGTAATGGTGGTTAGAGTTAGATAATGAAAATGAGGGCATTAATTTAGTTTAAGAAATAGGGCGAGGACTTATACTTAATGATATATTTAAGTTGTACTCAATATTAAAAAATCTTATGCATTACTCCTTTCCACTAACTGCCCCTTGACTCTAATAGGTGCATTTTAGAGTGTATTTTTTCTAAGGGGGCAATTAGTGAAAATGACATTCTAAGTAAGATTTTTTTAGAGTTAAGGACAATTAATATTCTTAATTAAGGAAATGTCCTTCATATATGAATATTAAGTGAAATTTACTAAACCCATAGATGAATATTAAGTAAAATTCCACTTTTAAGTTGACATTTGAGGAGCCTTTAACAAACTAAGAATTAAATTGGAATTTAAACTCTAGACAGTTATTTCTAAGAACTTTCACCCAAATTTTATTATGAAAAAATGTGAAAAATTCAAATAAATATGCCTTCCATCTCTTGGCCCTGTTTGTTTCAGCTTATAAGCTGCAACTTATATAGCTTATAGCTTAAAATAAGTTGAAATGAAGTGTTTGGTGTAGTTTATAACTTTTGAACTTATAGCTTTTCTAACTTATTTAAGGCCCAAAAGCTAACATATTTGAAGCTGAATTGGAGGTGCTTTTTTAGCTTATAACGTATTTCCATTTAATGAGTCTTTAATTGGACAACCTTGTCCTTAATTTATTTTATTTTCTATTGGCATAAATTACCCCAATTAGAACTAAGTACATCACTTATCTAAAACACTATCATTATTCATCTTCTCTCTTCTATTTTTGTAGCAATAACACCCCTATCTATCTATTATATCTATCTATTAGTATATCTAATAGCGGAGAGGATGAGCTGAAATAAACTATGTGCTGACACGGGGACATCTAGATTAACTTGCATCTCTATTGAGAAATCATGAACTTAAAAGTCTCTCTCCAGCTGTTTCGTGAGCCTCTGCCTCTTCGTCTCTCTCTTTCTCTCAAGGAAAAGAGGGCCATCGCTTCTTCTATTCATCTTCGCATCTTCATGGTTCTTATTCCCCAAATGTCCTATTCTTTCTCATCATCTCCAATTTCGTGTCCAACCCAGATTTGGCAATTTCCAGTTGCCCTCTAGAATTCTTGCGATCTCGGCGGTCATTATGGAGCTGGTATATATATATATCTTTGCTATGTTGGCGGTCATGAACCTAATTTTCTTTCTTTGCTTTGGAAATTCTTTGGTCTTTCTTTCAGCAGAAAAATTAAAATTAGTACATATATATGAGCCTGTCAACGTACACTTGGTTCATTGAATTAATTTGAATTCCCAGTAAAGTTAAACTATCCCCTCTATATGAAATTTTAATCTTATCTTTTCATTACTTTTCAAAAGCTAACAAAATTACCAGTAGTCTCCAAAATTTTTTTTTCTCCTGGTACCTGAATTAGCATATGAATCAACAAATTTGAGCGTGGAATAGTAGTTCACTAAAAAATTGTCACTTTAACTCCTTATGACTAACCTATGCTTTTCTATAGGCCAGACTATATGGTAAGTATTGTTGTAAGTATAATAATATCTATATAGCATATGCATTTTTACTTTTATGTGTTGTCAATTCTAATTATTGTACGTTTACGTTACAGCATAATTCTTAATTTTCAATGCACCTTCAAGCTGTCTCAACTCCAAGTTAATCCTTCTTTCTATCCATTTTTTTATTTGTTTTGTTGCCTCCCTTCTTTCATATATTGCTGTAATGTTTCAGAATTTTTAATTAAGGGTAATGGGGTAATTTTGCCTTTCATGTTGTGGACCCTTATTTTATTTTACTGTATTTTTAATTTCAGAGCATGACTAAATTATTTTATTTTACCTTTCATGCGCTTTAAAATTTATTTTCTGTTCATGTGGGTATGTTTATTTAATTTCGGGGTTACACCGTTGGGTCAGACTGTCCGTAGGAACACCAAACATTTCATTTTTTGGAGTATACAAGAGAGTAGGTCCCACCCTTCTCCCCTATATGGCCGGCCAAACCCTCCCCTCCACTCATTCACGTTAGTTTTTTTTCTTCTCCTTCTTTTCTTCTTCTTCTTCTCCTTCTAAGAGACAAAAATCTCCATAGTTCTTCTTCTCCTTCAAACTTCATTCTTCAAGCTTCAAGGGATCATTGGAGAAGATCATTTTCAAGCTTCCATTCACCCCTTAGAGCTTGCTTCTAAGTGTTAGAACAATCTCTTCATCTCTTTAATAATCTAGGGTTTACTAATTTCTAGTTTCCCCTCTAATCTTGGGTTTCTCTTACTTAGTGTGACTTCCATGGAGCCTTTTTGGTGCCTCTAACATTGATAGGGCTTGAGGTTCTTGTTTGGTAAGCATTCTAGAAACCCCCAAATTCTAGGGTTTCATTAGTTTTCCAAATTTTGAGTTATTCATGGACTTCTCTTACTTTGTATAGCTTCCTTGGAGTATATAGAGTTTCTCTTTCATATCCTAACCATTTCTATGGAGGATTTCTAATGTGAGTAAGTTTTTCCAATCTCTAACAACCTAGGGTTTGCTAGTTTTATGATTTCTATCCTAACCTTGGGTTGTTCTTGATTAGTGGTGCATACTTGAAGCTATAATAACCTGCATTTTCGTTCATTTGCATTGTCATATTTTATATTCATTGTCCACTTTTATTTAATTTCAATTTCTATATGTGATATTTATTTCTCGTTTGATTTCATATTTGAAATTCTTATTAGGGCCAAACTGCAATTTTACAAAATTGGTAATACCTGTGTTGGATTTCAAAGTCTGTATTTCAAAACGGTGGAACTGTTTTCTTTTAATTCAAGCTGTACTTTTATAAAACCAGAAAACCATTTCTAACGTAAAAATGAAAATTCTGTATTTTTGTGGCGACCACCGCGCCCCGAAAATACCAGTTTCTGTTCAAAACTGTCCGCGCTGTGCTAAACTTCCACAGATTTTGGAAGTGATGTAAAGTGTGATTGGACATACACTTTACTTTCTATTTATGGCAACTAATGATTGCCTTTTGCCTTGTTTGCCAATGTGTATCTTGTGTGTGTTAGTGTTGTGCCTAAAGTGGATCTTCCCAAACACACTCTAGATGACCCCTATACACCTACTTGGCCTTTGGTTCCATCTGAGAGTTGTGTGAACTCTATTCGTATGTATATCTGTGTAATGGTATATCACAGCTTATGTAAATTAGCTAAACCATTTCAATTTGTTGAGTAAACAACATTTTGCTTGGCATCCAAGTTCATCAATTTCATCCTCTATATATGCTACACTACACACACACTTTGTGAACACATCTGCACATTCTCACAAATCACACTGAGAGAAAAGAGAGAACACATAGAGTTCATACAGAATTCATTTAGAGAGAAAGGAAGCTCAATCCTCCATAGCCAAAGCTTGGAGTTGGATTCTTATTGTGCTCATCTTTCTCAACACCCACACATTCTTATCAATCAGTGAGTATTCTAAACTCACTATGAATGTGATACACATCTTAATTTTTGTTCTTATAGCTTGATTTAAGAATCTGCATATTAAATTATACGTATGAAACTTCATAGCTCAAAATCAAAATTTTTCAACCTCAATCAAATTTAGTTTTTAGAGATGATTATGGTAGATTATACATCATAGTGAATAGGTGTAAAGTTTAAGGGCCCAATTTATTCACATGAAAAAGTATATGGGAAATTAAGTTTGGTTAACTTTTAGTTTTTCATAAAAATTAAGAGCTATGGTTTGATTCATGTTTAATTGATTACATATTCGAAATCCTTGTAGAAAAACAAAGAAATTCTTATATTGTACGACATATATAATTCCAGAATGGAAAATGGGTCAAAAAGACCCCTGAAACTGAAAACAGAGTAGTCTGAGGAAGAAGACGAAGACACTGCATGAACTAGCGCGCGCGATCGCGTGAAGCGGCTCGCGCTGTGGATATCGCAGGTTGACTTACCCACAGCTTTTCAAAATCAATTTCTAAAACAAATGAGTCGCCACTTAATTTTTAAAAGGAAAAATTAAGAAACCGTTTGAAAGGAAACTGATCTTTTGCGAAACCAAAGATTAACTAGGTCCGGGGATTATGGAATGAGAGAGGAAGGAGCCCGTCGGACTAAAACACCCTCTCTCATCCTATCTTGCGATAGGCCTCTACTCAACATCCTTTTAATCAAATTTATTAATCTAAGTATGCCCTCAACTAATACATATATACATATACATCACAAAAGCATGTCCAAAGGGTGTAAGATTGCAAGTGATAAAATATCATTCAAAAGCCACATAATTCAAGTAGCAAGCAATATGATATGCAAATTGGGAACTGGAGAACTTACCCGAGATCCGACAGCGATATTAAACGTGTAATGCATACAAACAAAAGGAAATCCTAAAGAAGGGTCTCTAGTCACATATACACATAAGGCAAGATCCTAATTCTAATGTGTCGCGCTTGAGGTTAAAAAATCAATAAAAATCAAGAAATTACAATAAACTCCAAAGGAATTCAAGAAGTCATACCTTGGTAGCGCTATAAAACAAAGGGTTAGTTCACATGATATACAAGATATGAAGTTAGAAATAACAATCCTAAATTTCTAGCTTAAATCTATCAAATGTAATTAGATCTAAAGCAAATAAGTCCTAATTACAAGTGCCAAACCATATGGATGAATATGTACATGGACAAGAATAAACTATGAAACACTCTTAAACTTTGAATTCAAGCTCACTTATTCATTATTGAAACATGGTTTAAGCCCTAAGTCATAGGAGAATCATTTGGGCCATTATTTACAAAGTTAGTCAAATGTGTCATAAGAATTCTGAAAATTGCAGAGAGCAGACCAGAACTTTAAGAAAATAAAAAGCAGGTTTCTCGTGGTTTGATCTTGATGATTTTTGGACACAAGATTCCTCTGTGAGTCTAGTTTCCAAATCAAAAAGAAAATCAAGGTTTCAACGGTCGGATCTCTGGAAAAGGACAAACACCAGACATCACTCAGAGATGTACAACTTTCTGTCCAGAGATTTTGTTTGATTTTTTTAAAAATAGTAAAATAATCCGAAATGCTTCATTCTTTTTAGGGTATCCTCCTAACACATTAAGGTATCCAGAAAAAAATTATTAGAGACCCCAAAAACTCCATTAGAATTCTGATTTATGAATTTCAAAATGGACTTGCTGTTCTGAAACTATTCTGAAACTCTGGGCAGATTGTGGTTGACTCACAAAACCCATGATCAAACCCTTCTAAACGTAAAACCACCTTAAAACAAAAATTACAGTGGTAGAATATTGTGTTATTGACACTTTCCCGTTGGTTTCACTTGATTTCAACGGTTAGATTTCGAATTAAAAATCTTTGATCAAAAACAGTTTGTGAACTCACTGTTTTTATTTTTCAAGTTCAACTTTTATTTGCTAACCCCAACTATTAAACCATGAAGTTGGACTTAACTAAACTATTTTCTCCTACCATTTGATGGTCTTTGGAGGCTAAAGACCTTAATATTTGTGGATTTCAAATGAAGTATGAATGGACTTCATGAAATCTCAAGACAAGGAATCTAAGCCATGGAGATGGGCTTAAACTCAAAACCACTTTCTCCTACCATTTGATGGTCATTGGAGATCAAGACATGACTAAAACTCATGAGTTTTTAAGGAATATAAGGAGACTCCATGAGAACTCAAGCTTAGAGGACCCAAACCATGGAAGGGGTTTGGATTCATCTATTTGCTTATAAAATAAAATGATGATCAAACTTTGACTTCCATGTGAAGCATAAGCTTACATGGGATTCAAAAGATCATATTCAAGAGATTTCAAGAGAGATATTGAGGATCTCCAAGAGTCTCAAGAAGGAAGTATGAACAATAAAAGAAATGAAGCAAAGAAAACAAAATAGTTTAAGGATTCAAAAGAAAGAATGCAAATAAAACAACTTATGGTTAGAGGATCACCTCCAACTATCCTCAAAGTTTCTCTCCTTTGAAGATCTTCCAAGCTCTTCTCTCTAGTTCTCTAAACTCTCTCTTTTCTCTCCCAAAAGTATGTTGGTGTAGTAGTAGTTCTCTCTTGTATTTTTTTGGTGTTTCTCCCTCCTCTCTTTTTTTTTTTTGCATGTGTTTCTCAATGGAGATACCTCTTCTTATATAGACAAAAATACCTAGGTAATTTCAGTAAATTCGGAGTAAAAGACAGGTGTAAATCTTTCATTTGGTGGTACAATGTGTACTTTCTGAAATTAGACAGACTGCTGCCCAGCGCGGCAGTCCAGAAACTTTCGCGGCATTCCGTGACTGCCGTTGCGGCAGTTCATGACTGAGGTCGTGGCACTACATGACTGTCGCACGGCATTCATCAACTGCCGCGGAAATTAATGGATTGCCGCGTTTTTGTCAGTCTTACTTTATCAATTTTTTGTTCTTATTCGCATACGCATACGTATTGCACTGCAAAATACAGACTTTAAAAGTGAACGGCAGTCAGAAATTTGTAGCGGCACTTGGTGAGAGCCGGAGCGGCATTCACTGACTGCCGTGCGGCATTCGGTGAGTGCCGCGGTAGTCTGCCGTGTGCCGCTTTTGTTGAACTTTCCCTTTTTTGACTCTTCCTTTTTCTCAAAGCAATTTATTCTTGAAGATCTTTTCCGAAAATTGTGTTTTATATCTGAATTCCCCTAAACACCTGGTATTTTCTCCTCTCTGTGAAATTTTATCGCGTTTTAGAGAACTTTTTGAAGAGCTTGGAATACTTCGAATCTTTCGGTCCTTATCATCATTGGACTTGGAGGTGACACTCTCCTAAATTTGACGTCTGGTCAAAATTGGGGTGTCTACACGCGCGCGCGAGCCTCTTGTTTTCAAGCCGATGGAAAAGTTTTATATAAGAAAAATGAAAAATAGGCAGGTCGCGTGAGCGGCCCGCGCGTGCGACCTCTGGCAGTTTCTGGTTTTGCTCGTTTTGTGATAAGGGACTGTTTGGGATAAAAGTTATATACTGTTTGAGTACTGTTTGGGAAATTTATTAAAGCAGAATCCTACTTGGTTAGGTTTAAATGACCAAAACGATGTATTGCGACTTATCAATCCCCGTACATACGTTGTTTCTTTAATTCAGCGAATTCCTTTATGTTTAAGGTTCATGACATACATGTGGGGTCAGTTGTACATGCATATGGGTGTCAGTCAGTGTGGAAAAGAGTAATGGTTAGTGTGGAAAGAGTATGAGATTGAGGTTGAGATTGAGATTGAGATTATGTGGTGGACACTCCCTGGTTATTGTGTACCAAAGTGTGTCGTGTTGAGATTGCGGTGAGAGTATCTTTGTAATGCGACGGTGGCAAAATTGGACACTCCCTGACGCCCATGGTAACGTTAAAGTGTGTGACGCCGAACTTGGACATTCCCTGGCACCCATGGTAGTGCTAAAGTGTGGCCTATAACGAGGCCGAGTACGAAGCCCTGCTGGTCGGACTACAAATGGCAACCTCAATGGTTGCACTGCAGATTCAAGGGTACATCGACTCTCAGCTCATGGTAAATCAAGTCAATCAAGAGTATGAGGCTCGAGAGAATAACATGATAGCTTATCCAGCCCTTGTCCGAGCAGTTTCAAACAAACTTCACGGGTTCTCCGTCACGCAGATACCTAGGGAGGAGAACACTAGGGCCGACCGATTAGCCCGCCTTACTTGATCTTCTGAGTTTGACTTGCCCGGGATAAGGATAGAGTACCTATCCGAGCCAAGTGTGTTCAACTCGGAATGCATGGAGGTCGAACCGATCACCCTAGGACCTAGCTGGATGGCCCCAATCATGGCATTTTTGGCAACAAACGCGTTACCAGACGGAAAGGAAGAAGCCCACCGGGTTAAATACCGAGCGACAAGGTGCCACATTATTGATGGCATCCTCTACAAAAGGGGATTTTCTATACCGTACCTCCGCTGTGTCCACCCTGAACAGGTCCAAGCAATACTGTACAAAATCCACGAAGGGGTGTGCGGGAACCACATCGGAGGTCGGGCACTCTCACGCAAAGCCCTGCTGCAAGGTTACTATTAGCCGACCATGGTCAAAGACTCTGAAGAATACGTCAAGAGGTGTGATACATGCCAAAGATTTTTTCCCATGATCAACCATCCGGGCGAACTTCAGACGCCAATCCTCAGCCCCTGGCCATTTGCTCAGTGGGGTATTGACATCGTCGGTCCTTTCCCGAAGGGAAAAGGACAAGTCAAGTTTGCTGTCATAGCCGTGGACTACTTCACCAAGTGGGAGGAGGCCGAGCCCTTGGCAACAATCACCGAGAAGAAAATGGAAAGCTTCATGGAGAGGAACATCCTCAGCAGGTTCGGCGTCCCCCGGGTTCTGGTTAGTGACAACGGTAGACAATTTGACATCCCGGTATTCAGGCAGTTATGCTCGGACTACGGGATATCCAATCACTACTCATCCCCCGAGCACCCCCAGGCCAATGGCCAAGCCGAGGTGACCAACCGGACTATTCTTCAGTCAATAAAAACGAGGCTTGAAAGCGCCAAAGGACTGTGGGCAGAGGAACTACCGACCCTCTTATGGGCCTACCGCACTACACCCCGAGCGGCAACAGTTGAAACGCCGTTCTCTCTAACCTACGGCTTTGAGGCGGTGGTCCCCACGGAGCTTGGGTTACCTACTTACCGGGTGGAAAATTTTAGCGAGCTAGATAATGAAGATGCCCTAAGGGCGGAACTTGACTTGGTAGAAGAGAAAAGAAATCGGGCGTATCTGAAAGTGGCAGCCTACAAGCAGAGAGTCTCCCGATACTATAACAACAAGGTGAAGCATCGTAGTTTCCAGATAGGAGATCTGGTCCTGAAGATAGTCAACCAGTCCACGAAAGTCCCGAGCCATGGAAAGTTGGGGCCAAACTGGGAAGGTCCATACCTAGTTACCCGAGTCAACCGCTCGGGCACCTATTGGTTACAAACTCTAGATGAGCACGACCTCTCTCATCCATGGAACGTGCAACACCTCCGCAAGTACTTCTAGTAAAGCATGACAATAATGTTGGCTAGGAACCATGTAGCTCGACCCGAGCATATCTATTCATATAGTAATAAAAATTTCTTTTTTCACCAAACAACTCTTCTCCGAGCTTGTTCACTTAAAAGATCTCGGGGTCCGACCCCAGGCACTAAAAAGACCTCGGGGTCCGACTCCAGGCACTTAAATGACCTCTGGACCATAACCCGAAGCACAGGCTTCGCTTAGGTCCAACCGACCGGGGGGGGCAATGCCCCCTAGGTGGCTGATGATGGAAAGTCCCAAAAGACCCTACAACCACCGATGTTCCAGGTCGGTTTCCTACGGTCACCCCCTCTATACGCCAGCCTTAGCAAAAGCTTGGGGGGCAGGACAGAATAAACAGGAAATCACACAGGATACTAACATGACTTGGAATCCTAGAACACTTCTAACATTCCTAAGTACCTACAGTACCCAGAGAAACAGCCCGGGTAGTAACCAGTCACAAACTTGTACTATACCCGAGCGGGACCCCCGTATTAGGTCCCTGAAAGACCAAGTGTTCTCTACCGGTTACAATCCTAACTTTTGCTAAGGCAAGGTTCCTACGGGATTTACAATCGGTCGGTCATAGGCAATCACAAACAGGCATTCAAGTGCAAAAACAATTGATGGAAAGACTGGTCTCAAGGACCTTTTCATTAATTAAAAAAACAGTTTGTACAACTTGGGGGGCAGTTGTAGTAGCCTCCCAAAAAAAAAAAACAACAACAAAGAGGGAAATAGAAAATACAATTCAGGGACTAAGTGTCGTCAATCTCGACCATGTCCTCAGTCTCTCCGGTCTCTCCCAATGGGGCTTTTCCTCCGCCTGGAACCGAGCTTTCGCCTGGGGCGGCAAAACCATCAGCAACTCCGGCCAAGGCGGTGGAGTTGTCAACTTCTTCGGTTGGGGTGGCAGCATCAGCAGCAGCATGACTGAGGTCCCAATAGTCCGAATCAATCCCCTCATAGGACGAGATGTCCCATGGGGATGATCTCGGGCTAACCTCCGCTTGAGGTCCTCGTAGCCTTGGAAGAAGCCGTCATCAAAAGCCTTCTCCGTGGCTCCCACCGCCGTTGCCTCAGTGCAGCCTTCACCTTAGCCTTTGCAGCAGCCGCAATGGCCAGGGAAGCCTCCAGATCCGCCAGGGCAGTCGCCAACTCAGCCTGGGCTGCACCAAGGCTCAGGGCCAAGCCCTTTACCTTATCCTTCTCTAAGGATAGGGAATTTTGCCTGGCCTGCGAGGTCGCTCGCTCCTCAGACAGAGCGGCTTCAGCAGCAGCGGCCCTCCAGGACAAAGAGGGCAGGAAGGACTCAGCCCCTGCGGCCATGCAGCTGACCTGCAAAGAATCCAACACGGTCAGTTAATAAGTTAAACACAGGAGAAGTTGTGGTAAAGAGGAGCAGAAGCGCCAAGTGCTTACCATATGGGAAAGACTATATAACCATCCCTGAAACGCCTCGGGAGACATGCTTGTACACGCCTCCACCTGGCTGGGAAGAAGGGCGGACTTGACCCTCTCCCTGATCACTGCCGATTCCTCAACCGGCACCCTGGACGCTATTCCTGCTCGGGGGGAAGTCTCGGCCACCACCACGTGGGGAGCTGAAGTCCCGACGGGTTCCGGACTGTTCGCAGTCCCGTGCCGGATTTGCCTCAGCGGGCGTTCGCTGCCCAAGGCTTCCGCGGTAGGCCCTTTTCCTTGTACCACCGCCAACCGGGCGGCAGCAGCGGCCTGCCTCTCCCTCAACTTCTCCAAATTCCTCTTTGGGGCCATTTCTACAAAAGGAAAGCAGCCACGAGTCAGTAATCAGAGCAACGAGACAATGAAGGATAACCAAAATTAAGTTGCCGATCAAACTCTTACCCGGGATGATTGAGGGAAAGACATAGGGATGGCAATTTACCCCGCCCCGCTGGACCTCCGCCCTGCCCCGCTCCTAATGGAACGGGTTTGGAGGAGTTATAATAGGAGTAGGAGTAGATTTGGTATGGAAATATAAAAACCCTATAGGAGTCGGGACGGAGTTGGTATCCATGAAATACTACGATTTAAAACCTGTCCCGCCCCGATTAATTCATTAAGTTACTAAATTACTCTCATACTTATAGTTATTTACAACAAAATTAGGGCATATATGTACATCTCTTTCTCTTCAATATTAATATTTAATTTATGAATTGTGATTTAACAAATTTAGAATCATTTGCGTGAGTGATTTTTAAGAATTCAAGCTAAACTTAAGTGGGTTTTGAATTATAAAAGAACATATAATTTTGCAATGGTGATTAACAAACGGAGTAGGAGTGTAATAGGAGTACCCGATAGTAAACGGAGTAGGAATGGAGTAGGAGTTGGTATTTTACTTAAACGGGATGGGACGGAGTCGGAGTAGGAGGAAAATAAACGGAGTAGGAGTTGGTATAGGGGAACTCCGTACCAACTCCGACCCGTTGCCATCCCTAGAAAGACAAGGGTCTCGGCGAGGTATTCTGGTCGGTGATCGCCTCTCTGATCTCCCGAGCGGGTTAGAATGTCCCAAATATTGATAGGACGGTCCGGCAAGCTTCTGATTCTCTCTTGGCACTCCCCAGGAATACTAGGTGGGTTGGTTGACCCCGCTGCAACACAAAATGTAACGCAGTTAGTCTCAAATCAAAGTAAAGGAAGTGAGCGGAAGTTACTGCACTAACTTACCCCTTAGTTCTCCCGCCCAGGAAGTCCTCATCTGGATCCCCGGGGCCCGCTCATAGAGTCCAAGGGTGGATACTTGGAAGAATCTATTCTTCTAACCCTTTTTGTTGCTCGGGCAATTCATTATGATCTTTCTCCCCTGCCGAGCCCTAAGAGAAAAGAACCCGGTCTCCCCATGTACGGGAAACGGTCGGTGCGTCCAGAGAAACTCCTGGACAGTAAGCTCATACCCAAAAACTTGGGGCCAAAGGGAGATGGATCCCATGAGGAATCTCCAACCATTCGGGGCCAGCTGTCCCGAGGCGATTCCTAAGTATATAAGGACGTCCCGAACGACCGGATGGAAGGGAATGCGGAACCCATCCATGAGGATGTCCTCATATAAGGTGGTGAAACCCCGCTGGTAGATTTGGGCTCCGCTGGCATTCACGACCAGGGAGCAATAGTCGGGAAGGCTGTACCTATCCCTAATGGGGCTGAGATCTTCAGTACGCAGGGTGGACGAGATGAACTCACTGGCGAAGGGTACCTCGGGGTCGGGTTCCCCTGGTGTTTCATCACCCGAACCCTGGAAAACAAAAGCAACGGGGACTCCCTGGTCCGACTCATCATCAGATAGAGGGATTGGGATTCTGCCCTCACTATGGTGATCAGACGGGGACGCGGACGGCGGACTCAGACTTGTGTCCGATGTCTCTGACCCGGACCGCTCATCCTCCGACCGAGAAGACGATTAAAACCAGAGTGACACATCCTTGGGGTTTCGGTGACTGGGCCAGGAAGTAGAGGACGACCTAGGTATGGGTCAGGAACTCCGAGTCTGAGGTACAAAGGGGGCAGGGTTATCAACCTAAAAGGTAGAAAGTATACAGTCTTAAAGACAAGGTGACCCTCGGTCAGAACTACCCGGGGACAGCCCGCTCAGTTCAACCTATCTAACGTACCTCCCGACTTGAAGAAAGAACAAAACCTGAGAAAGAAAAAGTCTCACTCCTGTTCTAACCTAAGAGGGTTTGCCCTCTCCAGCCTCGCTCAGAAAAGAAGAGGAAGAGGATGATGAACTGAAACTAAAAAGGGAACACTTACAAGGATTAGCGCAGAAGAAGAGCTCGGGAAACTTTACCGAACACTTTTTCTGCTCTCAAACTGCTCAGTATCTCTATCAATTGGTAGCAGGAATCCCATAAATGAACAAGTGTTCTTTATATATGGAGCGTGGACGATCCAGATCAAGTTAGATCTAACGGGCAGGAAATTTTCCCGCTTAAACCTACCAATAACTGTCATCTCGGTGTGGACACACAGAATTCCACCTCTTTTGTTATGTTTTTGTTTTGAAAAGGAAAAGAAAATGAGAAGGTCTGTTGAAAACAGATACAGAGTCACCATTTGGTCTTTAAGGAACCAAGAAACCTAATTTTGACTCACCCAAATGGATAAAGGGCACCGGCCCTTCATAACCAAAGAACTTGGTTCGGGATTTTGGTACGAGAGAGGAAGGAGCCTTTGTCGTGACTAAAATACCCTCAACTCGCCCCGTCTTTCGACGGGCCTCAATTAGCATCCGAATAATCATCTTATACTATGTATGGTTCGACGATTAATACTATGATAGTATATTACATTACATAAGAAAATTTGAAATGGAAGATCTAAAGATAAGATATCATTCATAAGATCTAAGCCAAATATCATACAATGTAAAGTGAAAGATCACACAAATAAACCTAGGAAAAATCATCTAATCATGTATCAAATAATCAAGACTTCCTAATCTAAAGGGGGGACATGAATTGTTATTGAAACAAATAAACAAAGAAATCAAAATATGCTTAGCAAGCTAGTATGATGCATGTTAATCTTTAAGAAAAGAAGACCTCTCAATCCCCGGGATGGATGAGAAAGGATGATTAGATCAGGGGAAGCATGAACGTGTGATCAAGTTCATTCCTTATAATCTTCTTAGATTACCCAAATCTTGCATGGATGCAAGGTATGTATCTAGAATGTGCTAAGGTTGTAGTGTGCTTTATGTTCATGGATTCCTAGAATGACCTAGAAGTCTATAATGTGTGTGAATGAATGAATGAAATCATCATGGGATATGTACAAATGTAGTATGAACTATTTCCTAAGACATGAACTAATTTGGAGTTCATGTAAGGATCAAATCAAAGAATGAAAGTTAAAATGTGCTTGCTGTGAATAGTGGACAGAACAGTGACTATATCTATTGAAAATTGAAAAGAGGGGTAAGGAATGTTTTCAATGCATGATTTTTTATGGAGATATTCCTTACTGTGTCTAGAACACAACCCAAAAAGTCAATCTTTAATAACTATTACAGATTGAGAGAAATCATATAAACAATGAAGGTTACTCAGAAACAGAGTTCGTATTGTCGACCGAAATGTCAAAAAAGCTTGGAAAATGAAAACAAATGATATAGAGACCCATATTATACAGAAAGTTCCCTAAGACATTGAAGTTCAAGGGAAAAATAAGTTAGGACCACTCTCTTTAGAAAAGTGTTCTGTAAAACAAGTTGAAAGTAGACCAAGCTGCTGTGACAGCAAAAACAGAATATCTGGAGAGAATGTTTGGGTCCAAATGGACCATTTTCAAGTATTTTCCAAGTCAAACCAAAAATCATGGGTGTTCTCTAATGAGTTAGGAAGATTTTCCAAGTGGTCTTTCATCCATACATTGAGTATTGAGTTCTAGAGAAATCTTTGAACTCAGACCACTCACTATTTTGACTCACTGTTTTGAAGATTTTGGGAAAAACTTGAGTTTTCTTTCTTGAAATCAAAATGAGAGGGATTGAGAGGGGTTTTGAAATAGAGGTTTTGAAAGTATATTTTCAAAATCAAATAGAGATTATAACCTCTTGGAATATCAACATCAAACTCATCATCAAGAACCCCTAATATTATTGGAGAGATTCATTTTTATTTGAACATAACTTCAAGGATACCTTGGAGGTATTGAAGTTATAATCATCATCTATCAAACATGTTTTTGAGGTCAAGAGCTACTATCCATAAGGATTCACTCACCTCAAACTTCATGTCATCATCTAGATGATGATGAACTAGTAAGTAAATAAATAAAATAAAAAAGAAATGAGGTAAGAAGAGATGAACATTGTATATAAGCAAGCAAATGAACAAATCAATAGATGATATTCAATGGTGGAACCACAAGCATTCAACCTCTCATATGTGTGTATGTGGTTGAGTACATCACTCTCTAACTCATAGGAAACTCAAAGAAGATGAAGAAGATGGATTGAAAGCTTGAAAATAAAAGTTTAGTTTTTAGAAAATTAAATAAAAAAACTCACATTTGGCTTGGATTTAAAGAAGAAGATATTGATTTCTCTCTCTATTTCTTCCTAACTTTCTATATCTCTCTCTAATGGCTTCCAAGCTCTCCTCTAAATGGAAGTAAATGGGTCTCCTTTATAGGCCAACTTGGGGAGGTATTTTGGGTTGGACTCACAGCCAACTAGGAAGAGGCATGCTCGGGCATCCCGAGCGGATGTACTGCATGTCCAACTGGCCAACTCCCCACCAACCGATATCTTGACTTTCTCATTCGACGATGTTCGGGGCTTGCACTACCCCTATGACGATCCACTGGTGGTAACGCTCTCTATATTCAATTACGTGGTGAAGAGGGTGCTTGTGGACACTGGTAGTTCCTCCAACATACCGTTCGCCTCAGCCTTCGATCAGTTCGGGATATCAAGGGACTGGCTCCGACCAGTGAGCACTCCCTTGGTAGGGTTCAACGGATCTAGTACTCAACTGCTCGGGATGATTGAGGTCCTGATTGTAATGGGGACCTACCCACAGCAGACATCCATGCTCGTAAATTTTGTTGTGGTAGAGGCCCTATCCACTTACAATGTCATCTTTGGGAGACCGACACTCAACAAGGCCAGAGCGGTTGTGTCAATTTATAGCCTGATCGTCAAGTTCCCAACCCTACAAGGACCGGGAAGTCTGAGGGGAGATCAGGCCACCGCTCGAAGCTATTACATCAGTTCATTGCGCAAGGAAGTGATTTCAAAAACACTGAACATTCATGGGATGAACTCAAGGGATGCCAGGGACGGAGTCAGCCCAGTTGAAGAACTCAGTCAAGTGGTACCGGGCTCGCAGTTTCCCGACCGGTCCGTCAACATCGGTACTCTCCTGGAACTAGACCTCAGTTGGTCTAGTTCTTGAGGCAGAACCAAGACGTCTTTGCATGGAGCCACGAGGACATGCCTAGAATTGATCCCTGGGTCACGTCTCACCGACTCAATGTTGATCCGAGCTACCGCCCAGTTAGGTAAAAGAGGAGGGAGATTGCCCCAGAGACTCAGGAAGTAGTACGTGAGGAGGTGGAGAAGCTTCTTAAAGAAAAGTCAATCCGAGAGGTTCAGTACCCCGACTGATTGGCAAACGTCATCCTAGTCAAGAAAAATAATGGAAAGTGGAGATTGTCGTGGATTTTACCGACCTAAACAAGTCATATCCTAAGGATCGCTATCCACTACCCAGGATAGACCTCCTTGTGGACTCAACAACGGGCCACTCACTGTTCTCATTTATGGATGTGTACTTCGGGTACAATCAAATTCGCATGTACCCATGCGATGAAGAGAAGATTTCCTTCATCACCGACCAAGGAACCTACTGCTACAAGGTGATGCCTCAGTGCTGAAGGGAAAACATGTTTACATTGAAGTTTTAAATGCGCAGTAGAAAGATTAAGTTTCAAGAACTTATTGGTAGCCCAGGGTCTACTACTTGTCAATTCCTTAGATGCGTACAAGAGGGGACAAGAGTTATACCTTAGTGTCTTGAACCCAATTCTGATTTTCTTCTTCCTTGGTGATGCAGCAGCCTCCACTAGGTTGTCTTTACCCTTATGTATCCTGCGGATGCTTCCCGGAGAGACTAGAGATGGTGGGATCTCTAATAGAGAAGAAGGAGAAGGTTTAGTGCTCTAAAACAGTTTCTGCAGCGTCGAGTTAATAAAAACGACGAATAACTTTTCCAGAATGCTGCTACCCTATTTATAGATTCCCAGAACCAACCTAACCTTTAATCGATCGAAGGACTTCGATTGATCGAACATTTGATCGATCGAACCACTCTCGAGTGATCGAACCTACCATGACTTCAATCGATCAAACTAGCTTCAATCGATCAAACTAGCTTCAATCTATCGAACCTGTAGTGACAACTTCCTCAAGTGTCTTTCCAAGTATCCTGGCAGAGCTAAGAGTGGGACCTCCTAGGCTCTTTATTGTTGGCTCAGATCAGTTGATTAATTCCCATGAACAAACTCTTTGATCAGCAAAATAATTGGCTGATCAGTTAACGTTTACTCCACTATACAACGATAACTGAACTCCAACGCAAAAAAACATATCCAAAGCGATAACTAGACTTGTATGTTGTATTAATGTCCCTCTACCTTCAGCATTCGCAATCATATTCAGGTAGTCGGATAACTGTTACTGTCAACCTGAATTATGATTACTTCTTGTATTCCTTGAGTCCCATTGACCTCTCATGATTACTAAACATGTTGATACTACTTATCAACAAGACTGCAGTTCTCAGTAATCAACTTGGTGACATTCTCAAGGGAATGCTTACTCTGTATCAGAGGGTAGATTCTATCTTGATAATATATGTTCACAACCCTATGTACATGACATACTCAAGATACCCAGGTGTTGATCTTCTATAGACCTCACTGATTGGTAAGTCAAAGCAGCCATATCCATAGTCTGTGTTCATAATCGTCTCAAGATTGAGAATACGTACCTTATACAAGTTATGAGTTCCTATTGACTGTTGACAGCCTTAAGCGTCAAAAGGAAAGCTCAGGTCCGTCAATGCACTATAAGCACTAGTATATCAACCAAGAGTCAAACTCTAGTGATAAAGATTCATCACTCCATCCAATGGTAGCTAATCATGCTACAGTGTAAACCTGATGAGATATCCAGTCTCATCATTCACTATGACAAGTTCTAAGTATCAAAGAATGGTAATTCGTATCTCAAACGTATGTATCTCATACATACATGAATTACTTACTATGACACTTAAAGATTAACAATCGTCGAAGTGTTGAATGACCAACGGTACTAAATCAACAAACAACCTTCTATCACTCACGTTAATCCCACAAGCTTTAAAGACACCCGAACTCACTAGTGGCGCTCCCGATGGAAGTGCAATAGATAAGTCAAAATCTAGTAATTCTAAGGGTTTGTCTAAATTCTTAGCAAATTGATGTGATACGAAAGAGTGTGTTGACCCTGAATCTAACAACACATTGGCAGGTTGCAAGTAAATAGAAAGTATACCTGAAACCACCGTGTCAGCCGTAGTGATCTCCCCAGGCTTGAGCTGAAAATACCTTCCTTGTCGTTGCTCTCTCCCTTGGGTTTGCTGTTGAGATGGTCTCTGTCTTGGTGCGCTACCGACGGATGAGCTGGAACCTCCTTGTCTTCTCTTGGGACAATTACGTTCTCGATGCCCCAGGTCACCACATGAATAACACCTTATTCCACTGTCATCTGTACTTTGCCTCAGAGTAATACTTTGTCTTGGAGGATTCGGACAATCCCTTGCCATGTGCCACGGTCGTCGACAGATGTTGCAAATAATAGGAGACATATTACATACTCCCCAGTGATATTTACCACAAGTCTGACACTTGGGTTTGTTACCCCCACTTCCCAATGAACTGCCAGAACTTTGTCTTTTAGAATTGCCCTGTCCCTGGAATTGACTACCTCCCGGCCTCTTGAATGTTTGACCTTGCCCCGTTGGCAACACACCTCGTTCAACAATCAAGGCTACATCTAGCACTTCTGAATATGTTGCTAGCCGATGTGTATCCACTTTTCCCCTGATTTCATCACGGAGCCCTTCCTCAAATCTTCTTGCCCGAGTGAACTTGTTCGGAAGTAATTCCATTGCAAATCTGGCCAAACTTGTGAATTTAGCGGCATAGTCTCTAACAGTCATATTACCTTGACTGAGATGAGAAAATTCTCGGGACTTTGATTCACTGAAAGACCGAGGAATGTATTATTTTGAGAACTCTTCAATAAACCCGTTCCAGGTGGTCGGTGCTCCTTGCCTTAATATTGACGTCCACTAATTCTGTGCTTCCCCTTTCAAGGTATCGGAGGCAAACAAGACTTTCTGTTCCTCTGTACATGGCAAAACACGGAAAATTCTTTTCATATCGGTCAACCAATGGTCAGCCTTCATTGAATCGGATTCCCCTTTGAACTGCCCTGGCTTTTGCTTATAGAACGTGACAATGGTTATCGGTTCCACCCTCTGTCCTGAATTTGGCGAACCCGGTCCTTCCTCAACAACTTGAGTTTCGGCCACTCTTACCAATTTTTCCATAACCACCTCTATTCTATCCATACGAGCTGCAGACGGGGTTTCACCTCCAGACATCCTTGCCTGGCACCCACCACAAGATATATATACATGCACGTTACTTTTAAATAAATCATGGTGCATGCTAATAACATTTAAAGCATGCTAAGTAAGCGTGTATGCATGATCGTGTCAATATGTATCATTTTATTCAATTTGCACGTCGTATTCGTCGTCTCTCGTCCCCAAAGGCTCTAACCTATAGCTCTGATACCAAAAATTGTCACACCCCAACCCGCCCCGGCAGATTAGGACACGTGTAACAATGCCACAAGTGATCATTTATACTAATTACCAAAGAAAACAAGTGAATTACTAAGAAACATGTGCTTAAAACGACATACAAGAACCTTACTGTGACAAAACAGCCCCCAAGGGTAAAATGGTCATTAATAAGATATATCAAATTTTATACCAAAAGATAGGTCTTTGAGTCCTGGTTCCAACGCAAAAAATGGCGCGCGAATCCGAATTTTTTAGAGAGAGTTATGCCCGTTTCCGTAAAAGCCGACGGCTGAAAACAGAAAAGCGGATCGATCCGCCCCAAAACCGGATCGATCCGGATTTAGCAGAACCTCATTTTCTGCTCCCCTGGATGCCCCGGATCGATCCGCACGAGACCCGGATCGATCCAGATTCTGCAGATGTGTTTTCCTGCTGCTAAAACTCTGTTTAAACAGTTCAAAACATTTCCAAACATCAAAACTTGATTCCAAACTTTCCAAAACTCTTGGGAACATCCTCCAAACACTCATAAATATGACAACAACATGTTCAAGCTCTCACTACTATTTTAAACTTAACTCAAACCTCAATTAAATGAAGAACTAATCACCACTTGCACAAAGTAGTAAAATATGGAAATCCCTTTGCCAAGATAAGTTCAAAAGCCCCACAACAACTTGATTTAATCAAAACTCATCCCAAACATTAGTTGAGGGTTCACAATTCACTTCTAAAATGATTGCAAGTTCACTTAATCAACAAAATCTATGAAAACCATTTGAAAGAACCAACTTCCATTTTCTTAACAATGCTTAACTTAACATGGAACCAAAGGCTCAAACACAATCTTATTTCTTACAACATGAGTTTAAGAGTTCAACAACTCAACTCAAGGAAAGAACACCCAACATATTAACAAGGTCCCAAACCACATTCTACAGCATTAAAAGTTGGTGCTTGACATTTTTACAACTTACAAAAGAAGTTTAAACTCAAGTACAACTTGTTTCCTCCAACAAAACCATTTACAACTACAATATTACAAACATGAGTTCCATCTCCACCAAGACCAACATAATTACAACTTATGAACATATAAACAACACAACTCTTCCCCCGGATTCCCGATCACTTCCTTTCCTCGTCATGATCCGTACCTGCGGTGGTTATTCAATAACCACACAGAAAATAGTTTTGGTTTTTATGCTTACGCTTAGTGAATACTATAACCATGCCATGGAGTATGAAATGTGCATATGCAATATATAAGCAACACAACGATAAAATGGTCGCCGGTATGTCAAGTATCTAACCACCATCGCATCGGACCCAATATTTCGGGCCTTTTTCTCACTTCAACGTCGCATATAGCGAAACACACCTCTCACGTGACCGTAGTCAAATCATTGTGGTCGTCACCACCGTCCCCTTTTTCTTGAGGAAAACATCGTCCCGTTACTACGGGCTAAATAATGGTGATTAACACTTGACATCCATTGACCCAATTAATCACTTAAGCACATAAAACATATCACATAACAATTTCTACAAAATTTGACATGTTAAGCTCTAATTAACCCATGCTTGAACTACAACTTCAAGAACTAAGCATTTTAGTCATACCCAATATCACATAAGCACCATTTAACACCCAAGTTAGGATTAGAGTACTCACCTCACAAATTGCTCCAATTAAAGCCTAGAACCCCAAATTCCTTGCTAATTTTAGCTCTAATTAACTCCAATGATATTCCTACATATCAATTTCACATATATATATATATATATATCGGCAAGTCAAAAACGGTCGCGGAAAAACCAAAGGTATAGAGACGATCCTCTCACCTCCACGAATCCGAATACGGTCTCGGTTCGCGAAATGGTGTACCGACGGCGACGAAACGGCAAAGAAACGGCGAAGACGGCGGAGACGGTGGAGCTCCTCTTTAATGGCCGAAATCTCTCTTCTTCTACATCTATATCTCATGTTTTGTATATAGGAGATGATGAATCACTCAAGAGGTGTCAACCTCTTGAGCTTCTAACCACTTTTGGCTTAATTGCATTTGCACCCCCAACATTTCTTTGAACTTTATTATGAAATCCCCTAAGCAATTGTATTAACTACCCAATATCTAAGTGGATGTTTGTCTATGTCACGCGTGGGTCCCAAATGTGGTCCCACATATTTTGTAAAAGTTGCTAGTTAGCCTACTAGTTATGAATTTGATTCCTATTTATTCTCACACGGGTACTCAAACTAGCACCATAAAAATTACAGATAACAATAAGATATTAAAGCAATTAAACAATTATTCATATAATCATATAAATGCAACTAAATGCAATTTATTTAATCCGGACCTCCCGTGGGTCCCACTTCATATCCGTCCAACTGTGCCCTTTTATCAAGCACTTAACACGTCGGGATAATTGGAACTTACCCAAATTATCATACGCTATTAATTCTACTAATTAATACATATAATGCAGATATTATATTATTTCTCCGGGTACGGTTATTACACTATCATTCTTCAAGATCCTCCGCAAAGCCTTTGAGTGGTCAGATGAGTGTGAAGAGGTGTTAGAAACTCAAGAAGTATCTGACATCACCTCCTCTGCTCTCAACGCCCATACCAAAGGAAGACTTGTTTCTCTACTTGGCGGTATCGCCTTCAGTGGTAAGTTCAGCACTGACTAGAGAGGAGCTCGGGATATAGTACTCGGTCTACTACACAAGTTGGGCACTCCAAGGCATAGAAAGTCGATGTTCCCGCATAGAGAAGCTCGCCTTTGCACTCATCACCTCAGCTCGGTGGCTTCGCCCGTACTTTTAAGCTCATATCATAGTAGTCCTCACGGATCAGAAGATTCTGTGCTGGCCTGAAACATCTGGGAGACTCATGAAGTGGGCATTAGAGTTGGAAGAATTTGAAGTGATTTACAGACCCTGAACAGCCATCAAGGGGTAGGCAGTGGCAGATTTTCTCGTCGAATTCACATATCCAGAAGATCCAACCAAGGAGTTCAACCCGCTTGAGCTACCGCCCGAGCCACACCCCCGACCTGGATACTCTATGTGGATGGGTCCTCCAACAAGCAGGGCAGTGGGGTAGGGATTATGCTGACCACACCTAACGGGATCCAGTTGGAGTACGCCCTAAGGTTTGGGTTCCAGGCTTCCAACAATGAAGCCGAGTATGAGGCCCTCTTAGTTGGGCTGCAATTAGCTACCTCGATGGGTGAGAAGCAAGTCCAAGTGTACAATGACTCCCAACTAGTTGTCAATCAAGTCAATCAGAAGTATGAAGCTCGGGAAGACAACATGGTGGCCTACCTGGCCCTTGTCAGAACGGTTGCCAACAAACTCAAAGGGTTCTCTATCACATAAATCTCGAGGGAAAAAAACACACGGACCGATCAGTTAGCACGCCTTGCATCATCTTCTGAATCGAAACTCCCCAGGATAAGGGTAAAATACATATCTAAACCCAGTGTGGCCAACTCGGAAGGTATAGAGGATGACCCAGTCGATTTGGGCCCCAGCTGGATGGATCCTATCAAGATTTTCCTCACAACCGGAAGTCTACCAGTTTGGAAGGATGAAGCCCGACGGGTGAAATACTGAGTGGTCAGGTACCATCTCATCGATGGTGTGCTTTACAAGAGGGAATTTTTCATCTCCTACCTCTAATGCATACATCCTACCTAGGTTCAGCAAGTCCTATATGATATCCATGAAGGAGTGTGTGGAAGCCACATTGGAGGTCAGACACTCTCTCGCATAGCCCTATTGCAAGGGTACTACTGTCCCACAATGGCCCAGGACTCCCAGAATTATATCAAGCGGTGTGACAAGTGCCAATTGTATGATCAATCGCCCGGTAGAGCCCCAAACTCCAATCCTTAGTCCTTGGCCGTTTGCTCAGTGGGGCATCGACACAGTCGGACTGCTCCCTATGGCAAAAGGTCAGGTAAAATTTGCCGTCATAGCAGTGGACTACTTTACCAAGTGAGCCGAAGGCGAGCCCTTATCGACAATAACCGAGAGGAAAATGGAAAGTTTTGTTGAAAAGAAAGAAAGCTAACAATTATAATCTCTGATTAAGCTAAAAATTATAATCTCTGATTAAGCTGCAACAAACATAGCCATTAAACATGTATTTACGGTATGAGTAAAATTTCAGGCACACCCATTTCCACAACCTCACCCCCCAACCTGATGTGTCAACCATGTAGTGGGATGGAACCCACCATTTAACACAACCTCCCATATGATACTCTAACTACATGATTGCCACATCAGATTGTAGGGGATGAGGTTGTGAAAATGGGTGTACCTGAGGTTTTATTCTTTACGGTATTTCTGATTTTCTTCCCGGCATTACTTTGTAGAAAAATGGGTAATTTTTTTTTTTATTTTTTTTTTGTTGATGGTCAAAGCACCCGCAGGCGCCACACACACACATTGCAGTCAGACTGCCAGTAGCCAGGGGGGCCATGGCCCACTTGAAAAGGGACTTCCTCCCATAGACGGCTAAGGGGAATAAATCCCCCAGTCCAAACCCCCCTAAGGGGACTTGAACTCCCCACCTCTCACTTGGAGAGGGGAGGGTAGACCAACCGGGCTAAGGCCCAAGGTTTGAAAAATGGGTAAATTAAATTGGGGTAATTAGGACTTAATCCAATTTAACGAAAGTATAGTGGTTTTGGTATAACTAGCAAAAATATTTGAAATTAGGTCCATTCCTTTGTATTTTGACAAATTTATCCCTAATATTGGTCTACACCACACCAAGTGTTTTACCCTCTGCACCTCTGGCGACCTCGCCTGAGGACCACCACCATCACCTTGCCTGACCTTCAGTGACCTTGCCTGACCTCCGGCAACCACCATCACAACCGCAACTCCACCGACCACCACCACCACTAGTAGTGATCACCATAACAACCTCACCTTACTTCCGACGACCACCATGACCTCACTTGATCGACCTCCTTCACAACCAAACCATCAGATCAACATATAATGATCAGAAACATGTTTTCTCATATCATACCACCGAAAAGTTGTGAAATTTATCATAAAAAAGTTGTGAAATTTCTCAAAAAAATCCATAACCTTAACACGATTTTTTCAGTAGAATTTTTTTTTTTTGAAAACTCAGATCAAGTTAATAGAGCATTCACAACCTGGAAACAAACCAAATTAAAGCTACATTGATCCCAAATAAAAAAAAAAGTTATGAAAATTTTTCATACAATGATCACAAAACAAATTTCTCAAACCACCGAAAAGTTGTGAAATTTCACAAAGTTCGTGAAAATTCACAGAAAAATGAAAATGCTTGCTGTGCACTGGCTTGTGATGATGTGGTGGTCCTGAATCTGCTCGTGGTGGTCCGGTGGTGGTAGATCTGGTCGCAGTGGTGGTGGATCTGAAATTGGTGCTGGTCGAAGGAGACATATCTCCAAGTTTTATCTAACACTTCAATCTCTCTCTCCATTGCCTCTACTACTTGTTTCTCAACTGTAACTCTTTTCTGATCAGCCTCATTCTCAACATCACCTCCATTAATCAAATCATCCTCTAATTCGACCATCTTCAGGCCGGGTTATAGTGGCGACGACGGTAATAGTGGTCAGTGCTAAGAGAGAGAGAGAGAGAGAGAGAGAGAGAGAGAGAGAGGTGGTCGATGTGGTGGTGGCGACGGAGGTGATGGTGGTCGGCAGTGATGGTGGTTGGTGGTCCACTGAGAGAGAGAGAGAGAGGTGGTTGGTGGTCCACTGAGATAGAGAGAGAAATGGAAGAGAGATGAAAATGAAAAATGAAAATGAGGGTAAAGTATGTCCAAAAAATATGTGATCAACTGGTCAAAAGAGTTAATTCTAATACTCTTATTGAATAGAGTAATGCTAGATGCACTCTTAAATGCACAACTAAATGCACAATTCTGTTTAAAAATATTGAATTTCGTGCTGAAAAGTTTGTACACTATGCACATCCTTTTTTTGTGTACAGACTTTTCAACACGATGTCCAACATTGTTAAGCAGAGTTGTGCAATTAGTTGTGCATTTGAGAGTGCATCCAACATTGTTCACGGATTATTTTAGGTGGATTTCGATTACTAGGAATCATAATACCAATAATCATTTTACCAGGAATCTGAATCCCTGCAGAATGTTTGATTTACTAGTAGAATTATAGTTAGATTTAGAATCCAGTGTTTGGTTGGATCAAGGAAAATGAAATGGAAATATTGTAAAATACCTAAGCTACACTTGAAGGCTAAAAGAATGTATGAGTTAAAATCAAATTGTCAACCCTCTAAAAATGGAGGGTGATTAAAAAAAATAATGGTATAAATCTAAAAATCGATGACACATAAAAAATGAGATAAATAGAGTAATTAAGACATGAGCATGAGTCTAAACTATTACATGTAGTTAAAATATATTTGTATTATAACAAAAGATATATTATATTTTTATGTATAAAATATGTATAGGTGTAACTTACAAATCACAATATGCGAAATATGTAGTTATTGTAATATCATATAGACTTTTCAATTATTAACATTTGGCAACCAAAATTTGAATTCAGACATTAAGCTAACATCAAATATAATGTTTCAAGCATAATAAATCATCATAAACAATCTAATCTACCAATCTCTCCATTTTAGAAAATAATTATAATTACAATCTTAAATTTCTTATAATCACATTATTTGTTTGTTTAATAGTCTAATAAAGGCTACCCTAAAAAAAAAAAAAAAAAAAAAAAGAAGAAGTCTAATAAAGGCTAGTTTTGGTATTATGAAAATGGTAAATCAAAACCCCAGTAATCCTTAGGAATACCACTTCCAAGCTAGGATTTAGAATCCACCCTATTTTCCACCTTTGGGTGGATTCTAAATCCAGTGGGACCCATAATTCATTAAATATTCCATGAACCAAACAACGATATATTTTAAGATTACTAGTAATCTTCGGATGGAATCAAAATCCACCCTAAGAATCCATGAACCAAACGGGCCGTTAATGTATGATTTAATACCAAATTTCTAAATTAAATTTTGTGTGGCCAGAGAGAGAGAGAGAGAGAGAGAGAGTGATTTGCGTTGGAAATGTTGTTGCGGGGACATTGTAGTGTGCTCCTATACAACAGGAGGAGGACGGTGGTAGTGAAACTGGAGAGCCCATCCGCATGGAACAGTCGACCGCCTAAAAGTAAAACCACCCCTTTCTTCGTCATGACGATGGCATCCGGAAAAGCGATTTCTACAGAGCAGCTGCCCACAACACCCAAACAGAGCGCTACGACAGCGACAACAACAGCGACTGCGACTGCGAAGCAATCAACGATGGTTGGTCCAGCTCCCCTTACCGATTTGGGGAAACAGTTAACGGTTCGACGCACTCCTGAATTGGGCCTTTTTTCTCTATTCTTCGTCCTCTCCACGGTATTATTCTTCTCATTAATTAACCCTAATTTAATTTGGAAACTCCCCTATTTTATTTTATTTTATTTTATTTTTTCATATGCCCCGAATGCCTCCTAGAATGCTTGCATTTGTTTCAGGCTATTGGAGCGGTTCTCTCCTTGGCTCTACTTTCCATTCCATCCATGAGCGTGAGCAGTTTCTCTCTCTCTCTCTCTCTCTCTCTCTCTCTCTCCTTTTAGTCATGTGATGTTCATCCTAACACATACTAATATAATATGTTTTGGAGGTTGAATGAATGGCTTTACGTTGGATCGAAACAATCACACGCAAATAATATATGCAAAAGTAGAAAGATTAAAGAGACACAGAGAATTATCATGTGGTTCGGCAATGTGCCTATGTCCACACTGGAGAGCATGAAGTTTTTCCACTATCAAGTTTTTCCACTATCAAAAACGATTTAGAGTTATATCATTTATATCTCCTATACATACATGGCAAAATTCTCAAAATACCTATACCGTACCGCGGGGGCCATAGCCGCCGCACCCCCCACCTGACTAGTCCATACCGTACATAACTTTTGTCATTCCAAGAGGGCTACAAAGCCCTCTCCTGAACTCTTGGACCTAGTGTAACAAACCCATTACAATACGAGCTACACCCAACACTTTCATTTTTTTGAAGAATTTGTACGTAACAGGCATGCAGAAGATTGGCGCGATCAATGGAGAAATTGGTCCAAGTAGTCTCATCAGAAGTACCTGGGACACTCTTTTCACTCAAACTTTCCAGCCTCGAGATTAATGATTTGATCCAACAACTTAGCAATCTCAGGTAATGTATGTAATAATACTACAACGTACAACGTACTCCTCCTGTCCTCTCACAAACAGGCCATTTGTATATTGTACGCATTCTTCGTCTGGCTTTGCTCCTCCAGTCCTCTCTAACTATATATGCAGAACTATCTACTATACATTTCTGATGCGCCACTTGCTTGTTTCTGGTTGGTTTTCAAGGCAAAAGACATCTAGAAATCAGTATGGAAAGAAAAACAGGAACCACTACTAAAACTCTCACTTCTGTTCGCGTTTGGTGCAAGGTATTACCCCGTTGCATGTCGAGTGACCTTATTATAACCGAATTTACTAGTTCAAATACGATGATGATGATGATGATTGTACTGTAACTGACTTCACTATGATTATAGATGTGTGTGTGTCTGTGTGTGTGTGACTCCATCTCATTCTAGCACAATGTTCCCACTCTAGTTTCTTTAGCTGCTAGTTCTACATTTTTCGGGAAAAAGATAAAACCTTTTGTGAATCAGCTCAACAAATTCATTTGAAATGTGTTTGGACTGAGTTAATCCAGATTATATAAGATCTCCAGCAAATTTGACTGCATTTTATGACAATGCTGTGACTCAGATGTGGGATGTGTTTAGTATTGTAAGTTGAGAATGGTATATGAACAGCATAGCAGTAAGCGACCAGAGCATTCCTGAGCCAACATTAGGAATAGAAAATAGATTCTGATCACAAGAAATTTCAGACTAAAGGTGTTGTGGTCTTTCTCAACTGAAGAGTTTACATACAAGTTGTGTGGAATTTCATGTTTATGGGTAGGGGTGTATTCAAGTTGAACTCATGTTTGAGCTTGACTTATTTGCTAAATGAGCATTAACTCTAGGCTTGAGCTTGGTTTGTTCATTAAACTAGTCTAAAATTCAAGCTTGATCACTCTTATATACAAGTTGAGAGCTCATGTATCTTCTAAAATTGCATAGTTTTATAATAGATGTATATATAAAGTTAGTATACAAGACCTTTACCAAGAATATTCACAAGCTTTTTCACGAGCCTACTAAAGAGTCTTAGTCAAACGTGTTCACAAGTCTATAAAGCCAAGCTCATGTGTGTTTGAACTTGGCTCGTGAGCCCAACATCTAGGCTTGAACTTGGCTTCTTGTTAAACGAGCCGAGCCTTTATCGAACATTTTTGTGTGGTCTTGTTAAGTGGCTTGGCTTGTCTTTAGCCCTTTTTGTGGGAATTGGTTTAGTAGTTTATGAGCCTCACAGTTTTGTCTTAGTTGTGGGTTTACGCCGTACCTCCCGAGTAATTTTCATCTTCGGAGGTTTCATTTTCAACACTTGCAGAAGGTGATCAACAAACACACACACACACACACCTCAATCTTTCACTTACAGAAAAAAGGAACCAAAGAGTTCTAGTCCGGTTTTTTTTTTTTTTCTTCTTTGGGACAAAAGAATTTCATTAACCACAATCAAACTGATACAATCGTCCTACCCCAGCAGGAGGGCAATCAACAAGAAGCTCATATAGAGCTGTGGGGGTACAGGACCACCAGTTACAGGGGAGAATCCCCAGTTTAGCAGATTTGGCTACCCAAACTGCCACCATATTACCTTTTCTAGAAATGAAACAAAAGAAACATCATCAAATGAAGGTTTTAGAGATTGTAACAGGTGCTTCTTGGTATCCCACAGGAAGCATTAATTTGCCATTTGTTACAATTGAAGAGTAGTTTACAATTGAAGAGTAGTTTGACGGTACGTCAATTGAAGGATATACTAAATAGAAGCAGAAGCAACTTTTATCATCACTATCATCAATTTAAGCATTTTCAAAACCTGATTCTAACTCTGCTATGAATTATGAAAGTATGCTGATGCTTCCTGCTCTCTCAACTTTCTGCTCTCTCATCTTTGTGGGGCCCTTTTATTTTTATAATATTTTCACGAAGCTTTACCAGCCCCGCCTTCTAGAGTCGTTGACAATGTGAAGAAATGGAGAGAGAGCTATTTACACAAGTTCGAACTTAGAAATGCACTTATGAAATGTAAACATCTTTATTATACTACTGGTATTGACATTGGGGTTATTAGTAGAAATAGTGGAGTGTAGTCACAATTTTGCGTACTTCTTGAGAGTTTCTCCAGCATCTTTGGCATGCTCTGGCACAGGCATGTTGGATAGGAGAGTAACCCTTGACGATGATATCAATGTTCTGCTCTCAGAGTTTGAAGCATCAACCTTGTAGAGTTGTACCTCCCATACCTGTTAGTATTGCAATAACCAAGTTCTTATTAGTGTCCCAAGCAATACACAAGCTTGTTAAGTTCAATTGGAAAAGGTACAAAGGACAAGAGAAGGAGAATAATTTTTTGTTTCTCCCACCCCCTGGAAGCTGGAAGATTATTATAGCAATAGTTCCACAAAAAAAAAAGAAAAAAAAAGGAAGAGAGAATGGATTAGTGGAAGGGATAGCTAAGGGCTCGTTTGGTAACGTTGTCGTTTTCTGTTTTCTGTTTTTGTTTTCGTTTTTTAGAAAACGAAAATTAAAAACACGTTTGGTAACGTTTTTGTTTTTGTTTTTAAAAAACGTTTTCAAATTTTGGGTAAAAAATGAAAACAGCAAAAAGTCATTTTGAGTTTCCTGCTTTTGTTTTTAAAAAAAAAAATCAACAATGTTACCAAACAAGTTTTTGTTTTTTTTTTCAAAAAAAAAAAAACCAAAACTGGTTTTTGTTTTTAAAAAACTGAAAACTCAAAACAGGAAACGTTACCATGCGAGCCCTAAGTTATTGGTATGAAATGGGAAGAGGGGGCAGCAGCTGTTGAGTAATTCAGAACAAGTGTATTCAGAAACCAGATTCGAGAATGAAATAAGTTGCTAATGTTAAGTTGGTAAAATGAAATAGGTAATGAGCTCTGTGGATCACTTGTAGGACTCATGTGGAACCCATTGAAATCAAGGGCCAGGATTGTTGGGTGTGAAATTTGGTGTGGGTGTGGAATTTCTCAAAGTAGGAAACTATCACATAGATACAGCGTTATTAGGAAAGGGGCAGAGAAATATACTTTCTGGTAATGAGCTCTGTTCTGTTCTCATAGTAATTTCATCTCTTACAGTGTGCTGCTATTTATGGTGTCATTTTTCTATAGTTTATGAATTTGTGCCCTAACGAGTGTGTGAGGCAATAATTAGGCGAAAGCCAAATAAATTTGGGGTTGGACCCAATCTTGTGCTTTATCTTTTTGAATGGCGTGGTGGTTGATGAAAAACAATGATACCATAGTCCAGTTAAAAGTGTTGTAGTAGAAACAATTATTATTAGAAGAAGAAAAGGAAAATGAAAATGGGACCGTTAGGGGGAGAAAGAGAACCTGAATGGTTTTGCCAAGGTTGACAGGGGTGGCTTGAGCAAGGACAAGATCGCCGAGGTTGGCTTGCTTCAAGTGATTGATGCTGAGATGAATACCGGCCACCCTCCTCAGTCCTGATGCCATGTGGGCCCCCATGCTCGCCAGCGACTCCGCTATTAGCGCAGATACTCCTCCGTGTAACACCTTGAACGGCTGCTCTTTTTTTTTTTTTTTGGTTTCAAATTATATAGTATAGTAGTATTTCTTAGAAACATACTAGTATCAAAACATCATGTGATTCATATATGACCCAACGAGAAAAAAATAATTTTAAAATAAAAATACCTAATCAATACAGAATGAATTCAAATTATTTTGTTATTTATTACTCCATTTGTGATGAGAGAGAGAGAGAGAGAGAGAGAGAGAGAGAGAGAGAGAGCGAGAACTGAGAACCTGGCAACAGTTTTGGGTAACATGGAGGCGACCAGCGACTTTAAGAGGCGAGAGCTCCTCAATCTGAAAGCCAATTGAATGGAGCGGAGCATCCAAAACCTCCGTGTTCTTCGACGCAGCTTTTGGTGGTGGGAGATCCATCTCTCTCTCTCTCTCTCTGCCCTTTCTTATCTTTTCCTTTTCTTTCTGGATGGTCTGTTCAAATAACGAAGGATGGTTTTTTTTTTCCTTTCTTTTTTCTCCTTTCATTTTTACCACATGTGATGTGACTAGAGGGTAGGTAGGCGCAACGAAATGATTGACTCTTTGTTGGCCTCTCTCCCTCCCCCTGTGTGTGTGGCAACGTAAGGATGACTTTTTGTTGGGTGTTTTTTACGAGTTCAAATGAGCTGAGTTTTTAAATTTTTGTAAAATTTTTAACGAGTTTTTTAATGAGTTTTTTTGTGCGGCTTATAAAACTATATAGTTTAATGAAAAATTAATTATTTATCAAGTGTATTTACGAGATTTATTATATTTTTTTTAAAATTATATAATTTTATAATAAATACATATATAAAAGTTACTATACAAGCTCTTTATCAAACTTATAAACGAGTTTTTTCATGAGCTTGCGAGTCTTAATCGATCGTGTTTATGTCCTCAAATGAGCGAGCTAAACTTGGCCTTTATCGAATTAACTTTGAAACTTTTGTTGAACGACTCTGTTAATGTACACCCCTACCTCTCTCTTTCTCTCCCTGTGTGTGTGACTTTATGGTTAGCATTAGCTCAATTAATTTGTAGCTCAGTTAATTATTGGAAAGGTAGTGTGTGAGCCAAAAAAAAAAAAAATTTACTCCACTAGAAAGGTAAAGAGTACCTTTCCCACTCTCAATAAAAAAAAAATTAATAATAATAAAAAGTACCTTTCCAGTTTCCACAAACCACCAAACCCCCCAAAGATGTGGTTGTAGGCTTGTAGCTTTCATTGTCTCTTTATTGGCATTTATTTAATCCCTCCTTTCAACTGTATATCTTTTCATTATTTCATGCAAGTACAATACCTATCTTTTTTTTAGACCCACACCGGCACACACAGTCTTTATTTTCAGCCAACTATATTGCGTGCTTTCCAAAAATATTTTTTTTTTTGCCAATCTTTAAGATGCCATAATTTTTAAATTATATATCGATTTTCGATAAATAAAAAAATTGCATATTTGTGATGTATAAAATAAAATGCATATTGATTATTAAATTTTCTACAAAAAAAAAATTAGCTCAAAAACGAAGATCGAATAATATTTTTAATTATAATTATAATTTTTTTTATTGTAAATTCAACACTTTCACTACGTAGATCTAAAAAAATTAGCCCAAATTAAAAAAAAATCATCCAAAATAATCAAAGAATTACAAAGTTATATCCATTTTAGCAGGTGATACTGTCTTTAAGGTGTTGCCCAGGTAAAGATAGTGACATTTCTTCTAATCGATCAAAAAATTGTAAAATTATGGCCATTTTATTAGATGTTACTGTCTTTACAATACTGTCCAAGTAAAGACAATGACATATCATCAAACACAAAATATTTTTTCATAAACAGAACATGTCATTGTGACAAAGAATCACAAAATTAGGGTCATTTAGCAGATATTACAGCTTTACGGTATTGCTCAGGTAAAAACAGTAACATATCGTCAAAGATTAGTAACATGTTATCGCACAAAGAGACAGTAACATGTCGACAGTAACATTTCTTCAAATCGATCAAATAATCGTAAAATTATGATCATTTTTCAGATGTTACTGCTTTATAATACTGTCCAGGTAAAGACCGTAAAGACAATAACTATCACAAAGACAAATATTTTTTCAATGATAGAAACATGTCACTATCGCAAAGAATCACAAAATTAGGGTCATTTAGCATATGGTATTGCCTTTATATTACTGCTCAGGTAAAAACAGTAACATATCATCAAAGATTAGTAACATTATATTGCACAAAAAAGAGAGTACCATTTTGTCAAAAGTAACATTTCTTCGAATCGATTAATTAATTGCAAAATTATGGCCAATTTTCAGATGTTACTGCCTTTAAAATACTATCCAGTTAAAGACAATTATATATCATCACAGACTAAATATTTTTCAAAGATGGTAACATGCAACTGTCACAAAGAATAACAAATTAAGGTCATTTAGCATATGTCAGTAACATAATGTGAAATTGTGGATTACTCATATAGAATATCTTGTCCTCTGTACTACAATGGCTTGACTCAAGAATACTCTAATATTAAGACTACTCTAAGAGCAAGTTCACAGCTGATAACATTTTCTGATCTACAAACTTTATTGAGTATAAAGAACTTCATGTTAACAGAGGGTTGAAGATGAAAAACTCGCTTTAAATTACCACTGCTCTCTCTGTTACTATAAATAAAAATCAAGAGATGAAGATTGTAAACAAATGTCACATAACAACATCAAAATCCTCAAAATTTCATTGTTCGAAATTGTGAATTCAATCCATGGCACAGAGGAGGTAGAAGAAATAGACTTTCCAGAGGTCGAGGTTCAGGGAAATCTAATTTCCCTAGGTCTAAGAAATAGACTTTCCAGAGGTCGAGGTTCAGGGAAATCTAATTTCCCTAGGTCTACTGTGCAACAAATGGAAAGAGTAACCACACAATCACTTAATCCTCATATCAGATGCAAAACTCTCAGTTTCATCAAACTTCCTTCTATACCGATACTAAGAACCCTCCCTCAATTTCTTCACCTCAATTTCCATTAGGACAGACATATTGCCATGCCAATTTTGCTCAATCTATGCCACCTTATCCTCAATTCTCTCTCTCTCTCTCTCGTACCAACCTCACCATTTATTCTTGTACCTTACACCTACCTTCCTTCTCCAAGCTGGCATTGCGACCAATCTCCCTATTCTTTCTCCTCCACTCCTTGACTAGATTCCACTCCTCTGTCTCAGGATTCAGGCCTACCTCATGCCTTCCTTGTTTCCAACTACTCCATGATGGCCACGGCGAATTTCTTCACCTTTCCAATTTCAAAATCGAAGACGCAACCAAACGATGACAAACAGACCTTGAAATTTCTCACATTATTCATCTCCTTCCTCGTCGTCGCCATTCTACAGTCGTCAATGACTCAATATGGCTAAAAATGATTTGCGAAATTTCTTACATGTATGCCATTTTAGGTTGCTTTACCGAGTCTACAGTCAACCCACAAATTTTTCATAATATTCGGTGCATATTTGTTGCATTTTGGTTGATCAAGGTTTCACATTTTCCAAAAACTGCGGAATTTGTAATTTTGTGTTTGTGATAATGGTTTGTGTTTTTTTGAACTTTGAGAGACATTTTTCATTAGTTACAATTTTGAAAACCCTAACAATATGTCACGGTCCGGATCCACACATGTGAATCTAAGACACGTGGCACGCCACCAAGGCCCTCAAACACCAAGTTATGAATGAAAAGGAGGGAAAACAAGCACAACTATACTATTATATTAGACAAATTAAGCCCAAGGGCAAAATGATCATTTAGAAAATATGCCCAACTTTATATCAAAAGATAGCCCTTCAAGTCTAGTTCCAACGCAAAAACGGTGCGCGAAACTGAATTTTCTAGAAGGAGTTATGTTTGTTTCCGTAAAAGCCGTCGGGCAGAAAACTGACCTGCGGATCGATCCACCCCAAACCGGATTGATCTGGTTTTAACAGAATCAACATTTTTGGTCCTCCAGATGCACCAGATCGATCCGCACAAGACTTGGATCGATCTGGATTCTGCAGAACTCAATTTTGCAGTAGTTTCCCCTGTTCTGCAGATTTAAAACACTTCTAAAACCAAACCAAACATCATGAAACTTTCCAAAACCATTTCAAAACCATTCTAAAACCATTTCAAACTATTCCTAAGATATATTAACATGATTTTTAACATTAAACAAGATCCACAAATGTTACAACACTCAAACATTCCCAAATCTCACAAAACCAACCAAAACACATGATTTTAAACCCAAACTCTCAACCAATATACTCTAAACTACAAAAGCAAAGCATGAAGTATTCCCTCATAAGTCTAAGCTCCGGTTACAATATTTACACGAGTCTTGGAGCAGTTAAGCAAGAAACTAACATAAACTACTAAGCTATAAACATTTCCAACTTAAACCCGTGCAAATTCGGATTACCCCAAAATTACAAGTTTTGCACAAACAACTATAAACTTGAAACCACTATATGCACAAGCTTCCTCGACACCACACTCCCCATTCACCTTCCCGGATTCTCGCCGTCGTGCTCACCTACAATGGTTATTCAATAACCACTATAATATATAAGCTATATGCTTAGTGAAAAATATTAATCAAGCACACGGATGACATAATAATATTTAGATTCATTTCAACAAATAAAATGATCTCCGGATAAGCAAGTACGTCATCCGCCACTACCTATGTCACACACTGGAGCAGCAAAAATAGAGAAAAATAAAATTCATTTTTGGTTCCATAGGGAATGACTGGTGAATGTCACTAATTGTCCACACCACGCAGTTCCAGTTAACTGAAAGAACAACCCACAGTAATATAAAGAAACTCTAGTATATTACCAACATCAGAGTTATTACAACAATAGAGCTACAACGGAAATATATAAGGTTTGGAAGCAACATATGCTCAAGTACCAAATATAACAAAGCAGTTAAACAGGAATAATAAACTAATAACTATCTCCAGATTTTCAGCTGGCGTAAACATCGGCGTAGTAATCCTCCCTGGCATAGGTGTCATCAGTGGGGCTACCCTCTGCGTATTTCTCTCCCGGATAGTAGCCGTCGTCGTAGGCTTCGTCACCTGCAGAATAAGTTACAAGATAGTCTGGACGGGGAAAGTCCAGGCAATAAAGGCCGTCAGCTTACTGAGAGCTCAGTGAATAAAAACTAACAAGGTATCAGTTATCTGAAGTAATAACAAGTTTATGAAGACACGAGTTAAATTCTACTATAATAATATCTTTCTCCTTTACTCAACGTCGTAAACCAACCCTTGTCGTCTTATTACTCGAAGACCGATATTCAACATACTCTGACTGAATGAACAGACTCAATCGTTTAACTCTAGGGATTCACCCTCATTTCGTCCACCGCTTTTAAGAGCATATTCATAGCTCACCGCAGGTCATGGACACCACGCCAGTCCGTCCCCCAGCTTTTAAGAGCATATGCACAACTCACCGCTTTACAGGGACACAATGTTTCCAATAAGGCATATCAATCTATTGCCACGACTCAACGTTATCTACCAGTGATCCCAGCTCACCACTTTTAAGAGCATATTACACAACTCACTGCTTTTAAGAGCATATCATAAATCATCTAGTCTATCTTAGGACTACTTGGTCCAGCTCACCACTTTAAGAGCATTCATGACCAAACGTCCGTCCATGTACCGTTCCCATAACTTACCAAATCTACCTAAGTTCCGTTCTAACATCGACACATGACAATTCCCAATGTGGCCTGACTACTCTGATTACAAGAAACGGATATCAAACTCATAAAAGAATCAACATGTCACCCACGTCGTCATATTCTTTTATTTATCAAATGCCCATTATTCTTTGGTGTCACATTATCCTTGCCTAACCCATAGTCACATAATGGAAGTCCAAATCGACACTCGAATAATTGAACCTCTCATATAATACATAGGCAAAGGACTCCATGTTCTGCCAATGCCAATCGATTGGGAAAATGGTTCAATCGATTGGGATAAAAGTCCTGATGGCAATCGATTGGCACTTCGTCTTCTCCAACAGATTTATAAAACAACATATATAAATGTCGTAAGGAAGTGTTTAATACGTCTAAACTTCATGACATCTAGTATAAACATCAAATAGAGGGACCAAGTGAGTTAGGACTCACTTAGGGTGTGTTTGGTTGGTGTGTTAGCTTGAAAACCTCAAGGTTCCTCTCTTTCTCTCTCTCTCTCTCTCCCTCTCCCTCTCGCTCTCTCTCTCTCTCATCCTTTCTTCTTCTTATGCTTCATTCTTTCATTCTCTTCTCTTCTATTGTTCCTGTTGCCAAGGGTAGTGTGTGTCTGTATTTGTGTGGGTGTATAAATATATGTGATGATGCCAAAAATTGGTAAGAGTAAAGTAGAGCAATTTAGGAGAGAGAGAGAGAGAGAGAGAGAGAGAGAGAGAGAGAGAGAGAGAGAAGAGAGAAAGAGAGAGAGAGAGAGAGAGAGAGAGAGAGAGAGAGACTATTTTTTGTATGTGGTTCGGCCCTGTTAATGAAGGTACCTACGTCCACGGGTGTGTCTGAGCACGTTCACTAGCAGATCACCGGCGGGCCTGGTGAGCCAACAAAGAGGGGCGGCACTACCAGTAATACCGGCCGGGTGTATGCATATAATGGTGAATTTTGTAGAGGTGCTGTGTAGACTAAAGAGTCGGCCGTCCCCTTCATGAGGGGTGAGAGGTCTCTTTTATAGATGTAAGAGACCTACTCATATATGGATAAGGAAATATAATCCTATTGATATAGATTGACACCAATCAAGTAAGTTTCCTAATTGTATTAGGATTGATTGACATTAATTGTGGGGGTTTCCTAATTGTATTAGGAAACAGTTGCACTTTCCATTAATCTTCTAGCTTGAGTAGGAAACTGCCCATAATTTTGGGCGTATCAGCTGCCCCCCATTTCCAAGATTGGCCAGATGCTATATCGGGGCAAGTTTGGAAATCAGTTTGATATTACTTGCCGCTGTCTGAGTGCCTGTGGAAGCTGCCTCGGAGCTTCTGAGCCTGGTGAATCCTCGGGAACTGGCTGAGAGTTGAGACCCAGCCTAGCTCAGGACCTTTAGGTGCTCTGGAACTGACCGGGAGTTGAGACCCGGCCTAATTCGGAGTCTTTAAATGCTCGGGAAGTGACCAAGAGTTGAGACTCGGCCTACTTCGGAGTCTTTTTTGCTTGAGTTAGCTCCCAGGATGGTTATCTTCTGCCCGTAAACCTTCGTCAAGGCTGTGGGTAGAAGGATTTTACCATATTGGAAAAGCCGACCTAAAGCGTATTGCTCTAGGGTCCTTTTTACTGTTAACTCCCCAGGATGGTTGTCTTCCGCCCGGCCAGCCTTCGTCAAGACTATTGGGAGAAGAGCTTGACCATGTTGGTGGAGCCGACCTAAATCACGTTGCTTTAGGGTCCTTTTGCTCCTCTATCGTCGGCCAACCTAAGAGATTTTAGTCACCTCCATCGTCAGTCTGGACCTAAGTGGAGTTAATGCCTCTGAGTACTGTAGGTGCTCGGGTTGTCCAAGATTTTGACTTGGTTATCCGCGAGGCCTGTAAATACCCGGTGTGATCACCTGTTTAGTTCACTACGCCGTCTTGCCCCCCAAGCTTTCGCTAAGACGAGGGTCTTACAGAGGCTATGATCTGTAGATAACCGACCTGGAACATGGTGGTTGCAGGGTCTTTTGAAGCTTGCCATCATCAGCCACCTAGGAGGTTTGCCTCCATCGTCGGTTGGACCTAAGCGAAGCCGGTGCCTCGGGCGTGACCCCGAGGTCTTTGGTGCCTGGGTTCGGAGCCCGAGGTCTTTTAGTGCCTGAGTTCGGAGCTCGAGGTCTTTTTAGTGCCTCGGGGTTAGGCCCGGGGTCTTTGGATGCCTCGGGGTTAGGCCCGAGGTCTTTTTGTATGCCTCGGGGTTAGGCCCGAGGTTTTTTTATATGCCTCGGGGTTAGGCCCGAGGTCTTTGATGAGCTCTCTGACAATCGGTGAAGCCTTACGTAGTGATCAGGCAAGTACCATTGTAGTCGGGCTCATCTAGAATGATGGAGACAGGGGATCGGATCACGATCGTCGGGCTCCTGATTTTTATGTGCTGGAGTCTAAGCCGAAACTGCCTGATCCTGACCGATGTGAACTGGAGGTCGGGTCGGGACTGTCGAACCATGCCCGTTGTGAGCTGGAGATCCGATCGGGGCTGTCTGACCCGGACTGCTGTGAACCGGTGGTCGGGTCGGGATTGCCAGACTCAGACCGCTGTGAACTGGAAGAACTGTCAGAACTCCCGGGCTGATCTCGCTTACGCTTACTTCTGGAAGACTCGTTGATTTCTTGCCCGGTGTATTTGGTCTTCAGAAACTCTTCAGTGTCAATATATTTTCCAACCCTCTCAGAGAGCTCAACCAAAATTTCCGGTCGGTTTTTGTGGAACGACGCGGCGCACTTGGTGTGTTGAACTCCCGAGCAGAAGGCTATGAAGGCAATTGTCTCGTTCAAATTGCGGATTTGAAGCTTCTGTTGGTTGAACCGGTCGGTGAACTCCTTGAGGGACTCATTACTTCGTTGTCTGACTGTCAGTAGCTGCATGTTTAGCTTTGGCCGCTCATGCATACCGGCGAACTGGTTGATGAACTGCTTGCTGAGTTGTTTGAAACTGCAGACCGATCGGGGCTCCAAGGAGTAGAACCACTGCATGGCCGGGCCTTTCAAAGTGCTGGGGAAGGCTAGGCAGTGTAACTCATCGAAGTTGGTGGCTAGGGCCATCTGAACCTTGTAGGTCCGGATGTGGTCGACCGGGCTTCCCGAGCCGTTGTATGAATCTAGCTGAGGCTGCTTGAATTTGCGCGGGATGGAGAACCTCGTGATCTGGCTGGAGAACGGTGACTCTGTCTCGGTATTGACTTGATTCGGAACATAATTTTGACCAAGCTTTTTGGCCACTCCGTCGATCTGCTTCTGTAAGTCCTTGATTCGGGCTTCCACTCCTTCCCGACCGGTATCTGAGGAACTGGTCGGGTAGGTGGAAGAGGCTTCTTCTTCATGGCGGGGTGCTGTCCTCTGGGATCGGGCTCGGCTGTGACCCCGGGTAACCGTTCGCTTAGGGACGACTCGGCTCTTGACCGAGTGACCCAAGACTGATTCCCGGGCCATATGCTCCTGCCTTTCCCCTCGGGCAGCAGGCCCACTGCTGACGTCTTTGACATCCTCAACATGGGACGGGTTGGCTCGGGCCCGTTGTCTGGTCAAGATCGGTTCTCGACCGTACGCAACGTTCCCGGGTCGTTTCCCGGCCACTGGAGGATTGCTTTGCTGGGCTAGCAAGGCTTCGATCTGTTGCTGGATTTGACGCTGGCCCTCCAAGAGTTGTGTGAGGGTTGTAGTGATTTGCTCAAATGTCAGGACTGCTGCAGTCGACGCCGGGGCCGAAGGAACATCTCGGTCAGACCGCTGCGCAGCTTTCTTACTCTTCTTTGGTGGCATATTGATCAGTCAAGAATTTGTTGATGAGAAGAATTGTCGTTTCCCACAGACGGCGCCAAGCTGATGATGCCAAAAATTGGTAAGAGTAAAGTAGAGCAATTTAGGAGAGAGAGAGAGAGAGAGAGAGAGAGAGAGAGAGAGAGAGAGAGAGAGAGACTATTTTTTGTATGTGGTTCGGCCCTGTTAATGAAGGTACCTACGTCCACGGGTGTGTCTGAGCACGTTCACTAGCAGATCACCGGCGGGCCTGGTGAGCCAACAAAGAGGGGCGGCACTACAAGTAATACCGGCCGGGTGTATGCATATAATGGTGAATTTTGTAGAGGTGCTGTGTAGACTAAAGAGTCGGCCGTCCCCTTCATGAGGGGTGAGAGGTCTCTTTTATAGATGTAAGAGACCTACTCATACATGGATAAGGAAATATAATCCTATTGATATAGATTGACACCAATCAAGTAAGTTTCCTAATTGTATTAGGATTGATTGACATTAATTGTGGGGGTTTCCTAATTGTATTAGGAAACAGTTGCACTTTCCATTAGTCTTCTAGCTTGAGTAGGAAACTGCCCATAATTTTGGGCGTATCAATATGTATATATGTTTGAGTATATATATAACAAACTATCTCTCTCTCTCTCTCTCTCTCTCTCTCTCTCTCTCTCAACCAAAATAAACCAAACAAACCCAAGGTCTGAAATGGGCTGGTATATATAGGAAATGAAAATGCCAAGTGTCAAACCACGAGGCAAAGAAGGAAACTTGTCTCTACAAATGGCAATCGATTGGGACTTATGTCACAGCCCGGTCCCACAATAGCGGAACCGGAGCCTGTGGCACGCCACCGAGGCTAACCCAATTCTTTAACATTCCCAAAATTTAGTTTGAAGAACACACGCAACAGAAAAACAAAACACATTTTAAAACTAGGGGTCCAGTCGACTGGATCGGGACCTCAGTCGACTGAAGAAAGCAGAGAGTTTTCAAAAAGGTTTAATAGATCATCCAGTCGACTAAGACTGGGGTCCAGTCGACTGGGGCCTCCAACTTTCAGTTGACTGAATTCCCCCTTCGGTCGACTGAAGCAAGTAGAAACAAAATGAACACATAAACCTTCAGAGGTCCAGTCGACTGAGGCAGGGCCCAATCGACTGCTTTTGCCATATTAAAAGCAGTAGCTAGCAGACGTAAGGGTCCAATCGACTGGACACTGAACCAGTCGACTGCTTCCCTGACAGCAGCCCAATCTGCAGAAAAACAAGTTTCAAAAGCTTTTTAAAACAACCAAGTGTTAACCACACACTCCAACCTCACATCAAAGTAATCATAGCTGTATTAAAACATTACCAAAGTATAATTACAACATGTTACAAGCTATTACCATGCTTTAGGTCCGTTCTAACATACTAAGTTAAACATAAGTTAAAACATTCAAATCCTTATTACAACATTCCTATTGCTCCACAACTACAAGATCAACATTCGGGTTGCTTTCTAATCGAACTCTGAACCCACGTGCTCACTTCTCCGATTCCTCGCCAGCATTAACACCTGAAATGGTTATTTGAATAACCACAGATATTCAATTTGTTTAAGCTATTGCTTAGTGAATAAAACAACATATGCACATGAATGATAAACATGTCCGCATTCACATCTCTACATTTCATACTAGTCGCGGGAGACTCACGTGCCCGTCCATACTCCTAATCCGCGACTCCTCGCCAGTAAGTCCACGCGAAAGGGTAAAACCCACGATTCTTCTCTTCAATTATGCGACCTTAATGCCTATATCGGTTCCACAAAATGGCATGGTGACCACGTGCTCCTTCTGACCCACATAAGCAACTTAACATGCTCAAAATACATATCACCATGCTCGCGGAAATCAAACATTTCATTGTGCTATTGGGCCTACATATCAATACAAATGCCCAATATGAACTACACAGTATATATCTATGAATTAATACATGCTATTCAAATATAACACGAATACACGTCAAGAAATCATTCCAAAACATAGTTGGATCACTCACCTCCGATTTACGCTCTTAAACTTCGATCCAAAGAAAGCCCGTGTACAAAGAACGTGTAGAAGTTCGTCTAGTACAATTCCTATGGATCAAAATTCCATATATAAACTTTTATGAAAAATTTTAGAAAACAACTTTTCGGAAAACTTGGCCAAACAAGCCCTAACATATATTAAAACGAAGCTCTTACCTCGAGGAGCTCGAATATGAAATATGGGAGAAAACGGATTGACAGAAAGTCGTCGTTTGGCGTCGCAAAGCTCTAAGCTCCAAAATCTCCCTATGGCCCCTTTTTGGAATTTAGGTTAAGAACTTATAAAAATATCTCAACCTTCTCTATCTATATATAGGCAAAACTCTCGGGAATTACGTTTACCTTTCCACGAGTTTTCAAAACTCCTAATCAGTCTCTAAAACTTTCTATACAGCTTATTCATAGCTTTACAAGTGAAACCTCAAAATTATAAAAGTTTTCGACTAAGTTTCGTTTGGTCGCTAGAACGCGAATTTCTACATGACGTTTCTGAAGTTGCTAATTAGCCTACCAAATTAATAGCGTATTAATTCGTTCTCACCAGGATACTAAAACTAATGACAGATATAAATTCTAAAACAGAAAATAATACAGATATTGAAATACACAGGTAAACATTTATTTTCAGATAAACATTTAAAGTATTCCACAGTGACCGTCTCACACTCGAAGAGACGTCGCAACAACAAATTCTCAATCACCATAGTTTCAAAGGGTTCTCTAATACAGACATCCAAATCAACTCGTGAGTCAAAACTCACCTAAACATGTGTCATAAGACACGCCACATCACATTATCATGCATGACAATGTAATGCAAAAGCAATAACACGAGTGCGGGTGTTATAACTTATGACAATCGATTGGTTACAGATATTTGAAGGCAATCGATTAAAAAAGATGGCAATCGATTGATATATTGCCACATAATGAATTCAGGTCGGCAAATAGCAATCGATTGGGAAACATGATAATCGATTGATATAAAAAAAAAGTGGCAATTGATTGGGGAACAAAGGCAATCGATTGACATCTAAATTTACCAAATGAAGGTAAGGGTTATACAAGTATATAGAAACGAATACCAGGTTTATATATATATATATATATATGTATCAAAATACAGGGTATTCATCCACCACTCATTAAGGATTTCGTCCTCAAAATCAAAATAACCAAGGTCTAAAACAAAAATGAAAACTTCCCTCGCATCTCTGACTCTAGCTCCCATGAAGCTTCTCCTTCATCATGATGCTTCGACTTAATCTTCATTAACAAAATCTCCTTGTTTCTGAGTTTCTTGATCCCTCGATCCAGAATACAAACCGGTACTTCGTTGAATGTAACATTGTTGTTGACTTCAATATCTTCGAAGTTAATCTCGTGCGCTGGATTGTGAGCATACTTCCTCAGCATACTGTGGTGGAAAACATTGTGCACTCTTGACATTTTCGGTGGCAACGTATGGCGATAAGCAACCTTTCCAACACGTTCTAGAATCTCGAATGGTCCGATGAATCGCGGCGATAGCTTGCCTCTCTTCTGTCCAAATCTGACGATTCCTCAAACAGGTGAAACCTTGAGTAGCACGTGATCTCCAACGGCAAACTCTAAGTCTTTGCGTCGATTGTCAACATAACTCTTATGTCGGGTCTGTGTTGTCTTCATCTTCTCACGTACGACTTGAATCTTTTCACTTGTTTCTCGTACCATCTCTGGCCCAAGAAGTTGAGTATCTCCAACTTCGGCCCAACATAGCATCGATCGACAGGGTCTTCTGTATAAAACTTTAAATGACGCTATCCCTATACTCGTATGGTAGCTATTGTTGTAGGCTAACTCGATCAACGGCAGGTGCGTCTCCCAAGAACTCTCAAAATCAATAACGTAAGCGCATAGCATGTCTTCCATTACTTGATTGACTCATTTAGTTTGATTGTCGGTCTGCGGATGAAAGGCTGAACTCAAGTTCAGTGTTGTTCCCATCGTGTCTGGAGACTCTTCCAAAATTCTACAGTAAAGCGCAAATCTCGATCTGATACAATAGAAATAGGTACACCGCGTAACCGTACAATGTGTTGTAGATACATTCGGCTCAAACATTCCACTAGATAGGTCATGTTGTAGGCAATAAAAAGTGCCATCTTCGTAAGTCGATCTACAATTACCCAAATAACGTCGTGGTACTGCTATGACTTTGGCATTCCTACCACAGAATCCATGGTTATGTGCTCCCATTTCCATTGAGGAATCGGTAACGGTTGCAATAATCCAGGTGGTTTTTGATGTTCTGCCTTTACGTGTTTACAAGTAAGACATTAAGCTACATACTCAGCTACTTCTCTTTTCATTCCTTCCCACCAGAAAATACTCTTTAAATCCTTGTACATCTTTGTACCTCTATTCATCTGTGACTTATGAGCTTCATCCAATATTTCTTTTCGGAGATTTTCTTTGTCAGGTATACAGAGTCTACCTGTACATCGTTTGGCTCCGTCGGTACCAATACTCTAAGCTTCTGGTTCCTTGGCTGATATCTTGGCAAACCATAGCTTCAAATCCTCAGTTGTCTGCTGAGCCTCTAGGATACGGTTGATCAGAGTTGGTTGTATCACAAGGCATCCAAAATGTTTTCCTTCCATTGGTTCCACTGGCAGTTAAAATTTCCAACGCTTTCTATTCTCGTATCAGTAATGCAACGATTACTAGTCGAGGTCGGCGGCTCAAAGCATCTACTACGACATTTGCTTTACCTGGATGGTATTGCAACGAAAAGTCATAGTCCTTGAGTAACTCCATCCATCTTTATTGTCGCATGTTCAACTCCTTCTGAGAGAATAAATACTTCAAGCTCTTATGATCGGAAAATAGATCAAACTTCTTTCTACAGAGATAGTGTCTCCAAATCTTCAATGCAAACACTATTTCTACTAATTCCAAATCATGCGTTGGATAATTCTTCTCATGTACATTTAACTGTCTTGATCCATATGCAATGACATACTCGTCTTGCATAAGCACACAACCAAGTCCTTGGTGTGATGCATCACTGCAGATTTTATACCTTTCTCCACTCCTAGGTATCGTGAGTACTAGTGCAGAAGTCAATCTTTCCTTTAATTCTTGAAATGCACCTTCATGTTTGTCTGTCCATTCGTACTTTATCTCCTTTCTTGTCAAATTCGTCAAAGGTCCTGCAATCTTGAAAAATCCTTCGACAAATCTTTAATAATATCCTGTTAGGCCTAGGAAGCTCCTAACTTCTGTAGCATTGGTTGGTCTGTTCCAACTTAAGACTGCATCGATCTTAGATGAGTCCACAGAGATACCATCTTGAGATATAACATGTTCCAAGAATTTGACCTCCTGTAGCCAAAATTCAGACTTGCTGAACTTTGCATACAACTTACTATCTCTGAGTGTCTGCAAAGCAATCTATAAGTGTTCCTTGTGATCCTCTTCTGTCTTTGAGTAGATCAAGATGTCATCGATGAATACTATAATGAATTGATCCAGATATGGTCTGAATACTCTATTCATTAAGTCCATAAATACTGCTGGAGTGTTCGTCAATCCGAAAGGCATAACTAGAAACTCATAATGCTTGTATCTTGTCCGGAATGCAGTCTTCGATACATCCTGTGGTCGAACTAACAATTGATGATATCCTGAGCGTAAATCAATCTTTGATAAAATCTTTGATCCTTGTAACTAATCGAATAGATCGTCTATCCGAGGAAGTGGATACCTATTCTTAATCGTTACCTTGTTCAACTCCCTGTAATCCATACAGAGTCGAAGTGTCCCTTCATTCTTCTTTACGAATAGTACCGGTGCTCCCCAAGGCGACGTACTTGGGCGAACATAACTAGATCTTCAAGCTCCTAAACTTGCTTCTTCAGTCCCAACACCTCAGTTGGCGCCATCCGATACGATGTCTTCAAAATTGATAATGTCTCATGTACTAATTCCACACAAAAGTCTATCTCTCGCTTGGGTGGAAGTCCTTTCATATCCTGGAATACATCCTGAAAGTCTTGTACAGTAGAAATCTGGTCCATTGCAGGTTTCGTACTCGTACTCTCGATTGCAGCTACACAACTTCTGAGAAATATGTCGCTCGTCGGCTTACACTAAAATCTGATTGTTGGTCGTCCAAGTATTGGGAATACAATAGTCCTGGTAAGACAATCTAGGTTGGCACCGTACTTGGTAAGCCAATCTATCCCCAGGATAATGTCGAACTCAGACATTGACAGAACTACCAAATCTGCTGGAATATTCTGATCTGCTAGAGTTAGTGGATAGTCCTTGCACACTTTACCCAACTTAACAGTCACTTCCAATGGTGACACAACATTAAGTACCGGCTCAAGTGTCTGGGGTTCTAAACCCAACTGACGCATAATCTTAATAGCGATAAATGAACGTGCGGTGCCAGTATCAAATAAAGCTTTAACTTGACTATGAAATAGCACAAGCGTACCTTCCAAATGCTGCTGTTCATCGGCATTAAAGCCTGTTTCCCCTGGAATTATAGCATTTACCCGAGTCTGATCTGGGGGTCCTTGGATTCCTTGAACTGGTGCCCCATAGTGTCCTCCTCGTGGTGCATGACAATCCCTGCTCAAGTGCCCCGGCTTGTTGCAGTTACGATAGACAATGTCCGGCCTGCGATTCATTCTGGGGGCGGTGCAGTTTCTGGCAATATATCCCAGCTTTTCACAGTTAAAACATCCTCCGTCATTTGGTGGCAGAGCTGTAAGCAGTGCCTGAGGTTGCGGTATTCGTTGTTGATATTGATGAGGTCGAGGATAGTTCGTGTGAGGCTTCCTAGTTCCATTTCAGGTCTCTTGTTGCCTTGAAAATTTCCTTGAGGTCTCCACCCTTGGGTATTCCTTGGTGGCGGGTTCTGGAAATTCTTCTGTTGGAAGTTCCTTGATGGCTGGGGTCGATTCGTTTGCGGTCACTGTACTGGATACGCATCCTTCTCCAGACTTACAGCAAGTCTGACCAATCCTTCAAAACTCTGGTTCAGGTGACCAATCATCATATGGCGAAGATGGGGGTTCAGTCCCTGGTGAAATCTCTTCACCTTCTTTAGCGGTGTATCGATTATGTAGGGAGTCAACCTCGACAATCGCTCAAACTGCATGGTATATTCACGTACCATCCATCCTTATTGGACTAGGCTCATGAAGTTTTTTTTCCTGTTGATCATTTTCATCTTCCGAAAAGTACTTCTCCTGAAATCTTCCATTGAATGTTTCCCAAAGCATTGCTCTTGTAGCGTTCATCCCTACAGTGACTCGCTCAGCCTCCAACCAATTTGCGGTGGCATAGGTGAGCTAGAACGTAGCAAGACAACGTTTCTCTTGTTCACTGCACTCTAAAGCTTCAGAGATCAATTTCATCTCTCTTATCCACTGCTCAGCTTTCCATGGTTATGTTAATGTGCCAACAATTTGTCTCCGGATTGTCTTTGCTGAAACGGTGCAACTAGGGGCTAGATAGGTCGTTGATTGGTAGCATGGTTGTAGGTGTCACCTACATTTTCCATCCTTTGCATAAAAGATTCAAAAACTCTGGATGGGTCCATTCACCCTGGAATAGGTGCTCCCAATCATGCTTGATGATTCTCAAGGGTCCTACCATAGTGTGCTAGTGAAGTGTACCTACAAGAAACCTATCGATTAGCTGAAAGTCTTCTCGGAGAAACAAAATCAAGTTAGGGTGATAATCAGCAATAAGAACTAACAGTTCTACTATCAGCATATAATACTCCAACATATAATTAATATCAAAAGTACTATTCGTATATATATATATATATATGTATCAAAAGATGTACCGCATAGTACACACTAGTCAAGCTGTGTACCATATGGGACTTAGGCCAAAATAGTACTAACGTCAGCTATTTACAATACTACTACTACTTATAATACATATACAAAGCTATGGTCAAATCGCCATCTCTCAAGCTCCCAAAAAAATCATGTGGACAACATGTCCTGATAAAACTAACAAAACTGAACCCTATAGATCCTGACTCAAAAATCGTCAGCGTCTGATCTTGCTGGTGGTGCCTCATCCTCTGAAACGATATCCATCTCCTCAAGGGGAACGTCCTCAACTGGTGCGTCAAGATCTCCAACTACCACTCTAATATCCCAATCCTCAACTACGTCCTCTGCTATCATCGCCTGATTAGCGACGTCGACAACCACAACAGTAAATCCATTAGCTATGTCCAATGCTCCTGCTAATGCAGCCTCTCCCATAACAAATCCTGCTGGCTGTCCGACCATCTCAGCTATCCATCCTACTGCCTTATTTGCCATGGCTACCATATGGAACTATAGCTCCCGCTGGTAACTCATGTATAACGAGTATCTCCGGCACAACTACCTCCTCATCAGGAATATCCTCCTCTACTACCTCCATGATCATGTCTCCTTCTACTGGGTCCTCTGGCTCAAGCTCTGGCTCAAGCTCCTCATCGAGAACATACTCTGGCTCCTCTGGTTAATCCTCTGGCTCATCATCATCGTCATCGTCTGCAGGCTCCTCCTCTCCATCCCTTTCGATATCCTCGTCAAGATGCTCATCCTTTGGCTCTGGGTCCTCCTCACCTTGAATCGGCTCAGGCTCCGGAACTGGTACAACGGGTACCGGTGATGGTGGGGCTACAGGTGCTGGTGCAGCTGAGGTCCAGCTAAAATAGCTCACCACTCAATCTCGTCTACCTCCGGCTTACTCTGAATCAATCTAGCCATCTCCTGGTATATGGATGCTTGGGTCATAGCGTAGTGATACACATCCATGCGTATCTCTATCGGGTGTGCCGTGCCTATGACATAGAGAGACGTCCACATCCTCTCCTCCAAGTATCGACTAGCTGTCTGTCGAATGTGACTCTGGTATATCTCTAGTATGGCTGGCTCTACGGTATCACCATGAATAACATGCCCGCCAAAAGAATCATCCATAAACAGGTGGAAATCTGAATCCATGCTAATCTGCAAAGAAAACTATCTATCGTAAAAAAGACGATCTTATCTCAAACTCATATCTCATCTCAGGGATCTTAAAATGCTAGGACCAGATGGTGTGGAACAACGTGTGAACGAAAGTATCACTACCCAGAGCTCTGATACTAAAAATTCTATCATGCCCCGCAGCAGCAAAAATAGAGAAAAATAAATTTTCTTTTTGGGTCCATAGAAAATGACTGGTGAATGTCAGTAATTGTCCACATCACACAATTCTAGTTAATAGAAAGAACAACCCACAATAATATTAAAAAAACCTAACATATTACCAACATCAGAGTTATTATAATAATAGAGCTACAACGGAAGTACATAAGGTTTGGAAGCAACATATAACCAAGTACCAAATATAACAAAGTAGTCTAAACAGGAATAATAAACTAATAACTATCTCCAGATCTTCAGCTGGCGTAAACATCGGTGTAGTAATCCTCCCTGGCATAAGCGTCATCAGTGGGGACACCCTCTGCGTATTCCCCTCTCATAGTAGCCGTCGTCGTAGGCTCCGTCATCTGCAGAATAAGGTATAGGATAGTCTGGACGGAAAAAGTCCAGGCAAAAAAGACCGTCAGCTTACTGAGAGCTCAGTGAATAAAAACTAACAAGGTACCAGTTATCTTAAGTAATAACAAGTTTATGAAGACACGAGTTAAATTCTACTATAATGATATCTTTCTCCTTTACTCAATGTCGTGAACCAACCCTTGTCGTCTTGTTACTCGAAGACTGATATTCAACATACTCTGACTGAATGAACAGACTCAATCGTTTAACTCTAGGGATACACCCTCATTCTGTTCACCGCTTTTACGAGTATATTCACAGCTCACCACACGTCATAGACTCCACGTCAGTCCATCCCTCAGCTTTTAAGAGCATATGCACAGCTCACCGCTTTACAGGGACACAATGTTTTCAATAAGGCATATTAATCTATTGCCACGACTCAACGTCATCTACCAATGATCCCAGCTCACCGTTTTTAAGAGCATATTACACAGCTCACCATTTTTAAGAGCATATCATAGATCATCTAGTCTATCTTAGGAATTCTTAGTCCAGCTCACTACTTTTAAAAGCATATTATGATCAAAAGTCCGTCCACGTACCGTTCCCAGAACTTACCAAACCTACCTAAATTCCGTTCTAACATCAACACATGACAATTCCCAATGTGGCCTGACTACTCTGATTAAAAGAAATGGATATCAAACTTATACAAGAATCAACATGTCACCCATGTCGTCATGTTCTTTTGTTTATCAAATACCCATTATTCTTTGGTATGACATTATCCCTGACTACTCTGATTAAAAGAAATGGATATCAAACTCATACAAGAATCAACATGTCACCCACGTCGTCATATTCTTTCGTTTTTCAAATACCTATTATTCTTTGGTATGACATTATCCCTGCCTAACCCATAGTCGTATAAATGGAAGTCTGAATCGACAGTTGAATAATTGAACCTCTCATATAATACATAGGCAAAGGAATCCATGTTCTGTCAATGCCAATCGATTGAGACAAGGGTCCAATCGATTGGGATAAAAGTCATAACAATCGATTGAGGAAATTGGCAATCGATTGGGATGTCAATCGATTGGAATTCTATACAATCGATTGGGACCAGACTGATGGTAATCGATTGGGAATCATGCCAATCGATTGGCATTTCGTCTTCTCTAGCAGATTTATAAAACAACATATATAAATGTTGTAATGACGTGTTTAGTACGTCTAAACTTCATGACAACTAGTATAAACATCAAATAGAGGGACAATGTGAGTTAGGACTCACTTAGGGTGTGTTTAGTTGGTGTGTGAGCTTGAAAACCTCAAGGTTCCTCTCTCTCTCCCTCTTCTCTATCCAGCTTTCTCTCTCTCTGTATCTTCTCCTTTTTTTTTTCTTTTTCTTATGCTTTCTTCTTCTCTTCTCTTCTCTTCTATTCTTCTTGCTGCCAAGGGCTATGTGTGTGTGTATGTGTGTGTGTGTGTGTAGACACCCCATTTTGTCGGCTATCAGATTTAGGAGACCCATAGCTTGGTGGTTCACAATGATCGTAAAAGACTCAAAAGGACTCCTGGAAGTCAGCTCCATCTCTCAGAATGCTCAGAATGACCAAAATGCCCCCGAAAGCCCGAAAACTCCCAGATTTGGTCTCAGAGTTCTGAAAACATGCTATGTCGTAAGAAAAGCGATAAAAAGAGTTTTAAAGAGAAATCAGATGAAATCGTCGGCTCCCAGAGACCCCCGGAAGTCCCGGAAGTTCCCAGAAAGTCCCCATTGACCGGTTTGACCAATGTTTGACCAGGTTTGACCAAGTTTGACCAAAATCGTCCGAATTCACCGAAATCTTTTTAAATCACGAGAAAAGTGTTAAAACAAGTTCCAAAAGAAAATCGAGCGAAAACATCAGCTCCCGAGAACTCCCGGAGGTTTCCAGAACTTCCCGGGAATCCCAGGTTTGACCGGTTTGACCAGAATTTGACTTTGGAACCGGGGTGCCGAAACAATTTTCAAATATTTTTCATGGATACTAGAGGTCAATAGCTTTCCAACGGTATATCGCACATAATTTCTGGATTTAAAACGAATTTATTATGAATTCCCGAAGGTGAAAAAGGCGATCAAATCGGCTTTTATCACGAATACCGCAAAACTTTTCAAAGTGACCTATCCCCGAACTATTTTTTATGTAAAGTAGACTCCATTACCTTTCCAACGGTATATCACAACCTCAATTTGGAGTTCGTATGCATTTTCTGTGAATTTCGGACAAAATAGGGCCTTTTCGCGGATACCGGAACTTCAGGGGGCCTAAACAGCATTATCCAGACGAAGGGAGGAGCATTGCCGCCGCGGCACTGGCCCAGTGCCGCCGCGGCACTCCCCTCCAGAACAGTGTATTTTTGTAATATGTTTTGTGGTCCCATTTTGATTAATTAAAAACCAAAACGACATAGTTTTATGATTTCAGATGTTTGGAGCCAATGAGAATACTTTCTAAATTCCAAAACCACCCCAAGTTGGCCTATATAAACACCCCATTACTCCTCATTTTAGGGGAGTCAAATGTGAGTTTTGAAAAGTTTGGGAGAGAAAGTTGTAGAGATAAGGTTAGAGTAGAGAGAAAAGAAGCATTCTTCTTTGATTTTCAAAACAAAAGTGAGTTCTAACTTTGTTTTTTACTTCATTACTTCCATTTATTTCAACATTCAATACTCCCAACCACCATTTTAGTGAGCATTCAAGAGAGTGGAAGCTTCTTCCATGTCTAGTGTCAATACATATGAGTGAAACACCAATCTACAAGTCTCATGCTTCATGAATATCATCTATTGATCATCATTTACTTGCTTGTTTATTTATTGTTCATCTCTTCTTATCCCATTTCTTTTTTATTTTCTTTATTTACTTACTAGTTCATCATCATCTAAGTGATGACATGAAGTTTGGGGTGAGTGAATCATTATGGATAGTAGCTCTTGACCTCAAAAACATGTTTGATAGATGATGATCATAACCTCAATACTTCCAAGGTATTCTTGGAATGTATTGAAGTTATGTTCAAAAAATAAAATAAATCTCTCCAACAATCTTGGAGATTCTTAATGATGAGTTTGATGTTGGTATTCTAAGTGGTCATAATCCTTATTGAGTGTTGAAAATATGTTTTCAAAACATCTATTTCAAAACCCCTCTCAATCCCTCTCATTTGGTTTCAAGAAATAAAACTTTGTTTTCCTCAATATCTCCAAAACAATGACCCAAAACAGTAAGCTGTTCAGATTCAAAGATTTGTTTTGAATTAAATACTCAAGTTATGATGATGAAACCACTTGGAACACCTTCCCAATACATCATAGTTTGTCCCTAATTTTTCCCATCAATTATAGAAATGTGAAAGTATTTGTTTTGGATGTGAGAAGTTCATATTCATAATCTGCCTCTATTCTCACAGAATGTTCACCCAACTTCTTTCACTTATTCTGGACATTTTCATCACTGTACATATATCTTTTCTATTTTTTTTATAAAACTTGGGTGTCTTAGGAAACGTTTGGTATATAATAGGCCATCATAAACCTTTTCTTTGATTTATGAAAAATCATACAAAATCAGTCAACAGTGCAGCTTTTGTTTCTGAGTCATGTGTGCATTCTGATTTTTTTCTTTTAATCTGTGATAGCTATTGATGTTTGGCTTTTTGGTTTATTTTCTAGACACAATAAGAATGATCTCAGATTTTTCTCACATTTTTCTAGGCACGTTTGACCTCCCATTATAATGTTGCAAAGTAATACATGCAGTCTGTCCACTATTCACAGCAAGCACATTTCAACTTTTATTCTTTGATTTGATGCTCATATGCATTCCAAATTAGCCCATATCTTAGGAAGTAATTCATACTACATTTGTATATATCCCATGTTGATTTAATCCATTCATTCATGCACATTTTAGACTTCCAAGTCATTTTAGAAATCCATGTACACAAAACACACTACAACCTTTGCACATTTCTAGGTACATACATTGTATCCATGCAAAGATTTGGGGTTTTCGTAACTCTTAATCTAAGAAGATTATAAGGAATGAACTTGATCACACGTTCATGCTTCCCCTCGATCTAATCATCCTTTCTCATCCGTCCCGGGGATTGAGAGGTCTTCTTTTCTCAAAAGAATAACATGCATCATTCTAGTTTGCTAAGCATATTTTGATTTATTTGATTATTTGTTTCAAGAACAATTCATGTCCCCTTTTAGATTAGGAAGTCTTGATTATTTAATACATGATTAGATGATTTTTCCTAGGTTTATTTGTGTGATCTTTCACTTTACATTGTATGATATTTGGCTTAGATCTTATGAATGATATCTTATCTTTAGATCTTCCATTTCAAATTTTCTTATGTGATGTAATATACTATCATAGTATTATTTGTCGAACCAAACATAGTATAAGATGATTATTTGGATGCTAATTGAGGCCAGTCGAAAGACGGGGCGAGTTGAGGGTGTTTTAGTCGTGACAAAGGCTCCTTCCTCTCTCGTACCAAAACCCCGAACCAAGTTCTTTGGTTATGAAGGGCCGGTGCCCTTATCCGTTTGGGTGAGTCAAAATTAGGTTTCTTGGTTCCTTAAAGACCAAGTGGCGACTCTGTATCTGTTTTCAACAGACCTTTCAATTTCCTTTTCTTTGATTCAAATCAAGTTTAAAAAACAATCTCAAACAAGAGAGAAGTGGTCCGATTCCGGTGTCCACAATCTGGCGACTCTGCTGGGGATTTTTTATTTTAAAACAAAATAATACAGAGGTTTAACTCATAAGAAGCATCCTTAAAATCATTTTTTTACTGTGTCTGGTTGACCGCATTGCACTCTGCATTTTACTCTCCCGACTGTGTCTGAAACGCGGCGCTGACATTGTTCAGGTCTTGCTGTGCCAGGGCACAAGTCACCGTTGATACTGTACCTTCCAAGGTATACAAAAAAGAGTAAAAACCTCCGTACTGTCTCTCTGACGGTATATTGGAACTCTCGTCAACGGACCCTCTTTGACTAAACCCAGCCTTTGCATATAGATTCCTGTAGAACCTTTCATAGGACTGTTCATTTATCTTTTCAGATAGGACAATGTGTTATAACTGCTGTATGCCCTGACGGGATTACCTGCGCGGTGTAGATGCTTATGTGGCATAGAACAAAACCTCTTTCTTATGATTCTCAAGGCAATCACTCACATGTGATCACATTGAGTTGACCCGCCTAAGCATCATGACAAGGATGTCTTCCCCATGCTCACAAAGATATACACCGCAAACCTTGTTTGTCGGTCCTGAGACATAGGAGTATGAAAACCTGCTAGAAAGTACGATCACTATAAACATACTTACCCCAGTTTCTCCCAGAAACTCTGTCCAGATATCCCAGATATAACCGTATTTACCAGTTTCTCCCAGAAACTCTGTCCAGATATCCCAGATATAACCGTGTTTACCAGTTTCTCCCAGAAACTCTGTCCAGATATCCCAGATATAACCGTGTTTACCAGTTTCTCCCAGAAACTCTGTCCAGATATCCCAGATATAACCGTATTTACCAGTTTCTCCCAGAAACTCTGCCCGAATATCCCAGATATAACCGTATTTACCAGTTTCTCCCAGAAACTCTGTCCAGATATCCTAGATATAACCGTATTTACCAGTTTCTCCCAGAAACTCTGTCCGAATATCCCAGATATAACCGTATTTACCAGTTTCTCCCAGAAACTCAGCCCCAGTCAATCGGAAATGTCTGGAAACCCCTGTTATCCTTCGGTGATCGTACTGGAAAGTAAGATTGGCACACTCTATATGGTTAGGACCTTAATTGCTTAACCTCTATCTGTTAGAAATAGGAACATCATATAGATTAAGGCTTACATCCGCATGCTTGTCTCCCATGCATACACCATTCCTATCTCTCTGCACGCACTGTCCCGAGTCAGTCCACGTCGCTGTCTTTGTCTGTCTAAAAGTCGTCACTGTCACGATCTGATACACCCCTTCTCTCAAAATCTGTCAGGTCAGTATAGATTTTCAAGGTCAGCACCCGGAATCCTCGTTGTGGACCAGGAGTTCGGATAATCGTTTAGTCAGAATCGGTACGACAGCCCGCTTCAACATGAATAGAGAGGAATTGGAAAACAAGGTCACCGAGTTGGGAGCGACTATAAGCCAACAATCCTACAGTCTAGCCCAAGTCCTGAAATTCATGGAAGAACTAAAGCAGCAACAGCCACAACCCCCGCCCGAGTTTCCGCCACCAAGGTTTGAACCTCCCCTACATGAGAATAATGGGGAGGAAAACTGGTTCCAAGGGGTCCCACCGCTCACATATAAAAAGAAGCTCCAGGAAAAGATGGACAAGGTCGACAAACTGGAGAGCGTGCTGAGAAAAAGCAAGGGAATCAATGATTACATGCTAGATCTCGAAGGCCTCTTTGAGCCTGTCAAGTTGAAACTGCCGGAGAACTTCAAAATGCCTGCCATCGATCGTTTTGATGGGACTGGGAACCTGAAAAGCCACGTGAAGCTATGTATGAGTATCTTCCAGTCCATGGGTTGCACCCACGAGCACATCGCGATGCTGTTCCCGCAAACTCTGGCAAAATCTGCACTATCATGTTTCCTAACCTTGGAAGCCTCCAAGACCCGGGCCTGGGAAGATATCGTTCGAGTTTTTGTCCATCATTACTCTTACAACCAGGAGCTGGATGTCACTATCAGGGATTTGGAAACGACCCGGCAAAGCAACAACGAATCCTTCGCTGCGTTTCTGAGTAGGTGGAGGAACAAGGTAGCTCAAATGACCCACCGGCCGATTGAAAAGGAACAGGTAAGGATGCTCATCCGGAATCTGCAGCCACTTTACCATGAGAAGTTATTCTACCAATCCATCTCTACCTTTGAAGAGTTGTTTGAGGTCGGGACCCGAATCGAAGATGCTATCAGGGAAGGAAAGATCAAAAAGGAAGACCCTCCGAGTCAGCCAAGAAGGTCCAGCTACTCCCGGAATCCCCCGGATGTCAATGCCCTTAGCAGCCAACCCATGGCATACCCTCCAAGGCCATACCAACCCTCCAACCAGGCAAATCCCTCCAACCGCCCTTTCCAGAAAAAGCCCCCTCGCAATTTTGCCAAATTAGAAATCTCCCTCTCCTCAGCCTTGGACCGCCTCCTCAAAAAGGGCCATCTCCAACTACTCTAGTCTCGAAATACCCTACCCCCTCCTAACTGTGATATGTCCAAACGATGCGCCTACCACCAAGCCCCCGGCCATAACACCGATGACTGCATGCGCCTTCGCCATGATATCTAAGACCTTATTGATCAGAATATCATCGAGCCGCCCCCAAAGCAGCCCCATATCACCCAAAATCCCCTACCAAACCACCAAAATGTCAACCTCATATAGTCTAACCCTATGCCCTTCAACCCTGCCGCTTATATCACCCCCCTAGGACAACCCTTACCCCTCATTGACATCCCGGATACTGAGGGAATTCATCTGATCGGAGGGGAGAATGACGAGTGGCAGCAGCAGCTTAACGATGAGCAAGACTTGTTCTTCCTGGAAGAGCATGACCTAGGGGTGGTAGACCTCAAATGGTATGATCCTAACAACGAGAGTGATGATTCCATCTGGAACGAACCAGAAAAGCCCTTTGTGGGAACGGATTGTGATTGGTTCAAGAAGGATGGGACTGTAGAAGGGCCTACTCCTGCCGAGATTGATCATCTGACCAGGTCAGGCCGTTATTATCAGCCTCCACAGCCTGCCGCCGACGCAACCGAGAAAGGTCCAGTGAAGGACAAGGGGAAGGGTAAGATGGATGAGATCATCGAAGAAGATAATGAGTTGATAAAGTAGCTAAAGAAGACCCAAGCACATCTCTCAATGTGGGATATCATGGTAACATCCTACAAGCATAGGCAAGCCGTGTTGAATGCTTTGGCTGGGATTGAAGTTCCTATCGATGCCGCACCGGAGGACATGGTGGCTTTCTTGGGCACACTTACCCCCGACCCGATCATTACATTTTCTGATGAGGACTTGCCACCGGAAGGATCCGCGCATAACAAAGCATTATACATCACTGTTGGATGTAAGGAGCAGCAGGTACCGTTTTGTCTGATTGACACAGGTTCTGCTTTGAATGTTTGTGCCTTGAGAACTGCCACTGCTTTGGGGGTCAATATCCTTGACATCACGCCATCCGTCCAATCTGTGAGGGCCTATGATAACACCAGGAGAAATGTGATGGGGACTGTTTCTCTACAAATCCGGGTAGGGTCTTTGGTGAGCACTGAGATTTTTCAAGTCATGGACATACCCGCCTCGTTCAATCTGCTGATCGGAAGGCCCTGGCTTCATGCCAACAAAGCTGTATCATCCACTGTGCATCAAATGATCAAGTACATTCACGAGAAGGAAGTAAAGATCATCCTCGGTAATAGTTGGGGTAACGAAGCTTTCCCAAATTATGCTCCCATTTTTGAAGTCCAAATACCTGAGCTAGAAGAAGGAGAAATCGGAGGATTCTTCATGGAAGAAGTCCATGTGATCAATGATGAAGACCGATTCCCTGAGGTCCACTCTGCAGTTGTCAACATTGTTCGCAAGATGAATTACTTCCCCGGGATGGGATTGGGTCGACGCCAGCAAGGAATTCGGGAGTTCCCACAGATCAAAGGGCAACAAGGCACTTTCGGGTTGGGGTATAAGCCCACTGAAGAAGACGTTGAGCTACAGAGGCCATGGAAGAAAAGGGTGAAGGGTCTCCCCCCATACCGCAAGACTTTGAATGGACAGTTCATCAAAGAAGGAGATGATTTCCCTTACTTCGGGTTTCCCGAACCCTGGATCCATCAAACCACTGGGAAAAGGCACCCCGGACTTGAAATCTTTGCTGACTGCGAAAGGCCCCCATACCAAGACCCATTCTATCCCGAAGAAGTTGAGAAGACCCCGGAGGAAGACTGGTTGAAATACCTGGACGCTGAAGCCATCGAGGAAATGTGGGAGGAATCCGCTGGGAAGAAGAAAGAAGAGAGGGCCAAGAGCCAAGATGATCAGATCAAGCCAACTGAGGAGGGTCTGAGCAACCAGGCTGTAGAGTCATCTATCTGTGTCTCCCAATCCCCTATTCCCCCTGAGTCTGTACTACCAATTGTCAAGTCTGTACCAGAGTCGGCTGCTGTAAGCCCACCACTGCCCATTGTAGTCACTTCACCTGTCATGAATGAAATGAAAGACGATTCTGCTTACTCCTCTGTGTCTAACACTTGTGAATGCACAGATCCCTCCGAGGATCTCCCAATTGAACTTAAGCAACTAATTAAAAAACCACCTGCTTATGAAATAATCGAGGATACTTTATCAGTTAACCTAGGTGAAACAGATAATCCACAAATTGTGCAAATTGGCTCAACTCTTAATAAAGAAGAAAAAGAAAAATTAACCCTCTTGCTAAAAGAATTCAAAGATGTTTTTGCTTGGTCTTACGAAGACATGCCTGGGGTCGATCCCGACATCGTCCAACATCATATTCCTCTCCTCCCCAATTCTAAACCTGTCAAGCAGAAACTGAGGCGCATGAGACCGGAATGGGCACTCAAGGTTAAAGAAGAGGTGGAGAAGCAGTTCAAGGCAGGGTTCATCATTGTCACTGAATACCCGGAATGGGTTGCCAATATCGTACCGGTCCCGAAGAAGGATGGGAAAGTTCGCGTGTGCGTCGACTTCCGTGATCTAAACAAAGCCAGTCCCAAGGATGACTTTCCACTTCCCCACATTGACGTCTTGGTAGATAACACCGCATGACATGAGCTACTTTCTTTCATGGATGGTTTCTCAGGATATAATCAGATTCTAATGGCGCCAGAAGATCGGGAGAAGACGACATTCACCACCCCTTGGGGAACCTACTGTTATAGAGTAATGCCCTTCGGACTCAAGAACGCGGGGGCGACTTACCAAAGAGCTGCCACCACTCTGCTGCATGATATGATTCACAAGGAGGTAGAAGTGTACGTAGACGACATGATTGTGAAATCCAAGGATAAAGAAGGACACCTGGTAGCGCTGGAAAAGTTCTTCGAAAGGTTGCGCAAATACAAGATGAGGTTGAACCCAAAGAAATGCACTTTCGGCGTAACCTCCGATAAACTCCTAGGTTTTCTCATCACACAAAGGGGAATAGAGGTGGACCCCTCTAAGATCAAGGCAATCCTCGAAATGACACCACCGCGGAATGAAAAAGAAGTAAGGGGGTTTCTCGGAAGGATCCAGTTCATCAGCCGCTTCATTTCCAAGCTCACTACTACGTGCGATCCTCTGTTCCGATTGTTGAGAAAAGGGGAGAAGTTCCAATGGGATGACCAATGCCAAGCCGCTTTCGACAAAATAAAAGCCTACCTTCAGAACCCGCCTGTCCTTTCACCACCCATTTCTCATAAGCCCTTATTCCTTTACCTATCTGTCTCCGAAAATGCCATGGGTTGCATGCTAGCCCAAGAAGGAGAAGAAAGCCACTCCGAAAAAGCCATATACTACCTCAGCAAGAGGATGACTGGGTACGAGCTCAACTACTCTACCCTTGAAAAAACATGTTGGGCCTTGGTTTGGTGTACTCGCCGACTGAGGCACTACATGCTGGCCTTCCCAGTTGTGCTCATATCCCGCATGGATCCTCTAAAATATCTCCTCGAAAAACCCGCCTTGACCAGTCGCATATCCCGTTGGTTACTTTTACTATCCGAATTCGATATCAAGTATGTTACAAGCAAGTCGGTAAAAGGGAGAACCGTAGCCGAGCATCTCGCAGAGCATGCCGTTGACTCCGAAGTAAGTGGGGACTTTCCGTTTCCGGACGAGAATATCATGGAAATCAAGGAAGATCAGTGGAAGTTGTACTTCGATGGAGCGGCCAACATGAAAGGATACGGAGTAGGGATGATTCTCGTATCACCAAGCGGGGATCATACTCCATTGGCGGTCAAGCTCAACTATAACTCCACCAACAACACCGCCGAATATGAAGCGTGCATTCTGGGAATGGAAGCAGACTTAGAACTGAGGGTTCAGAAGTTAGATGTCTTCGGGGATTCGAACCTCATTATATCGCAAGCCAGAGGGGAATGGAAAGTAAAAGAAGAAAGGCTGAAGCCCTACCATGATCGTCTCGACCAACTCAAGAGGCAGTTCGAAAATATCACATTCCTCTACCTGCCTAGGGAAGAGAACCAGCTAGCAGATTCATTGGCTACCTTAGCCTCCATGATCAAAATTCCTGTGGGAGTCAGGATGATGCCCTTGGTAATTGAGCAGAGGTACGAGCCTTCGTTCAACATAATCGCCACAATCGAAGAAGAAGAGAATGGGACACCATGGTATCAAGATGTCTGGGATTTCATAGAAAAGGGGATGTACCCCCGAGAGTCTACCGAGAAAGACAAGAGGGCCATTCGAAGATTCGCAGCGCAATTCATCATTTGTGGTGGAAAATTGTTGAAGAAAGGATACAATGGTCACAACCTGACTTGCTTATTCGGGAAGAGCTCCCGAAGAATGATGGAGGAAATACACGAAGGGGTATGCGGTCCGCACATGAACGGTCACATGCTAGCTAAGAAAATCATAAGACAAGGGTACTACTGGACAACATTGGAGAAAGATTGCTGTGAGTACGTGAGGAGGTGTCACAAGTGCCAGATTCATGCAAACATGATGCATACACCACCATCCCTTCTGTACAGCATGACTTCGCCTTGGCCATTCTCAACCTGGGGAATCGACATCATTGGCGAAATCGTTCCGAAAGCCTCAAATGGAAATCGGTACATCCTAGTGGCCATAGACTACTTCACAAAATGGGTAGAAGCTGCATCCTACACCAAGTTGGGGGCCAAAGAAGTGGCCAAATTCATCAAAAGAAATCTCATCTGCCGTTATGGAGTTCCTTATGAGATTATTTCAGATAACGGAAGTCATTTCAAGGCAGAAGTCAGGGATCTGTTCGAGGAATACAAGATCACTTATCACAAGTCATCGCCGTATAGGCCGCAAACCAATGGGGCAGTCGAAGCTGCAAACAAGAATGTCAAGGCCATATTGCAGAAATCGGCCGATACCTACAAAGACTGGCATGAAAAGCTACCGTTCGCGCTTTGGGGATACAGAACATCAATGAGGACGTCCACAGGAGCAACTCCTTACTCGCTGGTGTATGGGATGGAAGCGGTGCTCCCAGTCGAGATAGAGCTACCGTCTCTACGCGTAATGGCAGAATGTGAAATTTCAGAATCAGATTGGTTGAGAGAAAGATACGAAGAGTTGGCTCTCATAGATGAAAAGCGCCTAGCGACAGTCGACCATGTCCGAATCTATCAAAAAAGGGTAGCCCGTGCTTTCAATAAAAGGGTTCGTCCGAGAAAGATTGTCAAGGGTGACCTTGTCCTAAAGGAATTGCGAGCTCCGATCTTTGATCCCCGTGGGAAGTTCAAACCTAAGTGGGTAGGCCCTTACATCGTCAAGACCGTTCTTTCCGGAGGAGCAGCTTATCTCATGGACCTCGATGGTGTCGAATTCAAAGAACCAATCAACATGGATCGCCTCAAAAAGTACTATGCTTGACAAAAATAACCATTTCTTTCAAGCCTTGCCTTGAACTACGCTTGACCTGATTCCCACTCGGGGATACGTAGGCAACCACATCGGTTCGGTCACCTCACCAAAATAACCATTTCTTTCAAGCCTTGCCTTGAACTACGCTTGACCTGATTCCCACTCGGGGATACGTAGGCAACACATCGGTTCGGTCACCTCACCAAAATAACTATTTCTTTCAAGCCTTGCCCTGAACTACGCTAGACCTGATTCCCACTCGGGGATACGTGGGCAACCACATCGGTTCGGTCGCTCCACCCACAAAAAATAACCTTTTCCTTCAAAACTTTGGCCCGAACTACGTTGGACCTGATCCCCGCTCGGGGGTACGTAGGCAGACTTTCAAAAAAGAAAAAAAGGATGGCTCGCTAGGCCGAAAATCCGAAAGGACGCCTAGGCAAAAATTAGAGCTAAATCCAAAGTGAGCAATAACAAAAGAGAGAAAATAGCTCGCCAGGCCGCCTCCTTGGTGGCTGGGCAAAAATTATGAGCATGTGAGAAAATAAAGTCGCGGTCCTTACCATAACCCGGCAATCACCCTCCACACTAGGGCAAACTTCGGCCACTCGCCTCGTTTGCCTGAACCCCTTCCAAACTAGGGGCAAACGTCGGTCATCTACCTCGTTTGCCTCATAACCATGCACATCCCAAACTAGGGGCAAACTTCGGCCACCCGCCTCGTTTGCCTCTAATCACCCTAGCATGCCCCAGTGAGTACCAAAAAGCAACAACTGATTGAAATCTCAGTTACCAAATGTTTTCAGAAAGCTAAAATGCATAAAATAAGATTCCCAAAGTAACGAAGGTTCACTGATAAACAAACTTTGAATATTACATAGGCAGGGATAACTAAATAAATAAAAGTCTTTCAAAAAGCAATCACATGTTCAAAGACACTTGGAGGAATAAGCAGAATCAGTCAGGTCTAGTCTTTTTTTTTATTTTCAAAGGCCTTTAGAAGTAGGCCTTTACTCGGTCAGTCCAACCGTCAATAAAAGCAGGAATAGTAGCAACCCTGATCCTGGAAGCAAAGACCCTCTCAGTAAACCCCCGGGGAACCTCCTGAACCTGTCCATACTGTCTGGCCAAACGGCGAGGATGATAGAAAGAAGTCTCTCTCAGACCCATCAACCATACTCTCTGGAAACCCCCGAGGCTCGTGGCGACAGCATGAAGGCCCCAACGCCTCACAATCCAGCAAATGTCAGCCTCAGATAAGGCACCCATCATGACCACCCAATCGGCAAAAGTATAGTGAGAGTGAAGCACGGCTCGACGAAAGTAAACCGGTGGTGTACGGCCCGTCCACAGCTGAAGGCGCTCGTATAGCCAAGCCTGTAACACCAAAGGCGCCCCGGAAAGAAGAGGAGTCCCTTGGTTGAAGGCCTTATCCAAACCATTCAAGGTCTCAGCTAAAACCATGGCCATGGGATTCTTGCTAAACTTCAACCCAAGGCACACATGCACTAAGTCAACGGAAGTACTCGAGAACAAGAAGTGCGAAGTCATGCACAGTATCAAAGCGGCCCCGCGAGAAGCATCATACACGCTGGGATTCCCAGGACTGGCATACTGAGCAATAATAGAAGCAATATTTAAGGCCTCACCTTGAATCAGCCGACGAGAATTAGTGATGGAGCAATTCAGATATTCAGCCAAGCCTCGCGTAGGACTGAGGGTACCAGCAGGAGGGAGAATCAGATCAGAGTCAGAATCATAGCCGAGAATAGCGCAGAACTCCTCAAACACGGGGCATATCTCCAGGCCATTGAAGTTGAAGACGTGATTCACCGGGTCCCAGTGACCAATGGCAGCACGCAAGAACTCAGTATTCAGGGTCATCTGGCAAAGAGAGAATAGCTCGGTCAAGCCGTAGCTAAAGAGGTTGATCCGCTCCACGCCATCCGTAATGTTCAGCCAGGCTATGAGTTGAGCGGGATCATACAAAGCCATATCTTTCTGTCGCAGCTCTAGTAAAATTCAAAATTTCGGCAGCACCTCCCCGTTTCACGGACTATCCCACCTGCAAGGAAAAAGCAAGCACTATCACAAAACTGCCCATCGCGGTAACATCCAGCAATCACAGTGCACATATATCAGCAAGCACACAACTGCGCCTCTAAACCGGAAAATATCCGGCCTAGGAGGCAATACATCATAATACTCTGTCAAAAGGTCACAAATTGTGCTACACATCGTCCTACACTGTCCAAATAATCATATCCTCAGTACAACCCAATCGAAAACAGAAAAAAGAAGAAAATAATAATAATAATAATAATCCCCGCTCGGGAAGCCTCAGCCCTCCTCTTCTTCGTCCTCTGTCGGACCACCCGGAGTATATGTCGGCGACGGCCTTCTCCTACCACCTCTGCATCTTGGACCAGTCCTCGATGAGCCGGCCCCGCCTCCACGATACTGCACACACAAATAAGATAAAGGCAATCAGTAAAGAAAATAACAAAAAGAAAGAAATGCCAAAAACAGAGTCGAGCCAGAGACTTACCAAGGACGCCATCTGGTTGGCGGCAAATTGCCGCATACCGTCCATCTGTCAAGGGTAAAATCTGGGGTTAGAACCTCATAACCAAAAGAAAGTGCAAAATTAGAGACATACCCGGTGATCTCGTGTGAGGACCAAGGACCTTAAGCTAGATGCCAAGGCGTGACCCTCCTCAGCATAACTCCAAGGAACATTGAGGACGCCCGCTGGCTGAGTAGGGTACCCACATGTGACTCGCGGCACCTCCATCATTTGGGGAGTGCCATCAGCGCCTAGAACATTGACGGTCCAATCCCAAGGAGGGATAGGGTCGGGAGCCTGAGGAGCCTGTCTCCTGTACATCTCGCGAAGCTGTAGGCACAGAATAAGTTAAAGGCGAATCAAAAACATAGGCAATGAATAAAAAGCAAAAATGAAAGAAGAAACTCACCTCCAGGAGCGGGAAGTTAGGCATCAGGAAACGGCCGCGGTAAGCCTCGTAACCGGTCTCGGAGAGAAAATGGTCCCAAACATCAGTGCCGGCCAAGGCCGCCAGCAGAGCATCACCAGAGAGGTCACTAGCATCCATCACAGGAGGATTATGGGGAACGCGATACCGGGAGCCACCAACCACCTGCCGAGACACCCGTTCCCCAAGGAACCACTGCCTACACTCGGTACTCTCCAGCAAAAGGCGGCAAGAGGTAAGAGATTTAATCGCTTGTATCTCCTCTGGGGCGGTATAGGCGACGCCCTCCCAAGGCGTCCAATCAACACTAGAGGCCGTCAGCCCAGTTAAGAAGTTCCGAAGCAAAACAATCCGATGGGCCCCACTCTTCACCCCAACAACGTCCCTCCGCCATCTCAAACCTCGTGGGAATAGAGGCACAGGAGCCATGCCATCCTCATCCTCGCCTGATTCATCCGCCGGGGAAGGAGCCAACATCTTCAAGTATTCAAAACTCCAAAGCTGCACAGACAAAGGAGAAATCAGAACAAGTATGGAAATCAAAGAGATGGAAAATAAAGGAAGAAACAGTGCGTACCTCCCAAGCTCGCCAGAATCCCCCAGTGGATTTAACATCGCCCCGAGAGACCTCCCCCATATGCTTGTAGAGATGGGCCAGGGCAGCACCGCCCCAGTTATAGGAGGGGATCTCATCAATGGTCGCCAGGCAAGAAAGGAGCCTCAAGCTCACCCGGTCGTTCCTTGTCGCAAAGATTGAGCACCCGAGGACATACAGAAGATAAACCCTCAAAAGTTGGGAATTGTTCAGATTGTGATTACCTCTGCCATAGGCCCGGTAAAGCCAGCCGCAAGGAAACCAATGCCTCTCCAGGTTAGGGGGAACAGCCCCAATCAGCATCTCCACCGCCTCCGGGTCGATCTCGTAAAAGTAATCCAGAATCAGGCGCTTCCCGCCGACCCTCAAGCCCGTAATCATGGAGAAGTCGAAGGGCATCATGGTCATCTCTCCGAACGACAGGTGGAAAGTATTGGTGGTATCCCACCACCTCTCGGCCAGGGCATAGAAATGGGCCAAATCATTGCTGCTTTTCGAAACCAGACGGACGAAGCCTCCGAACCCGGCGTCGTCCACCATCCTCTTAACGGTGGGCGAGAGTTGAGTGTACCATAAGAAGGCGTGGGCAAGGCTACCATGGCCTTTCAGGGCCACTTCCGGCACCTGCACACAACAAAGACGACAAAAGATGCACAAAATCACTATTCACAACCCGAGAGCAAAAATTCACAAAATCAACATTTGAGCACAAATCGAACTTCTAACGATCTCTAGGTGCACACTACGGCTCACAAAACTAGCACAATACATGAAAGTGGTCCTAAAATGTCGAAAGTTTCACATACCAAGCTCGCTAGAGCCGTGGCCGAAAGATGGCGTTGGGGGTCCCGTAAAATCAAGTCCGGGGTTTGCATTTCAGCCTTCATCCGTCCCTTAGCCTTCTTAGATGGTCTCCTTGAGCTCGAAGCCATGGATCTACAAGAAAAATGGAAGTCACATTCAAACTTTCTTCTTGAAAATTTGGGCAAACCAAAACACCAATCAAAAATCTGACTACGGGGAAAGATTACTCACCTGAGCGCGCACAAGCTGCGTTTTGATGAATTTTGGCTTCAAAAACACCCCAAAATGGCCAAGAATGAGCTTCAAAAGCTCAAAAACCCGAGATATAAGAAGATGGAGTCCGGCCACCCAGTGCCGCCGCGGCACTGCTCCCCGTGGGCCCCGCTTCGCTTCGTTTTGCCCCGTTTGGCCCCGTTTTGACCCGTTTTGGCCTTTTTCAGCCCGTTTTTGACCCCGATCAGTCCCGGTGGCCCATTCCAGTCAAGATCTATGAGGTTTTACCCCAAGCAGACTAAAAATTGTCAGAACTACCTCCAGCAGGCAAAAACTGGGAAAAATCGGCTTCCGAAGACCTGAATCGGTCGTTTCAGGACAACCGTCGCAAGATTCGATCAAACGCGAGAATCCTGGCAACGGATCCTGGTTTTTAGCTAAAATAAACAAGAAAATAGATTCCCCGAGAACCCTGCATCATCCCCCGAGGACAAAAGCAGACAGATACCGGCTCCCGGAGGCCCTGACCGGCTCTCTCGGATTGAGCGCCGAAAGATTTGATCAACCGTGAGAGGTTCAGAGATGGATCCTGGTTCCCGATCAAGAAAAGAGATTCCCCGAGAACCCTGCATCATCCCCCGAGGACAAAAGCAGACAGATACCAGCTCCCGGAGGCCCTGACCGGCTCTCTCGGATTGAGCGCCGAAAGATTTGATCAACTGTGAGAGATTCAGAGATGGGTCCTGGTTCCCGATCAAGAAGAGAGATTCTCAGAGAGTCCCCTACCATCCCCAGCAGAAGATAACAGAAGTCCGAACCGATTCTCTAGAAGGATCGGCCAAAACATCACCCGCAGACAAATCACCCCGATTCCCAGGGCAAGCACTGTCTATTCACAATTCAAGGATCCATGTCCACTGATCATCATGAGCCTTCTTACTTCTTATAAGCTTCCTCACACCTTCGTCTAAAATTGTGAGCTTTCTCACTTATCGTGAGCTTCCTCAAATTCGTGAGCTTTCTCACTCTTCGTGAGCTTCCTTACTCCTTCATCCAAAATCGTGAGCTTTCTCACTTATCATGAGCTTTTCACTTATCGTAAGCCTCCTTACTCTTATGTCTAAAATTGTGAGCCCCCTCACCTACCCATCGGTTATCATGAGCTTCCTCAAAAAAAGATTATGAGCTTCTTCACCAAACAAAAATCGTGAGCTTTTCCCTTATCATGAGCTTCCTCACTCCCTTGTCAAAAATTATGAGCCCCCTCACCTACCCATCAGCTATTGTGAGCTTTCTCGCTTAACGGTTATCGCGAAACCCTTCTCCGGTTGGCTATCTTGAACTTCCTCATCTATCGTTTGGTATCCAGGACTTCTGTGTCCGTCGATTGTTGTCCTCTGGGACCCCACGTTCGATTACATTTGTTTGCAAAACACACTTCCCCTAATTCCAGAAGTTTTCCCCAAGACCCAGAATCTTCTAAACCTTGATGTCCTTATCCGAGTCACCCACCGCATCACAGTTGCAAACACTAGCACAATACCAGCCCACTCGGAGTGGCACACCCCGCAGCACTTGCTCATACTAGGGTCATAACACTAGACATGATAAGACTCATGACACAATTCACATCACATCTATGTATTTCATATCACTCTTATTGCATAGCATCCGCCTGATTGTTGTGTATGTGCATGTGTGATTTATTCCTTTGAGCTCCAAACTACGTCCTGGTCTGATTCCCCTTGGGATACGTAGGCAGCTCACATGGAGCACGACCAGCACTAACCTCTGCATCCTTGCATCTTTTGCAACGCTTTTTATCCTAAATCTATAGCCTCCAAAAGACCTGTCTCTTCAAAGCTTTGGCACTCGCTTGCGACATGCGTTGCCTCGCAAGTTCATGCCAAAGAGGGGCAAACTGTAGACACCCCATTTTGTCGGCTATCAGATTTAGGAGACCCATAGCTTGGTGGTTCACAATGATCGTAAAAGACTCAAAAGGACTCCTGGAAGTCAGCTCCATCTCTCAGAATGCTCAAAATGACCAAAATGCCCCCGAAAGCCCGAAAACTCCCAGATTTGGTCTCAGGGTTCTGAAAACATGCTATGTCGTAAGAAAAGAGATAAAAAGAGTTTTAAAGAGAAATCAGATGAAATCGTCGGCTCCCAGAGACCCCTGGAAGTCCCGGAAGTTCCCAGAAAGTCCCCATTGACCGGTTTGACCAAGGTTTGACCAGGTTTGACCAAGTTTGACCGAAATCGTACGAATTCACCGAAATCTTTTTAAATCACGAGAAAAGTGTTAAAACAAGTTCCAAAAGAAAATCGAGCGAAAACATCAGCTCCCGAGAACTCCCGGAGGTTTCCAGAACTTCCCGGGAATCCCAGGTTTGACCGGTTTGACCAGAATTTGACTTTGGAACCGGGGTGCCGAAACAATTTTCAAATATTTTTCATGGATACTAGAGGTCAATAGCTTTCCAACGGTATATCGCACATAATTTCTGGATTTAAAACGAATTTATTATGAATTCCCGAAGGTGAAAAAGGCGATTAAATCGGCTTTTATCACGAATACCGCAAAACTTTTCAAAGTGACCTATCCCCGAACTATTTTTTATGTAAAGTAGACTCCATTACCTTTCCAACGGTATATCACAACCTCAATTTGGAGTTCGTATGCATTTTCTGTGAATTTCGGACAAAATAGGGCCTTTTCGCGGATACCGGAACTTCAGGGGGCCTAAACAGCATTATCCAGACGAAGGGAGGAGCACTGCCGCCGCGGCACTGGCCCAGTGCCGCCGCGGCACTCCCCTCCAGAACAGTGTATTTTTGTAATATGTTTTGTGGTCCCATTTTGATTAATTAAAAACCAAAACGACATAGTTTTATGATTTCAGATGTTTGGAGCCAATGAGAATACTTTCTAAATTCCAAAACCACCCCAAGTTGGCCTATATAAACACCCCATTACTCCTCATTTTAGGGGAGTCAAATGTGAGTTTTGAAAAGTTTGGGAGAGAAAGTTGTAGAGATAAGGTTAGAGTAGAGAGAAAAGAAGCATTCTTCTTTGATTTTCAAAACAAAAGTGAGTTCTAACTTTGTTTTTTACTTCATTACTTCCATTTATTTCAACATTCAATACTCCCAACCACCATTTTAGTGAGCATTCAAGAGAGTGGAAGCTTCTTCCATGTCTAGTGTCAATACATATGAGTGAAACACCAATTTACAAGTCTCATGCTTCATGAATATCATCTATTGATCATCATTTACTTGCTTGTTTATTTATTGTTCATCTCTTCTTATCCCATTTCTTTTTGATTTTCTTTATTTACTTACTAGTTCATCATCATCTAAGTGATGACATGAAGTTTGGGGTGAGTGAATCCTTATGGATAGTAACTCTTGACCTCAAAAACATGTTTGATAGATGATGATCATAACCTCAATACTTCCAAGGTATTCTTGGAATGTATTGAAGTTATGTTCAAAAAATAAAATAAATCTCTCCAACAATCTTGGAGATTCTTAATGATGAGTTTGATGTTGGTATTCTAAGTGGTCATAATCCTTATTGAGTGTTGAAAATATGTTTTCAAAACATCTATTTCAAAACCCCTCTCAATCCCTCTCATTTGGTTTCAAGAAATAAAACTTTGTTTTCCTCAATATCTCCAAAACAATGACCCAAAACAGTGAGCTGTTCAGATTCAAAGATTTGTTTTGAATTAAATACTCAAGTTATGATGATGAAACCACTTGGAAAACCTTCCCAATACATCATAGTTTGTCCCTGATTTTTCCCATCAATTATAGAAATGTGAAAGTATTTGTTTTGGATGTGAGAAGTTCATATTCATAATCTGTCTCTGTTCTCACAGAATGTTCACCCAACTTCTTGCACTTATTCTGGACATTTTCATCACTGTACATATATCTTTTCTATTTGTTTTATAAAACTTGGGTGTCTTAGGAAACTTTTGGTATATAATAGGCTATCATAAACCTTTTCTTTGATTTATGAAAAATCATACAAAATCAGTCAACAGTGCAGCTTTTGTTTCTGAGTCATGTGTGCATTCTGATTTTTTTCTTTTAATCTGTGATAGCTATTGATGTTTGGCTTTTTGGTTTATTTTCTAGACACAATAAGAATGATCTCAGATTTTTCTCACATGTTTCTAGGCACGTTTGACCTCCCATTATAATGTTGCAAAGTAATACATGCAGTCTGTCCACTATTCACAGCAAGCACATTTCAACTTTTATTCTTTGATTTGATGCTCATATGCATTCCAAATTAGCCCATATCTTAGGAAGTAATTCATACTACATTTTTATATATCCCATGTTGATTTAATCCATTCATTCATGCACATTTTAGACTTCCAAGTCATTTTAGAAATCCATGTACACAAAACACACTACAACCTTTGCACATTTCTAGGTACATACATTGTATCCATGCAAAGATTTGGGGTTTTCGTAACTCTTAATCTAAGAAGATTATAAGGAATGAACTTGATCACACGTTCATGCTTCCCCTCGATCTAATCATCCTTTCTCATCCGTCCCGGGGATTGAGAGGTCTTCTTTTCTCAAAAGAATAACATGCATCATTCTAGTTTGCTAAGCATATTTTGATTTATTTGATTATTTGTTTCAAGAACAATTCATGTCCCCTTTTAGATTAGGAAGTCTTGATTATTTAATACATGATTAGATGATTTTTCCTAGGTTTATTTGTGTGATCTTTCACTTTACATTGTATGATATTTGGCTTAGATCTTATGAATGATATCTTATCTTTAGATCTTCCATTTCAAATTTTCTTATGTGATGTAATATACTATCATAGTATTATTTGTCGAACCAAACATAGTATAAGATGATTATTTGGATGCTAATTGAGGCCCGTCGAAAGACGGGGCGAGTTGAGGGTGTTTTAGTCGTGACAAAGGCTCCTTCCTCTCTCGTACCAAAACCCCGAACCAAGTTCTTTGGTTATGAAGGGCCGGTGCCCTTATCCGTTTGGGTGAGTCAAAATTAGGTTTCTTGGTTCCTTAAAGACCAAGTGGCGACTCTGTATCTGTTTTCAACAGACCTTTCAATTTCCTTTTCTTTGATTCAAATCAAGTTTCAAAAACAATCTCAAACAAGAGAGAAGTGGTCCGATTCCGGTGTCCACAGTGTGTTTCTGTGGGTGTATAAATACATGTATATATGTTTGAGTATATATATAACAAACTCTCTCTCTCAACCAAAACAAACCAAACTGACCCAAGACCTGAAATGGGTTGGTATATATAGGAAATGAAAGTGCCAAGTCTCAAACAACGAGGCAAAGAAGAAAACTTATCTCTGCAGATGGCAATTGATTGGGACTTATGGCAATCGATTGGTTGCAGATATTTGAAGGCAATCGATTGGAAAAGATGGCAATTGATTGGTATATTGCCACGTAATGAATTCAGGTTGGCAAAATAACAATCGATTGGGAAACATGACAATCGATTGGTATAAAAAAAAGTGTCAATCGATTGGGAAACAAAGGCAATCGATTGGTATATGAATTTACCAAATGAAGGTAAGGGTTATACAAATATATAGAAACGAATACCAGGTCTTATAATATATATCAAAATATAGGGTATTACAACCCGCAAGTCCGCGACTCCCCCAATAGTCCATGACACAAACCAATAACCCACGCCTCACATGTGCTGTCTAATGCCGTTGTCGGCAACAAGTGATCGTCACCATAAAACAATCTCATGGCGGATTCATACGAGCTCTCCTTTGATCCAAATAGGCAACTAAGCATGCTCACATAAACATATCCCCGTGCTTTTCACATAATTATGGCTAAACATGGGTAATTAAGCTACATAGGCATATGATTAACATCCAAATGAACATAACCATGAAACTCATCCAAAAACAAGATTAAAATCATTCACCTCTTCGCAATTCGCTCCTAGTTGAGAAATTAAAGCCCAAATCCACTCTAGGTTAAATCCTACATGAATTCGACTAACTACGGATTACCGCTCCGAATTGGGTCGCAAAAATTATGACGATTAAACTCAATAAGAACAGTACCAAAATGTAGGAGTCACCTCTACGAGTCCAAATCCCTTCTCGAAATTGAAATCCGAAGTCGTTACTAGATCGAACGACGTCGAAATGTTGCGTTAAACCCCCGTCTCCTTTCTCTCTCTTTAACCGACTGAAAATCTGACTTAAAAGCATGTCTTGATAAATTTATCTTATGAAATGTTGAATATGTTTGGATACTTAGAGCTCGCATATGTCATAACATTTTAGAAGCATGAGCATGAACACGAAAATCATGAAAATAGTTTTGGGATGAAAGACCTTAGAGGCTTTCGATGTTGAAAAGGAAGATCTTAGAAACTTCCAAGTTTTGAAAAAGGGAAGACCTTAGTGGCTTCCGTGCATAAAATCCTCTTGGTTGAATTTTGTTTTGAAAAGATAGAAATCCCAGGTTTTGTGGGTAGGCGTGTGAGGTTGGTACCACTAGGAACTCGAATTGTGGAACATGTCAAGAAACCCCCGTAACGTTGAAGGCTAGGCCTCCGTGGACGGGAAGCCCATGGTCTGGGTAATGATATTGATGATCGAGAGTGAGGGTTTGGAAAGGGCATGAAAATGATTTTCATGCATAACATTGGCATTCGTTACACTCACGCATATTATGCAACACATGTTATTGTGTGGTTATATGACTATACGAGCTTCCATGGCTTATAGACTATAAAACCCTTTTTCTTAGGTGACTTGAGTTAGGGAAATGCCCAGAGTAGAGTTTACTCGTGAAGACCCCATTTGGGGAAGAAATTATGAGATCGTGATACTTTGTATTTGGGTTTTTATTTTAAGAGTTTCTAAAGCTTGAGAAAAAGAAAGTAGATCATTGTATTACTTTTCGATATGTGAAACTAAACTTGAGTTTCTATTTAAAAGTTGTATTATATAGCTTGAGAAGAAGTATGATAAATTTTTATCAGATCTGTATGTTTTCCTCTGCAATGCTGTTCATTTGATGAACCGATAATGATTTTCTGTTATTGTCTTTTAAATTGACAAGCAAAGCTTTTCAAAAGACTAGTCTAATGCTTTCGCTATCGTTTTACTCAAATCCGTTAGTCTATAAAGATTTGTTTTCCCATCAAAGATTTCAAAGGCTGTTCTATGCTTCCGCAGTAACCCTCGGAGTCTAGGATTCGGGGCGTTATAAATGGTATCAAAGTTTTGAGGTTTCAAAGTTTAAATGTTTCAGAGCTTCGGAGTTTAAATGATTTTAAAGTTTAGGACTCGAAGCATTACAAGTATGTTTAGTCCTTCCGCTCTATTATTATGCTAGTTGACACCCCGTCGCGGGGACCCGTGGCGGTGCTGGGCATTACAAAAAAGGCTGAATTATAAATACACTCTTAAAGTTTGATCATTGTCTCATTTTAATCCCTATAGTTTTCATTGCATCAATTTGGTCCCTAAATTTTTTAAATAGAAGCAATGTGGTCTAAATGCCCAATTCGGTGAGAAAAACTGACGAAATTTACTCAAATGCTATGCACTCTGACACTTTTTAGGGGCAAAAATAGAATATCACCAATCTCCCCACCTGCTTATTGGGATATTTGGACCATATTGCTTCTATTTAAAAATTGCAGAGACAAAATTGATGCAATTGAGACTATAAGGACTAAATTGAGATGGGAACCAAAACATCAGGGGCATATTTAGTATTTAAGCCTAAGAAAAGTAAAAACCAAGCACTAATGAAGCAAATTAAGACATGCATCCAATAAAAAACAAAAATATAAAAATTAATACACACATAGCACACCACTATGGTTGACGAAACTTTGAAACACCCACTCTCTAAGAATTCTACCAAAAAAAGAAACTTTGAGAAAAAGATGTAAAGGGTATGGTCAACAAAATTATAAAAATTCAGATTGAAATGAAATGTTGTTCAAATGACATAGAATGTAATTCAATAAGTTGTTGTGAAATACGATTGTTGTTATTTGAAAAGGGCCATTACATTTGAGTAAACAAAATTTTAACATAGAAGAGTGGCGAGAAGATAGTGGTAACCGGTCATTTATGAATCTAATTTTAGGTGTTAATTAAATGATGAAATATTTATGTTGAGGTGGTTGTGTGCTCTATAAAAAAAATGACAAAATTTAGTTAAGGTTAAACCAACATAAAAGTTGTTTTCCATATAAAAAAAAACATAAAAGTTAGAAAGGCTGCACATTCATTTAAAGCCAAGAAAATAGACTCTTGATCTTACACCTAGAAGAAGAAGAAAAAAATAGTTCTGTGAAAGGAAGAAACAATAAGTTGACAAAATCTATAATGTACATATGTAGATATGTACGTAGGTATCTATGCGTGCTTTGGTTCTTACCTGTTAAAATAACTAATTACAATTAAAAGGTTGAGTGGTAAATTAACAGTGATCACCTCTTGTTGTTTTTAAAATTTGATAATTAGAATCAGGAATATTTGGTTAATCTCCTATTCAATTGCATATCTAGAACAATAAAATGAGGTTATGAGCGTGTCCTCCATTAGTTTCTCTAATATACAACCATGAAAATTTTCATTGGTGCAGTTTTTCAGTTCTTCAAGTAGTCCATACAATATTTGGTTTTAGCTGATCTAGTTTGCAAGATACCACGAAATTGATGAACAATCGATAGCAGATGAAACTGGTAAATTAGAACCCTTGATTAAGTAGTTCATAATGGATGTGAATACACAGACACACACACACACACACACACACACACACACACACACACACACACACACACACACACACACAGAGGCCCAAATTATTAATTTGGTACAAAACACTCATAGAATATCGAACTTAAAACAATTTCTAAATAAGAACATGACGATCTCTAGCAGTTTAACAATAAAAAAGATGAAGATCTGGTAACAACCTCTAACAGTATAAGAGTGAAAAAGATGAAAATCTAGTAACAAAAATAGATAGAAGAATGCCTCAAAATCGTAAAGGAGAATGTAGATAGTTAGGAAAGTTTTTGAAAAATGTACATAGAAAAGTAGGAAAAACTTTTAATCGACAATCTTCTAATACTATAGTTTTAGTATGAGTCCTAAAAGCAAAAACACAATAGAGACATGTTAGTTTGTTTTTTTAGAATCCTATTATTATTATGAGAACGTATAAAAGGTGAGCCAAAGGGTAAAAAAATTCTTATTGTTTGCACCACAAAATAAAGTCAAAAGTAGGCACACCAAATCTTATGAGGAATTACGCACAGAGTATATAGCGAAGATAGGCTGATGAGGAGAACAGACTGATACAATACAACAACACCATAATCCAGTGCGTATGCCACGTCAGTGGCAGGGCAGTTATCGGAAGTTATGTTAATGACACATGTAACGCAGAAGTGGTGACAGGTGTAGTTACGTATGAAGCCCATGATTCCAAAACATGGAGATAGTGGGCGGTCTCTCAGTAGAGGGGCAGCAGTTAAAGCCACTGTTACCTATTTAAAAGAATGAAGGAACAAGAGAAAGGGACCCCCGGGCAATGAAGAATACTTAGTTTATTTTCATGTCTTTCCTTTGTCTTTAGTTGTCAGCGTATTTCACTAAATTAGGATTAACTTTTTAATCAATATCACAGTTAGAAGGCGAGATTACCACTTCTAATTGCACAGTGTTCTTTAAAGGATCTAATGGAGATTTTTCTCTATTACTTCTTTACTAGTCTCAATTTTCTTCACGTTCCAAGTCTTTAATCTTTGGTTAAAGCAACCTGAACCTATTTGGAGAAATCTCATTCCTTTGTTTATCTCTCTGATTTGTCAAATTGTTTGCATCAAGAGGACATTTCTCTGGCACCCCCGTCGCCCACACTTTAACACTTGCATATTTCTGCCATACATTTTTTGGCATGCCTGGTGAGACCCTGTGAAGAATTGAGCAGTCCATTATGCCACCAAAAAAGAATTTGAAACAAGATAAAGGAATCATAGCGCTACCAGAAATGGATGCGCCAATAGCAGAAGAAAATGTTGAAGGGGAGGTTCATGGTAATACCAGTGATCAGTCTTATACTGGCAGCCATGAGTCACTCCAACAACAGCCTGGAGATGTTGGGACTATTGTAAATGGTCCAGACCAACAGGCTCTGAATGATTATGCATTAGCAATGCGTTTCAGTTTGCACAGTGCACTACATGATTGGCTTCAAGCCAATTCGTAACAAACATCTACAATTGTGAAACCGTTCACAGACATGATGCAGAAGATGGGGGACCAGATTACAAAGAGTATTGACCGGCAAATGTCATACATGAAAATTTTGGCCCAGCGTCTTCTTCAACGGGCAGCGCACAGAAAGAACCTATACAAGACCCTATAAACCAGGCTCCATAACTGAATTATGGGAATGTAAAGGTTCTTGCCCGTCCTACATCGCCTGGTTTTTTGACTTATCCTGGATCTGCTATGTTCGACCATACATCAAGTTCTAGTAACCAACCAGGTCCAAACCAGATAAGACAGAGTGTAGGACCTTTGGAAGTTCAATGGGTATCGAATAGTCCTAATATAAGCACTCACCACGGTTTCCAAGTAGGACAAATGATGGTCCCAGTCCATCAGCCTGGTTACCATGCCCGACCCCAAACTTCTGGTTTTTCAATTGGAGGGTCATCAGTCCAACCCTCGTTGCCAAACGCGGGTTTGCCTATCCAGTCAGGGGTTCGGCAAGTTCGTCCCAAGCACATGCTTATCATACTGGAGGACACTTTCATCAGTCAGTAGGGCAGGCTGGAGGGTGTTATCAGCTAGCAGGACAGATTGGGGGGCATCAGCAATCAACAGTGCAGACTGGGGGGCAGCCTCAACCTCTATTGGGGTAAACTAGGGGGCACCAGCCACCGATAGCACAAGCAGGGATCCAATTCCAGCAACCGATGGTGCACAATGGAGGACCAGATGTTCCATTCCATCAGCCTGCTGGAAACGAGGTACATAATCCCTATCACCCTGATATTCACGGTCATGTTCCTTTAGGGATAAATAGGAACGAAATAGTAGAAGTCATCAGAGAACAGGTACATGGGCAAGTTAAAGAGCATATCAATGACTAGTTGAGAGCACAGTTTGGGGCAGTGTTTAGGGCCCCTATTCTCCCACAATACCAAAAACCATACCAAGACTTTATTGATCGTATGTTTGAATTCCCAAGATACTTTAGGATGCCTGAATTTACTCTGTTCTCTGGTAGAGATAGACAGACCACATTGGAACACATTGCTCATTTTACGGCACAGATATGTTAAAATTCAGGTTATTTTCCAATTCACTTATTGGACCTGCCTTTACTTGGTATGTGAACCTTCCTACAGGCTTAATCCAAACTTGGAAAGATATGGAAAGGATTTTTCATAATCAATTTTATCAGACTGATCCAGATGTGACCATTGCTGATTTAGCTAGTTAAAACAAAATGCAGGAGAGAATGTAGAGACATTTATCACTAGGTTTAAATCTGCACGAAATAGGTGTAAGGCTAGGTTTCCAGAAGAAGAATACGTGCGAATAGCTGTCGATAATTTGAAATCTACACTTAGAATGCAGTTTGTGGGTCAACAATTTACGGATCTGTGCCATGTCATTGATGTCATGGCACGATACGAGAAAGTGGTAGATGAGGAAAATCAAAAGAAAAATAGTACAAGGGGTGTGTATTACAAGGGACATCATCAGCCTGTGTACCTAGTGGAAATCAAGGATGAAACTCAGGCTGACGAAAAAAATAAAAATGCACACGAATGTGCTGCAGCTGAAATGACTGCTCAAAAGCCATTTATATGTGATGTCCTACGTAAACCAGCCCAAAGGAGAAGAATACTACCAGTTAGACTGTTAAGTCTAATAAAAAGTATGACTTCGATATTACCAAGGCTGACATGATTTTCGATTAGTTAGTAAAAGAAAAGAAAATCAAATTGACACATAATTTGCCGACGAGCGATGAAATAAAGGGAAAAACTTATTACAAATGGCATAATAAATGGATTCATAGACTAATAATTGTACAACGTTCCGTGAGTCCATACAAAAGTGGATAAAAATGGAACCATAAAATTCCCTAATGATAAGCCTATACAACAGGTTGACAAGAACCCGTTCGTGGCTGAAGAACATGTCAATATGGTATCAGCCGATTTTACCAACATGACAAAGCCAGTCAAACCACAATGGCAAATTAATAATGTTTCTAAAACAGGGAGGATGAAAACCGTGGTCTCAAGGCCTAAAGCTCAATCTAGAGGCCTCAATCCAGAAGCACCACCATTTGAGACAAGGACAGAAGTGTATTATCATACCACTAATCCTTATGAGTCATACGTTATGACAAGGAGGTCTTTACACGAGTTAGCAGAAGCTAGCAAACAGCCAGTTCCCTGTATCAGTTGCGCAGAGATATTGGCAGTACCGCTCCGAAAATAAAACAATGCTTTTAAGGATGATGAAAGAACCTTAAAAGGAGGGAGCAATCAGGGTAAGGTAGTCCAATGTCCAGGAGGTTTTCGGATCACAATGAATAAAGGTGGGCCTGATAAGGGTAAAGGGGTGGTAATATCTTAAACAAGAAAACAGAGCAAGCCAAGATAAGAGAGTAATCATCATTCACGGTGTACCCTAATACCAAACCAAGAATGGTGTTACCTCATGTAATGGGTGTTGGATGTATGTTCAGCATCCTAAATTCCCTCAGTATCATGATCCACCATTTTAAACTCAAACTCAAAAGAGGCGTTTGCTATGAAAAAAGGCTGCCTAAAAGAAAAAACAACCGTTTATCCAGAGATTTGAGGGTAGGTCTAACCAATGGGTTCGTAAAGTTGAAATAAATCTTGAAAATCAGAATGATGACAAGAAAATCAGAGTTTCTACAGAAATAGGGGATGAGTTGTCGGAGTTTGATGAGCATACTGGTCATGAGAATGTGGGAAGAATAGACGCCAGTCCTCAAACGAAGATAATCTTGATCAGTCTGAATTTAGGGTATTGGTTCAGGATGATGAAGATCCAATAAATGGTCAGATTCAGACTGATGTCGAACAATCAGTAAACTTGTTGAGCTTAGACCATTCTGAAGATGAAGATAACCTCGATTTGTCTGAATTTGGGGTACTGGTCCAAGATAACGTAAATCCTACAGGTAGTCAAGACCAGACTGATGTCGAATAGTCAGTAGACCTGTTAAGCTCAGCCCAGTCGGAGGCCATCAATACAGAACATGATGACATGTTCCAATTAGGACGATTACTGCTATCCTTCTATGACAACATGGTATATACAATGCCACGTGTTTTTGTGGCCCATGACTGGCAGTCTGATGGTCTAGAAGGGGACATTAGTGATGCTTCAGAGCCTATGGTATGCATCATGGAAGAAGCCCAAACACTAAAACCCGCTACTGAAAATGTGCCAATTTCATATTCGAAGCAAAAAATGGCCATTGTGTTTGATAAGCCAAACGTTGGAATGGCCAAACATCTGAGACCATTGTATGTCAAGGCCAATTTTAATGGTGTACCAGTGTCCAAAGTGTTGGTGGACAATGGAGCTTCAGTTAACTTGCTATCTTCACATATGCTTAAAAAATTGCAGAAAACTAGCAATGATCTCATTGATGCCAATGTGGCTATAGTTTCTGGAGCATCAGTCCAACCAAGAGGAGTGCTCCCGGTCACGGTGTCCATTGGGAGCAGGACTGCCTTAACGGCATTTTTCGTAGTAAATATTATTTCTCATTATAATGCTATGTTAGGTCGTGATTGGATCCACACAGCTTGGTGTGTGCTATCAACTATGCACCAATGTTTGATTTTTTGGAATGAAGAAAAAGATGAGCCAAAAATAGTTGAAGCCGACAAGAAAACCATTTCTAGTTGAATCTTATGTGGCTGAAACACAGTTCTATGATATGGAGGTTGCACCATTAAGGTTATGGGAAATTGATAAGAATCGCCGTCCCAAGGGGATCGCCCTCGTAGTAAGCGGAGGAAGCTATGAATATGCTGAATCACACAACGCTGTTTAATGGAAGAACACCACATTGAAATATATCTCGACATTATGAGTTGAATTCAGGATGATGCGCAGCTAAGCGTTCAGGAATCAGCTTGGTTAACAGACTGTGTGAAGTAAGAGACTGATCGAGGTAAACCAGATTAGATTCAAGCATTCGAAGTGCCTCAGGCACCATCCAAGTTGGATGATGGTATGATCGAGGTTTAGGATCCGTTAGAAGAAGTTAACTTAGGGGGGAGCAGACGGTCCAAGGAGGATTACATTCGTAAGTCAACTTCTTCCAGCAGATTTTAAAAGAGGTTTACTTGACTTCTTGCGTCAATACCAAGATTGTTTCGCCTGGGATTACCATGAGATGCCTAGTTTGGATAGAAGTTTGGTAGAACATCAACTTCCAATAAAGCCAAGGGATAAGCCCTATAAGCAATCTCCAAGAAGAATGGCGAATGAGATCATCCTGAAAGTCAAGGAAGACGTAGAAAGAGTGTTGAAGGCGGGATTTATCCGTACAATTGGAACCTTTGAATGGGTTGTAGTGCTGTTTGGATTAAAGAATGCTAGGGAAACCTACCAACGTGCCATGAATGCCATATTCCATGATATGATTAGGAAATGGATGGAAGTCTATATAGATGATGTGGTGGTGAAATCAACCTTTGATGACCACATAAAGTTTTTGACAAAGAGTTTCGAAAGAATGAGATGCCATAAGTTAAAAATGAACCCTTTAAAATGTGCATTTGGTGTCTCAGTGGGACTTTTTTTTTTAGGTTTTTTAGTACATCAAAGAGGGATCGAGGTTGATAAAAATAAAGCCAGAGTCATTATAGAGGCCAAACCACCAGCCAATAAGAAGCAATTGCAGAGACTGCTTAGCTAAATTAACTTTTTGCATCGATTTATCTCTAATTGTACAGGCAAAACAAAAGGTTTTTTGTCCACTGTTATAACTGAAGAATGAAGAAGAATTTGCATGGAGATAAGAACACCACCTAACTTTTGAGCAAATCAAGGGATATCTTGCCAAGCAGCCCATTTTAGTTTCTCCTAAGCCAAATAAACCTTTAAGATTGTATGTTTCATCTTCTAGTGATTCAATTGGAAGTATGTTAGTTCAAATTAACAATAGAGGTGTCGAACAAGCGGTTTATTATTTGAGCCGCATACTGACTGACGTGAAACAAAGATATACATCAATTGAAAAGTTATGCTTGGCTTTGTTCTTCTCTTGTATTAAGTTAAGATATTATGTGCTAACTGTAACAGTACAAGTAATATGTAAGACTGATGATATTAAATATATGCTGTCAAGACCAATTATCACTGATAAAGTGACTAAGTGATCCTTAACTTTGTTAGAATTCAACCTGCAATATGTCCCTCAGAAGGCTATCAAAGGACAAGTCCTGGCTGATTTTTTGGCTGGCCATCCTTGCCTTGATATAAATCCTAAAATCCTGAAAGGGGTTGAAATTGGATACATATCTGTTACCCCGTGAGTATTATGGTTTGATGGATCCAGTACGGAAGAATCAGCAGGTGCAGGAATCATCCTTACATCCCCATTTGGAAAAAAGACACAGTTTTTGTTTAAACTTGATTTTAAATGTTCTAATAATCAGGCTGAGTATGAAGCTTTGATTATAGGCCTTAAAATTTTATTCGAAATAAAGGCCATGACTGTCAAGTTGGTTGGAGATTCTCAATTAGTGATTAACTAATTGGGGAAAAAATATAAAGTGCACAATACCATTTTGGAAAAGTATCATGCAGTTGCGGTAAGGTTGATATATAGTTTTTCTGAGTCAGCAGTGTAATATGTGCCAAGGGAAGAAAATGGGGAGACTAATGAATTGGCTCAGATTGCCTCCGGACTTAAGATCCCTACGAACATCCTTCAGAGGATGATTACAGTTGAAAAAATATCTTAGTCATCAATTATGGAAGAGGATGACATTGTTTGTGCTATGCCCCTTTAGACTGATGAGAATGATTGGAAGGGGCCAATCATTGAATTTTTGGAAAATCATGATATGCACGTTGATATCAAAATCAGAAGGAAGGCAATGCATTATTTTTTAGCTGATGGTGAGTTGTTTAAAAAAAATCGGCAAACGAATCAGTGTTGCAGTGTCCCAGTAAGTTAAAAGCATTGAAATTGATGAAGCAAGTACATAGCGAGTTATGTGGTGCTCATCAAGCTGGGACAAAAATGAGATGGTTGATAAAGAAGATATAATTATTATTGGCCACCATTTTAAAAGATTGCATTAACTTTGCTAAAGGTTGTCAGGCTTGTCAAAGACATGGGCCAATTCAACACGCGCCTGCCATTAGTCTCCAGTCCATTATCAAACCATGGCCATTTCGAGAATGGGCAATGGATGAGATTGGTAAGATTAATCCATCTTCATCAAAAAATCATGCATACATACTGGTGGCTACTGATTATTTTACTAAGTGGGTAGAAGCTATTCCACTTAAATCAGTCAGCCAGAATGAAGTAATCAAATGCATTAAAGAAAGTATCATTCATAGGTTTGGATTACCACAAACCATTACTGCTGACCAAGGTACCCCCTTTACCGAGATGATATGTTGGAGTTCGCCTTTGAGTATGGTTTTGCTATTTTTAATTCGACTCCATATTATGATCAAGCCAATGGACAAGCAAAATCAACCAACAAAATTCTCAAACTAAACATTCTAAAAATGGTTAACTATAACCCTAGAGTTTGGCATGAGTTACTTTTCGAAGTCCTATGGGCTTATAGGACTTCAAAGAGGTCAAGTACATGCACTACACCATTTGCACTTACTTATGGTCATGATGCCGTGTTACCCATGGAATTAAGAGTTAAGTCCTTAAGAGTTGCTAAGCAGAATGACATGGATATGGATGAATACAATCAGGTCATGTTAACGAACTAGAAGACCTTGATGAAGTAAGGCTTTTGGCTCTGGACCATCTTAAGTTGCAAAAACGTAGAGTTGAGAAAGCTTACAATAAAAGAGTAAGAGCCAAATCCTTTTTCATTGGTGGATTAGTCATGAAGGGCCATTTTACCATTAGGACTCAAAGACCATAGATTGGGCAAATGGTCCCTTAACTGGGAAGGACCCTTTGAAATTCATGAAGTATTAAAAGGGGGAGCTTACAACTTGAGGAATTTAGATGGGCAAATTCACAACAGGCTTATAAACGGCAAGTACTTAAAGAAATATAAGCCTTGTATGTGGGAATCATATTTACGCCAGTTAGAGCAAGAAACTGAGAATGCCCAAGATGTTCGGGTTAATCCTGATCAGTCTGAAGAATTGGACTATGAGAGTGTCCAGACTCAGACTGACGGAGTTGGATAGGAATCAAAAAATCTGTTAGAATATGGTGTGTTAAGAAACAAATTGATACGTAAATATAAGCATGCCATCTAAGAGCCAAACAGGGCTAAATAAACAAAACAAGTAGTTTTGGCCCGTGGCCACTTAGTAGAATCCAAAACTACAAAAAAAACCACAAAAATCCCAAGAGAAATGAAAAGGAAGAAATCATGGGGAAAAGGGAGCCAGAAGGACCAAGGTTTGAGCCCATTGTTCATCAACTTGTGACAGGGTAGTGGTTACGGTTTTTTGAACAGACAACCAGGATTCTTCTTGTGCATCCAAGGCTAAAATCTCATCAGTCAATTAATCGAGTTGTTCTGGAACTTTCTCCAAGTCAGCCTGTTGGGAGGCAAATTAGCTTCCATTTTTGCAAGGTCAGCCCGCATCTTCTTGATATCTTCCAAGAGCAAGGTGGAACCTTTTACCCCAGCCTCTGCAGTGTCAGCCAATAGGATACACTGATTAGTCACCTCCTCTCTCTTCTTAAAGAACTCTTTCATGTCAGCCAGTTTTTGGGTTGATTCAACCATGGTGCTGGCAATTTTCTTGAACTGTTGTAAAAAAGATTTTGATAGTGAGGATGAAGAAGAGCCTGCAAAGTCGTTAGAAAGCAAGGATACGGCATTCTCAATGGCTTCCTATGGTCCCATGGCATTTCTGAAGGTTGAAGAGCGTAAGGAGGCTAAAAGATTCTTTGCTTGAAGTTGAGTCTCTGTATAAGTTGGGGTGGTCTTTGTCGGGGTAGGCTTTGGAAGTAAGGAGGCTGAATCGAGCCTTTGAGCAAAGGTTTGCCTAAGATTTTGTGCTCAAAAACGGAGATCCTTAATGTTGGAAGTCTGAAGAAATTTGGCTTATAGAAGTAGATGAACCAAGTCCCGTTGTTGAGGAAGGAGGTTGAGAAAAAAGAATCTTTGAACACTGAGGGATATTGGGAAGGACACTTGGATCATCAACAGGGTTTTTCGAAGTTCCAGTATCCCTTTGACCAGTAAGAGGAGAAGCTTTGGTAGAAGAGGGACTTTTTAAAGAAGGTGGGGAAAGCCCTGTGGTTTTTGCAATCTCTGATTTCTGGGTGGCGTCAGAAGAAGGCTGAGAACTGCTCAAGGCTGGCTCATCATGTAATTGTTTCTGAGCTCGAGCTTTAAGCCGTGCCTTTTTGGTCGCGTTAGGAGTTTCCAGTTTAAGTATATGCTCAGACTCCTCTTCTTATAGATGAATAGGATGCCCAATGGTAGTCTCCTCCAAGGGGGTTTTCTTCACCATTTCCTTGTAATCTGGACGTTGAGTGTCCTTGGAACTACGACGGAATGGAATGGAAGCAGGAGCCTTTGGGGAAACAACTTTTTTCTTGAGTGGTATGACAGCGGCAGAATTAGAGAGACCTGGCCAAAAGAAAAAGGGGCAATGAGGTAAACAAGATTAAACAAAACAAAAACATCATCTAGTCCTAGTATCAAGCTACCAAATAAATCTCGAGAAACCAAGTGGGAAGACTGACTGGTGGATTCAGGGAATGCCCAAGCAGCCTAATGACTGGTTGTAGGGACGCCACCAAAGATGGCGGGTACGGGGGTTTCAGACTGATAACCTGCTACAATAACTCCCACGGACACATCAGTCTGAACCACAAGCTCCGCAATTCCAAATTCAGCCAAGGGTGGAAAATGGCAGGTCTTTTTTATCCAATTCTCGGCAGAAGCGTAAAGTTGCTGCCAGTTTGGAGTCTTGCTATGTTTTTTCCGATATTCACGAGCTTTCTTTTCTACCCGTTCCTTTTTTAGCCGGATTTTGATGCGATTTGCCTCAGAAATTGACTTAGAGGGCTTCAGGGGATTCCATTTTAGCTTATAAAACTCCTCAAATTTGACGATGGAATCGTAATCAGCTTTAAGGTCAGGGTCCATACCTGAGCCTCTCTTCATTTTTCCTGCAGTCTGAACAAGTGAATGATTAGCAGTTGGTGATGGAAGTGGAGACAAAGTGTTGAGCAGTGAATCAAAATCACCAAAGCAACGATCAAAATGTTCCATCCAAAATGTATCAAAGGAAGGAATAGACGCAGGGTGAAGGGAGAAAGGTTGAAATTCAAACTGCTCGAGGAGAAGTCTATTAAGCTCATCCACTTACTGGACTGATTCGTAGGTTTTAAAAACTGTACGAGTCAAAAAGCCTGGGTTGGCTGACAAAAATTGGGATAAGGGAATGCTTGGGTTAGGCCGAATTGGCGTGCATAATAGTTTGGAAAATACGATTCCACGACGCATTGGTTATTTCCCGAATTCTCTTTTGCCACTGTATAATGACAATCCCGAGAGACCAAATAGTATGTCGACAGTTCAGGGTAACTGTTCGGCTCAAAGAGGGAGGCTTTAAACTAGGCCAGTTCGTACAAAGGAGGATGATAGGGTAAGAACCTACTAGGAGGAGGAATCCTAAGGGAGAAAAAGAAGCCTAAACAATTTGAAAATCCGAAGGGGCTGGAAGAATACATAGCCAAATTTTGGCCATAAACAGATGAGTCAGATACGGTAGTGCAAGAAGGGCTAACCTCAGGAAAGTATAGATAGAGCCACAGCTGTAGAATCCATAAAGGACCACCCCAAGTGTCTAGATTACTACTGATCAGCCTAAACCAACCCCTATAAATTTGAGCCAGAAGGAAAGGGCCTAATGCTAGAACTTGGCCAGAAGCCAAAGCTAGGGGGAGATTGGATTTGACTACTTTGAAGGAAGGGGGACATGTCAAGTATCTGCTAACCCAGAAAGTGAGAAAGGCAAAATACTCCACATCAGTCAAAGGACCATCATCCTTTTTGTATTCCGGGATAAAAGACTAATAGCTAGTATTCTTTTCAAAGCCAGAAGTAATGGGAGAAATGTAGTATATTCGCTGGGATAGTAGAGCACTGATAGAGTCACCATCCGGTCTTACCCCAATTAAGGCAGCTAGGTCAAGGAGAGTAAGGGACATCATCCCATAAAAAAATGAAAAGAATTGGTAGAAGCAAACCAAAGGGCCAGAGCAGAGGAAAGAATGGGGGTATTCATAGGTAATGGTACGGTGTTTAACTGCATCAAGTCAAGGATGTGCTGCCTACGCCATTCGTCCAATTTGAAAGGAGTGACTCAGGCCACCCAGGTTAGTTATTCCGGCAAGGGTTTTGATGGCCAGAAACGAATGTCGTTACTGTTACTCCGTCTTTGTAGCGGGGAACTAGGGTGTTCAGACAAAAAAAGACCATTACGGGGAAAGAGATTAGAAACTCGGGGAAGGAGAAACTCTTGAGCTATGCTTGGACCAAGGATTGGAGAGATGAAATCAGGAGAGGGTGCCATTACCTGCAGATTGACGCCTTCAAAAGCAGCAATACAAAACTGTTTTAGAGATTCTTTGGTCCGCGATTGAGGATCAGTGGCAACCTCCTCTGTGGTAGGAGATGAAGTGGATTCTGGAGGGTTTTCAGCCATGGGAAATAGAAGACTGAACAAGAAACGAGATGCAAAGGTATTGGGGCAAAAAAGAATTTGGATGCTAAGAAGAACCTGAGAAGGGTTTAAGTAGCAGAGGTTTGGAAGGATACAGAAGGGGGAGTCTGTTTCAAAATTGAAACTTTCCCAAAACTTGCACTGATTATAAATTGGAATTTCCTAGAGATTAGGAGGGAGATGATATAACGGTATGAATAGGAATTAAATTAGTATCAAGTTAGTATCTTTTCAAGAAAAGATTGTCTTCTTCCTAGGGTGCTATCTTATCATCCTCTAAAAAATTGGCGGTTATGGAGTTAGGAGATAAGAGTGACTTCCTTAAGGGAAGTTATGATCTGGTGGGCCAGTATCTAAATTAACAACATTCCATCAAGTGATGATTGCTCGCGCCTTTACTTGAAAGGAATGTTGGGGGGTCATTGTTTGCACCACAAAATAAAGTCAAAAGTGGGCCTACCAAATCTAATAAGGAATTACGCGCAGAGTATATAGTGAAGACAGGCTGATGAGGAGAGCAGACCGATACAATACAACAACGCCATAATCCAGTGCGTATGCCACGTTAGTGGCAGGGCAGTTATCGGCAGCTATGTTAATGACACATGTAACGCAGAAGTGGTGACAGGTGTAGTTACGTATGAAGCCCATGATTCCAAAACATGGAGATAGTGGACGGTTTCTCAGTAGAGGGTCAGCGGTTACAACCACTGTTACCTATTTAAAGGAATGAAGGAACAAGGGAAAGGAACCCCCGAATAATGAAGAATACTTAGTGTATTTTCATGTCTTTCCTTTATCTTTAGTTGTCGGTGTATTTCACTAAATTAGGATTAACTTTGTACTCAGATCACAATTAGAAGGCAAGATTACCACTTCTAATTGCACAGTGTTCTTTAAAGGATCTAATGGAGTTTTCTCTCTATTACTTCTTTTACGAAAATATTTTTGCTCACCCAAAAAATGGTTCACCAATGGTCATCCAAGCATCCCATTGGCCAATGCAGTGGGACCCATGATTAACATCATTTGTTTAATCCTGGGTCCCACTGCATTTACCAATGGGATGCTTGGGTGAGCATTGGTGAACCATTTTTTGGGTGAGCAAAAATGCTCTCTTCTTTTACTAGTCTCAATTTTCTTTACGTTCCAAGTCTTTAATCTTTGGTTAAAACAACCCAAACCTATTTGGAGAAATCTCGTTCCTCTGTTTCTCTACTCGTCTGATTTGTCAAATTGTTTGCATCAAGAGGACATTTGTTTGGCACGCCCGCACTTTAAGACTTGCATATTTTCTGCCATACACTTATCTATTTTAAAATAAAAATAAAAATAAAAAAGGGTTAATTACACCAATCTTGACACCTGAGGTTTGCCTTAATTGGATGGAGCTCCCTTGAGGTTTAGGTTGCGTTACACTCATCTCCCCTTCGTTAGTGGACCGTCTACCCCCTGACGGAAATTGATGACGTAAGTGAGTTTTAATTACCTAATACCAAAAATACCTTTACTTATCCTAATAAAAAAAAATTGTAAGAATTACACAAACCTCCATTGAGATATGACCTAACTATACGGCCATTTCTTATTACAAAATTGCATTTTTGTTGATTTTTTTTCTTGTCTCTCTTCTTCTTCCTCCCTTATTCCGTCTTTCGACAAAAAATAATTTTTTTCAACATTTAGAATTATCTCTCTTATTTTTCAAAATGACCATATTACCCTTACCATTTTTCACAGTGAAATTGAAATTTTTGAAAATATACTTGGAAAAAATAGAGATCTTGTAACTGGAAAGAATTTGATGAAATTGAAAGATACACACTTCTTAGCGATATGAAGAGTTTAACCCAAACCCTTTCTCATTGCATAAGCAAATTTTATTTGAGGATGTATTAACACATTTGCTCAAACTGTAAATCTAGGTAGGGTTTTGAGGGTGATAATGGAGGTCCGTGTGCAGGGGAGGTTTGTGTAACTTAATGCAATGGCAATTTTGTACTTTTATAGTTCCGTCATAGACGTTACACTACTGTCACCTTCAAGGGATGTCGTGTAATTTCTCAAAATACGAGAGAGGTCCATATAATTCATGCAAACTTCAAGAGAGGTTTGTGTAATTAGCCCCCCAAAATGTATACATTTAGGGTCCGTTTGATAAAACTAAAAATTAAGTGCTGAATATTTTAAGCGATTGAATTTGCAATATTGAAAACAGTTTTTCAAGTACTGAAATAGACTGCATTCAGTGATTATTTTCAGTAGAAATTTTTCACTTAAAATTTTTCAGTGGTTTTCTGGCTGCTTTTTCAATTAAGTGGTACATTATCAAACGCACTGAAAAAAAAAAACACTGAAAGTTTTCATTTATACCACTTAATTAGGTTATCAAACATATCTTAGGCAATAAAATATTTTAGCTATCTAAAGTTTCTAGTAAGTATACGATTTAGTATATTTAAGGGTCATGAAATTTTAGATTATGAATTTTAGAATAGGATGTATGGCCAATCTATGGAGTCCTACAACAAAAAAATTAAAAAAAATTAATAAGTAAAATAATAATAAAACAATAAAGGCGACAAGTGTTCTTTTCTTTAGGAGTCAACAATAAAACAACATTACTTAATAGAGTCCTATATCTACAATAAACCATGGCTAAAATATAACAAGGGGAAAGAAAATAGACCCAAAAAACAAAAATGGGAAAACACTTGGGGAGTAAAACGAAAAAGAAAAGAAAAGAAAGAAAATGTCATTAGGGAGTAGAAACGTGACCAAGGAAAAAATGTCAACCAAGACCTAGCTATAACTATATTTTAGTAAACCAAAAAAATAAAAATAACTTTTAAGTGTTGTTATTCGGTTGTAGAGAACTCTTATGGACGTATAAAACAAAAGTGGCAAACCAAACTTATTAAAACTTATAGATTATAGATATAGATTATAGGTAGATAGATATAGATTTATATATAATTTTTAAAAAAAAAAAAGACTATAGGAACAGTGATACAAAATTAAAAATTGGAGCAATTTTTTTTCCCTAACTATTAATAATCTGAAATTTTTTTTTCCTAACTATTAATAATCTGTTGAATTTAATGATACTAATCTACTTCAGCACTGGATCCAATCCAACACTTTTGGACCTAAATAAAAGGGAAACCTGACCAGCCACATCAGATTATTGAAGCTACTCATTAAACACTACCCACATCTTCATCTATCCAAATTAAGCTTTGAAAGAACCAAGTGTTGGGTACAGGCCAAATGGCGGGGCTACAGAACTACTTCAATAATCTTCATCTCTTTGTTAAGGTAGTCGCATCTCCTTCATTCTGTCATGTGCCGAGACTGAGAGGTCTTCCCTATCTCATCTGATCAGCCAACATCTATTCAAAGCCATCTTTTTGCACAAGGATGGCACTGCATGCCCTGCCAAATGCTTTCTACACATACCATTCTTTTCTCAAGTCCGCCAAAAGTTTTCCAAATTTTTGCACCATTGGAAACGTAACTACACGCACGCAAACGAGAAACTTCAGCTTTCCTTGCTCAAATCTCCCCCGAAACCACAGGTATCATCCCTACCTACTGTTATACGTACATTTTACACGGGTCTAACCTCATGCCCTTAGTATTTAATATCTTTGAAGGTAAGATCACCATTCATAAATTCAATTACTGCATCTTTATGTATTTCTCTTACTTCACCGTTATATTGCAATGTTACGGATGTCCTGAAAAAGCAAATACAAATATGTACAATTTTATTGTGCGCCCTAAATTCTAATGCAAGAACAAGGTTGATACTACTTACTATTGCACGCATGCACTCATACATAAATATTCATTTTGGATAATCGCAGGAGGATGGGCAACAGCATCTGATACACTTGGGGTTTGTGCTTCAACTAGAAGATTAAATCTTGAGAGCAATTATTGCGACTCCACCAACAAGAAATTGCCTTGCTACCGCGGCAAATCTTACCACGGAAGGGGACCCATTCAGCTCTCTTGGTAATGTGTTCAGCATACAGAGACAACTAACTCTTGAAAGAAAACATGTACAACACCTTTCCCCTTCCACACTGTGTCAGTACATGCGCACGTGTGTGTGTGTGCGCGCGCCTTTCCCCCTCCACACTGTGTCAGTACATGTGCACATGTGTGTGTTCGTGTGCCTCTCTCTAACGCACCTTAAATTCAAATAGAGCCAAACATAACAAGATTGCAGATTAGAAGTTCGTATGGAGTATGGCACCATAAGAAATTGTAGGCAAAAAGGTAACCGGCAGATGTATCTAAATATTTGCAACCAAACAAATCATTCCAGCATCACACATTTGAATCAGTTGAAATAGCTTGCCACACAGGCTAAGAGGAAAATAAAAAATAAAAAAGGTGAGGATGAATATGGGCGCAATTGAAATTCCTAGGAACAACACTGGTACTATGTTGTAACTCAGTGATCATAATTGTCAAATCAGGATTCAAATCGTGAATCAAAATGATACAAGTGAATTGAATTGGAACTGTAAGATACGGTAATAAAAAAAAAAAAAAATTAAAAGAAAATAAACTATAAAAGTGATTAAATAAACGTATGTAGAATGGGAAAAAAAAAAAAAAAGAAGAAGGAACAATTAAATAATGATATGAAACAGATATAATTACATGATCACTTCATCTACGCTTTGGTAAAAGAGGGGAGAGTGAGAGAAAAGTGTTTTTGTTTACAATAAACCTCTTAGAAATATCTCACAAGGTTTGAGACCACCTTTTTGTGAAAAAAAAAAAGTCGCAAGCTGGGAGTATATTACATATGCTATAACTTATAATTAATAAACAATACTATATTTCATATGTAAAAATATTATATCAGGGGAGGGACCAATGTTTTAAAGAAAAACAAAATGAAAGGGGTCAAAATGTGCTTTATATATATATATATATATATATATTATACGAGCTGAGATCACCTGTTTTTTCAAAAGGTGGAAAAATGATCGTCAAAGCAGTCGGAGTTGTCATTCTCGAACAGGTTCAAAATCGTTCGCTACTCACGATTCATCGATTCACTCTCAATTACTGAAGCATTTTTGGTTTGGGTTGTAGACTTGTATCGTCGCAAGGGTGAATCATATCGAATCGTACGATTCGTACCGCGAATTGCATGATTCTGATAACATAGTGATATTTCCCCCCACCCTACTCCACCCCAAAACACACACACCATTGGCATTGATTCAGTGAAAAGTAATATGCTTCAAGCTTTACTACCCTCTCAATTGTGATTGCCTTGAATGACACCAAAATAAACCTCTAAGGCTTGAGGTCAGCTTGTTCAACTGGTATTGATCCCTACTAACCAACCAAGAGCGAGCAGGCTCATTTGTGAAATATATCACCAGCCACCCACTCTCTGTAGGCTGCTTCCTACTTAACAAGTTGCCTTCTTCCTAGTTGCATTGCCTGTCACATAAGACGGCAGGCAATTATAAAGTACGAATTCTCTTAATCTGGTTATAAATTTTCTGCAGGAACTACAACTACGGCCAAGAAGGCAAGACAAACAATTCCTTGGTTGCTTCCAGAACAGCTCTCTGGTTTTGGATGACAAAGCAAAAACCAAAACCTTCCTGTGACGATGTGATGACTGGACGCTACGTCCCTAAGAAAGCCGACTTGGACAAAAATCGTACAGCCGGCTATGGGCTTTGCATTAAGATCATCAATGGTGGACTTGGGTGTGGTATTCCAAACAATAGCCAGGTCAACGACAGGATAGGCTATTTCAAGAGATATGCCCAGTTGTTTAATGTTGACACTGGACCTAATTTGGATTGTGAGAACAAGGAACCCTTTCGAAAATGTTATTTACCTCTTTTTTTTTTCTTTAACTTTTGGGAATCAATAACCCGTGTTGCAAGTGCTCTACCTACTAGAATAATTCCAGCCTACGAAGCACGGGTACTCCATTTTGAGTGGCGTACGAGTACTGGGTACTCGAGGGACACCAACATGCGTACCATACGCGTGGGTATGTGTTAGACACGCCTCCGGCCGTGTCCGGTGATTTTAATTAAAAGTTTTGCGCAGGGTACGGGACCGACAAGGCAGGGTATGGCTCGGACACGTTCGGGATAGATTCTTAACAAAGAGAGAGAGATAAAGAAAGAAGAAGAAATGCTTGGTCATCGTCGATCGAACCAGAACCAGCATCGGCACAGTCGTCGACGAACTCGTCGTGTGCCCATGTGCGTGTTCCTGTAGGAGCGCTCTCTCTCTCTCTCTCTCTCTCTCTCTCTCTCTCTCTCTCTCTCTCTCTCTCTCTCTCTCTCTCTCTCTCTCTCTCTCGGCTGCGGCCATGCGTCTTCCTCCACCCTCTAAGAAGCCATAAATCGTATATATCATATATGCATTTTAACATTTTATTTTTACGAAAAGGTCCCTTATAGTTTTACAATTGTTAATAACCTAATTTCAATCTTTACTTATTTGCAAATAACACCACGTAAAGTGTAGACTGTAGTTGTATATAAATATTTTTAAAAAAATTATTTTTTATTCAGCGTACCCGTACCCCACATTTTTTGGAATTGCCATACCACCGTACCCGTATCGTATTGACTTTGTTTGATCTGTGATGGAGTCCCCTGCTTTTCTGAATCTAGTATGACTTGCATTTTCATGTGCAACAAAATTACTCTTCTGCTTCTATAATATAGTGTTGGAGTAGAAATGCTAAATCCACAGCCTCAATAGTTGCAACCATAACTTTCTTCTCACATCACACAAAACTCACATTAGGTCATAGGGTGATCAGGGCTGTACATACAAACACCATAGTTGTGGAAATGGCAGCCCCTCCTAAGAGTGCACGACAGTCGTATAATCATGACCAAACAACGAGTGTGATACATGTATCTCCTGAGTGCTCAAAGGCCCTTAATAACCATTGAAAGGGAACTATAAATTTTGTTTCTGGAAATATCTAATCCATGGTTCGACTGGTTTCTATTTTCTACCTGTTTCAGTCTAGGGGTATGCTTTGGTGCTACTGTTTGATTAGTGATTATGATTTCATAATGATGAGAAATTTGATTTCTTAATATTTGAAACTCTTCACTCTTGCCTGCTATATTCTTTTCCTAGAAAACAGGTATTCTGTGGAATAAAAATAAATAAATTTGTAATCAGCCACATGGTATCAATGGTTTTAGGAATCTATAGGTGCATCTAGCATGTACAAATATTACACTTCATCTAAGATTCCGTTCTTCTTTTGCTTCAAGGGCATCCACTTCCTCGGTAGATAGAAGATCAACAATGGGCTCATACACGTCCCACTCCTTTCTTTTCCTGGAGCAGAAAAACTAAACAAATAAAGTCTCCTGTGTGAGGGGCAATATAATAACAACAGTGGATATAAACCAATGAGCATATATTTCCTTATGATTCTGCTCATACTGTTGATTCCTCCGTGACTCACATATTACCAATGGCCTATTTTGTGGTTCTTAAAACTATCATTGACCCACCAGAAGGTCGACAAACATGGTAATTATGACCCACCAAAAGAACTAAATAGATTTATCAAGTTTAAAAATTAAGGAGATCGAAGAGTCTTACCGGACAACGCTTGATTTGTTACCAAACAACTTCATCAGGTCAAGTGCAGTTCCGCCTCCCTTACTGAGAGAGAGAGAGAGAGAGAGAGAGAGAGAGAGAGAGAGAGAGAGAGAGAAGTAACTATGAAGACTAGATGAATAAAATAGCAGCACAGTGGAGAATCAAAATTCGGAAAATGAACCTGGCAGGTACATATTCAGACCCTTTGCGGCCCTTCTTGCTTATTCTGGTTTCCCTAGCTGAAGCGACACTTTGAATTGCAATCTACAACATGAATTACTAGAATTGGTGAAAGAAACTTGCATAACTAGATTTTGGGCAGAACAAACATAGCTCTAACAGGCAATAAGATCCTAACCTCATAAAGCTGTTCCCTAATTGCAAAGGCGATTGCAGGCTGCAAAACAAAGTTTTCTCAAAATTGCAGATAGTAGCATATCTTCAAGAACCGGCAACATGAAAAGTAAAGAAAAGAAAACCTCTAAAATGGACGAGTGGAGAATCATAGGTAAAAGCAAAGAGGGAGACAGGAATGCACGGGGAGCACACAAGCACAAGAAGATGATGAACACAATAATTCTCTAATGATTTTGAGAACCTAAGTCAGGGTGGAACTTCCATAGGTTTGGACCAATGATTGACATTTGTTTTACCCCCTCAGCAAACACAATAAAAAAACTTAAGTGTAGATAAACTTAGCTAATATGAGATAATTCGGACACCGGTATTACATAATGATGAAACTACATGGAGTTTTAGTGGTGACTACCACCGAAATAAATATATTAGAGAAACTACTTACAGAAAATCATCTATGAATCCAATTTTGTAATTAACCCAGCAAGAACCCCAGGATTCAGTAGTAGATTACCATAAGGCATGGCTTTGACTAAAATTCCTAGTTCATGCATAAAAAACATTAGTTATTTGCCTTTTTCTCTTTCCTGAACTTGCTTAGTGAGTGCCTTTTTGGTCCTAGCGGTTGCTGCCATGTTCAGGAGCATCACAATTTCTAGGCACAAGTAGCTCCTGTGTCAGTAAATCAATTTTGCCATCTGAAATGGATATGGCCAATGCATTATACTTACCCCGACTTCAGGGTCGTCAATACCCAAATCTCTACAGAAGGTTCTAGCAAACTCTTCCGGATCACTCTCAAAGTTGTTCAAGTCCTGAAACAAAACTACATTGTCAAATATTAAGTACCAACATTCAGCAAGATATCTACGTCACAACTCTCTAATCAAACTTACCCATAAAAAGTGGTCCTTTATAAGAGTATGATTCACCCGAAGATCAAGCTGAGGAGAAGAGGCAGAATAAGAAGAAAATACTATACGAACGCTTTGTGTTAACAACCAGTAATAAGTGAGACAGAAACATCAAAATAAACCAAGTTAATAAAATAACGAAGACAAACCTTAATTGGGACAATCTTCTCCCCGGTGTACATATCTTGCCCTTCAAACGACCGAAAATCTGTCAGTTGTGACTGCAACAAGTGAAATTCGACAAATGGCAATAAGAGGATCAAGGTTCCAATAAGCATTTTGACAAATGAAAGATAGGTTTAGCAAAGCAATTATTTCAAAGAGGGTGCCCCCTTACTCCAATAAGTATTCTTTTTTGTGGCTGTTACCACCCCCACCCACCCATCCAGAGAAAGCATTAAATGCATATTTTTTACACCGTAACAGAACCATGACATGGGTATGGGTCAAGTTCTAGCATGTCCAGTGGGGCAAATACCCCACCAAAATGCCCTCCAATTGAAGCTTCCTTTTTTTTAACAATATTCCTTCAGTTCATGCTTGCTTCATATTCGTATTCGAAAAGGGAAAGGAAAAAATAGAGAGAGGAGAAATCAATACTCATACGTATACACACACACACATATACACATATATTTATATCTTATATACTTGTCTACACGTAAGGAGTACAAGCTTCAAGAGAAGAAAGCTGTTTCATAGTCCAGTAATTTCAAAGAAATAAAGTAAAATAAAAATATTAGTTGTGTCCGTATGTCCTTGAGCTTGGTAATTTCGCAAGCTCAATTAGGGGTGCACAAAATACTTGTAGACCCAAGACCCGACCCGACCCAAAAATTCGAGTTGGTTCAGGTCTACAAAAGCTTCGCTTCGGTCAGCAGAGTCCAAGAAAATTTGGCTTGGTTCGGGTTTACGATCGGGTCCACTTAACCAACCCGAGACCCACAAATGAAGAAAAAGCCCTTGCTCTCAAATGACCAAACCCTTCTGTCAAACCCTCAGCGAACCTCGTCTCCACCTCTTTGTTCAACCTCCATCTTCGAAAACTCAACCTCCATCTTCGACCTTCATCTGCGAACCCAAACCCTCTCTTAACATCAAGCCCACTCCCCTCTCTCTCTCTCTCTCTCTCTCTCTCTCTCTCTCTCTCTTCTTGGAAACCCTAGAACCCTCATCATCTCGTCGACTTCGACTTCCATTCTGTATCACACATCTCCCCATCTACTCTGCTTTTGAATCGGAGGGGGTATGATCCATCCCCTTCTTTATGTAATGCATATGTGTGTGTACATATATATATATATATATATATTATGTATGCATATGTAAATGCATATTGTTTGAGCATTCTATATTTCAGTGAAAGATTTCCTTGATTAGAGATATGATGATGTGAAAATTATATCGCCACTGGAAAATGCTTTACAAATGCGTCTGTTTATCTTTGCTTGAGAGTGATTGCATATAATACAATATATCCAAATTGCCCCCATTGAGCCATGAATATACATATACAGTGATTGCACACATCCATACATGTACATATACATAGTAAAACAATCAGTGGTTAACAATGGCATCTGATCAATTCTGGGTCTCTGTGTGTCGAAGTGGAGAGAGAGAGATTGTCAGATTTCCCCTTCTCTTTTTTCCTTTTTTTTAAAAAAAACTAATAACGGAGGGAGGGTACCAGACCCAACCCACCCTGAACCAGATTTTTTTTTTTGGGTTCGGGTCTCTACTGTTGATGGGTTGGTTTTGGGTCTACAAATCTGGAACCATTCATATACGATTCGGTTCTGGTTCTTCCTAGATCCAACCCGAACCGGCCCATGTGCATACCCCTAAGTTCAATGCTTATAAACACAACGGCATGCAACAGAAATCCAATTCCATGTAACTAGTAAAGGGGACACTTCAGCAACGGCTTTTTGGATAAGGTATCATACATTTAGCATAATGAGGCATCCTTTGCCTCGTAAGTGATTTTAGTAAACAAATGAACTACCAATCTACATGACCTCTCCATAAAAGCAACATAACATGATGAGTCTCAATTAGGTCAAGAACTAATGGTTACTAATCATCAAAAGTCTTAAACATAAAAGCAGAATTAACGAATTAGATCATGTGGAAATTGAAGCACCTTTTTGGTGCTTTTAATGGAAGATAGTCGTATATTTCGAAGAAAGTAAAATTAAGGAATCAACACTAGGAAATGCAAAGACATGAAATTACAAAGTTAATAAGACCATTTTAGTTAAGTGATAGGACAATTCTTACACACAGCAGCACAAATAGCAATAGTTTAGTTGAACCTTGAGTATTTAAAACAAGTGTAAAAAGACCTTGAATATAGAGTTATTAATTTGCAACTGAGAAATCAACCATACCCAACATGAAACACACTTTAAAACCAACATGGAAATTTGCATTTAGAATTCAATCAGTTTCCCGTGTCCAAGGTTTATGGATGACATAAATCTTAATTTTTCAAATTTTTTCCACGGATAATACGGATATACAAATAAACACAAATGCAACCTTGCACGTGCAGACTCAAAGTTTTGATGTACCCCTTCATCTTATATAGTACATGTGGAATGAAGACATTGGTATTTTGCCCTAGCCACTGTAGAAGTCCAACTAACAGTGATATAGTGCCATTAAGAAATAGCAGCCACCAATAAAGCAACTCAAGGTTTTGTCTAATCATTGACTTACTTGAATGGATTGAGCTATTTGTGTAACAAAGGCTGGAGGTAGCTTCAAATCCTTTGCAGTCCTTTTAGCAAACACCACTACCTCTGAATCTGGATCTATGTCATTCAAAAACACATGCAAATAGTTCTTGGGTTGTAAAATAAAATCTTAAATAAATGCATCGACAAAATGGTCATATATGAACTTACAAAAGTTACTCTTCATGGTCCTCATTGCTAAAGGTACATATAGATAAATAGGCCTCATAACATTTACTAAGGTAGCACTTGATAACCATTTTGTTTTCCTATTTTCATTTTTAGTTTTTGTGTCAGAAGTTTTTGTGTTCATTTTTAAAAAATGAAAACAGAAAATGTGTTTGGTAACCATCCGTGTTTTCACCTTTTGTTTTTTCAAAATCAATTTTAAAATTTTGGAAGCTAATTTTTTTTTTGCTTCCAGTGTTGGCCATTTTTTGAAAATCAATTTTGAAAAAAAAAAACAAAAACTGATTTACCAAACACATTTTCTATTGCCATTTTCGAGAGGAAAAAAAAATGGTTATCAAAATGACCCTAAAAAGCAGACAAAATATTCCATGATAGGCAAGAATTTCCTAAAGGCTTTGTTCGATAACCAGATTTAGAGAAACGAATGCAAAAGGAAAGAAAACGAGGAAAAAAAAACCTATTTTCTTATTGTTTTCCTCTACGCTTAAATAACATTAGCAAAAAAAAAGATTTTCAAAACATAAGAGGAACTCCAGAAAGAGGAAGGTAAGTGACTCACACAATTCAAAATTTCTAATTTCATATAATTCCTACTTCTTTCTTCCTACGTTCTTCCTATTTTCTTTACTGCTTTATTTGTTACCAAATAACGAAAAGTGTTTTATTTTCCTTTTTCCCTAACTAAATTCATGAACCAAACAAAGCACAAGCGTCACACATAAATGAAATATACAATATACACATCAACTAAGATTTTCTCTGCCAATGGTGCAATTACTCCCAAGTAAATTGGTTATAAATAAATTTATCTTATGGCTAGTTGCCAATAGAAATAGGCAAATTCTTTGCAAAGCATATATAACACCTACATTATTTGCTTCATGCATTTTTTTTCTGAGGGGTGTCTCCCAGGTTTTGAGTTACAAATGATTATTTAGGTAAAGCTCTTGCCATGAGAGGAATCCCTCAATTCTACCATGATTTGTGGGTTCATAGTCCGATCATGTCTTTTTCGGCAGAATATTTGGAATTAGAATGAACTGGTTAAATGAGAGTATGGGCAATTTAGGTTTAATAATTAGCTAGAGTAAATTGTACTGTAATAGAGATGGACTTTGAGCGGCAGCAAAACTACACCTTTTACTTATAAAGGAGGCTGAGCAGTTTGAAAGGAAATTTGAAAATAAAATAAATAAATAAATAAAACTAGAAAAGAAAAGGAGCAAAATATGGTAATGAATACGAACCAGAAGGGTTCCATGTAAACGCATCTCTAAACCTCTGACCGTCGATTTCGATGTCCAAACGAATTGGAACTAGATTGTCAGCAGATGGACTGCATTCCACAGAAATGGTAAATACATAAATAAATACGTACTATATATATGTCCACATATAATAAGACAGTTCACAGAATCATCGAGACAAGTATTACTCTACATATTAACAGAAGTATTATTGTTTAGTAAGCAGATAGATAAATTCTCTGAAGAGAGAGAGAGAGAGGGAGAGGGAGAGAGAGAGAGGAATTAGGATACTCACATCCTAAACCTGACCGGATTTTTGTAAGACGAACTCGATGCCGATGGTGGTTTCATGCTTCCTTTCCTCTCTCTTCTTTCTTAGCTCCTCCACCTGACGAGACGACTATGAGGCTGTTTGGCTGAGCGATCCAACAGCTTCTCCTAGCTTTTGGACTGAAAACGTGGTGGTGGGTTGTTTCGCTAAACTTCTGAAACGCAACAGTTGGCCCATATCACAATTGCATCCCTATTCACAACGTTCTTGCAAAGCTGGGGTACAGCAAATTCTGGCCATCGCGGCTTCACTGCGCTGACCGTTTATGCCAAAATAACAGACTAACCTTGTCCTTTCATCATATTTACTCATGTATACCCATAGGGCAAATTACACCGACTCTCCTGAGGTATCTGACAATTACATGAATCTTTCCAGTGTTTTCAAAAATTACACTCACCTCCCTTCTATTTTGAAAATAACTATTATACCCTTAGACAAATCATAAAAAAAAAAATTATCCACTACCTTTTAAAAATAAAAAAAATAAAATATTAACAATTATGAAAAAAAAAAAAATTTAAAAATTATCTACAAAATTTCAACAAATATCAAATCAAGCTTTTACTAATTTTTTTTTTTTTAAAAAAAATATCAACAGTAAATTTAAAAAACCTAAAAATCATCAAAAAAAAATTATCTACTATCACTTTAAAATGAAAAGAATAATAACAACAATGAAATAAAAAATAAAAAAAAATGTCAACAATGAAAAAAATGAATAGTTATATTGTATTGTTGTCTGCTTTATATTTTAAAATTGTGAACTTGCTCCTAACATTGTGAATGAGCTGCTCTAATGAAACTAAATTAGTACAGGCTTTGCTGGGGTATTGCCCTGGTGTGCGTATATATATAAGACTCCACTGAGCATATTTTTTACAAAAATAAAGTAGACAAAAATGCAATATAACTATTCATTTGTTTTTTTTTCATTATTGTTATTATTCTTTTCATTTTAAAGTGGTAGTGATAATTTTGTTGGTGTTCTTATTTTATTTTATTTTATTTTATGTTTTTAAATTATTATTGATATTTATAAATAAAAGAGTAATCCTACGCTTCCCAAATTTCTTTCCCAAAAGTGTTTCCCAACACATGTGGCAGTGGATGCAGTTGATTTTGATTGGTTGTGATGTTAAAGTGGCTTAACTGTGGTCCCACTTCAACATCATTTGGGATGAAAATTTGGAAAGCATAGTATTATTCTAAGTAAATATTCTAATATCTTTCACCTACTACTTGAACTAAAAGTTAAATGACTTAAATTAAAAAACTAAATATGTAAACTATTTTAAGTTTGGCTAAAGATTACAAAACCTAAATTTGAAATTCTTATAATTTTTTTTTTGTGCTGCAAATTTTTTTTAAAGTTAGGACTAAATACTATAAATCTAAATCTGTAAAATTGTTTAATGTACATATTATTTTATCTAATGCGCGCGCGCACACACAGTCACACAAATACACACACATGTACATATATATATATAATGAGATAAGGAGTAACTTGGTAATCTTACACTTAAAAAGTATGTAGAGGGGAGGTGGGTGTTATTTTCTAAACTAGAGGAAAGGTCCCTGTAATTCTCATATACCTCAAGGGAGATCAGTGCAATTTGCCCTAACTCATATTAAAATGACTTTTAACCGAGATCGAACCAGTGACTCATCATACCGAAGCTAAGAATCCAACCATCAGACTACTTCAACATCGATTAGGAGTATAGATATTATTTCTTTTAATATTGATTAGCATATTTTTCTTAAATTTTCCATCTCTTTTTTTTTTTTTTTTGGCTGGGCTAATTGATTTGTATACCTTTGTAGAATACTATATAGGGCGATCGACCATAGCTCTGTAATATAGACCAAAATATACAATAGGTCCACGCGTTTTATTTTTCATGCCAAAAGTCCTTGAGTTTTTTTTTGGACCAAAACAACCCTAAAATATATCCTTTTTTTATAACTTTTTAACAATTAAAATGTTTATTTATTTGATTATGTAATTAAATAATTATTTAATAACAATTACTAATACGTACCAATGAAACTATACTTTATTATGTACACAACAATAAGGACACAATTGTCTTTTGGACATTAAAATCACTTTTACATTTATGTAACCAAACACTTACATAATCTATTATTGTAACACCCTGTAATTTCTTTTTTATTATTAATGAATATTTTATTTTAATTTTTATTGATAAATACATATTTGGGGTCAAACCGTAATTTTATAAATTTATTTGAAACTATATTTTTATGTAACCGGTAAATATTTTTTTTCCCTACGTTAATTAATATGATTTTCTGTATTTTTATTTCAACCGTAAAATATCAGTTTCTATTTGAAAGTTGCGTCTTTACCGCGTTTTGGGTGTGGGAGCACGTGAGCTTAACCACACCGGGAGAAATCCACCAATTGCTTGGAGCCCAAAACTATCAGTTTGTATATATGTTCATCTCTCTCCAGTTCTCACTTAGTCTCTCTTCTCTGACTCTCAATCTCTCTCAACTCTCTCATCATCTCTTGATCTCTCAAGATAAACACACACACACACATACAATTAGTACACACACACACACACACACAAATATATAGACATACATAGACACATACATAGTTATATATATCAAGAGAGAACGGATTGGAAGTCAATCTTGGAAAATTATGACGGAATTCAGGGCAGAACTTTTGGTACCGAAATTGTTGTCCTAATCTCTCAGTGAGTATTATAAACTCACTCCCAACGTGTATATATGTAAATTTCTGTGTATATGGAGGTATACATATATATATATATATGTGTGTGTGTGTGTGTATATCTAGATACACCATTAAAGCTTGAAAATTGGAGTTTTACAGAAGTTAACCAAAATCAATTCCGTGAATTCATAATGAAAGATCTTAGTCCCAATAAGCTGTGGTTTGAATCCTACGCAGTGATTCATCCGTATCGCAACGTATCGTTGATTTAAAGTTTTAACACTCTTACTTTAATCGCATATATCGAGAGATACAACCCGTATAGATTTAATCCGATCACGTATTCTTAATCTACGCGGAAAAACTGAAGAAATACATATATTACATGTCTTGATTGAAATAGAATTTAGAAATTGGTAAATTACAGTCTAAAAATTCGAAACAAGGGAAAAAAAAAACAAAGAAGATGAAGACTCTGCTTCACCTCGAGCGCGCGACCCGTCGCTCCCGCGGACCGCTCGCGCGACCTATGCAGTTTTGGGTAGAATTGAATTTTAAGAAAATTTCATAAATTAAAAAAAAAAAAAAAAAAAAAAAAAAAAGAGCCTAAACGCTCGCGCGGCCCCTCACTCGCGCGACATGGCATTTTGGCAGTTTATCCATTTTTTGTATTTGGGACTGTTTGGTAAATATTTTAAAAGTTTTAAGAAACTGTTTTGAAAGATATACTGTTTTAAATACACATGTTTAAGAATTGGATTAATAAGGATGATTAAGACTAAGATTCACATTCGTACGAGTATTCTGATTTGTACTTAATAACTGATGTTACGATTCATGAACATTGACACGCATGATAGGGTCGATGTTGAGTCGGCATGCATAGTGTGTGAGAAGGCATGAGAAGAGTAAAGAGTGGCGGCCTTGTGGGCGACTCCAATATCGAGCAGATATTATTCTTGGTATTGGAGGCGATAGTGTAGTGTACGACTCAGATATCGATCAGATATTATTCCTGGTATCTGAGTAGCGCGTTTTGGATACTGAGCGGATATTATTCATGGTATCCGAAGCGATGATATGGTGTGCGACTTGGATACTGATCGGATATTATTCCTGGCATCCAAGGCGACGATGTGTTGTGATCGACCCAGATATCGAGCGGATATTATTCCTGGTATTTGAGGTGATAGCGTGGTGTACAACTTAGATATCGATCGGATATAATTCCTAGTATCTGAGGCGCGCGTTTCGGATATTGAGCGGATATTATTCCTAGTATCCAAAGCGATGGTATGGTATACGACCTGGATATTATTTTTATGTCTTTTATTTCGAAGTTGTAATAAACTAGTTATTAGACTTTTGAATAAGGCGGTTTGTGCCTAAGATATTGACTGATGTAATAGCTTAGTAAGTTTTAATTTGGGAGCTTGTGTTTATTAGTTGCCACGACTCATCCCACTACACGTGGAAATAGGACATGTGGCACGCCACCAAAGCTCATCCAATTCATTGAACGGTTATACGCAGCGGAAAAAGAATTTAAAACAACCTTGAGTATTTAAAACTTTTGAAAACAATACTCTATAAAATTGAAAACGGAATTATATTTTAAAACGAATGAATTTATGTTGAAATGGGGCCCAAAGGTACCCTAAGAATCAATCAAAACCTTTTGAAAATTTTCGAAAGTGGTAGAAAAAAGAGTTATGGCAGGGGGTATTTCGATTGGTCGACCGACTCCCTTCAATCGGCCGAATGACCCTTTAGCAGAATTCCTTGTAGCAGCAGAAATTTGCTAAGGATCCATTCAACCTATACTCCTTATACCACTCCAAACATGCATACATAGTTCCAAACTTCACAAGCTACAACAAGCTTTCAAAATCAAAGTTTAATCTCACTAATCCATGAAAAGAAACAATAGCGAAACAAGCTAAGGCTTGTTTGGTTCGATTCACAAAACTCTATCCACGGTCCTTCAAAATCCGAATTTGACAAGTTAATTTTACAAAACACAAATTTATAAGTTTGAACGAATTCAAAACTAACTATAAGAAGTTTGGTTACATAATATAATATTTTCAAAATCCTTCCATGGTTTCCAAATCAAACAAGGTAGAGCTCTAGCTCCACAATTTCATTATTACAACATATGGAAAGGAAACCAAAAACATAAACAAAAGGTGATCCCCGGCATATCCACGGCCTCACTTTTCACGCTTCTTCTTTCCTTTATTCTTACATGCAATGGAGTAAATCTCAATTGCTCAGCTATATGCTGAGTGCACAATTTCTAACATATGCATATATGACAAATCATGCTTTAATCTCATAAATCACATCTAATAGTCTATAGGGAGAAAAACACGCATTCATCTGGTAGCAGCAAGTCCAAGTCTTAAACAGCGATGTCAATGGCTAGTCTAAGTCTACAACCATTATATCCCCAAGTGCCTTGGCAAGTCCAAGCCTTAAACCATGCACAGTAGCCGTCGCTACTAAATTCTCAAACATCGAGAAGCTTACTCCGGCATGAATTCGTATAAGTCCCCCATTTGACCCACATAGACAACTCAACGTGCTCGCGTAAATTTAGACATGCTTTTCACATTTAATCGCGTGCATAATTAACGGGCCTAAGATTAACACATGAATTTTTCCCGAATCACAATTTTGTCGTCGAAATATAAAACATGTATTTTACCTATATAACATAGGCTAGAAATTCATACATCGAGCTATCGTCGTATAACTTTGAGGGAACGACTAGAAGCCCGATTAAACGCCAAATCTCCGATCCTACGCGAAACCTACAAGTTTACACGTGTTTTCCCCAAATTCGTAGATTTAGAAATTTATAAAAACTTAGCCAAACGTGGCCTAAGACTATCAAAATGTAGCCCTTACCTTGGGGAGTTCAAATATGAATTTTGGTTGAAAACAGACGGACGAAAGGTCGTCGATCGTCGTCGCAAAGCCCGTGGCAACAATCTGTCATTTTCTCTCTCCTCTCTAACGATATTTATAAAATGTTTGTGAAAAATGAAATCTCACCCTCCTCTATTTATAGACGATCTTTGTAGAAATCACGTATACCTCCCCGCGAGTTTCCAAAACTTCTAATTAACTCCTAAAACGTCACGCACGTCCATTTTATAACTTTACGAGTGAAAACTATAAATTACAAAAGTTTTCAACTAAGTCTCGTTTGGGTCCAAAATTACGTTCCAGAACTAAATTCTGTGGAATCTCTACACAACCTACCTTTTTTTTTTATAACGTGACACTCACGTTCTCACCATAGTTCTCAAAATGATATCTAACAGTATCAAGATAACCATAATTTACTCTACTCAGGTAAATTTACTATTCATTAAAATACCAGAAAGTCAAATAACATTTAAATCACATAAATGTCATTTACTCATGCCAATGCAATATCGATTACCGAAGTCCCATGTCCTTACTGACACCTTACCGTTGACTCACAATCAACCTCAATCCAATTATCAAATGACATTGAGAATTCACAAAACCAAATATGCATGATAAACTATGGAAATTTTGGAACAGGTGTGACAACTCTCCCCTCCAAAAAGGAAGTTTGTCCCCAAACTTATACCATCTCGTCAACTCACAAAAACTTTACATAAATATTTCCAACATTTGTCTCGTCACAAACCACACACTGCTACTGAGATATCACAATCTCCCGAGGAAAATAAATCCTCAAGTTATGAAGAAAAATAAATCCTCAGAGTCCCCGTCTCAATTCAACTGAAGAGTCACACCAACCCTTGCAATACCCTGAAGCATCTCAATGAATAGAAGCATCAATACCTGAGTAGAGCCTACTCCATAGTCAAACCTGACATTCAATCCCGTCGCGATGTTACAACGTCAACTCCCATATACCTTCATTGTACTTGTCACATTTCATTTCTAAAACTCAAAAGTTTCATCACAATACTCAAACCAAAGGAAAAGAATTCATCTCTCATTCACCTATCTTGCTTTTCAACTAAAAGTCGTTAACAACACATCTTAGCTGGTGAACAATCATACACGATTCTTCATCTCGAAGTGAACCAAAATTGAGCACTATCATACATTCATACTCTGTCGATAAGTCAATGCCTCAACCAACTATTTCATATACCATAAATTCAATCCTTTATCCTGCTAATCGCAAATTGACACACCTTTTCAAATATCTCTCATTTCTTATCAAATTCCAATCTTCCTTTCCTAAGGAATTCATATAGCATGACATCAGTTTACATAACCATCAATTAGTTAGTAGCACGTCGCACTCGTACTCTCTCTCTCTGTCTCTAACAATTGTCAACATTCCATTTCGGTTTAACCAACTTCGTATTATACTTCAATCATACATCCTCGTAAGTTATCAATTAGGTTCTCTATTGTACCATTCTACTCATTCGAGTCTACACATGTCCCAAATCACCCACGGTGAGGTCAAACATATTCGTCGTATGTCTCTCCCAAGTTTGTACTCGAATTACCACCGATTGAAATAAAGATTCATGCCTTACACTTTCATTTTTAAAACTTTCAACAAAGTCAAATACATCTATCATTTATGTTTTAAAACAAATTAATTTAAAATCTTACATAACACTTTCATCTCTTTTCGCAACATAATTGCCTCAATATCCGTAGGAACAATTAACATTGTTAACCAAAATTAACTTAGGCACTCATCCTCGTATCACAGAATTTTCATTACAATGTATCTCTATGTCCAGCACATACCTCATCACTGTCTCTAATCTTTGATTATTCACAGTCCATCTGATTCTCATAGCGTACATATATCCTGAGTCAATTACCTTTCTATCGGAGATCATAACCCCATTGTAGTCCATTCCCATCTCATATCCTACTCGTCTACCATTTTTTACGTTCATCGGTCCAGGTAGATCCATTACCATCAACGTAGTTATACAACCCCATAAGTCTTTGGTATTTCACTTTCACCTTTACACAAGCCCATATCAATCACATTCCTGTGTTTCAACTCTTATTGGTTTCCTTACAACCCTTTATACTAAGCGCATATTCTTTGTATAACATCTCAAATCACTATACCTTATTCAACAGTTTAATATTTCATAATTTTAGTCAGCTTGACTTAACTCCAATTCAAATTTCTCTAATCATTTACCTTTGCTATTTTGATCTCAAATTCATTATTCTCGAAGAACTTGTTGTTCAAGTATTCATACTATTCTTGTAACCATCTGAAGACAACTCAGTAATTTGATCTTCCCAATCAAGTACCATAGTCTCACTGTGTTTGATAAATTCCCTATTAACTTCCACTTTACATACCTTTCGTGACAATACCCAAGGTCCTATTCTCACTCGGGCTACTAATTTCAACCCATTCATAACTGTTGTCTTTCAAGTGCTTCATACTTTACGGATCTCATTAAGTTCCTGATTATTCAAAGCTCTAAATCATTCATTACCTTAGGTTATTCCAATTCTTAAATCGAAACTGAGTTCTCTTTGAAACAATACGCCCGACAACTCCTTTAATGTCTTAACTTCCAATTACCAAATTCAGGTGCACAGAGCCTTACCACTTCTTTACTTTAAATATTCTAATTCATACTTGATTCACATAGGACTCACTCGTTCAACATACATCGATGCGTCTCCAGTACTAAACATACCATATCATTCCACGATGCCCGACTTCCAAAGTCCACTTGATACCTTCTCATATGAATCTATTACCACTTTTCTTATTTAAACAAAAGTTATGTTTTAAAACATTTCAAACATTTTAAAATTTACTTGTGGTAAAATCTGACATTTTCAAAACTCTCCAACCTTGTTGGAATCCAAGACAACTGAGATAGCATTCCATTGTATCTACCATTGCCCTCTAACTGCTTTACATCCCTACTATCATATCTAATTATGTATTCAACATACTACCAAGTTTTCATCCCACTCTTACTGTTCATGTTCACTTACCCATCGAAGTTTCTTTACTCTTCTATCCATTTTCGCAACCGTTCTTGTTCCGTATCATAATAATTATTGAACTCTGACTTCCCATTGGTAATTACTCGCTTCAAACACTCCACAATGTTTTAAAAACATTACTAGATCTTCTCTTTTAGTTGAAATACACTAGTTAGCAAAGAAAGCATGGATTATGCATCGTAAAGAATTTTACAGTGAAAAAACAACCCAAGGGCAAAATGGTCATTTAGAAAATATAGTTAAATTTTTTCATCAAAAGATAACTCATTGAGTCTCGATTTTAATGCAAAAAAAGACGTGCGAATCCGAATTTTCTACAAAGAGTTATGCCTGTTTCCGTAAAAGTCGATGAAAAATGTTTTCAAAATCACTGTTTGGATCAGAGGGGTGTTCGACTGGTCAAACTGCCCCTTTCGACCGGTCCAAGTACTCTCTGGACCATTTTTTTCCCCACTTAACATCTTTAAAAGTCTCCAACCTCACAAAGCATTTGGGGCTACTTCCCAACCACTTTAGGACCCCCAAAAAGTGCTCAAAAACATCGAAAACTCGTCAAACCACGCAAAGTTCATGGTTATCTGCACTACAACTCACTATAATAAGGACTTTTCTATAGGATTCCCTACCAAGATCCCCTTATCTTTAGGATATCCCATATCAATTGATTTCTCTGAATCTCCTATCACGTTCAATCATTCACACTTGTCCTTCACCTTAAGTTCTATAGTCTTACATCTTTGGTTCTACTTCCTTTGACAAACCACACCTCAAAACACCAAGAAACCCTTATTCATATTCATTTCCATTCCTTTAATCTCTATCAAGAAGTTCTACCATTTCTCCTCCGACCTATGTCGTTCGTATCGTTATATTCACACACACACATAATCATCAAATCTAAGCAGCTGCTTCAGAGGTCCATCCCCGACTAAGCTTCCACCAATTGTTTCAACTATCCAAGCATACTCTATCATTTCCATTCTCAACCCCTTGTCGTAGGTAAATCCTTAAACACCACTTCCCTCTTACACAATCAATCTGGTATCTTTCCTTGCCAATCCTTACATGTCACACCCGTTCCAGAAAATCATTGTTTTATCATGCATCATTTGAGATTTTGAAATTATTAATGTTATTAATAATTTGAGTTGTGGGTGACGGTGAGTCAACGGTAAGGTGTCAGTGAGGACACGGGAACATGGGGGTTCATATTGCATAATCATGAGTAAATGGCATTTATATGATTTAAATGTTATTTGACTTTATCTGGTATTTCTGTGAATAGTAATTATACCTGTGTAGTATAATTCTGGTAATCTTTGGTATTGTTATATCATTTTGAGAACTGTGATGAGAACGTGAGTGATACGTTAATTAAAAAGGTAGGACGTGTAGAGATTCCACAAAATATAGTTTTCGGACGCTATTTTGGACCCAAACGAGACTTAGTCGAAAACTTTTAAAAATTATAGTTTTCACTCGTAAAGTTATAAAATGGACGTGTGCGACGTTTCATGGGTTAATGAGAAGTTTGAGAAACTCGTGGGGAGGTAAACACAAATTCCGAGAAGTTTGCCTATATATAGATGAGGATGAGATTCATTCTCATCCAAACATTTCTAAAAATATCTAGAGAGAGGAGAGAGAAGGGAGATTGAGTTCTACGGGCTTTGCGACGCCGATCGACGACCGTTCGTCTGTCAGATTTTCTCCAGATTTTAGATTTGAACTCGTGGAGGTAAGATCTACGTTTTGACACTACTTAGGCCGTGTTTGGCCAAGTTTTGTAAAAGTATTAATTCTAGAATTTTGGGAAAAATCAGGTAAAACTTGTAGGAACCGTCCCAAATTTGAAATCCGACGATTATTTAGTCCCCTAGACGATCCTTCAAAGTTTGAAGAGATTCGCACGAGGTATGAATTCTAGATCTATGAAATATATGTATTTTCATGTTTTGAACATTAAATTTGATATTCTTGGATCCGGGCGAAATTCATGTATTAGTTAGGCCCGTTAATTATGCACGTAAAATTATGATAAAAGCACGTATAACTGTTTATGTGAGCATGTTATGTGTCTACTTGGGTCAAAGGGGAGTTTGGTGCAAATTCATCCGGGGTAAGCTCCTCGAACCTTGAGGATTGTGATTGTGATTGAAATGGAATTGGAATTGTGGTTGTGTCTGGATTGGAGATGGGCCCAACCAGTACACGGTACCTGGTATGGAGGAAGGCCCAACCAGTGTACGAGATGCGTGGGAGAGGTGGGCCTCCTACGGCACCCTAGAGACTATTTCTATGTGTTTTAGATGCTTAAACCATGAACTGTCATATAAGCATACATTTAGAATTGTACGCTCAGCATATAGCTGAGCAGTGGAGATGTACTCCATTGCAGGTAAAAAGAAAGACAAGAAGAAGTGTGTGGAGTGAGGCCGATGAACGCCGGGGAATCACTTGTATATGTTTTTGTTTTAAATCCTAAACTTGTGTAAGGATTTGAATATTGTAATATGTTGTAATAGATCTTTTGATTAGTTCTGTAGTATGGAAATCTTGTAATTGTTCGTCTGTAATTGCGTTTTAATATGTTGGGAATCAGTTATGGTTGTGATTGTTGTTGGTTTTGAGAAGCATGAGTTGTTAGTATTTCACACAGGGCTGCTAGCAGGGGAGTAGTCGACTGGACCCAGGGTCAGTCGACTGAATCCCGTGGGTTTGAGACACTGAAAGTGATTTGTAAGAGAAGCAGTCGACTGGACCCTTTGTCAGTCGACTGAACACTGTAGATTTTTGGCCACTGCTTCTAATTATGGAAAAGCAGTCGACTGAGTCCCAGGATCAGTCGACTGGACCCTTTTGATTTAGTTACATATTTGGGTTCTGCTTAACCCAATCGACTGGGCAGTCGACTGGACCTCTGTTGAGGATTTAGGGTTTTAGTTTCTACCAGGCACAATTGACTGGACCCTAGTACAGTCGACTGGGCAGTCGACTGAACCACTGTAGGTTTTGGCTACTGCTTCTTATAATGGAAAAGCAGTCGACTGGGTCCCCAGAGCAGTCGACTGGACCTTCTTACAGTCGACTGTGAAGTCGACTGAACCCCTATTTTCAAAACTGAGTATTTTTGGATGTGTTTTCATTGGCCAAAACTTTTTATAACTCTGATTTCAATGGATTTTACAAACTCAGAGGGTAATGTTCCCTAAGTTTTTAAATACCCCGGGTTGTCTTTAAGAATCTTTCCGCTGCGTATAATTATATTGATGTTTGGTTGAGCCTTGGTGGCGTGCCACGTGTCCTATTTCCACGTGTAGTGGGATGGGTCGTGACATTTATTGGTATCAGAGCGTTCGATGACGAGTGGAGTGTTGAGTGAATTGTCACATGTTTTCAATTACATCCATACATATTAGAGATGTTTGATGTATATGGATGTTGGTTTACATACATGATATTGTTATTGTTGTACATGCATAGTGTTTATGCATTGAGAACTACAGGATTGTAACCATGAGTGACGAAGAACGAGATTTATCGCCACACACTCGACGTATGAATGAAATGGCAAAAATGATGGGGAATATGGGGGAGATGATCCAAAATATAGCAGAACGGTTGCCTCCAATAGCTCCATTGGAGCCAGAGCCGATAGTAGTAGTTCATGCGCCTGAGAATAGGGGTATGAGATCGATATCTGAACAGTTTGCGAGGAAGAAACCAATGGAATTTCATGGGACGCCTAATACAACATTGGCAGAACATTGGGTTATGGACATGGAGAGAATTTTTCGATCTATTCCGATGTCGGATAGAGAGAAGATTGAGAATGCAAGTGATGTGCTGAGGGGTGAAGCTCAGAACTGGTGGGTAAACGTTTTAGATCAAGGAGCATCGATTACTTGGGAAGGATTTAAGGCAGAATTCAATCGCCGATTCTTTTCGCGAGCCGCCTATAATGCGAAGAAGCGAGAATTTGATAACCTGAAGCAGGAAGATATGACTATAACTGAATATACTTCCAAGTACAACGCTTTGTTGAGATTTGGAAAGGGTTCCGTGCCAGAAGAGGAAGATAGGGCAAGAAAATTTGAAGAGGGTTTAAGGGATAATATCCGGTTGAGAGTAGAGACCTATGAGCATTCGACTGTTGCAGCAGTACAGCAGACGGCGCTTGTAGCCGAAAGTGGAATAGAGAGATCGAGACAAAATCACCAAGGAAAGCGAAGTCATGAGGGTGGTGACCGAAGTCAGGGGGGATCCTTTAAGAAGTCGTTTTCACGAGGCTCTAGTTCTGGTTTTAATGATTCCAGGAGAATACCCAGTAACATACCGTTGTGTTCGCTTTGCAATCGACCCCACACCGGTCGATGTTTTCTGACCAACTTTCAGAACAGATCTACAGAGGGAAACAGTGTGAGTTCTGTGACCTATCCGCAACTCAAGTGCTTTGATTGTGGTACCTTGGGACACCGAGCGAAGGATTGCCCAAAGAAGCATTCTCAACAAGGGGCAAGTTCTATGGCTTCTAGTGGTTCGAAGCCTAAGCAGTCTAGTGACGGAGGACAAAGGACAGAGCAACGTCAGGGAAGATCATTCCAGATGAACCCTGGAGACGTGGCTGCTTCCGAGACAGTAGTCTCAGGTATGGTGCTTGTATGTTCGCACTTAGCACGTATACTTGTTGACTCGGGATCTACGCATTCATTTGTATCGCATGCTTTTGTTGAACATTTGAATGTTAAATTGGCACCGTTAGGATATGAATTGTCTATTGCTGTGCCACTTAGTAAATCGATAGTGACGTCTACTGTATATAAGAACTGTGAGATCAAACTAGGTGAGAAGTTAATGACCGTAGACCTTATACCGATTGTGGTGAACCATTTCGATGTAATACTAGGAATGGATTGGTTAGCCCTTAACCAAGCTACGATAGATTGTGAACGGAAAGAGGTTAATTTTCGATCACCGGTATATGGAAACTTTTGTTTTCAAGGGAGTGGGGTTACACTGCCGCCGTATTTGATTTCAGCTATCCGAGCGGAAAAGTTATTGAAAGCGGGATGTCAGGGATTTCTATGTTCAGTGACTGATGTCTCGGGGACTGAATCAATAATAGAGGATATTCTAGTAGTGCGAGAGTACCCAGATGTATTCCCCGATGACTTACCAGACGTCCTGATTGAGAGGGAAATTGAATTCACCATTGAGGTAATGCCAGACTCAAGACCAGTATCCAAAGCACCGTATAGAATGGCACCAGTAGAATTGAAGGAACTGAAAGTTCAACTACAAGAGTTACTTGACAAGGGTTTCATCCGACCAAGTGTATCGCCGTGGGGAGCTCCAGTGTTGTTTGTAAAGAAGAAAGATGGTTCGATGAGAATGTGTGTTGATTATCGGGAACTGAACAAGTTGACAATCAAGAACAAGTATCCACTACCGAGAATTGATGACTTATTTGATCAACTTCGTGGGGCTCAAGTATTTTCGAAGATAGATTTGCGATTGGGTTATCATCAGTTGAAAGTGAAGGCCGAAGATGTTGAGAAAACAGCTTTTAGAACGCGTTATGGACACTATGAGTTCTTAGTTATGCCATTTGGAGTTACTAATGCACCAGCTGCGTTCATGGATCTTATGAACCGAGTCTTTAAGGATTATTTGGATGACTTTGTAATAGTATTCATCGATGATATCCTTATCTATTCACCAAGTAAAATAGAACACGAAAACCACTTGAGGTTGATACTTCAGAGATTGCGAGAGAAGCGATTATTTGGTAAATTCAAGAAATGTGAATTTTGGTTGACTAGTATTACCTTTCTTGGTCACGTGATTGACAAGAATGGAGTATCCGTCGATCCTCACAAAGTAGAAGATGTATCTAATTGGCAAAGGCCAACATCCGTATCTGGAATTCGAAGTTTCTTGGGGTTAGCGGGATACTACCGCCGTTTTATTAAGCAATTCTCGAAGATTTCATTGCCGATGACAAAATTAATGAGAAAGGGTGTTATTTTTGAATGGAGTCAGGAATGTGAAGACAGTTTCCAAGAGTTGAAAGCACGACTAACGAGAGCACCTATTCTAACAATACCATCCGGAACTGAGGGATTTGTGATCTATAGTGATGCGTCGCATCAAGGGTTGGGATGCGTGTTGATGCAAGGTGGTAAAGTGATTGCTTATGCTTCTAGACAGTTGAAGACACATGAGATTAACTATCCGACTCACGATCTCGAATTGGCCGCGGTAATTCATGCTTTGAAAATTTGGAGACACTATCTGTACGGGGAAAAGTGTGAGATATTCACAGACCATAAGAGTTTGAAATATATTTTCACCCAACGAGACTTGAATATGAGACAGCGAAGATGGTTGGAATTGATGAAGGATTACGATCTTTCGATAGAGTACCACCCGGGAAAGGCGAATGTGGTAGCCGATGCATTAAGCCGAAAAATGCCGAGGAATTTAGCCGACGAGCTAACACAACAAAAGGAATTGGTAAAGGAAATGGAACGCTTAGAATTGGATGTGATTCCAGGGACCAATGATGGGTTAATGATGGCGATCATAGCATACCCAGATATTATCGATGAGATCAAGAAGGAACAATTTCACGATGTCTATTTGTGCAAAATGAGAGATGAGATATCTTTGAGAAAGCGACCTGGTTTTGTATTAGAACAAGGAACGTTGAAACTGGGAAATCGATTATGTGTACCGAATGTGAAAGACTTGAAAGAGAGAATTCTAGAAGAAGCTCATAGTACAAAATATTCAGTGCACCCGGGAAGTAATAAGATGTACCGGAACTTGCGAGAAAACTTCTGGTGGAAGGGTATGAAGCGTGAAGTCGCTAAGTACGTTTCTAAGTGTTCGGCATGTCAGCAAGTGAAAGCAGAGAGACAAGTACCTGCGGGGTTACTACAACCATTACCAGTGTCAGAATGGAAATGGGATGAGATTACGATGGACTTTGTTTCAGGATTTCCCCGATCATTCAATAAGAATGATAAGATTTGGGTTATAGTTGATCGATTAACCAAGTCAGCTCATTTTCTAGCAATCAAGACGACTAAACCATCCAAATTAGCGGAATTGTATGTGAGAGAGATTGTGAGACTACATGGAGTCTCAGCTGTGATTATATCAGATCGTGATAGTAGTTTTACGTCAAGGTTTTGGGGAAGTTTGCAAAAGGCTATGGGTACGAAATTGAGTTTCAGTACTGCATTTCATCCTCAGACCGATGGACAGTCAGAGCGCATGATTCAGACGCTAGAGGATATGTTGAGACTTTGTGTATTAGATCTCGGGAGTGATTGGGAGAAGCATCTACCATTGATTGAATTTGCGTATAACAATGGATTTCAATCAAGTATTGGTATGGCACCATATGAAGCTTTGTATGGCCGTAAGTGTCGATCACCGATTTGTTGGACCGAGGTTGGAGAAAGAAAGTTGTTAGGACCTGAGTTAATACAGGTGACTACTGAGAAAGTGAAGTTGATTCAAGAGCGACTCAAGGTAGCTCAGAGCCGATATAAGAGCTATGCGGACTCTAAACGACGACCGATGAATTTTGAAGTTGGAGATTTTGTATACTTGCGAGTATCGCCTTCAAAAGGCATTGTACGATTTGGAAAGAGGGGAAAGCTCAATCCAAGATTTATAGGACCTTTTGAGATTCTAGAGAGAGTAGGTCCAGTGGCTTACAAATTGGCTTTATCATCGGAGTTGGAACATGTGCATAACGTATTTCACGTGTCGATGTTGAGACGATGTATGACTGATACGAGTAAGATCATTGTACCTGAACCGCTGCAGATTCAGGGGGACTTGACTTATGTGGAACATCCTGTAGAGATCTTGGATCGCAAAGAACAAGTTTTGAGAACCAAGACTATTCCAATGGTGAAAGTGCTATGGCGTAGTCACACTGTTGAAGAGGCTACGTGGGAAAATGAGGAAGACATGCGGAATGAGTATCCGTACCTGTTCGACGTATGAGGTAAAGTTTGGGGACAAACTTCTTTTTTTTGGAGGGGAGAGTTGTCACACCCGTTCCAGAAAATCATTGTTTTATCATGCATCATTTGAGATTTTGAAATTATTAATGTTATTAATAATTTGAGTTGTGGGTGACGGTGAGTCAACGGTAAGGTGTCAGTGAGGACACGGGAACATGGGGGTTCATATTGCATAATCATGAGTAAATGGCATTTATATGATTTAAATGTTATTTGACTTTATCTGGTATTTCTGTGAATAGTAATTATACCTGTGTAGTATAATTCTGGTAATCTTTGGTATTGTTATATCATTTTGAGAACTGTGGTGAGAACGTGAGTGATACGTTAATTAAAAAGGTAGGATGTGTAGAGATTCCACAAAATATAGTTTTCGGACGCTATTTTGGACCCAAACGAGACTTAGTCGAAAACTTTTAAAAATTATAGTTTTCACTCGTAAAGTTATAAAATGGACGTGTGCGACGTTTCATGGGTTAATGAGAAGTTTGAGAAACTCGTGGGGAGGTAAACACAAATTCTGAGAAGTTTGCCTATATATAGATGAGGATGAGATTCATTCTCATCCAAACATTTCTAAAAATATCTAGAGAGAGGAGAGAGAAGGGAGATTGAGTTCTACGGGCTTTACGACGCCGATCGACGACCGTTCGTCTGTCAGATTTTCTCCAGATTTCATATTTGAACTCGTGGAGGTAAGATCTACGTTTTGACACTACTTAGGCCGTATTTGGCCAAGTTTTGTAAAAATATTAATTCTAGACTTTTGGGAAAAATCAGGTAAAACTTGTAGGAACCGTCCCAAATTTGAAATCCGACGATTATTTAGTCCCCTAGACGATCCTTCAAAGTTTGAAGAGATTCGCACGAGGTATGAATTCTAGATCTATGAAATATATGTATTTTCATGTTTTGAACATTAAATTTGATATTCTTGGATCCGGGCGAAATTCATGTATTAGTTAGGCCCGTTAATTATGCACGTAAAATTATGATAAAAGCACGTATAACTGTTTATATGAGCATGTTATGTGTCTACTTGGGTCAAAGGAGAGTTTGGTGCAAATTCATCCGGGATAAGCTCCTCGAACCTTGAGGATTGTGATTGTGATTGAAATGGAATTGGAATTGTGGTTGTGTCTGGATTGGAGGTGGGCCCAACCAGTACACGGTACCTGGTATGGAGGAAGGCCCAACCAGTGTACGAGATGCGTGGGAGAGATGGGCCTCCTACGGCATCGACCGGATGAATGCGTACCACTCACCCTAGAGACTATTTCTATGTGTTTTAGATGCTTAAACCATGAACTGTCATATAAGCATACATTTAGAATTGTACGCTCAGCATATAGCTGAGCAGTGGAGATGTACTCCATTGCAGGTAAAAAGAAAGACAAGAAGAAGTGTGTGGAGTGAGGCCGATGAACGCCGGGGAATCACTTGTATATGTTTTTGTTTTAAATCCTAAACTTGTGTAAGGATTTGAATATTGTAATATGTTGTAATAGATCTTTTGATTAGTTCTGTAGTATGGAAATCTTGTAATTGATCGTCTGTAATTGCATTTTAATATGTTGGGAATCAGTTATGGTTGTGATTGTTGTTGGTTTTGAGAAGCATGAGTTGTTAGTATTTCACACAGGGCTGCCAGCAGGGGAGTAGTCGACTGGACCCAGGGTCAGTCGACTGAATCCCGTGGGTTTGAGACACTGAAAGTGATTTGTAAGAGAAGCAGTCGACTGGACCCTTTGTCAGTCGACTGAACACTGTAGATTTTTGGCCACTGCTTCTAATTATGGAAAAGCAGTCGACTGAGTCCCAGGATCAGTCGACTGGACCCTTTTGATTTAGTTACATATTTGGGTTTTGCTTAACCCAGTCGACTGGGCAGTCGACTGGACCTCTGTTGAGGATTTAGGGTTTTAGTTTCTACCAGGCACAGTCGACTGGACCCTAGTACAGTCGACTGGGCAGTCGACTGAACCACTGTAGGTTTTGGCTACTGCTTCTTATAATGGAAAAGCAGTCGACTGGGTCCCCAGAGCAGTCGACTGGACCTTCTTACAGTCGACTGTGAAGTCGACTGAACCCCTGTTTTCAAAACTGAGTATTTTTGGATGTGTTTTCATTGGCCAAAACTTTTTATAACTCTGATTTCAATGGACTTTACAAACTCAGAGGGTAATGTTCCCTAAGTTTTTAAATACCCCGGGTTTTCTTTAAGAATCTTTCCGCTGCGTATAATTATATTGATGTTTGGTTGAGCCTTGGTGGCGTGCCACGTGTCCTATTTCCACGCGTAGTGGGATGGGTCGTGACATTACACTACATCTGAATCCTCTATGGTCCCATGACCACTCGAAGCCAGGCTCAGTTAAGAGATTCCTCAACAACCATGATATTCACAATCCATTGAGATATTCCTCAACCCCCAATACATACCGTAAAATAGGTTGAGAGATTCCTCAACCATCCAATATATACCGTAAGATAGGTTGAGAGATTCCTCAACCATCCAACTACCTCAATACCATATAATCAGTTGAAAGATTCTTCAACTACCCGTCATACACCGTAAGGAAAAATCATAAGATAACCTGTACAATCACACCGTAGGTTTACACCATAAGATAAGGTGAGAGATTCCCCACCTACCCCATACATGAGCAATACATGCTGTTGGACTATCTTTCTGTCATAATACCCAACTGTACATCTCTAATTTCTCAGATTCCGACATTTAACCCAAGTCTGAAGTAGAACTCTTATCAATCAATTCGAATCCCAAAACTCAACTACGAACAATCCCTTTCGCCTTCCATGTGGATCCCCAATGAAATCTCTTCGACAGTTTACTATTCGGACCTTGTTCTCGGTTAACACCCTCAAAGAGCACTCATCACTATCATTAAAAGCATCCACCGATTCGATCAAAAATCATTTCATTTTCATTGAGAAATTCAACGGTCCACCACTACCAGGATATCATCCCCCCCTCGTATCACCACGCAAGGACTATGATAACACCCAGTAAGTCTTATCTCATCACGCAACTCTACATCCGCATGACTCCACCGATTCACGAATGCATATATACTATGCATGTATGTCAATAAAATAAACATGTATGTACAACAACATATCATATGCATCAAACATCTCTACAATATGTGGATGCATTCTAGAATATGTGTCAATTCACTCAACACTCCACTCGACGTTGAACGTTCTCAAAGTTTTGTTACCTTTAGCTCTGATACCAATAAATGTCACGGCCCATCCCAATAAGCGTGGAAATAGGACACGTGGCACGCCACCAAGGCTCATCCAATTCATTCAACGGTTATACGCAACATAAAAAGAACTTAAAACAACCTTAAGTATTTAAAACTTTTGGAAACAATACTCTCCAAGTTGTAAAATTTGTATAAAATTGAAAACGGAATTATATTTAAAAACAGATGAATTTATGTTGAAAGGGGACCCAAAGGTACCCTAAGAACCAATCAAAACCTTTTGAAAATTTTCAAAAGTGGTAGAAAAAGAGTTCTGGTAGGGGGTATTTCGACCGGTCGAACGACCCCCTTTGATCGGCCGAATAACCCTTTAGCAAAATTCCTTCTAGCAACAAAAATTTGCTAAGGATCAATTCAACCTATACTCCTTATACCACTCCAAACATGCATACATAGTTCCAAACTTCACAAGCTACAACAAGCTTTCAAAATCAAAGTTTAATCTCACTAATCCATGAAAAGAAACAATAGTGAAACAAGCTAAGGCCTGTTTGGTTCGATTCACAAAACTCTATCCACAGTCCTTCAAAATCCGAATTTGACAAGTTAAGTTTACAAAACACAAATTTATGAGTTCGAAAGAATTCAAAACTAACTATAAGAAGTTTGGTTACATAATATTATATTTTCAAAATCCTTCCATGGTTTCCAAATCAAACAAGGCAGAGCTCTAGCTCCACATTTTCATTATTACAACATATGGAAAGGAAACCAAAAATATAAACAAAAGATGATCCCCGGCATATCCATGACCTCACTTTTCACGCTTCTTCTTTCCTTTATTCTTACATGCAATGGAGTAAATCTCAATTGCTCAGCTATATACTGAGTGCACAATTTCTAACATATGAATATATGACAAATCATGCTTTAATCTCATAAATCACATCTAATAGTCTATAGGGAGAAAAACACGCATTCATCCGGTAGTGGCAAGTCAAGTCTTAAACAGCGATGTTAATGGCTAGTCCAAGCCTACAACCATTACATCCCCATGTGCCCTGGAAAGTCTAAGCCTTAAACCATGCACAGTAGCCGTCGCTACTAAATTCTCAAACATCGAGAAGCTTACTTCGGCATGAATTCGTATAAGTCCCCCCTTTGACCCACATAGACAACTCACACATGTTCGCGTAAATTTAGACATGCTTTTCACATTTAATCGCGTGCATAACTAACGGGCCTCAGATTAACACATGAATTTTGCCCAGAGCACAATTTTATCGTCGAAATATAAAACATGTATTTCACCTATATAACATAGGCTAGAAATTCATACCTCGAGCTATCGTCGAATAACTTTGAGGGAACGACTAGAAGCCCGATTAAACTCCAAATCTCCGATCCTACGCGAAACCTACAAGTTTATACTTGTTTTCTCCAAATTCGTAGATTTAGAAATTTATAAAAACTTAGCCAAACGTGGCCTAAAAACTATCAAAATGTAGCCCTTACCTTGGGGAGTTCAAATATGAATTTTGGTTGAAAACAGACGGACGAAAGGTCGTCGATCGTCGTCGCAAAGCCCGTGGCAACAATCTGTCACTTTCTCTCTCCTCTCTAACGATATTTATAAAATGTTTGTGAAATGAAGTCACACCCTCCTCTATTTATAGATAATCTTTGTAGAAATCACGTTTACTCTCTGCGAGTTCCCAAAACTTCTAATTAACTCCTGAAATGTTGCGCACGTCCATTTTATAACTTTACGAGTGAAAAAAATAAATTATAAAAGTTTTCAACTAAGTCTCGTTTGGGTCCAAAATTACGTCCCAAAAATAAATTCTGTGGAATCTCTACACAACCTACCTTTTTTTATAACGTGACACTCACGTTCTCACCACAGTTCTCAAAATGATATCTAACAGTATCAAGATTACCATAATTTACTCTACTCAGGTAAATTTACTATTCATCAAAATACCAGAAAGTCAAATAACATTTAAATCACATAAATGTCATTTACTCTTGCCAATGCAATCTCGATTATTGAATTACCGTGTCCTTACTGATACCTTACTATTGACTCACAGTCAACCTCAATCCAATTATCAAATGACATTGAGAATTCACAAAACCAAATATGCTTGATAAACTATGGAAATTTTGGAACTGGTGTGACATTAGTATCCTTTTCTTTAGAAATGTTGTTTAAGTTATTTGTTATAGGGACAATTGGTCATTCTCACTTGTCACGACCTACGAGTCCATAAAGGAAATTCTAGATTCAATGCTTTCTTGATTTATGCTACGTCGGGGCGTAACAGGCTTTTTGGTATCAGAGCCAGGTTTTGGCTCGACCAATTGTCCAAGACACATAGGATCTTCCGTTAAGATAGCACTAAGATAAGCTAGTTTGACTTCATTCCGTGTTTCGTTGCTTCTTATTGTTGTGAACTTTCTTATCTAGAGATTAACCAAATTCTATTGTTCGATGAATAGGTCATTTCTCTTGAAAGTATGGCTGATAAAAGGAATCTCAGGCCTCGTCCCGCTGTTATTGAAGTTGCACCCCCGATAGTAGATCCAACCGGGATGTTTGAGGCTTTTGTCAGACGGTTGGAGAGGGTCAGCGATCAGAACATAGGGAACAATAACCCGAATGGGAATCATAACGGGAATGAGAGACGAGCCTACCAGACTGGGGACAAGCTTTTCAAAGAATTTCGCGCTCTACAACCTGAGTATTTTGTTGGGAACGATGAACTCTGGCAAGCGGAACAGTGACTATGCCAGATGGAATGTATCTTTGAGACCATAGAGTGCACTGATCTAAAAAAGAAGCGTCTGGGTATCTTTCAGTTGTCATATGTAGCGACAGATTGGTGGGATGTCAAAAAGGTAACTATTGGGGAATAAGCTGCAAGGGAAATGCCATGGGCAGTATTCAAAGAGAGATTTCTCAAGAAGTTTTTCCCTGAAGAAGATAAGGATAAGAGAGAAAAAGAATTCATGGAATTGACACAAGGAAATCTGACAGTCCGTGATTACACTACTCGGTTTGAACGGTTGTCTCGCTTTGGTCCACATATAGTGGACACACCCAAGAAGAAAATCAAGAAATATCACCGGGGTCTTAACATGTCTCTCCGACATCTGACTATGGGACACCTGAACCAGTCATTTGAAGCTCTGATGAGATTGGCTACAGGATTAGAGAATAACGATTATCAGAATCAGAAAACCATTTGGGAATCGACCTCCGTAGAAAGGCTCCCAGACAGAAACCTGTATACCCTTAGGGACAAAAAAGAACCTAGGATGGAAGGAAAAAACATCAGACACAAGCATTACAGCAGTATCCGCCTCGAGAAATAGGAGGGAACAACAATGATCACTGCTTTAATTGTGGCATTCCCAGTCACCGAGCTAAAGATTGCAGAATACCTAAGCGTACTGATCGTCTTGGAGTTGTGTGCTATAACTGTGGTATGCCAGGTTACTAAGTACGGACTGCAAGGATTCCAGAAGAGGTTATTATATATGGTCAGCAAGGACAGGCCCGTCTATATGTTGTTATCCCCGAGGCTGCTGGTTATGAAGAAACAGGGTATGAAGAAGGTACTTGTGAGGAGGGACCACCCGGGCAACGAATAGTGGAAGGTACTTTAACCTTATTTAACTCTGATGTTAAAGTTTTATTTGACACGGGTGCTATATATTCCTTTATATCTATTAAGATTGTTCGGAAAATTGGTATGGTACCGCAACGTTTAGATGAAACTTTGAGTACTGTCTCACCACTTGGGACCACAGTCAAATTAGTATATATATGCAAGGATTGTCATCTGCGTTTAGGAGACAGTGAACTTTTGGCGAGATTAGTGGTTTTGTCGATGAAGGAATTTGATAGAATCCTGGGAATGATTGACTCGAAAAGAATCATGCGAGGTTGGATTGTGCAAGGAAGAGGATTACATTTGCAGACAATGGGAATCAACCCTTTGATTTCCAATATAAACCTTTGGGTGATATGTTCTTCACCAGATGCCTAGTAAATATCAAAGTTATCAGTACGGAAGTGACAATGTCATTAATACCGGTGATCAAGGAATTTGAGGAAGTATTTTGAGATATTTCTGGATTACCGCCTAAGAGGGACATAGAATTCTGTGTAGAACTGGTGCCAAGCACTCGACCTATAACCAAAGTTCCCTATAGGATGGCCCCTATTGAACTGCTAGAGCTGAAGGAACAAGTTCAAGAACTTGAAAATTTGGGTTTTGTTTGTCCAAGTACTTCACAGTGGGGAGCACTGGTGCTATTCGTGAAGAAGAAGGATGGAACCATGTGGTTGTGTATTGACTACCGGGAACTGAATAAGGTTACTATCAAGAATAAGTATCATTTACCTCGGATAGACGATCCGTTTGATCAATTGCAAGGAGCCACAACCTTTTCCAAGATAGATCTACGGTCGGAGTATCACCAGTTGAGAGTACGAAAAGAAGACATACCTAAGACTGCTTTTAGGATGAGGTACATACACTATGAGTTTTTAGTGATGTCGTTTGGGATAACGAATGCTCAGGCTGTGTTTATGGACTTGATGAACAGAGTATTCAAGCCCTACTTGGATCAGTTCGTTATTATCTTTATCGACGATATTTTGATCCATTCCAAGTCAGAGGAAGAGCAAGAACAACCTCTACGGATTATGATGCAAACTCTCAAAGATCACTGCCTCTTGCTAAATTCAGTAAGTGTAAATTCTGGCTTCAGGAAGTTAAGTTCCTCATGTATGTGATCTCACAACAAGGAATCACGATTGACTCATCAAAGACCGATGCAGTTGCGCTATAGAAGTCAGAAGTTTTTTAGGACTCACTGGTTACTATTGGAGATTTGTGGAAGGATTCTCAAAGATAGCAGCCCCGTTAACTGGTTTGACTAAGAAAGATTTGAAGTTTGAATGGACTAATAAGCATGAACGTGTTTTCTAGAGTTGAAAGAGAGACTGACAACATCGCCAGTGCTTGCGATACCAAAAGATGGTGAGAAGTTCACTATTTTTAGTGACGCCTCTTATCAAGGACTGGGATGCGTCCTTATGCAAGATAGAATAGTTATAGCCTATGGTTCATGGTAGTTGAATCTAAATGAATTGAATTACCCAACTCATGGTTTGGAACTGGCAGCCGTCGTGTTCGCGCTTAAGATTTGGAGACATTACCTCTATGGGGAGAAGATAATTTATTCTCAGACCACTAGAGCCTTAAGTATTTGTTTACTCAAAAAGAGCTGAACATGAGGCAACACCGATGGATGGAACTGATTAAGGACTATGACTTTACATTAGAATACTAGTAAGGCTAATACAGTCACTGATGCCCTAAGTTGGAAACCTCGAGGAATGTTTGCTTCATTGATGGTAAGAGAATGGAAAGCCTTAGAGACAATCGCTGGATTTGATATGCAGATTTCTGAAGAAAGTGGTGGACAACACTTTGGATGCCTCATGGTGCAACCAACGCTTGTCAGTCGAATTATTGAGGCCCAAAAAAAAGATGAGAAATTTCAAGTATGGTTCGTTAAGATGTCAGAAAAGGACCCGACAGAATGGAAGATTGGGACCGATGGAGGATACAAATGTCGAGACAGATTGTGTGTGCCAGATTCAGGAGACTTAAGAAAAGATATTCTTGAAGAAGCATATAAATCGAGATTGACAGTACACCCTGGAGGAACAAGGATGTATTAAGATCTGAAGATAAACTTATGGTGGGAAGGAATGAAACGAGAAGCCAAGTTCGTGTCTAAATGTTTGACTTGTCAACAAGTGAAGACCGAACATCAGAGACCTTCGAGACTGTTACAACCCTTACCTATTCTAGGATAGAAGTGGCAACACATAATTATGGATTTCGTAGTTGGACTACCCCGGTCACAACAAAACCATGACGCGATTTGGGTAATTATAGATCATCTAACGAAGTCCACACATTTCATCGTGTATAGTATGACTTACCCACTAGAAAGAATGAGTCGAATGTACCTACAACAAGTAGTGCGACTACACGGTGCACCTATATCTATTGTATCAGACCGCGATGCATGCTTTACCTCAGGATTTTGGGAAAGTCTACAGAAGGCTATGGGAACTTTGCTCAAGATGAGTACTACTTTCCATCCTCAAACCGATGGATAGACCAAACATGTTAATCAGATTATGGAAATATGCTCAGGGCTTGTGTAATCGATTTTGAAGATACTTGGGAAACACACTTGCCATTGGTCGAATTTGCGTATAACAACAGCTATCACTCGAGTATTGCGATGGCACTGTTCGAAGCCTTGTACGGATGGTCATGTCGATCTCTGTTATGCTAGGCAGAGGTGGGAGACATAGAATTTTTGGGACCAGATTTGGTGAGGAAAATCAATGAGAAGATTTTACTGGTCAAGGAAAGGATAAAATCTGCACAAAGTAGACACAAGAGTTATGTGATCGGCGTCGAAAGGATTTGGAGTTCAGTATTGGAGATCACGTACTCCTTAAGGTTTCACCCGTGCGGGGAGCAGTATGTTTTGGTCAGAAAAGAGGAACATTGGCACCTCGTTTCATCGGGCCATTTGAGATACTAGAGCTTGTTGGAAAAGTGGCTTATCAGCTCGCCTTGCCACCAAAGATGTCTGGTGTTCATAATGTGTTCCATGTCAGTATGTTAAGGAATACATACGAGATCCTTCACATGTGATTAATTTTAATGATATTGAGACAAGTTAGAATGTTGTCTACAAGGATAGACCGGTGAGGAGTCTTGACTAGAGCATTAGGAGGCTAAGGAAAAGGGATGTTCCTTTGGTTAAGGTTCAATGGAGGCATCATGACGAGGAGAAGCATCGTGGGAATTAGAGTCAGACATAAGGAATAGATACCCCAAGTTGTTTCAGGATTAGTTAGCTCAGATTTCGGGGTGAAATGTCTGTTAAGGTAAGTAGAGTGTAACACTCTGTAATTTCTTTTTCATTATTAATGAATGCTTTATTTTAATTTCTATTAATAAATACGTATTTGGGGTCAACCTGTAATTTTTATAAATTGATTTGAAACTATATTTTTATGTAACCGGTAAATATTTTTTTCCTACGTTAATTAATATGATTTTCTGTATTTTTATTTCAACCGTAAAATATTAGTTTTTATTCTAAAGCTGCATTTTTACCGCGTTTTGGGTGTGGGAGCATATGAGCTCAACCACACCGGGTGAAATCCACCAATTGATTGGAGCCCAAAACTATCAGTTTGTATATATGTTCATATCTCTCCAATTCTCACTCAGTCTCTCTTCTCTGCCTCTCAATCTCTCTCAACTCTCTCAACAATCTCTTGATCTCTCAAGATAAACACACACACACACACACATAATCAGTACACACACACACACACAGATATATAGACATACATAGACATATACATAGTTATATATATCAAGAGAGAGCGGGTTGGAAGTCAAGCTTGGAAAATTACGACGGAATCCACGGCGGAATTTTCGGTACCGAAATTGTTGTCCTAATCTCTCAGTGAGTATTATAAACTCACTCCCAACGTGTATATATATATATTTCTGTATATATGGAGGTATACATATATATATATATATGTGTGTGTATATCTAGATACACCATTAAAGCTTGAAAATTGGAGTTTTATAGAAGTTAACCAAAATCAAATCCGTGAATTGATAATGAAAGATATTAGTCCTAATAAGATGTGGTTCGAATCCTACGCAATAATTCATCCGTATCGCGACGTATCATTGATTTAAAGTTTTGACACTCTTACTTTAATTGGATATATCGAGAGATACAATCTGTATAGATTTAATTCGATCGCGTATTCCTAATCTACGAAAAAAAATTAAAAAAATACATATATTACATGTCTTAATTGAAACATAATTTAGAAATGGGTAAACTACAGTCTAGAAAGTCGAAACAGGGGAAAAAACGAATAAGATGAAGATTCTGCTTCATCTCGCTCGTGCGGACCGCTCACGCGACCCGTCGCTCGCGCGGACTGCTCGCGCGACCTGTGTAGTTTTGGGTAGAAATGAATTTTAAGCAAATTTCATAAAAAAAGAGCCTAACCGCTCGCACGACCCCTCGCTCGCACGGCCTGCTCGCTTAACATGGCATTTTGGTAGTTTGTCAATGCTTTAAAAGTTTTAAGGAACTGTTTTGAAAGATATACTGTTTTAAATACTCATGTTTAAGAATTGGATTAATAAGGATGATTAAGACTGAGATTCATATTTGTACGAGTATCCTGATTTGTACTTAATAACTGATGTTACGATTCATGAACATTGACATGCATGATAGTGTCGAGGTTGAGTTGGCATGCATGGTGTGTGAGAAGGCGTGAAAAGAGTAAAGAGTGGCAGCCTTGTGGGCGACTCCAATATCGAGCGGATATTATTCCTGGTTTTGGAGGCGACAGTGCAGTGTACGACTCAGATATCGATCAGAGGCGACGATGTGTTGTGATCAACGCAGATATCGAGCGGATGTTATTCCTGGTATTTGAGGTGATAGCGTGGTGTACTACTCAGATATCGATCGGATATTATTCCTGGTATCTGAGGCGCGCGTTTCAGATACTAAGCATATATTATTCCTGGTATCTGAAGTGATGGTATGGTGTACGACCTGGATACTTAGCAGATATTATTCCTGGTATCAGAGGTAATGGGATGGTTGAATCGAGTTGGTCGAGAGAAAAGAGTCAGAAAGATGAGATGTTACATGGTTCATGCACGATCACATGTTTATTGCTTACTACATCCCCATGTGATTTATGTTGAAGTTGGAATCTTGAATTTATTACCCTTTAAAGTTTAAATTGTACCGTTGTTTATATGCTTATATATACATTGCGAGCACATGTTTATTTTGTTCACCAGCTTGCATAAGCTGATGGCGTTGATGCGTCCTGGACTCTATGTCTAGATTTTCTAGGTCAGGAGCAACCAGAGTATTTCAACTATACTAGTTAGAGGCAGGAGACTTTCCAGGAGGGGTGTTTTATATATTTCTTATGTCTTTTATTTCAGAGTTTAATAAACTAGCATTAGACTTTTGAATAAGGCGGTTTGTGCCTAAGATGTTAATTGATGTAATAGTTTAGTAAGTTTTAATTTGGGAGCTTGTGTTTATTAGTATCATTTTTTTAGAAATGCTGTTTAAGTTATTTGTTGCAGGGACAATTAGCCACTCTCACTTGTCACAACCTACGAGTCCATAAAGAAAATTAAATGCTTTCTTGAGTTATGTTACGTCGGGGCGTGACAATTATACCACCATAACTACTTTTACAATACTTTAGCCAAACATCACAACTATCATAATTTATTATGACCATAATCTATTATCACAAAAGCAAGGAATTTTTCTAGCAGTTCAATCATAAAAGGGTTAATATCACCTACCACCCCTGAGGTTTGATCCGAGAATACGTACCCATTAGGTTTTAGAACAACCCCCATCCCCGACCTTTTATTACTCATAACAAATCCCCCCCCTTTTGTTTATTGAATAATGTCTGGTTTAATAAAATATACCTAAACTACCCTTACCCAATTTTTAGAAGACTGAAATGACCTTGGAACTGGCTAGAGACCCATCTCTCCATCTTCTAGTTGAAAATTACATAACTTTGAAAACTATTTAGACCATAACTCAGGGAAAAATCATAATTTTGGGGGGGGGGGAAACATGGACATGTTTCATGAAATCGCCAAAATGTTGAAAACATATTTTATATTTGTGAAAATTTCAGAAAATTTTGAAGAACTATGAAAATTGTTCAAATAGATTTTAGAAAAATAACTTTAAACAACTTCGAATAAGGTTTGATGTGTAGCTATTGACTCCACACACACACAAGGATGCTTGAATGTGATACATGTGTTGTAATTATCTTGGTGGCATGAGGAGTACGTTGATATTTTTCATGGTTTGATTAATTATAGGGCAAAGTTTTCAGTTGAATTAGAGAGAGTAGTTTAGAATTTGTTCTTATCTTTCATTTCTTAAAAACATGAATTTTGTGGGTAGATTCACTACAAACCCTCACGTGACAACACTAGTCCACTAGGAGAAACCTAGGGGTTTAACGGCTTGTTACATACACTAAATGCAATTACGATTCCTACTAAAGTGAGTTAGGATTTTCTCTTGGTTTATTTTAGTTTAGTTGATTTTTCTTAGTCGTTGTAGTATATAATTACTTGTCTTGCTCTTTTTGCTTTATCGCTAGGGACTAGCAATAAGCTAGTTGGGGGTTATGACAAGTGGGTATATTTGTAGAATATATCCACGCATAAACTCTAAAACATCATAAACAAGTTTACAATTTCCCATTTTTATCTGCAGTTGTGTTACAATGTGTTGTTTGATACGATGAGATGATTCTATGATGAGTTTTGTTGTGTTAGATGTTATTCTGTGCAGATATGCTGTGTTGTCGTGAGCAGGAATGAATTACAGGAAAAGGGTAAAGTCAAAGTACAAAGGAGACATTACAAAGTTGAAAAGAGAACATCAAGTGATCAAAGAATGCTCGAGCGATTGAAGTTCAATCGATCGAAAGCTTCCCAAGTGCATGAAGAATGTTGAAGTTCAAGCGATCGAACCTAGTTCGATCGATCGATCGAGCATGGCTTTACCAGAATTTTGCAGGCAGCGCAATAGAAGGCGTATTGTCAACCCTAACTTAGGTTTTCTCTACAAATATATGATGTAAACTCGTCTCAAAGGATGCCCAATTTTTGTTTTATCAGTTTATAGAGAGAGATGGAGAGTTTCCATTGTTCTTTGTAGGTTTTTGGTGGATTGTTCAACACTAGTGATTGTTTACTCAAGTTTATTTCAGTTGCAAGTTCCAAGTTTTTATAGTATTGCTTTTTTAATATTTTTCAGTAGTTCATATAGATACAATCTGTTCCCATCGTAGGTTTTGCATGCTAGAAGTAGTTATTCTAAGTTTTCATAGTTTCATGATCAAAACATAACCAAACAAGACCTTGATGATTTCTAACGTTAAAAACTTGTTTTCTGTAACCCTAAACATGTCAGCGTAAACTAGTAGTTGGGAGATCACGATGAAATAATGATCTCTAGCCTCTACCATGTACTGTAGAATAGACCCGTGTTCAATCGATCGAAGTTATTTCTATCGATCGAACCGGGGGCATAGTCAAGCGATCGAAGACATTTTGATCATTGAAGGATATACAGTTCACTCGATCAAGAGTGCTTCGATCGATCAAACCTGTAAATTCCTATGATGATCCCTTTAAGTATTCCAAGACTTTATATTTTTAAGATTTGTTATCAAACTGTCTAGGTAAGCTCAGTTTGTCAAAACAGTTTTAAAACTTAATGCCTTAAGGCTATTTTCTTCTATGTCTTTTGCAAACTTTTATGAATGCTAACACCATTCATAGTGCGAGTCTAAACCATTGTTTTAAACTGTCTTCTAAGTATTTAAAACAATTGTGATATATAGTCCCGATCATGGAAGGGCTATTGATTCTTTATCTTTAGAAAAATACGGAATACTGAAGAGGAATGTACTCCAATGAGCGATAATGAATGTGCATGGTAGATGGCTAGGTCATTGTGGCATCGTGTGATCCCAACGTTCCTTTCTTATAAAGTAAAACCGTTTTAAAATTCGCGTAGTTAAGTTAGTTAATTGTTATTTTAGTTTAATTGTTTTATTATAGTAGTTGTTAATTGTGGAACTTTGTGTTCTACTCTTCCATTTGAATTAAAGATTTTTATTTTTCTTTTTGAGTTTAGTCTAAGTTAGTACACTTTCAACTTCCCTGTGAGAACGACCTAGTCTTAACCAGTTTTATTACTTGCACGATCAACTACACTTGGGTGTTGCATAAGAGCGCACAAATTTATTTCGTGTCACCAAACTCGAAACTTTAGGGTGCAAAGTGCAAAACCACCCAAACTTCAAGGTTGCAAAGTGCAATTAATCCAATGTTTGAATAATTATATCACATGTGCACAGTGATCGATGGTATCACATACCACTACAGGTGATACAGTTGACGTAGCATTTGGGAATCAAATTTGACAATTATAACGCTCCGTTTGTTTTAACATAAATTATAAGATGCACTGCACTGAGATTGCTTTGTTTATTTTTATTTTTATTATTACTTACATGGACACACTCACGCACCTATACATGCACACACCGAGCATCCAATCAGTGGAAGCCCCAACACATTACATCATACTGAGAGACCAAGGGCCATTCTACATCAAAGGGGAAAATTTTAACCCCACATACCTTGCATATAGCAAAGATTGAACCTTGCTCTCCCCAAAGGAAGAGAGCAAGTGATACCATCCGGCCATATGGGTCGATGGTGCACTGAGATTGCATTGAGGGGGAAGAAGATTGTATATTTGTTTATGTACATAACATGTATAGTATGCAATACATATTGATCTAGTCAAAATCAAGATATAAAAGTATGCTTACTTGTGCTTTACTTTCAAAAAATTTGCAGTATGGAAGTAAAGGTCGAACCCACAGAGATTGTTAATTTTTATCCTTTAATTAATAAAATCTAATCTATTTAGTTATAAGAAAATCGAAAGTTTGATTGATTTATAATTTGATTATTACTACTAATTAAACTATGAAATTATGGAAATAAAGTCTAGAATTAAATCTAAGTAAACTTGTATGCTAAATTGAAAATTGATTTAAATATGAGTAGATGAGATCTAGGATTACAAATCCACCACTAACTATGCATCGGGGGTCTAAACTTTCTATTCTAAGTTCTATGTTTGGATAGTTATGATCTATCCTAGCTACAAGCCCAATAGTATCATCAAGAGGATATTGTTAGTTTAATCTAAGCATAATCCATCTATGGTTCACATGAATTATCTACCTATAACTAGGGTGTAGCATAACTCATCTTTCCTAAGCATGAATTATAAAAGATGTAAACATCACAATCACATAAGCACTATTGTATGTAAATACTCCTATCAATCACAGAAATCAAGGACTATTGAGTTCAATAAGCATAAGGAAAAATCTAAGACAATAATAGATCCAAAATACTCTTGATTATTAACATTAAAAACTGATTATAAATAATCCACCAACATACAATCACTATCCAATACATAAACCCTAAAATAGAAAAGCGTAGAATTTCCCCTTTACATAGCTAAGGTTTTATTGAAACCCTAGATTAGGAGTTTAGTTGCACATGGTGGGTGAAAGCATGAAGATTGAGTTGATGGTAGCCATTAGAGACCTTCAAGTTTGCTCTTCTCCTTCCTCTTGCCTTCCAAAGCCTTCAATGAATGAATGTGTAACCCCTAAAAATTATAAAAACTAAGTATATATAGAGTTTACAAGGAGTTTTGGAAACTTTCCTATCCCGAAACGAACTAAAACAGCTGTTATTTACAATCCGGACGTCATTAAGCAGTTTCATTCGCACTGGGCTCTTCAGTATAGCAAAATATGCAACTTTAGTTTTCGTACGGATTGCGCGAGCGGGCCGCACGAACACGTAAAAGGGAAGGTCGCACGCGCGGATCGCGCGAGCGATTTCTGGGATCTCGCGCAAGCGGGTCGCGCGCGCGAAGGGTTTTTTTCAGCTTCTTTCTTTTTGCTTTTTCTCCTTATTTAACCTGGAATCCGTGCTTTCTCCTAGAACCTAACAGAAAATAGAAAATAAAGTAAAACTACACGAAAACAGGATAAAAACGGCTAACAAATGTGAATTAAGGTGTATAATTGGGATTTGCTCTCTCCCGATCACATATATACACATATCTACTATACTATAAGAACAAATTAGCAGACATGTCAAAAAATATGAACTTTCATTTATGCCCTAGTGTTTATTATGAATTACTATAAAAAAAAAAGGGGGCCAATGAATCAACTATATTACATGTAATTACATTTAGGTTCACAATATGACGGCTAATTAAATTTTGGTAAACTTTTCTTCTAAAAATGATATTTTAGTCAACATTTAATTAAAGTCCAGTCAACTTTATTGGGGCTATTTACAAGTGAATCAACTATATTACGTCTAATTACATTTAGGTCAACAATACGCTGGCTAATTACATCTTCGTCAACTTTCCTTCAAAAATTTATATTTCAGACAACTTTACTGCGGCTGTTTACATTTTAGTTAATTTTTTTTATTATACAAATTTCAAAATCAATTTGCTATATTTCGACAACTTGGTCTTCGGGACCATTTCATATGAATAATTATATTTCAGTCATAAATTGTATACAATAATTTTTAACTAATATCAACAATAGGGTTAAAATTTAACATTGTGAAACATTTCTACAACATTACAAGGCATCAATAAAATTAAAAACCATCAACTTGTCATCAACAAAATTTAAAATCATCAACTTTTGAATAGTTATTTTATGATTTAATCTACTTTATATTTTCAGCGTTCTCAACTTAACACCAAAACATTGCTCCCAACCGTTTCGAAGAGTTGTTCCAAACGTTAGAAAGAGTTACTCGAAAATGTCATGTACAATTAGATGGCTTATAAAATTTACAACTTGATTTAGCAGTTGGAAAGAAAGAGTATATTCTCTCCAAAACATTAATTGAAATTAGATTAAAAAAATTTGGTAAAACATCCATGTGATGGTGGGAATATTGACAGGTCCCCTTGAACATCCTCCAATTAAAATCCATCAACAACAAAAATGACACTTTACATGCGTCACATTCATTGTGTTGATGCTTAACATTGTTGATGTTCTTTTAATTATTCGTTCATCTCCTAAACTTGCATGCTCATATATGCAATGTCAAATAAATCTAAACTACATAAAATTAGAATCCAGAAAAAGGGAACCACTGCGTGCCTTGCTCGTAGTTGCTACCAAGTATACATATATACACATATATGTATTTGTTCATTTCCTGTGATATCGAAATAACGAAAACCAATTCAGAAAATATTTTTAGCACTTTAGCCAAACATCGGAAAACATTTACGTGAAAAATGCTTTACATGAGAATGTTTTCCTCAAAAAATGTTATACAATGTAAAATATTTTACGTCAAAACAAATGGAGCTTAACTTTACTGGAAAAGTTAACTACCATTGGCGAGGTTATGTAAAGGCTTAAGTAAAAGAGGATAAATATGTGGCTAAAAACAATCATAGTGTAATTTTTGAAACTACAAGGGAGGTCTTTATAATTACGATCTTAATGGAGGTGAGTACAATTTTACCCTATTATTTTGTGACTAATGCTATGCTTCCCAAATTTTTATCCCAAAAGTGCTGTCCAAATGATATGGCAGTGGGGCCAGGTCTAATACAACATGAATAGTTAAATTTTGAGTAGAATATGTTTACCTAACCATACTGCCACATTATTTGGGATAGATCTATATTTGGGAAAGCATAGCACTACTCTTTATTTTATTTTTGCTTGAGCAAGACTAAAGCATGTGGAAGCCTGGAAGCACACGTGATCGAGTGGAAGACCCGTCTGGGAATCCTCTATACTTTTGAGTGTTATACCCAGAGGTCATGTGTTCGAATCTCAAGGGAGTGGCCACCTACAACATTTGTGATTTACCTAGCCTAGGCCTGTAGGGTGTTTATTGGGCCCCTGGGATTAGTCGAGTTACGTGCCAGCTGCCCGAAAAAAAGAGAGAGAAGGGAATCTCTATACTTTTATTAACAAGTAAGAATGTGAAATCAGGGAGAAAATGGAGAGAATACAACTTTTTCTCCAGTTATCTCGTTTGATAATTTAAGTGGGGAGAGAAGAGAAGAGAAATGGAGAGAAAGTGGAGAGAACATAGCCCACTTTTGTTTCTCTCCAAATCGGAGAGATTTCGGAGAGAAAAGAATAGAAACTTAATTAAATAATGTGTAAAGACCAATACACCCCAATATATTATTATTATTTCATCTAACATATATCCCTAATAGAGGATAAAAAAATAAATTGGTTATAAGTACTTTATTTTCTTTTCTCTTTTGACAGTTCGTTTGGTATGATTGTAAAATAGAGTAGAATTGAATTGAACTGAATAGAATAGAAAAGAAAAGAATAGAATTGATTTGCAATTCTAATTCTCCTGTTTGATTTAAAACATAAATGAAAAAAATTAGAATTGAAAATAATCATAGCTATTTCCTAAAATACCCAAACAGACCTTAAACTAGACTAGACCAGACCAGACCAGAAGAATAGATCAGATGAAGAAGAAGAAGAAGAAGAAAGACAAAGAAGACAGGAAGAAGAAGCTGCAGAGAACTGCGCAGAAGAAGAAGACAACAAAGCGATTTAAGTATTTTGAGAAGAACACATTTTCAAACTGAATTCTCACCAAATCCGCTTGATTTTGATCGAATTTCACTTTGGCCTAAAACTTCAATTCTCAAGAATTGGCCAGAATTGAAAATCATTTCATTTCTAATTTTTGTGTCAAACCAAACACATGATTTGCCACAAACAAGAATTGCAAATCAATTCTTTTCTTGGTTGTGGCATACCAAATAGAGTGATGAAAGTTAACTAAATGAGAAAAACTCAACTAGGAGTGTTTCTCTTATTTTCTCTTCTCTCCTCTAATATCTATCCAAACATGAAGGAGAAAACTCAACTTTGTTTTCTTTTCTCCTCTCTTCTTTTCTATTCTCTTTATAAGCTTATCTTCTCTTCTCTCCACTTCTCTCAATCCAAACCAAATGCCAGAGTTATCAACAAAAAAAAGAAAAGAAAATAAAATAAAAGGGAATCCTTTATACTTTTCTTGACAAGTAAGAATGTGAAATCATGTACCCAAGCCTAAAAATTGCGAAACGATTCCTCGGAACTATTATAAGAAGAAGAAGAAGAAGAAGAATAGAGAAATTTGGTCGATTTATTTTATTATAAACAAAGAAGAAAAGAAAAAAAAGATTGAGAGAGGAAGGAATGGTAGCAGGGGGATGCTTCCACTGTTGGTAGTGCACACTTTGAGTGAATTTTGTAGGCTTGAGAGGAAACCCCGGTCACTGCAGGTCTTCTAGTAGCCAACACCCTCATTTAATTGAGGCCTGGTTTGCTCGATGCTGTCTTTCCTTCGCTTGACCAGGTTTAGTTCAATCCCCACCTCATCCTCAAGGTATTCAATTTCCCCCTCCCTCCCTCATCTCCCATCTCATTTGTACATATATATATATACACTCTTACTGATGCTGATCTTTTCAGTCTTCAGCTGGTTCTATTCTTGTATACTAAGGACTGCTTCAAGCTCAAAATCGCTATTGAGAAGTTCATTGAGCAGGGTTATCTAGCCTAATTTTCACCATAGACAGAGGATCGTGGCAAGATACCTAGGCCCCTGAGCAGCAGAAACCCCTCAGCCATATCAACATGGTCTCTAGAGGAACATTGGGCGGAGGGGACTCACAGCCAACTAGGAAGAAGCATGCTCGGGCATCCCAAGCGGATGTACTGCATGTCCAACTGGCCAACTCCCCACCAACCGATATCTTGACTTTCTCATTCGACGATGTTCGGGGCTTGCACTACCCCTATGACGATCCACTGGTGGTAACGCTCTCTATAGTCAATTACGTGGTGAAGAGGGTGCTTGTGGACACTGGTAGTTCCTCCAACATACCGTTCGCCTCAGCCTTCGATCAGTTCGGGATATCAAGGGACTGGCTCTGACCAGTGAGCACTCCCTTGGTAGGGTTCAACGGATCTAGTACTCAACTGCTCGGGATGATTGAGGTCCTGATTGTAATGGGGACCTACCCACAGCAGACATCCATGCTCGTAAATTTTGTTGTGGTAGAGGCCCTATCCACTTACAATGTCATCTTTGGGAGACCGACACTCAACAAGGCCAGAGCGGTTGTGTCAATTTATAGCCTGATCGTCAAGTTCCCAACCCTACAAGGACCGGGAAGTCTGAGGGGAGATCAGGCCACCGCTCGAAGCTATTACATCAGTTCATTGCGCAAGGAAGTGATTTCAAAAACACTGAACATTCATGGGATGAACTCAAGGGATGCCAGGGACGGAGTCAGCCCAGTTGAAGAACTCAGTCAAGTGGTACTGGGCTCGCAGTTTCCCGACCGGTCCGTCAACATCAGTACTCTCCTGGAACTAGACCTCAGTTGGTCTAGTTCTTGAGGCAGAACCAAGACGTCTTTGCATGGAGCCACGAGGACATGCCTAGAATTGATCCCTGGGTCACGTCTCACCGACTCAATGTTGATCCGAGCTACCGCCCAGTTAGGTAAAAGAGGAGGGAGATTGCCCCAGAGACTCAGGAAGTAGTACGTGAGGAGGTGGAGAAGCTTCTTAAAGAAAAGTCAATCCGAGAGGTTCAGTACCCCGACTGATTGGCAAACGTCATCCTAGTCAAGAAAAATAATGGAAAGTGGAGATTGTCGTGGATTTTACCGACCTAAACAAGTCATATCCTAAGGACCGCTATCCACTACCCAGGATAGACCTCCTTGTGGACTCAACAACGGGCCACTCACTGTTCTCATTTATGGATGTGTACTTCGGGTACAATCAAATTCGCATGTACCCATGCGATGAAGAGAAGATTTCCTTCATCACCGACCAAGGAACCTACTGCTACAAGGTGATGCCTCAGTGCTGAAGGGAAAACATGTTTACATTGAAGTTTTAAATGCGCAGTAGAAAGATTAAGTTTCAAGAACTTATTGGTAGCCCAGGGTCTACTACTTGTCAATTCCTTAGATGCGTACAAGAGGGGACAAGAGTTATACCTTAGTGTCTTGAACCCAATTCTGATTTTCTTCTTCCTTGGTGATGCAGCAGCCTCCACTAGGTTGTCTTTACCCTTATGTATCCTGCGGATGCTTCCCGGAGAGACTAGAGATGGTGGGATCTCTAATAGAGAAGAAGGAGAAGGTTTAGTGCTCTAAAACAGTTTCTGCAGCGTCGAGTTAATAAAAACGACGAATAACTTTTCCAGAATGCTGCTACCCTATTTATAGATTCCCAGAACCAACCTAACCTTTAATCGATCGAAGGACTTCGATTGATCGAACATTTGATCGATCGAACCACTCTCGAGTGATCGAACCTACCATGACTTCAATCGATCAAACTAGCTTCAATCGATCAAACTAGCTTCAATCTATCGAACCTGTAGTGACAACTTCCTCAAGTGTCTTTCCAAGTATCCTGGCAGAGCTAAGAGTGGGACCTCCTAGGCTCTTTATTGTTGGCTCAGATCAGTTGATTAATTCCCATGAACAAACTCTTTGATCAGCAAAATAATTGGCTGATCAGTTAACGTTTACTCCACTATACAACGATAACTGAACTCCAATGCAAAAAAACATATCCAAAGCGATAACTAGACTTGTATGTTGTATTAATGTCCCTCTACCTTCAGCATTCGCAATCATATTCAGGTAGTCGGATAACTGTTACTGTCAACCTGAATTATGATTACTTCTTGTATTCCTTGAGTCCCATTGACCTCTCATGATTACTAAACATGTTGATACTACTTATCAACAAGACTGCAGTTCTCAGTAATCAACTTGGTGACATTCTCAAGGGAATGCTTACTCTGTATCAGAGGGTAGATTCTATCTTGATAATATATGTTCACAACCCTATGTACATGACATACTCAAGATACCCAGGTGTTGATCTTCTATAGACCTCACTGATTGGTAAGTCAAAGCAGCCATATCCATAGTCTGTGTTCATAATCGTCTCAAGATTGAGAATACGTACCTTATACAAGTTATGAGTTCCTATTGACTGTTGACAGCCTTAAGCGTCAAAAGGAAAGCTCAGGTCCGTCAATGCACTATAAGCACTAGTATATCAACCAAGAGTCAAACTCTAGTGATAAAGATTCATCACTCCATCCAATGGTAGCTAATCATGCTACAGTGTAAACCCGATGAGATATCCAGTCTCATCATTCACTATGACAAGTTCTAAGTATCAAAGAATGGTAATTCGTATCTCAAACGTATGTATCTCATACATACATGAATTACTTACTATGACACTTAAAGATTAACAATCGTCGAAGTGTTGAATGACCAACGGTACTAAATCAACAAACAACCTTCTATCACTCACGTTAATCCCACAAGCTTTAAAGACACCCGAACTCACTAGTGGCGCTCCCGATGGAAGTGCAATAGATAAGTCAAAATCTAGTAATTCTAAGGGTTTGTCTAAATTCTTAGCAAATTGATGTGATACGAAAGAGTGTGTTGACCCTGAATCTAACAACACATTGGCAGGTTGCAAGCAAATAGAAAGTATACCTGAAACCACCGTGTCAGCCGTAGTGATCTCCCCAGGCTTGAGCTGAAAATACCTTCCTTGTCGTTGCTCTCTCCCTTGGGTTTGCTGTTGAGATGGTCTCTGTCTTGGTGCGCTACCGACGGATGAGCTGGAACCTCCTTGTCTTCTCTTGGGACAATTACGTTCTCGATGCCCCAGGTCACCACATGAATAACACCTTATTCCACTGTCATCTGTACTTTGCCTCAGAGTAATACTTTGTCTTGGAGGATTCGGACAATCCCTTGCCATGTGCCACGGTCGTCGACAGATGTTGCAAATAATAGGAGACATATTACATACTCCCCAGTGATATTTACCACAAGTCTGACACTTGGGTTTGTTACCCCCACTTCCCAATGAACTGCCAGAACTTTGTCTTTTAGAATTGCCCTGTCCCTGGAATTGACTACCTCCCGGCCTCTTGAATGTTTGACCTTGCCCCGTTGGCAACACACCTCGTTCAACAATCAAGGCTACATCTAGCACTTCTGAATATGTTGCTAGCCGATGTGTATCCACTTTTCCCCTGATTTCATCACGGAGCCCTTCCTCAAATCTTCTTGCCCGAGTGAACTTGTTCGGAAGTAATTCCATTGCAAATCTGGCCAAACTTGTGAATTTAGCGGCATAGTCTCTAACAGTCATATTACCTTGACTGAGATGAGAAAATTCTCGAGACTTTGATTCACTGAAAGACCGAGGAATGTATTATTTTGAGAACTCTTCAATAAACCCGTTCCAGGTGGTCGGTGCTCCTTGCCTTAATATTGACGTCCACCAATTCTGTGCTTCCCCTTTCAAGGTATCGGAGGCAAACAAAACTTTCTGTTCCTCTGTACATGGCAAAACACGGAAAATTCTTTTCATATCGGTCAACCAATGGTCAGCCTTCATTGAATCGGATTCCCCTTTGAACTGCCCTGGCTTTTGCTTATAGAACGTGACAATGGTTATCGGTTCCACCCTCTGTCCTGAATTTGGCGAACCCGGTCCTTCCTCAACAACTTGAGTTTCGGCCACTCTTACCAATTTTTCCATAACCACCTCTATTATATCCATACGAGCTGCAGACGGGGTTTCACCTCCAGACATCCTTGCCTGGCACCCACCACAAGATATATATACATGCACGTTACTTTTAAATAAATCATGGTGCATGCTAATAACATTTAAAGCATGCTAAGTAAGCGTGTATGCATGATCGTGTCAATATGTATCATTTTATTCAATTTGCACGTCGTATTCGTCGTCTCTCGTCCCCAAAGGCTCTAACCTATAGCTCTGATACCAAAAATTGTCACACCCCAACCCGCCCCGGCAGATTAGGACACGTGTAACAATGCCACAAGTGATCATTTATACTAATTACCAAAGAAAACAAGTGAATTACTAAGAAACATGTGCTTAAAACGACATACAAGAACCTTACTGTGACAAAACAGCCCCCAAGGGTAAAATGGTCATTAATAAGATATATCAAATTTTATACCAAAAGATAGGTCTTTGAGTCCTGGTTCCAACGCAAAAAATGGCGCGCGAATCCGAATTTTTTAGAGAGAGTTATGCCCGTTTCCGTAAAAGCCGACGGCTGAAAACAGAAAAGCGGATCGATCCGCCCCAAAATCGGATCGATCCGGATTTAGCAGAACCTCATTTTCTGCTCCCCTGGATGCCCCGGATCGATCCGCACGAGACCCGGATCGATCCAGATTCTGCAGATGTGTTTTCCTGCTGCTAAAACTCTGTTTAAACAGTTCAAAACATTTCCAAACATCAAAACTTGATTCCAAACTTTTCAAAACTCTTGGGAACATCCTCCAAACACTCATAAATATGACAACAACATGTTCAAGCTCTCACTACTATTTTAAACTTAACTCAAACCTCAATTAAATGAAGAACTAATCACCACTTGCACAAAGTAGTAAAATATGGAAATCCCTTTGCCAAGATAAGTTCAAAAGCCCCACAACAACTTGATTTAATCAAAACTCATCCCAAACATTAGTTGAGGGTTCACAATTCACTTCTAAAATGATTGCAAGTTCACTTAATCAACAAAATCTATGAAAACCATTTGAAAGAACCAACTTCCATTTTCTTAACAATGCTTAACTTAACATGGAACCAAAGGCTCAAACACAATCTTATTTCTTACAACATGAGTTTAAGAGTTCAACAACTCAACTCAAGGAAAGAACACCCAACATATTAACAAGGTCCCAAACCACATTCTACAGCATTAAAAGTTGGTGCTTGACATTTTTACAACTTACAAAAGAAGTTTAAACTCAAGTACAACTTGTTTCCTCCAACAAAACCATTTACAACTACAATATTACAAACATGAGTTCCATCTCCACCAAGACCAACATAATTACAACTTATGAACATATAAACAACACAACTCTTCCTCCGGATTCCCGATCACTTCCTTTCCTCGTCATGATCCGTACCTGCGGTGGTTATTCAATAACCACACAGAAAACAGTTTTGGTTTTTATGCTTACGCTTAGTGAATACTATAACCATGCCATGGAGTATGAAATGTGCATATGCAATATATAAGCAACACAACGATAAAATGGTCGCCGGTATGTCAAGTATCTAACCACCATCGCATCGGACCCAATATTTCGGGCCTTTTTCTCACTTCAACGTCGCATATAGCGAAACACACCTCTCACGTGACCGTAGTCAAATCATTGTGGTCGTCACCACCGTCCCCTTTTTCTTGAGGAAAACATCGTCCCGTTACTACGGGCTAAATAATGGTGATTAACACTTGACATCCATTGACCCAATTAATCACTTAAGCACATAAAACATATCACATAACAATTTCTACAAAATTTGACATGTTAAGCTCTAATTAACCCATGCTTGAACTACAACTTCAAGAACTAAGCATTTTAGTCATACCCAATATCACATAAGCACCATTTAACACCCAAGTTAGGATTAGAGTACTCACCTCACAAATTGCTCCAATTAAAGCCTAGAACCCCAAATTCCTTGCTAATTTTAGCTCTAATTAACTCCAATGATATTCCTACATATCAATTTCACATATATATATATATATATCGGCAAGTCAAAAACGGTCGCGGAAAAACCAAAGGTATAGAGACGATCCTCTCACCTCCACGAATCCGAATACGGTCTCGGTTCGCGAAATGGTGTACCGACGGCGACGAAACGGCAAAGAAACGGCGAAGACGGCGGAGACGGTGGAGCTCCTCTTTAATGGCCGAAATCTCTCTTCTTCTACATCTATATCTCATGTTTTGTATATAGGAGATGATGAATCACTCAAGAGGTGTCAACCTCTTGAGCTTCTAACCACTTTTGGCTTAATTGCATTTGCACCCCCAACATTTCTTTGAACTTTATTATGAAATCCCCTAAGCAATTGTATTAACTACCCAATATCTAAGTGGATGTTTGTCTATGTCACGCGTGGGTCCCAAATGTGGTCCCACATATTTTGTAAATGTTGCTAGTTAGCCTACTAGTTATGAATTTGATTCCTATTTATTCTCACACGGGTACTCAAACTAGCACCATAAAAATTATAGATAACAATAAGATATTAAAGCAATTAAACAATTATTCATATAATCATATAAATGCAACTAAATGCAATTTATTTAATCCGGACCTCCCGTGGGTCCCACTTCATATCCGTCCAACTGTGCCCTTTTATCAAGCACTTAACACGTCGGGATAACTGGAACTTACCCAAATTATCATACGCTATTAATTCTACTAATTAATACATATAATGCAGATATTATATTATTTCTCCGGGTACGGTTATTACACTATCATTCTTCAAGATCCTCCGCAAAGCCTTTGAGTGGTCAGATGAGTGTGAAGAGGTGTTAGAAACTCAAGAAGTATCTGACATCACCTCCTCTGCTCTCAACGCCCATACCAAAGGAAGACTTGTTTCTCTACTTGGCGGTATCGCCTTCAGTGGTAAGTTCAGCACTGACTAGAGAGGAGCTCGGGATATAGTACTCGGTCTACTACACAAGTTGGGCACTCCAAGGCATAGAAAGTCGATGTTCCCGCATAGAGAAGCTCGCCTTTGCACTCATCACCTCAGCTCGGTGGCTTCGCCCGTACTTTTAAGCTCATATCATAGTAGTCCTCACGGATCAGAAGATTCTGTGCTGGCCTGAAACATCTGGGAGACTCATGAAGTGGGCATTAGAGTTGGAAGAATTTGAAGTGATTTACAGACCCTGAACAGCCATCAAGGGGTAGGCAGTGGCAGATTTTCTCGTCGAATTCACATATCCAGAAGATCCAACCAAGGAGTTCAACCCGCTTGAGCTACCGCCCGAGCCACACCCCCGACCTGGATACTCTATGTGGATGGGTCCTCCAACAAGCAGGGCAGTGGGGTAGGGATTATGCTGACCACACCTAACGGGATCCAGTTGGAGTACGCCCTAAGGTTTGGGTTCCAGGCTTCCAACAATGAAGCCGAGTATGAGGCCCTCTTAGTTGGGCTGCAATTAGCTACCTCGATGGGTGAGAAGCAAGTCCAAGTGTACAATGACTCCCAACTAGTTGTCAATCAAGTCAATCAGAAGTATGAAGCTCGGGAAGACAACATGGTGGCCTACCTGGCCCTTGTCAGAACGGTTGCCAACAAACTCAAAGGGTTCTCTATCACATAAATCTCGAGGGAAAAAAACACACGGACCGATCAGTTAGCACGCCTTGCATCATCTTCTGAATCGAAACTCCCCAAGATAAGGGTAAAATACATATCTAAACCTGGTGTGGCCAACTCGGAAGGTATAGAGGATGACCCAGTCGATTTGGGCCCCAGCTGGATGGATCCTATCAAGATTTTCCTCACAACCGGAAGTCTACCAGTTTGGAAGGATGAAGCCCGACGGGTGAAATACTGAGTGGTCAGGTACCATCTCATCGATGGTGTGCTTTACAAGAGGGAATTTTTCATCTCCTACCTCTAATGCATACATCCTACCTAGGTTCAGCAAGTCCTATATGATATCCATGATGGAGTGTGTGGAAGCCACATTGGAGGTCAGACACTCTCTCGCATAGCCCTATTGCAAGGGTACTACTGTCCCACAATGGCCCAGGACTCCCAGAATTATATCAAGCGGTGTGACAAGTGCTAATTGTATGATCAATCGCCCGGTAGAGCCCCAAACTCCAATCCTTAGTCCTTGGCCGTTTGCTCAGTGGGGCATCGACACAGTCGGACTGCTCCCTATGGCAAAAGGTCAGGTAAAATTTGCCGTCATAGCAGTGGACTACTTTACCAAGTGAGTCGAAGGCGAGCCCTTATCGACAATAACCGAGAGGAAAATGGAAAGTTTTGTTGAAAAGAACATCCTCAGCAGGTTCGACGTACCCCGGGTACTGGTCAGTGACAATGGAAGACAGTTTGACACACCGGTATTTAGGCAGTTCTGCGCGAGCTATGGGATATCAAATCACTACTCTTCTCCTGAGCATCCTCAAGCCAATGGACAAGCCGAGGTAACAAGTCGAACAATCTTACAGTTCACTAAAACCAGGCTTGAACAAGCCAAAGGACTCTGGGCAGAGGAACTACTGACCCTTCTATGGGCCTACCGTACCACTCCCCGAGCGGCAACATGAGAGACTCCATTCTCACTCACCTACAACTTTAAGGCAGTGGTCCCCACAAAATTGGGACTACCAACTTACCGAGTGGCAAACTACAGCGAGCAAGGCAACAAGGAATCCCTCAGAGGAGAGCTCGAACTGATAGAAGAAAAGAGAGATCGGGCATACTTAAAAGTGGCAGCGTGTAAGCAGAGAGTATCAAGGTACTTCAACAGCAAAGTAAAGCACCGTAGCTTCCAGGTGAAGGACCTTGTCCTCAAGGCAGTAAATCAGTCCACTAAAATCCCAAGCCATGGAAAGTTGGGACCAAACTGGGAAGGGCCCTATAGAGTTACCCGAGTAAACCGACCGAGAACTTACTGGTTACAGACGCTATAAGGACAAGACCTGTCACACCCTTGGAATGTGGAGCATCTACGAAAGTACTTTCAGTAAGATGAGGATCAATGTTGGTTAGGGACTTACGTTTTCTTTAAACAGAGTTGTAGCTCTTCCCGAGCAATCATAGTATTTTTAAGATGGAATAAAATTCATTCCTGCGAACAGTGTTCCCTAACAGTATTTCACAACAAAAAAGACCTCGGGACACACCCAAGGCATCCAAAGACCTCAAGATCACACCCAAGGCACCAAAAGACCTTAGGAACACACCCGAGGCACCAGTTTAACTTAGGTCCATAACCTACGATGGGGGACAATCCCCCTAGGTGGCTGATAATAGCAAACTCAAAAAAGACCCTGAAACTACCAACATTTTAGGTCGACTATCTACAATCATCACCTTTATTAACGCCCACCTTAGCATAAGATCGGGCGGGGAGGGCATGAAGGGATAACGGGATAAACATGAAGCCACACCGAGTCATTTTTCAAGGCTTGGAATTAACAAAGTATAAACTTTTAAACATCCAAGCACCCACAATGTTCCGAGTCCATGTCGGTAATTGCTACAAGGAGCTTTGTTAATCCCGAGCACTGACAGTTCCCAACTGGGTTCTATAAGCCTGAAAAATTCTAAGTACAATAACTCAAAAAAATTTCAAGGTTTTACAGATCCCCTAAAGACCAAGTGTCTCCTACCAACACAATTTTAAACCTTTTGCTAAGGCAGGGTTGTAATAAAGCTAAACTACTGGTCGGGCACGGGCAAACAAAAATAAGCAGAAATGCACAAGTACAAATAGTATGCAAAAAGTGGCCTCAAGTTCGTTACTAATTATAAAAAGTGCACTACCTGGGGGAGGGGGACAATTATAGTAGCCTCCCCCTCTCCCCCCAAAAAATAATAATAATATTACATCACTGCTGGTCATCTACGATGATCACAGCATCTTCGGTCTCCCCGACCTTTCCACTAGCACCATCCTCTCCACCGGCAGCATTAGTAGGGCCCCCCCTCAACAACCTCATCTTCTTTCCAAAAGCCAGACTTAGCCTAGGAGTAGCCCGAGAGGTCCCACTCAGGATGATCTGCAGCCACCCTCTGGGTTAGGTCGACATAGCCCTGGAGGAAGCTGACCTCGAACTTTATCTCTGCATCTTTGCCGCTGCCTCCCGAGTGGTAGGAGCATCAGTCAGAGCCTTCTTCTTGGCTTCTGCAGCCCTCCGGGTCTCCTGGTCAGTTGCCAACTCCTCTTGAGCCGCCCCCAGGTCCAGGGCCAACGCCCTTGTCATCACTTTTTCCACGGCGAGAGAAAAGTCCAAAGCCTTCCACACTGCCTTCTCCGTGGAAAGGGCGGCTTCAACAGCGGCCAACTTCTCAGCCATCCCGGGCAATTAGGCCTTGGCCCCGGCCACCAAACAACCAGTTTGGAAAGAGAAACAGAAGCCAATTAGTTACCGTGAACAGAGAAATGGGAATGGAAGAAGATAAGTTACATACCATATGGGAGATGCTGTAGAGCCACCTAATTAAGGCCTCAGGGCCCAACCCGGAACACCTCTCAACCTGGATTTATAGCAACCCAGGTCGAATTCTCGCCTAGACGTCATTTCCCGCCTCCACCAATGATATCTCGATCGAGATGCTGCCCGAAAGACGTTCGGTGGCCACAACGACCTCAATCCGGGGGGTTGACGTACCAGGCGGGTCTAGGCGAGGCCTTTGGTGAATCCACTTAAGTTATTGGGCACTAGCGGGGTCCTGCCTTTTTCCTCCTCTGGCCCACCCGCGCAACCAGAGCAGTTTCCTTCTCCTTTAGGACAACTATGTCTCTGGGAGCCATCTTTGTGAAACCAATAAAATAAATGAATCAAATACATACAACAACGACCAGGCAGAAAAGGTAATTTGAAGAACCCAAAAACTTACTAGCAAGAATCGGAGGAAAGACGGGTGCTTCGAAGGGTTGGTTGGGCTCGTAACTAACTTTCTGAGCTCCTGTCCGGGTCAATACGTCAGCTACGTTGGTCGGCTCCTCAGCCAAGGCCCTGATCCTGTCCTGGCACGCCTCAGGAATGCTCGGTGGGTTAGTTGACCCCACTACAAAAAGAACAATAGTTAGTCCAACGAAAGTAACAAAATAAGAAAAAATAAAATACTCAAGACCATAGCTTACTCCTCAACTGCCCACCCCAGGAAGTCCTCAACTGAATCCCCGGAGCATCCTCATAAAGCCCAAGGGTGGATACGTGGAAGAACTTCTTCCCTCACCCCTTATTATTGCTCGGGCACTTGTCGATTTATCTTCCTGTCCTGTCGGGCTCCCAGAGGGAAAAAGTCGACCTCCCCGTGCAATGGGAACGGCCGATGGGTCCACAGGAACTCTTGAAGGGTGAGCTCATACCCCAAGACTTAGGGCCAAAGGTGTATGGCCCCCATAAAAAACTTCCACCCGTTCGGGGCAAGTTGTCTGGGAGCAATCATGAGGTAGATCAGCACGACCCGGGCAAGCGGGTGGAGGGGAAGCGAAGGCCCGCCATGAAGGCATCCTCATAAAGGGTAACAAAACCCGACCGGTGCAGATGAGCTCCACCGGTGGGTATGGCTAAGGAATAGTGGCCGGTGATTTCATACCTATCCCTAATCCGTCCCAAGTCATTAACAAGTAGACTGCTGGGAATCCACTCGCAAACGAAGACTACATCGGGACTACTAGAGACTGAGGCGTCATCACCCGAACCCCGTGACACAGAGGCTGCTTGGAGCCCCTGGCTCAGTTCATCATTAGACACCCAAATGGGGATCCTACCCTCACTGTGGTGGTCTGACGAGGTCAATGAATGAGGGTTTTAGGCTTGTGTCTGGGGTACCCGAACTGGATTGCTCATCTTCCAATCGGGAAGACGAGTTGAAATCGGAACACATCTATAAGGCTCTTACGACGGGACGAGGGAGTAGTTGATGGCCTAAGTAGGGGTCAGGAACACCAAATCTAAGGTACAGTGGTGGAAGGACTAAGAGCATGTAGGGTAAGGCGTACAAGGTCTTAACAGTCAAGTAACACTCAGTCAGAACTGCTTTAGGACACCCCGACCGGTTTGACTGCTCTACCAAGGAAAGGGAACCACCTGACCTAAGGAAGAAGCTGAACCTAAGGAAAAAAAAAATCCCACTCCCTCACGAGTTCTAACGGGTTCCTATTCTCCAGCCTCGTTCGAAAATATTAACAAAGGAAGGAGAGAAGAAAAATGTAGTGAATTATAAGGCTAGAAGGACAAAGACTTACAAGAACAAAGTGCAGAGAAGAGCTCGGAAGTCTTGACCGGAAGCTTTTTCTTTTTATACCGCTCGGTAGACTCCCTCTGTGGGTAGCAGAAGCAGCAAAAATGCTCAAGTGCTGCTCTTATAGACAACATGGACGGTAAAGATGAGCTCAGATCCAACGGTCCAGCAGAACTCCCGCCTAAACTTGTGACAACTGGCACTTCAGGCAGCCCAAGCTGTGCCTCAAAAGGCATGCACATTAAATGAACGACGTGACGATTCAGTTAGGACATGACTGTCCGGTTGCGCTTAGACCGGTCTCGTTGGATCCTAACCAGACCAACCATTCCTTGACATGTGGCAGGTACCCCCAAGCTCCCGAGGCAACCAATCAATCCAGACCCCTATTGACCAAGGCGACTGGTCCAGCCCCAAACAATTCCCCGAGTTGTTTCCCGGACGGTTTGTTGGGCTATACAAATTTCCAATCCTCATATGATGAAGCATCGCATTAGCCTTGGAAATGGGGGGCAGCTGATGTGTACAAAAATATCCAGTGAAGGCGAAAGCCCCGCTCATACCTAACCCGAGCGGTACGCCCAGTATTATTCGATCTCGACCAACAAGTCAAGAACACTGTACATGCTCGGTTTGTCACAGGCGCAACCCGGCCACGTCCCATGACGTGCTCCAGAACGTTCCAGACAGTTTCCTACACGAGTTAGAAGACTAATGGAAAGAGTAGATTGTTTCGTAATCCAATTAGGAAACTTTCACGATTTGTGCTAATCAATCTCCCATCAAATTGTATTACCTTATCAGTTTACTTATCTTGTATGAGCATGTCTCTTGTATCTATAAAGGAGATCACTCACTTCATTCGAAAAGGGATCGCATTCTTATTTTACATACTGGCCTATACATTCACCCATTTCTGGTAGCTCCATTCCCATTGTTGGTTCACCAAAGACCCCCATCGATTTGATATTCACACGTGAATGTAGGTATATTCATTAAGAGGACCAAACCACATACAAATTCTCTCGACTCATTCTTCTTCTTCTCTATATACCAAATTTAGGCATCATCATTTTCTATTATCTTTATAAATTTATCTTCTCTTCTCTCCACTTCTCTCAATTCAAACCAAATGTAAGAGTTATCAACAAAAAATAAAAAATAAATAAATAAATAAAATAAAATAAAAGAAAATAAAAGGGAATCCTTTATACTTTACTTGACAGGTAAGAATGTGAAATCATGTACCCAAGCCTGAAAATTGCGAACGTTTCCTCGGAAATAATTAGAAGAAGAAGAAGAAGAGGAAGAACAGAGAAATTTGGTCGATTTACTTTATTTTAAACAAAGTAGAAAAGAAAAGAGATGGAGAGAGGAAGGAATGGTAGCAGGGGAATGCTTCCACTGTTGGCAGTGCACGCTTTGAGCGAATTTTGTATTCTTGAGAGGAAACCCCCGGTCACTGCAGGTCTTCTAGCGGCCAACACCCTCATTTATTTGAGGCCTGGTTTGCTCGATGCTGTCCTTCCTACGCTTGACCAGGTTTGGTTCAATCCCCACCTCATCCTCAAGGTATTCAATTTTTCCCTCCCTCCCTCCCTCATCTCCCGTCTCATTTCTACACATATATGTATATACACTCTTACTGATGCTGATCTTTTCAGTCTTCAGCTGGTTCTGTTCTCGTATTTATGCTCTCTGTTGTTGTGATTCATTTCATTGACTTGTTTTGTGTTCAACCTGAAAAAATTAAGGGGCCCTTTTGTTAACTGTTGTTTTTTGTTTTTCCCAATCGATAAATGGAAACAGGAAACATGCTTATTTGTTTTAGTTTCCAATTTTTGTATAGCATCTGGAAGTATGCAGTGCCCTTTTTTAGTGGCAGTAGGTAAAGTTGGAAATTGGCTCCATGAAAGAGAAGTGTCGTCAGATTTTAGGGGCTTGCATCTAATAATTTTATTGGGTGGAACAAGATATGGCATTTGAATTCAGTTTCTTGTTAGAACCTATAGATGCCACTTAGTCGTAAACATTGAACTAAGAACAAACTTCCCTTTCTGGTTGAGACCCGATTGGAACGAGTTGACTGAAATCTAACCCCGGTTTGATATTTATATCCTACACTAAATTGTTGCTCTGCCTTATTTGCCAAGTTGGTAGCTTGAGAAATCGTAGCAATATCACGCATACAAAGATCATCACGGATAATAGGCTCCAAACCTTCAAGATAACGAACAACCCTTTGATCTTCAGTTTCTTTTACATTAATACGGGCTCCCAATCTGTTGAACTCCTCTATGTATTCATCCATGGTCCTCTGGTTTTGCTTACATTGTATCTATTGTCCATTTAAAGTTTGTTCATAATCTTTGGGCAAAAATCTGCCTTGAAGATATTGCTTCATCCTATCCCAGGTTTGGATAGGTGGTCTTCCATCAGCCCTCGTGTTGTTTCTTAACTGTTCCCACCAAGCGGAAGCTCCTCGCCTCAATCTGTAGGCAACATATTTTACTTGCCATTCTTCAGGGGCATTCATATACTCGAGGAAATCTTCAACTTGTGTAACCCAGTCCAAAAATCCTTCTATCCTTGGTTTCCCGTCATGTGTAGGAAGCTCTATCTTCATCTTGAAGCCCGAATAATTTCCAGCTTCATATTGTTGAAACGCAGGGGTCTTTGTTGTTGGCGCATGACGTTCTCCAAACCTTGCTGCCCAGCACCTCTTTGATTCTGATTTTGTGCAAAGGCTTCCTCAGAATTTACAACTTTCTCCAGATCTTCAATATCCTCAAACCCTTGAGGATGTTGATAGCCTTCTTCGCCCCTAAAGCCCCTTGGAGCAACCATATTAAGGTTCTGATTCTGCATAAGTGGTTACTGAAAGTTACCACATCTGTTGGCTTGTCGACCCGGAACCCTAGCTGGGCCAAAATTGTCTCGTCTTAGAAATCCTTGTACGCCTGGATTTCTATCCAGTCCATGTAGGTTGCCTATATTTTGACCCCTCTGTCCGAATACCATGGAAATATTCCCCTCGCTATCATCTTCTTCTAACCTCTCAAATTCTCTACCAAAACGAGGCTGGGTATTGGTGATTCCAATTTCTGGACCTTGGTGCTGATTTTGAATTTTTGATTGATGTATTGCTTGTACAAGTTGATTGATGAATTCGTCAATTTTTCAAGCTTTCTTGAATTCCACCCACTCGCTGTTCAAGAACAGCGACTCTCCCCATTAACTGAAACTTCTCCACTCATGGGACTGCATCTGCGGAGTGTGTATCAGCAACTCCATTACTTTCCATCAAACCAAGAAAGACTAGGCTCTGATATCACCTAATGCAGCGGAAGCACTTAAAGAACAAAGACTTAGAATTCCTAGAGAGAAATCTAAGAAACTTAAGGAAATCCTCTCTAGAAGGATCTTGAGTATTCAAGGGAATAAAGAAACAAGGTAAACAGAAATCTCTGTGAATTCTTATTAGAAGTCTGAAAATCTATTAGGCTGCAAAAGGGAGCTATTTATGAGCTCATCTATTCCTACCACATTAAGGAAATTAGAATCTTAATCTAAATAGGAAACAAAATAACAAAAGGAAAGGAAGTAAGAATCCTAAAATGGTTATACGTATTGAATGTTTTGTGAAAGTTGTGGAAATTGTGTGGGGTACAAAACGTCAATAAGACGAAGTATTGGACTTAAAAGAAAAGGGGAAATAATATAACTGGTTTGGTGTGAAGCCATACCAGCATTGTGACTTTTGTGAAGGGAGGGGGAAAGAGAGAGTGGCCGACGCTGTTGATTACATCCGTCGCAGCCATCGACTTGTTTCACCATCAGTCTTGGATAAAGGTTACTTTTCTTCTCTTGTCTTTTCCGTATTCTTTTTCTTAGTTGAAGCTTTTAAACTATGGACCATTATGGTTTATTAGAGGTCAACCTTAAGTAAAAAATTAGGTGTAGGTCTGTCTTCCTTCTAACAACTAGTCGATTCCGCCCCTACGTCAATTAAAGCTAACTCCTCCTCCTTCATCGTCATTGGTCATCGTTCAATGTAGGGTTCTATTGATAGTGCCATAATATGGTTGTGATTTATGTGTTTTTATGTCAATTTTGATCAGAATAATGTTAGGATTCTACTACATGGTAAAAGATGTGTTTCAAAAAGAAATAAAAAAATCAACGTATCCCCTAAATATATGTATCCTGCTTTTTTGAGAAATACCGGTCCAAGTTATTCGCGTCGCATCGTGTTCGTGTTGCATGTCCGTGCTGGTGCTTCTTAGGAGAAATGTATTGCACTGAAATGGCAACTAAAGGGGTTTTCTCATGTACACCGGGAGTATACATCTCAAGACCAACACAAATGTCTACCTATCGAAAAAGGAAGAATCCAGAGCTAAAGAAAAAGGAAAGCCAAAGGCAACCAAAAGAAAAAAATGGGGGGAAGAAAGAACAAACTACAATAAGAAAACCAAATAAAACAAGGTGCCTAAGTCTAGCCCAAAGACAGTGCGCTCAAAGGACGACCGCTAAACCTCGACAGTGCCATTATAGATATTGCAGCTCAGCCAAACACCATAATGCCGATACAGTGCCTAGTACGAAAAGAGGCCTTACTGCCAACAAAAGCGTAAGCTGCCATATCCCGAATGCATTGGATGCATTAAAAGGAAAACCGCCACAAAACCAAACCTGGACATGCCTCACAAACAAGCTGTGTTCTGACAACAAAACAAAGCCCTGAGATGTAGACAAGCACAAAATAGCCTGTCGAACAGTCCAAAGAGCATCCAGGAAGCTCTGAACAAAAACCACGGCGAGTCTTCAATGACTTGTAGCCAAATGTTTTAACTATATTTGACTTTACCCGTATGAAATGACCGAAATTTTACTAGGATAACTCTCAAACTATAGATGCTGTTAGCTATTTTCTTGATAATTCTCCAAATAGGTATCACTGATTTACAAATTTGATTAACCAGCGGATCTTAAGAAATTATCATCAAAGTTGCACAAATTTAAGCTTTCTTTTTTAGTTATCATTCAATGCATGATGTCATTCGTGTTATCTATATTTGTGTTCGACACAGCTCGTTAAGGTAACTGATTTATTTTTGTCTTGCGAGTAGTAGAATACATGATAGATAAGGTTAGGTTTAGAATATTGTGTGCTTTTTGTGTGTGTGTGTGAGTTTCAGGATTTACCCTTTTTTTTTGTTGGTAATAAATGATTGAGATTATTTTTTCTAACCCGTGAATCTGATTAATAGGAAATTTAGTTGGGAAGTTATCAATATTTTGAGGATCCATGGATTGGGCTTGTTTTTATTAGGTTTTTTTTTAAAAAACATTTAATCTGATCTTTACGTTGTCTTATGTGTTCCTTGTAAACTTCCGCTAATAATTTGTCAATCCTATGTTAATTTACCTTTTTTTTTGGTATGCTTGTTATAGATATTATCAAATATTAAGTACCTCCAAATTTAATTTCAGGAGGATCTGAAAATGTAATAAGGAATAAGACCAGATCTGGTCTCATTTAAATTACTCAATGATTTCTGAATACTTCTATTCAATGCATTTTCTGGGATACATTTTGTTTTTGTTTGTTTTTTCCATCTTTGGCTTCATATATTCTTTTTCTGATCTAAAGGCGCACACACTTGTAAAGCATACTTTGATGAATTATGCTCAAATTCTTCAATGGAGCACTACCAAGGTCTCAATGTATCCTAGACATGTTTCTTGGATAGTAGAAAACGGAAAGGAATTAAAGAGTAGATCGCGATTAGCAAAACCATATATGAATAGCTCCCATGCATGAGTTGGAGCTTAAATAAAGAGAAAATGTATCCAACAAAAATATAATGACCTAAATACTTCACAAAACCACATTAGGATTCTTGAAGCTAGAGAAATTTCACACGAATATAACTACCCAAAATAGGAATGACAACGGGGTGGATTTGGTTAAGAGTCGCCCTTTACCAACTTGGCCCGCCTAATTCTAAATGTATACTTACTCTTACTCCATCCCGCCCCGTCTAGTGAGTCATACAAACTCTTACTCTATTTAATATTCGCCACTCTGACTCCACCTTGCCCCATCCAGCCTAAATGATTTTTTTCTTTCATGCACCATATAGAATAGCATCTACTAATGTTCCTAAAGGAGTATAATGTCTAAAAGATGTGTTGACCTCAAAAAATGCTTATAACTTAAGTTGTGGAATGGTCATACATGATATTTACATATGTAATTGCTGGATGCACATAGGTTTTTTTTTCCCCCCAAAATAAAAGGAGTATTTTAGTAAATAATTTAACACATTTAGGCTACACAAGTAAATGCCCCATCAAGGGGGTGGAGTGGGTGTAGAGGACTTTTAACCAACTCCGACCCTAAGCCTATAGGGTTTTAATTTTAGAGTACCAAATCCCCTCCCACTCGTATAATACCTCCACCAAACCTGTTCCTTTAGGAGTCGGGTGGGTGGAGAATTTTCCCATCCCCCAAGAATTTGAACATGTAGAAAGGTTAACTTAAAACTAAACTAAATTCCGTACCAAATAAATTGAAACTTTTACAATGTTGAAGCAAATTCACTGGTAGGAAAGTTTCAGAATGTCCGTTTACATTTTTCAGAATGTTATAACTAATATGAAATGTTTGCGATGTTGGAAGTGATTTAAACTTTCAGAATGTCTTAACATGTTTCAGAATGTTGTTACCTCAAATAAATTGAATGAAACCTTCAGAATGTCCATAACCGGTGCCGCTAATATTTTCAGGAATTTTTTTTCGAGTATAATTTAGGTCCCTTTGTTTTCAGCTGATATTGACCTCGATGTGAACTTGCATTTTATTTCTATGTTCATTAACGTATTGATGGCATTATGTTTACTTTATTAATTTCGTTTAGTCTGCTTTGTTAACAACCATCCACTCTAAAGTCTTAAGTTGTTAGATAGGGTGTAACTTAAGTATTTATACTCTCAACACGCACCCCACCTGTGGCCAGACTTTCTTTGATAAGGGCCATACATGTGGAAAATTTAGAAATCATGGTGATGACCGGCATTGAACTCAGGACTTTTGCCTGCTTTGATACCATGTTAACAACCATCTACTCTAAAAGCTTAAGCTGTTAAAGAGAGTGTAACGTACTTATTTATACTCTCAACATGTTTAATTGTAGAGTTTAGCTGAATCACAAATATAACCACAAGAGTTGGTTGATAATTTGTAAAATTTCAGGGTAGATTATATTACATTGTTGAATAACCATAATATACCAAAAAAATACTCCTAAATACTGAAATGACTCCTTGTATGCCAGTATAAGCACAAGAGTTAGCTGAAGTTACTCCTTTTACAATAGTGTAACATTCCCTAGTCCAATGTAATGGGAATTGACTCACAATTCAAAGTTCTTAATTTTTCAACCATATTTTACTCATTGCTTTCCCACGTGTTCCTAATAACCACAAATTGTCTGTATTGTGCTTATTGTCTTTAGAATTTTGCCTCCAAATGGTTTGTCTTTTTAGAGTTTTTCAATATTTGTCAACTGTCTTGCCCTATCAAGTATTGTTTCTTTAGGGTTGATGTTTTTGTACAGAAGAGTTGGAAGGAACCATGGGCGTTTCAGTTAGACTTGGTAAATGTACTGAATCTAGCTTTGTATGCAAGTTTCCTGAAATGCATTTGTTTGAAAATGAGAACAGCATAGGAGTCGAGGGAAAGAGGTGACATAAAGGTCACATGAGAGCATGGGTAGACCTTATGCCTTGTTCAAGGTGGCATTCTGCCTTTGTGGTACAAGGGATTTTGGCATTGTGCCACTGTGGTATAAGGGCTTTTGGCATGAATATTTTTCTGTCTATGTTTTGAATTAAAGAAACTTTACCCCCACATACAAGATTATGAAGCAGGAGTACAGGGCAACTTCAGATGGGCTTCACATTCTATATAAATGAGTACAACGAGTGCTATATTCGTGTTATTTTTATGGATTTTGATTTTGCACTTCCTCTGTCATACTTTATTCTCATCCTATACTAGTGGATGGATGACATGACTCTTGTCACTGCATGATTTTCTAAAATCAGGTCATAAATTCCTTGATTTTGTTTTTCCTCTGTTGATTTCTTTTTGCATTTGGTTGTGCAGTACAAGAACCTGAAACGCTTCTTCTTGTCTGCATTCTACCACGTAGGTGAATCTCACTTGGTGTATAACATGATCTCACTTTTATGGAAAGGCATCCAATTGGAGACGGCAATGGGGAGTGTTGAATTTGCATCTATGGTTGCTGCATTACTTGGTATGTCCCAAGGGATCACATTGTTGCTAGCGAGATCCCTTCTATTGTTTTTCGATTATGAGAAAGCTTACTACCGCGAACATGCGGTAGGATTTTCGGGCGTCCTCTTTGCTATGAAAGTTGTACTTAATTCCCAGTCGGACAATTACACTTATGTCCAGGGACTGATGGTACCAGCACATTATGCTGCATGGGCTGAACTGATTCTCATCCAAATGTTTGTACCTGGTGCCTCTTTTTTGGGCCATCTTGGTGGAATACTTGCAGGTATTCTCTATCTCAAGTTAAAAGCTTCATATTCAGGCCCTAATCCACTGACAAAAGTTATCGGTGGTATCACTAATGTAATAAGCTGGCCTTTGAGGTTTGTGTGGAATTTTTTTCAATTCCGGCAACGACGAATTTCTGGAAGGGGAACCGTGGGTGGGGGTCGGACTAGTAGTATATCTGATACATGGAGGTGCCCAACTTGTACATTTGATAATTCTGGGTGGTTAAGTGTGTGTGAGATGTGTGGCACGAATCATGATGGCGGACATGGACTATCCTCTGGTTTGTCAAATCACACTCATCACCTTCCTTTGGAAGAATTACGCCGTTTGAGAATTCAGAGATTTGGTAGAAGATAGAAGGCAGCCTATTCTTTTGATTCATTTTTCTGATATCAGATTGTCCTAATAATATACATTCATCTCTACCTAATCCTGCATTACTTTTATGGACGACTGTTTATACCATAAAATAATATTTCTTTTGTATTATTATATTAAGCTATTTTGGCTTATCATGGAAGTTATTTGAAGTTACTTGAAGGACACTTGGCAACGCAAGAGAGGACCAAAAGTGGTTAATAATGGTTCCTACAAGTTGGAGGTTGAAAGAAGTTGGAATTGGTTATCATCTACATTTGGGCACTAGGCATTGCAGGAGAAAATCAAAAGTAGTTAGAAGAAAATCAATGGCAACGGGCTAGGATGGAGGTTTTAAGAAGTTATTAGTGGCAATGGGCTAGGATGGGGTTTTAAGAAATTATTAGTGGACCTAGTGGTTATAGGCTTGATCTATAGATACTTATAATGCACTCTTTGTAAAGGTGGCCTGACCAACTAACTACATCAAATACATCATTTTTATATTGTTCTTGTTCGTTCGGCCACCATGACCAGTTTAATTTAGTTTTTCTTTAATGCAATTCCTTCATTTTTTCCCCCTTAGTTAGCCATTATAGTGTTTGTTCAATTATGTTTTTTGTGGTAGTCTTCTTTATAATGAATTCTCTCCTATTCTTGTTCTTTTCTTTACACATTGGTTGTTTCTAAGTCCTCTTAATTGAGGCAAGAGAACCTACACCACATTTGCCCGAGATCGTGTTTGTGCATGTTATTGAGTAAACATAGTTTTGGCGAGGCAGCCAAGCGTAAAAACCGATGATGAACGGTTTAGAAGATGGAACGTGGTTTTACAAAAATCAAGTGTATTGGAGTAATAATCCTCTGTTTGGTTACGAACTCGGGAGGCTGTATGTTTTACCACCATCAACAATAAATTATGGTGATAAAAAATAGTTCAATGATTTTGTTCCATTGATGGAACAGTTAAAGGACCAATCATTTAGTATTGAAACTGAAATTTTATAGAATGACTCAGGGGTGTCAACTCTTATTCAAAATTATGAGCAATTCTCTCCTATTCTTGTTCTGTTCTTTACACATTGGTTGCTTCTAAGTCCTCTTAATTGAGGTGAGAGAATCTACACAACATTTCCTGACGATCGTGTTTGTGCGTGTTTTTGAGTAAACATATTTTTGGTGCTAGGAGGAGGCAATCAAGTGTAAAAAATTAAAATCGACGATGAACGGTTTAGAAGATGGAATGTGGTTTTATAAAAATCAAGTGTATTGGAGTAATAATCCTCCGTTTGGTTATGAACTTGGGAGGTTGTATGTTTTACCACCATCAACACCAAATTATGGTGATAAAAATGGTTCAATGATTTTGTTCCATTGATGGATCAGTTAAAGGACCAATCATTTAGTTTGGAAACTTAAATTTTATAAAATGGCTCGGGGGTTTAGGTTTAGAGGATTAGGGTTTGGGATTTGGAATTTAGACCCAAAACTTATATTCACAATTGAATATAAGATCATCCCAATCTTGAACTCGAAACTTGGGGACTGGAGAGGTAACTTCAACTTTGGCAACATGGTAACAATGAAATTAATTGAAATTGGAAGAAAAAAACCATAAAGTTGCATAAATAGATGACTACATCTGAGAAACGTTATCATACGGGCCATAGACTTGTAGACTACATATTGATTAGGCATTAAGTTTGTAAAGAAAGACATATGAGACCGAAAGATGTTACCCATGATATGAAGTCCCAACATTTCACATTGAAACCACAATTACTATCTTTCTTCTGAAGAGATTCAGAAGATGTAGAAGAAAACTCAAAAAATGATTCTCATTTATTTTTCACACTTTACCCACTTTACAAGAGTTATCGATTATATACACAGAGAGCCTTTTTACAGAGTTAACAAACTAACAAAATATATCAACTTGAGAAACAGAATCTGTTAAGACGTTAAGTGAACTGATGAGCTGGCAACGACGTGTTTGGTTGCTCTTGGTTAATAGCCCCCTACAAGCTGATGGGTGGAGACGCTACCACAGTTTGGTCTTGAGATGAAGAAACCGAGTCGAGGAAAGGCTCTTCGTGAAAATATCTGCTAGTTGATCAGTACTGGAGACAAAGGAAACGGTAACATCCTTTTTCACCACTTTTTCATGTACAAAATGATAGTCCAGCTATGTGCTTAGTGCGAGCATGAAATAAGGGATTGGAGGCAAGTGCAATAGTAGATTATTTTCACACCATAAAATAGGTATATGAGAAATAAAAACTTGTAAATCTTTCAGCAACATCTGAACCCAGGTAAGTTCAGCAGTGGTGGTGGCCAAGGCAGATACTCAGCCTCTGTGGAGCTACGAGAAACCGTGGGTTGCTTCTTGGCTCCCCAATGAATGGGATTGGTACCCAGAAAGAGGACAAAGCCAATAATAGACCTTCTATCAACAGGATCACCTGCCCAATCAGCATCACTATAAGCTGTTAATTGAAGAGGACCAGGTTGGTATAACAAGCCTTGTGTGACTGTTCCTTTTAAGTATCGAAAAATCCTCTTAACAGCAGTAAAATGAGTGTCGGTTGGACTGTGCATGTACTGGCAAACATTATTCACAGCGAAGGCTAAATCTGGTCGAGTAAACGTTAAGTATTGAAAAGCACCAACGGCTCTATGAAACTCAGTAGGATCAGAAAGTAAATGACCTTCATTTCTACTTACCTTAGTAGTAGTTGTTGAAGGAGTTGAACTGGGTTTACCCTCAGCCATACCAAATTTCTGAAGCAAATCTCTAGCATACTTTCTTGACTTAGAAAAAAGCCCTGAGCAGAATAATGGATCTCTAAGCTAAGAAAGTAGTGAAGGCGACCTAGATCCTTCATATCGAATTCCTATTGAAGTTGAGCTTTAAGTTGCTTAATGAACTCCGGATCACTCCCAGTTAAGATGATATCATCCACATATAATAGAAGAACTGTAAGATGAGAGGAGTGTGTTCTAAGAAACAGAGAGGGATCGACAACTGAGGAATGAAAACCCAAAGTCTGGAGGTGAGTGGTAAACCTTTCAAACCAAGCTCGGGGAGCTTGTTTCAAGACATAGATTGATTTATTGAGTTTACAAACATATTTGGGAGAATTTGGATGAGTAAATCCAGGAGGTTGGACCATGTAGACTTCTTCCTTTAAAAAGTCATGAAAAGCATTTTTAACATCCAAATTATTTAAGGACCAATTGAATTGGGCTGCTAAAGAAATGACCAATCTGACCGTGGTATGTTTGACAACGGGACTGAATGTTTCGTCATAGTCCAAGCCAGCCTCTTGGTGGAAACCCTTAGCAACTAAACTAGCTTTATGCCTAGAAAGAGTCCTATCGGAGTTAATTTCAGTTTATAGACCCACTTGCAGCCTACAATATTTTTATCAGGAAGGGGAGGGACCAAAGTCCAAGTATTTTGCTTGAGTAAGGAGCTGAATTCCTCTGCCATAGCTAGTTTCCACTCAGGATATTTTAAGGCTTCAATAAAGGAGGTAGGTTCAATAGGCTGAGAAAGACACGAGGCTGAGAGAGCAGCTTTCCTCTTAGAGTTACCAGACTTGGCTCGTGTAGTCATTGGATGAGTATTAGCAGTAGTGGAAGGAAGAGGAATGGGATCAGCGAAGGAAGGTTGAGAAGAGGAAATTAAAGGTGTAGGAGATGAAACAGAATCTGTAGGAAGAAAAGTAGAAGATGGAGAAGAGGAAAAAGGACCCAGAGAAGAAGTATTGAAAGAAGATAACCAAGGGGAAGAATCTGGGAAAAGGGAAGAAGAAGAGGAAGAAGAAGAAGTGGTGGAAACATTGTGAAAGGGAAACACAAGCTCATCAAAGACAACATGTCGACTGATAAAGGTTTTCTCAGTTAATAAATCATAGCAGAGGTAGCCTTTGTGATTGAGAGTATAACCTAAAAAGACACATTGTTGAGTTTGAGGTTGAAGCTTATTTGAAATTATAAGGTCTGAGATATGGGTAACATGCACAACCAAAAATCCTTAAACAATAATAATCAGGCTTGATGTTAAATAGTAACTCATAAGGAGACTTATTTGCGGTGTTTGAGCTAGGAAGCCTATTAATGAGAAAAGCAGCAGTAGAAAAAGCATGATACCAAAACTTAAGTGGAACAGAGGCATACGACATAAGAGTAATTGTTGTTTCAACAATGTGCCTGTGCTTCCGCTCAGCTATGCCATTTTGTTGAGGAGTGTATTGGCAAGATTTTTTATGGTGAATACCAGAATTAGTGAGAATGGATTGAAAGAGATAACAAATGTATTCACCACCACCATCTGTCCTGATAATCTGAATAGTAGTATGTAACAAATTTTCAATGTAAGCTTTATACTTGGCAAAAACAGCAACAACATCAGATTTATTGAAAAGGGAAAAATCCAACAGTACTAATTATCAAATGCTGATTTTACCTGATCTAACAAGTCTTTTACGCCAAGAAGCTTGGTACAATTATCTATGAAAGAGACATAGTACCTAAAATCTTCAACAGATTTGGAAGGTGCTGGCCCCCAAACATCACTATGCACTGCATGTAAAAGGTAAGGGGAAGTAATATGAGAAATAGAAAATGGCAGCCTGAACATTTTGCTATGCAAACAAGAATCACATATGGTGTGGTCAAGAGAATGTTCTTCTTTGCAGATTTGAGACTGATGAAGAACAAGTTGCAAAACTTGATTAGAGGGATGCCCCAAGCGTGAGTGCCAGAGATGGTGTGAAACCTTATTGCCAAGATTAGCTATGAAAGGTGAGCTGAGGGAGGACAATCCATGAATGGGATAGAGTCTATTATCACTGAGTCCCTGGTAAAGGACCTTCCCCAAAGAATTGTTCTGGATTCGAAAGTGATTAGCATAGAAAATGAAATGACTATTGTTATCTTTGCATAGCTGATGAACTGAAAGAAGATTAGTAGCTATAGTAGGAACTCTAAGTATTTGATTCAAGGAAAAGGGGTAGGAATTGGTATGTAGAACATATTTACCAGTGTGTGAGATAGACAATCCTTGACCATTTCCAATTGAGACGTTATCAGCCCCAGTATATGCTTCTGTAAGAGAGAGAGAGAGAATTAAGATCTGGAGTAATATGAGCAGTAGCTTTAGAGTCAGAGATCTAGCTTTCTGTGTTCTTCATTGGTTCATAAGTAGTAGCGGCCATAACGGACAGCTGAGTAGGAGGAAGTCTGCCTTGAAAGGCATAATTCATACGATTGTAACAATCAATCGCAGAATGGTTTGGCTTGTTACAAATCTGGCAAATAACAGATGGTTTTTTGAAGTAATTTGGACCTGAAGAAGATGTAGATTGATAAGACGAGGTCTGATTTGAGAAGTTTGGATTTGAGAAATTTGGGGGGAATTGATTATGTTGACTCTGAAAATGATTTGATCTTCCTCGAAAATTATTGCTGCGACCTCCAAACCTACCTCGACCACGATTAGGGGAATTTTCCTTTCCAAAGAATTGAAAATGTTGAGGTCTGGACTGAAAATGACCATTACGATTAGTAAATGATGCCATACCAGAGAACTGTGACTCTTGAAGAGAAACTGTATGAAGAGACTCAATAGTATGTTCTTCAATTTTCAGTAAAGAATGTAAATCATCTAGAGATAGATTCTCAGATCTAGTACGAATTGCTGTTTTAAATCCATTGCACTCAGGTGGTAAACCATTGAGAGTGTACAACAACATGTCTTCATCATCAATTTGAACAGAAACATAGCCAATTTGTCTCGTATCCTCTTGATTTTCTGAATGTATGAGTCGATGTTATTTGATTTCTTCGTAATTGTTTGTAGATCTGACTTCAACTGAAGGATGTTTGACCTAGAGATCGAAGAATATTGTCGCTCAAGTGCAATCCAAACTTCTCTAGAAGAGGTTTTTCCAACAACATGAGAAAGTGCATTCTCAGTTAATGTCGCATTCAACAAGGTAATTAGGGCTTGATCTTGAATCAGCCATGCTTGAAAATCAGAATTAACAATGTTGGTCTCTTGACCTGTTGAATCGCATACGAATTGAGATGGACACGGTTTTGATCCATCAAAAAATCCGAAAAGTGAGTGAGTTCGAAGAATCGAAGAGATCTAATATTGCCACAAAATGTAATTCGAGTTATCAAGCTTAAATGGAACCAAATTTGTGATATTTGAGAGAAGAAAAAGAGGATTAAACTGTAGAAGGTTGTTCGATGAAGATGAATTAGACGAAGAAGACGAAAATGACGGCATTATTGAACGTTTGTTCATAGTGGCTTTGATACCATGAAGAGATTCAGAAGATGAAGAAGAAAACTCAAAAAATGATTCTCATTTATTTTTCACACTTACCCACTTTACAAGAGTAATCAATTATATACATAGAGAGCCTTTTTACAGAGTTAACAAACTAACAGAATATATCAACTTGAGAAACAGAATCTGTTAAGAAGTTAAGTGAACTGATGAGCTGGCAATGACGTGTTTGGTTACTCTTGGTTAATATCTTCCACGTAAACAAACCATTGACATCCTAAAACACACTCACACTGTAAGGTTCAACAAAGTTGTTCGGACAGTTTTCCGTAATGCACTGTCACAACACTCTCAAGAAGGCACAAACGACTAATCCATGAGGTGAAAACCAATCAGATTGTGCAATTAAAGATATAAAACTCAATTTTTCTTTTTAACCATACACGGTGGTAGCTCCAACACATTCTCACATTAACGCACATATTTCTCCAATAATACATCCTCTCTAGTTACTAACTTTTGATAGCATATTTAGATTAACAAGTTTTCTGCATAAGTCCCAAAAACTCCGGGGAACTTTTTCTCATTATCTTCATAGGACTCTAAGGGTGCGATTATTGCAAATTTGCAAGGTAGAAAATGGGTTTAAAAAAAAATTCATAGAATTATTTTACTTGGAAATGTTTTCCATGAAAATAAAATTTGGGGTTGTTTGATTGCAATTATTTTCTGGCTAGAAAATCTAACATTTTCCATGAGAAATCTAGTTTTGTTGTTTGATTCTCACTATTTTTCAGTAAAAAATGGTCATTTTCCATGAAAAATAACTTTTTTGCTGTTTGATTGCAATATTTTTTTTCAAGCAATTAGCCTATGAATCACAAACAAACATTTTGAAAATAATGCAAATTCAAGCAATTGAGACAACTACTCATATCAATAGTCAATTTCACAAACGATTGTTTTTAATGTACTAAAAACCAATGTCTCATCAAAATAAATTAGAAGTACTCATCAAAGTTCCATAAATACTAATAATAATAATAATACTTATCAAATTAAAAAGTTTCCATGATTGTTTTAATGTACTAAAAATCAAAATTAATTTGCCAGATCTATTCTAAGTTACGTCGAGCCTTCGGGCCTCCCCTTTGCGTGGCTCGCTTGAATGTGCTTGAATGACTTGGTTATGCTTCCTCCACCTTGTTTTCATCTCCTAAGGCGGCATTCACCGATTATTAATATCGGCTTCACTCACTTGGAGAAAGTCATTCCCCATGACTACCCAGTCTCCCGTTGCGTAGTCATTATCGTAAAGGTACCCAAGTCATAGTTACGAGAACATAATTTTCCCTTCATATTTCTTGAATCAAGCTCATCCTAAAACAATATATATATATATATATATATATGTATATAGAGTCTGGCTCCAGTGCGCATTGAGTAAGCGCACTGGGTGAATGCATTGGGTTTTTAAGCCTAAAAAAACCGTGGGGCACCCCACTGGGCGCCCAGTCCCACCGTCCCGCTGACCCATGGTTTTTTTAGGCTTAAAAATCCAGTGCATTCACCCAGTGCGCACTGGAGCCAGACTCTAGCTGTAAAGGAGGCACAGAAAGTGGAAAAGCAAAGAACAAGAGCATGAAAGAGGCAAAAAAAAAAAAAAGAAGAAGACTAATACAGGTTAATGGGAACATAAAAGTACAATTTTCTTTCACAAAGATGATTTGATAATTAAAATACTAATTGATATGTACAAAAATATCCAGGGGAAGCAAAGCTTCGCCTATACCTAACCTGGGTGGTTTGCCTAACGTTATCTGGTCCCGTCCAATAGGTCGGGGACGTGGCGTGGGCTCAGTTCGTTGCGGACGCAGTTTAGCCACGTCCCATGATGTGATCCAGAGGGTCCCGGACAGTCTCTTACGGAAGCTAGAAGACTAATGGAAAGAGAAGATTGTTTCCTAATCCGATTAAGAAACTCCCACGATTTGTGTTAACCAATCTCAATTAGATTGTATTACTTAATCAATGAACTTGCCTTGTAAAGGGAGGTCTCTTATACTATAAAACGGACCACTCACCCTAATAGAAGGGGATCAGACACTTCTTTTACGTTCATATACTGGCCTGGTCAGTCTCTGGTAGCTCCATTCCCATTGTTGGTTCACCAAACACCCCCGACTATTTATTATCATAGTGCAAGTACTCTGACACACGACGTGGACGTAGGTTCCTTCGTTAATAGGACTGAACCACATACAACTCCCTTTTCTACTTCTTACCTCTAACTAGATTTTGGCATCATCAGTTTGGCGCCGTCTGTGGGAAACGACAGATTTATCAAGATAAACAAATCTATTGACTGATCACCATGCCGCCAAAAAAGGGTAATAAGACTGCTGCACCAACGGGCTTGGCGGATTCGTAGGTCAGGCAACCCTCAGTTTCCATACCTCAGAGCAGATCAACGTAGCCCTTACACAGTTTTTGGAGGGCCAACGCCAGACGCAGATGCAAATCGAAGCTCTACTGGCCCAACAGAGTAAGTTTCCTCATACTGGGCAGCTTGGGAATAACGAGCGTGGTCGGGCGCTTATACAACCCTGGCGGCGTGCTCGAACTACACCGGTATCCCCCTAGGCTGTGGGACATCCCGGGAACAACGAGCGTGGCCAGAGCCCTGCACGGGCCCGGCAACATGCCGGGGCGGTCCCAGGCCGAGCGAGGGACACCAAAGAGATCATCAACAATAGGCGCGCCGCCAGAAGGGAGGGGCAAGAGCAAACGGCCCGCGGTCAAGAGCCAAGGTTACCTCAGGCACACGATTACCCAGAGCCAAATCCACGCCCTATCCCTGAGGACAACGCACTTTGAAGAATAGGCTTCTTCATCTGACCGGACTTACCGTACAGATACAGAACGGGAGATCAATCGGGAGGACGTTGAGGCCTGCATCAACGACTTGTAAAAACAGATCGAGAAGTTGAGTCGCAAGCCAGGTCGCGACTACACCAATACTAAAACCAAGTCACCCTTCACCGTCCAAATTACAGGGTTCCCGATTCCATGCAAATTCAAGTAACCTCACCTTGATCCTTATGACGGGACGGGAAGCCCGGTTAACCATGTCCATACTTACAAGGCTAAGATGGCATTAGTTACCCACGCCAATGAACTGCTCTGCATGGCCTTTCCCAGCACCCTCAAGGGGCCAGCCACATAGTGCTTCCACTCGCTTAAACTCCGATTGGTTGGCAACTTAAAGGCGCTCAGCAAGCTTTTCGTCAGCCAGTTTGTGGGTATGCTTGACCGATCACAACCAGACACCAAACTGTTGGCTCTCAAGTAGCGCGCGTAAAGGAGAATCTATGAAGGATTATGTTGACCAGTTCAATCAGTAAGAGCTTCATATCCACAACCTTAACGAAACATTCACAATCACAGCCTTCTGCTTGGGGGTTCAAAATACCAAGGTTGCTACGTCGTTCCACTGTGACCGACCGGCTATCGTGATTGAGCTCTTAGACAGGGTTGGGAAATACATCGACACGGAGGAATTCTTGAAGTACAAGCATTCAAGCTTTGTCGAGGATGACTCCCCAAAATCCAAACGGAAGCGGGAAAATTCTTAGAAGAATCCGGGGAAAAAGCCAAAGCAGGATTAGCGGGGCGGTTGGGATCCGACCCCGATTGCATTCACGCTTCTTTTCCGTCCTATCCAAGAAATTATGGTTGCTGTTGAGACACACAAACTGTTCAAGAAGACAACCAAGTTCCAAATCCCGCCTGAGAAGAGAAACCAGGACAAGTACTGCCGGTACCACAAGGATCACGGTCACGATACTAAGGATTGCTTCAAGCTCAATATTGTAATTGAGAAGCTCATTGAATAAGGGCACTTGGCCAAGTTTGTCACCATAGATAAACGACCGCGACAAGACACCCGAGCCCCAGAGCAGCAACTGTTGGGTTTGTGCCCTCAAACCATTACTTTATGTATGAGACATTGACATTTTAATATATGGATATCAGCTTTACACTTCATTGTGTATGTTTCTTTCATGAGATGATTGTTAATCCTTAAGTATTATAGTAAGTAATTCGTGTGTGTATGAGATACATACAGGTGAGATACGGATTATTATTCTTTGATACTTAGAGCTTGTCACAATGGATGATGAGACTGGATATCCCATCAGGTTTACACTGTAGCATGATTAACTACCATTGGATGGAGTGATTAATCTCAATCACTAGAGTATAACTCTTAGTTAATATGCTAGTGCTTATAGTGCATTGACGGGCCTAAGCTTTCCTATTGACACTCAAGACTGTCAATAGTCGATAAGAACTCATAGCTTGTATAAGGTACGTGTTCTCAATCTTGAGACAATTATGAACATAGACTGTGGATATGGCTGCTTTGACTTACCAATTAGTGAGGTCTATAGAAGATCAATACATGGGTATCTTGGGCATGTCATGTTCATAGGGTTGTGAACATATATTGTCAAGATAGAATCTACCCTCTGATTCATAGAAGCATTCCCTTGAGAATGTCACCAAGTTAATTACTGAGAACTGCAGTCTTGTTGATAAGTAGTTATCAACATGTTTGGTAATCATGAGAGGTGAATGGGACTCAAGGAATATAAGAAGTAATCATGATTCAGGTTGACAGTAGCAGTTATCCGACTACCTGAATATGATTACGATTGTTGAAGGTAGAGGGACATTAGTACACCATACAAGTCTAGTTATCGCTTCGGATATGTTCTTTTGCGTTGGAGTTCAGTTATCGTTTTATAGTGTAGTAAACGTTAGCTGATCAGTTGGTTAGTTTGCTGATCAAAGAGTTTGGTCATGGGAATTAACAATTGGTCTGAGCCAACAATAAAGAGCCTAGGAAGTCCTACTCTTAGCTCTGCTAGGATGCTTGGAAAGGCACATAAGGATTTTGTCAAGGTTGGTTCGATCGATCGAAGGTGTCTCGATCGATTGAAGTCTTGGCGGGTTCGATCGCTCGAAGATGGTTCGATCGATCGAAGCTTCGATCGATCGAAGCCACTTCGATCACTTGAACATTAGTCGGTTCTGGGAATCTATAAATAGGGCAGCTGCGTCCAGAAAAAAGAGTTCGTCGTTTTTATATAGCAGAAGCTGCAGAAATAGTTTTAAACTTCCCAAAACCTTCTCTATCCTCCATATTAGAGATCCCATCATCTCTAGTCTTTTCGGAAGGCATTCGTAGGAGTCATAAGGGTGAAGACAACCTAGTGGAGGTTGCTGCACCATCAAGGAAGAAGACAATCAGAATTAGGTTCAAAACCTGAGATATATTTCTTCTCCCTCTTGTTAGCATGCATCTATAGAATTAACGGGTAGTAGTTCCGGGCATACCAATAAGTTTTTGAAACTCAATCTTTTCGATGTGCATTTAAAATATTTTTAAACCTGTTTTTCCATTGGCAACAACATCCTGGACATATCAATATGGTATCCAGAGGAACGTCGGGCGGAGGGGACTCAATGTCGGCAAGGAAGAGGCATGCTCGAGCATCCCAAGCGGATGTCCTGCAAGTCCAGCCAGTCATCACTCCACCAACTGATATTCTCACCTTCTCATCTAATGATGTCCGAGACCTGCACTACCCCCACGATGATTCGTTAGTACTGACGCTCTCTCTATAGCCAATTATATGGTGAAGAGGATGCTAGTGGACATGGGTAGCTCCTCGGACATACGGATCTGCTCTGACCAGTGGCCACCCTCTTGGTAGAATTCAACGAATCAAGCACACAATCGCTTGGAATGATCAAGCTACCCATTTTAATAGAGACCTACCCACATCAAACCTCTGTGCTCGCTAACTTTGTTGTGGTGGAGGCCCCATCAGCTTATAATGTTATCCTCGGGAGGCCGACACTCAACAAAGCCAGAGCGGTTATGTCGACGTATAGCCTGACCATAAAATTCCCCGACCTCGCAGGGTCCGGGGAGCCTGAGGGTAGATCAGGCCACCTCCTGGAGTTGTTATGTCAGTTCCTTACATAGGGAGGCAATTTCAGAAGCGCTACATATTTAAGAGATGGACCCGAGGGACGCCAAGGATGGAGTTAGCCCAGTTGAGGAACTTAGCTAAGTGGCGCTGAATCCCCAGTTTACCGACCAATCCATCAGCATCAGTACTCTCTTGGAGCCAAATCTCAGGGAAAAGTTGGTCCAATTTTTGAGACAGAACCAGGATGTCTTCGCCTGGAACAACGAGGACATGCCCGAAATTAAACCCCGAGTCATATCCCACCGACTCAATGTTGATACGAGGAACCGCCTGGTTAAACAAAAGATGAGGGGTGATTGGGAGAGAACAAATCCTAATTATACGCCTTAATTCACATTTGTTAGTACTTTTTTATCCTATTTTTGTATATGTTTACTTTGTTTTCTATTTTCTGTCAGGATTTGGAGAAAAGTAAGGATTCCAAGCTAAATGGGGTGAAAAAGTAGAAGAAAAGAAGCTGAAAAAGCCACATCGTGTGCGCGGCCCGTTCGCGCGAGAATCCAACTCTTCGCTCGCGCGGCCCGCTCGTGCGACCTCCCATTTTACGTGCTCGCGCGATCTGTACAAAAAATATAAAATGGGTATTTCGAAGTGCTGAAGACCCCTACGCAAACGAAATTGCCTAATTACGTTTGGAAAGCTAAATACACCAGTTTTAGTGCGAATTGGTTTAGGAAAGCTTCCAAACTTGCTCCAAATCTATAAATACTCAATTATAAATCAATTCTTAGGTTGGCAATTAATATACACACAATATACAACCATACTTTCAGCCATTGAAGAGAGGAAAGCAAGGAGAAGAAGAAGAAGACCAAGGATTTTCACGGCCTCCTCCATCAACCTCTTACCGTTCATCAATTCTATGGCCAACTAAACTCAAGATCTAGGGTTTCAATGAAACCCTAGCCAAGTAATACGGTGTATTTTATGTTTTTATTTTAGTTTTATTATGTAAAGATGACAGTTACATGTTTCGATGATTTTTATAAATAAATCTTGCTTTTATTGATTAAATCGTTACTTTCAAAGTTTACTCTTATCTTAGATCTATTTTGATGGTAGTGTGCTCAATGATCTATGCTTGTTGTGCTTGTTTAGATTATTTACATGTAATGGTGCTTAAATTGAATTGTGCTATCAAGTATCCGAATAGTCCATGCCTAGATTAGACGGATTATACCACAACCCTAGTTTAGTGTGGGATAATTCGTGCTAACCGAAGATGGATTATGTTGGTGCTTGAACCATAGTTATTTTCGTGACGGAGGAATTGGGCATGTAGCTACAATTCCACATTATCATCCAACTTAATAAGCTAAAGTAATTCGTAGATACCCTTATCATGAAGCTAGTGGTGGATTTGCAATCCTAGGTTCCTTAAACTTATTATAAAAACAAATATTTAATTGTTTTCATAATTTAGATTTACTTTTATTGTTATTAGTTTAATTCAAATTAAATCCAAAATCTGTTTTTCTTAATTAACTAAATTTATGTTTTAAAAATTAAAGTGCGTAGTATTCAATTTCTGTGGGTTCGACCTTTACTTCCACACTGCAAATCTTTTGAAAGTAAAGCATAAGTAAGCATACTTTTATATCTTGATTTTGACGAGATCAAGGGGAATGGCACCCTAGAGACAGGAAGCAGCACAGGAGGAGGTTGAAAAGCTCTTCAAAGCGAAATCAATCCGAGAAGTACAATACCCCGACTGGTTGGCCAATGTGGTGCTAGTTAAGAAGAGCAACGGAAAGTGATGGATGTGTTAGGGATATATACTAAAAGCCATGCTTTATGTAGTTGATTTATTATTCATTTAATAAAATCAGTTAATCCATTTTTTATGAGAATCTATGTGAGCAATGTTTGTATTATATTATTTATTTAATATTATGCATGTGTGTCTCTCATTCTATATAGTAGGTGGTTTGATGTGTAGAGTTCGGCTTACACACGGAAGATCAGGCCATCAGATATTATAGAATGTAAGATTTTGGTTTACAGTCTTAGATGGGATTGGACACACCATCGGTAGGACTGCAGCATGGTGTTGTAGTAGGTTTGTCTTGACTACGGAAAACAGTATAGTTTCAACTCACTATGCTGGTACACTTTGTGTATTAAACAGGACTGACTTGGGGTAATTATCTTTATACTGACTTATAAGATAATTAATACCTCATGGCTATTATGAGTGCTTATGCTCGAAATCCTAAGTTAATTTGTAGACACGTACATTTGTTATTTACACTTTGATCCCTAAAAGGGTGAGATCCTTAAATGTGTCAATATCACATTGGATTGGGTGTCAATATTAATTGTGTGGTGGTTATTAATTAATGATGGAATCCATGTCTCAATTTTGGGATTAATGATATCCCCTTGAGAAAGCTTATAAGTTTTGATTATGTCAAACCGTGCAGGTGGATTTTGTATCCGACATATCAGATAAGTTAAGCAGAGGATCTCAAGGAATTTTAAGAAATTAATTAAATATGATTGTCAGTAATTATATTTAATTAATGGATATCTGTAATCTTAACATGGGGAGATAATAAGCATTTAATAACATGGAGCTCGAAATATATTTTTGAGATAAGGGTAGGAGTGCAATTATAATTCTTTAGTGGAATGAATTATAATTTATGGAAATAGGAATCTGATTCAGTTCGAATTAGGGTTTCCTAATTCCGTAAGGAAGCCTATTCCTTATTGACTTCTTATGGTCCCTATCGTAGCCTATATATATTTTGCTTTGGCTCTCTCCTCAGTTAGCGTTTTTCTATATAGAGAATTATAACTCGGAATAGAAAAGAGAGCGTAAAAGAGGGAGAGCAGAAAACAGAAAGGATTTCGAAAGAGCCCACACTCAGTTCGATATTCTGGCAGCAAAGGAATACGGTAGAAGATCGTGAGCTGTTATCGAGCCCGTGTTGTCGATTCGCCTACTACAGCAATCCGTTTTACCAGATTAAGGTAACCCTAGTTCCGCCCTTGTAGGGTTATCGTAGTTTTCACGTAATTTTTTTTTGCAGTACCAACTTATACGCGCTGTCAATGGATTCTGGGAACACAGTTTCCTAACAGGATGTGTGTGGACTTTACCGACCTCAACAAGGCTTGTCCCAAGGATCGCTAATCGCTACCGCGGATACATCTCCTAGTAGACGCAATGGCGGGCAACTCGTTGCTCTCATTCATAGATGCCTACTCGGGGTATAATCAGATCTGTATATACCCGGGTAATGAAGAGAAAACTTCCTTCATCACCGACCAAGGAACCTATTGCTATAAAGTGATGCCCTTCGGCCTCAAGAATGCCGGGGCGACTTATTAGTGCTTGGTCAACCATCTGTTCAGAGATCTAATCAGAAAGACAATGGAGGTGTATGTTGACGACCTCCTTGTCAAGAGCTATGACGAGCCCGACCATATTAGGCATTTGGCCGAGGCCTTCAGCATCTTAAGAAAATTCTGAATGAGGTTGTATCCGGCTAAGTGCGTATTTGGAGTCTCGTCCAGAAAGTTCTTGGGCACCTCATCGACCGAAGGGGAATTGAAGCCAATCCCAAGAAGATTAAAGCCATTATCAATATGAGGTCACCCAGATCAATAAAGGAGGTACAGAGCCTAGCAGGTTGAATGTCAGCGTTGAATAGATTCATGTCCCGAGCAACCAACCGGTGTTTGCCATTTTTCAAGATCCTCCGTAAAGCCTTTGAGTGGTCAGAGGAGTGTGAAGAGGCGTTTTCCAGGTACTCAAGTAGTACCTGGTGTCACCTCCCCTACTCTCAATCCCCGTACCAAAGGAGGAATTGTTTCTTTACTTGGTGGTATCACCATCGGCGGTAAGCTCAGCACTGATCAGGGAAGAGCATGGGATACAATACCCGGTCTATTATACAAGCCGAGCCCTCCAGGGTGCAGAAAACTGCTATTCCCGTATATAAAAGCTCACCTTCTCACTCATAACTTTGGCCCGGCGGCTCCGCCCATACTTTCAAGTCTATGTCATAGTAGTACTCACAGATCAGCCTCTGTGCAAGATCCTATGCCGACCTGAAACGTCCGGAGACTCATGAAATGGATGCTAGAGTTGGAAGAATTTGAAGTCATCTACGATGGCCATCTAGGGGCAGGCAGTCGCAGATTTCCTCGTCGAGTTCACATACCCGAAAGACGCAGTCGAAGAGTTTAACCCGCCTGAGTTACTGCCCGGGCTACAGTCTGACGTCTTTCGCGTAGTAACTCAGCTCTACATAGACGGTTCCTCTAACAAGTAGGGCAGTGGGGCAGGGATCATCTTGACCACACCCGATGGGATCCAGCTGGAGAATGCCCTGAGGTTTGGATTCTAAGTTTCCAAAAATGAAACCGAATATGAGGTTCTACTAGTTGGGTTGCAGTTGACTACTTCAATGGGTGCACAGTAAGTCCAAGTGTATAACGACTCCCAACTCATTGTCAATCAAGTCAATCGGGAGTATGAAGCTCGGGAGGACAATATGGTGGCCTACTTGGCCCTCGTCAGAACAATTGTCAACAAATTCTAAGGGTTCTCCATCACGCAAATCTCAAGGGAAGTAAACACATGGGCAGACCGGTTAGCACGCCTTGCATCATCTTCTGAGTTGGACCTACCCGAGATAAAGATAGAATACCTACTTGAACCCAGCGTGTCCGACTCGGGAGGCATGGAGGTCGACCCGGTTGGGGCCCAGCTGGATGGATCCTATTAAGATGTTCCTTGCAACCGGAAGCTTACCTGCCAGGAAGGATAAAGTACGGCGGGTGAAATACCGATCGACAAGGTATCATCACGTTGACAATGCACTCTACAAGAGGGGATTTTCCATCCCCTACCTCCGATGCATCCATCCTTCCCAGGTACAGGAGATCTTATTCCATATTCATGAAGGGTTATGTGGAAGCCATGTTGGAGGCTGGGCCCTCTCCCGCAGAGCACTATTATAAGGCTACCCATTAGCCCACAATGGCCTGGGATTCCCAGGATTATATCAAGCAGTGCGATAAGTGCTAGAGATATGTAAACATGATCAACTGGCCAGAAGAGCCCCAAACTCCGATCCTTAGCCCCTGGCCGTTTGCTCAGTGGGGTATCGACATAGTCAGACCACTCTCCACGGAAAAAGGTCAGGTCAAGTTTACAATCATCGCTATAGATTACTTCACCAAGTGGGCCAAAGTCGAGCCCTTATTAACCATAACCGAGAAGAAAATGGAAGGTTTCATGGAGAAAAATATACTCAGCAGGTTCGACGTTCCCCGGGTATTAGTCAGCGACAATGGAAGACAGTTTGACACACCGGTATTTAGGCAGTTCTGGTCGGGTTATGGGATATCAAACCATTACTCTTCTCCCGAGCATCCTCAAGCCAATGGATAAGCTGAGGTAACAAACCAAACAATTCTGCAATCCATTAAAACTAAGCTTGAACAGGCCATGGGACTTTGGGCTGATGAAGTACCAACCCTTCTGTGGGGCTACCGTACCACTCCCCGAGCAAAAACAAAAGAAACACCTTTCTCGCTTAACTATGGCTTCGAGGCGGTGGTACCCACAGAGCTCAGGCTACCAACTTACCGGGTGTGAATTTCAGTGAGCAAGGAAATGAAGAAGCCCTTAGAGGGGAGCTTGACCTGATAGAAGAAAAATGAGATCAGGCATACCTAAAGGTGGCAGCATACACGCAGAGGGTCTCACGGTACTTCAACAGCAAGGTAAAGCATCGCAATTTCCAGGTCGGGGACCTCATCCTTAAGGCAGTGAACCAATCAACCAAAATTTCGAGTCACAAAAAACTGATACCAAACTGGGAAGGCCCATATATAGTTACCCGTGTTAACCGACTGGGAACCTACTAGTTGTAGACTTCGTACGAACAAGACTTATCGCACCCCTGGAACGTGGAGCATCTATGGAAGCACTTTTAGTAAAATAGGATCAACATTGGTTAGGGTTTTGTTTATACAAGTTGTAGCTCCTTTCCAAGTAATTTTTTCAAAATGAATAAAATGTTATTCTTGTAATGAATGTTCTGTATCAATATCCCACCTGAAGCACCAAAAAGGTCTCGGGATCATACTCGAGGCACCAATAAGACCTCAGGATCACACCCGAGGCATCGGTTTCGCTTAGGTGCATAACCTATGATGGGGCAAATTCCCGTAGGTAGCTGATGATAGCAAACTTCAAAAGACCCTAGAACTACCAACGTTCTAGGTCAGTTGCCTACGGTCATTTCCTTTGCACACACCTGCCTTAGCAAAAGCTTGGGGGGTAAGGGGAATATTGAACTAAAACAGGAAATCACACTAAGCACTAACGAGACTTGGAATTAACCCTTGAACATTCCTAAGTGCCTACATAGATCAGAATTTACCAAGCGGGACCTACAGACCTAAGGTCTCCTAGTCATTAATGGCTCAGAAAATTTAAAAGCATTACAGTTCCCTAAAAGACCAAGTATTCCCTACCGGTCACAGTCCTAAACCTTTTGCCAAGGCAGGGTTTGAAAAGACTAACAGTTGGTCAGACACGGGCAATTATAAACACACACAGGCAAACAAGTACAAGAGCATAAATAGTTGCTGCAAAAGGTGGCCTCAGAGGGCCTTTTCATTACTAGTTCAAAAGAAAAGGTATAATGCTTGGGGGGCAATTATACTAGCCTCTCCACAAAAAAAATAAAAATAAAATATAAGTCGGGACCTAGGGGTCATCCACAATGACGACTTACCCCTCAATTTTCCCGACCTCTCCGTCCGGAGCAGCATCCTCGGCTAGCGTATCTTCAATGGTGGCTCCTTTAGCAATGACAGGCTCTACGCTTTAGTAGTCGGAGTCCACTCTCGAGTAAGCGGTAAGATCCCACGCGGGATGGTTCAGAGCTACCCTTCGCTTTTGGTCCGCATAGCCCTGAAAAAAGCCGTCGTCCAATCATCATCTGCGGACCTCTCTGCCCCCTCTCCCACGGCTGCTACCTCAGCCAGAGCTTTGCTTTCTTCTTAGCTTCTGCAGCGGCCAAACTCTGCTGAGTGGCTCCCTGCTCCGTCAGAGCAGTCTCCAACTCCCCCAAAGCCGCTCCAACCTTAAGAGCCAGCCCCTTCACTTTATCCTACTCCAGGGCTAAGGCAGCCTCGTTAGCCTTCAATACTGCCTTCTCATTTAAAAGAGCGGCCTCAATAGCGACCGCCCTCTCAGTCAAGATGGGAAAAAAGGCTTCAGCCCCAATAGCCATGCAGCCGACCTACAAAGAACAAAGTAGAAACCAGTTGGTAATACCCAGAAAATGGTTAACAAAAAACAAAAATGAAGAAGGAAACATGGCAAATAACTTACAAAGTGAGAGAGGCTGTTAAGCCATCCCTGGAACGCCTGCAGAGACATACCGGTGCACATCTCCACCTGGCTCAGGAGAAGGCCTGGCCTGACCCTTTCTTGAATCTCCAAGGATTCTTCCAGTGGCACCTCGATTGGTATGTTCACCCCGGGAATCGTGTCCTACACAACCACCGACGGAGCTGATGTCTCGACTGGTTCCTTGTGTGCCGCCAGCCCATGTCTTAGCCGTCTTAATGACTGACTGCCTGTAAAAAGAAAAGGTGGGCAATACGTGATCGGGAAAGCACTAAACAACAACTGAGGCAATAAAGATGACTCAAGAGGGATGAGGTTACTAAGAATGATTAGGGGGAAGACAGGAACCTCACAGAGCTGATTGGGCTCGCATATAGTCTTTGGAGCTCCTACCTGGGTCAGCACGTCAGCGATGTTGGTCGGTTCCTCTACCAAGGCCCTGATCCTGTCTTTGGCACTCCTCAGGAATACTTGACAGGACAACTGCTCCCACTACAAAAAAAGAGCACCGCAGTTAGTTCAACAGAAAGAACAAAATGGAATAAAAAGTAGATGTAATATGGGAGCTTACTCCTCAGCCTCCCCGCTCAGGAGGTCCTTAGCTGTATTACCGGGGCATCCTTGCATAGCCCGAGAATACACATGGAAGAACTTCTTCTTCCACCCCTTGTTGTTGCTTGGGCACTTATCTTCTCTGTCGGGCCCCTAGAGGAAGAATCTGACCTCCCCGTTCAGCGAGAACGACCGGTGAGTCCACAGGAACTCCCAAATGGTGAGCTCATACCCAAAAATTTAGGGCCATACTATCAGGAATCTCTACCCGTTCGGGATAAGCTGCTTGGGAGTGATCCGAGGTATATTAGCACGTCCCAGGCAATAGGGTGGAGAGAGAGAGAGAGAGAGAGAGAGAGAGAGAGAGAGACAAAGACCCGCCATAAAGGAGTCCTTATAAAGGGTAACAAAACCGACCGACGGAGATGAGCCCCACCGTCGGGCATGGCCAACGAACAATGTCCTGGGATGTCATACCTATCCCTGATCTGTACCAGGTCAGTGGCGAGCAGACTACTAGCAGTCCACTGGCAAGAAAAAGCTAATTCGGGACTACTTGGCTTCGACATCTCATCGCTCGATTCCTGAGACACAGAGGCTGCCTGGAGCCCCTGGCCCACCTCATCATCAGAAACACAAATAGGAATCCTTCTTTCGCTATGATGGTCTCACGAGATCAGTGAATGAGGGTTCAGACTCGTGTCCGAGGTTCCCAACCTTGATCGCTCATCGTCCAACCGGGAAGATGAATTAAAGTCAAAATAGCGCATTGCTAAGGCTCCTATGGTGGGATGAGGAAGTATTCGACGGTCTAGATAGGGGGTCTGGAACCCTAAATCTAAGGTACAGGGATGGAAGAGTCAAAAGCCTATATGGAAGTGTATATAAGGTCTTCACGGTCAAGTAGCACTCGGACAAAGTGGTTCCGGGATACCTCGACCGGTTTAGCTGCTCTATCAAGGCAAGGGATCCACCCGACCTAAGGAAGAAGCAGAATATCAAGAAAAAGAAGTCCTACTCCCTCACGAGTCCTAACGGGTTCCTATTCTCCAGCCTCGTTCAGGGATGAGACAAGTGAAGGAGAAAAAAAAATAGTGAATTACAAGGCTGGAGAGGCAAAGACTTATAGGAATAGAGTGCAAGGAGGAGCTCGGGAAGCTGGACTGGACACTTTTTTCTCTACAACCGCTCGTTAGTCTCTCTCTATGGACAGTAGGAGCAGCAAAAATGCACAAGTGTCCCTTATATAGGTGAAGTGGACAGTCCAGATCATCTTAAATCCAACGGCGCCTCGAGCAGTCCAAGCGGTGCCTCAAAAGGCATGCGCATTGAATGCATGACTTGATAGTTCGACTATAATACAACTGTCCGGTTACGTTCATACCGACATCGTTGGATCTAACCATACCAACCACTCCTTGACACGTGGCATGTGCCGACCCCAAGCTCCCGAGGTAACCGATCAGGCAAGATCTTGAGTGACATGGCGACTAGTCCGGACCAGAGCAATTTCCCGAACTGCTTCCCGGGCGGTTTATTAAGCCATGCAAATTTTTAACCCTCATCTGATAAAGCATCATATTAGACTCGAAAATGGGGGGCAGTTGATATGTACAAAAATATCCAGGGAAAGCAAAGTTCCGCCTATACCTAACCCGGGAGGTTTGCCTAACGTTATTCGGTCCTGTCTAATAGGTCGGGGACGTGGCGCGGGCTCGATTCGTTGCGGACGCAGTTTAGCCACGTCCCACGATGTGATCCAGAGGGTCCCAGACAGTCTCTTATAGAAACTACAAGACTAATGGAAAGAGAAGATTGTTTCTTAATCCGATTAAGAAACTCCCACGATTTGTGTTAATCAATCTCAATTAGATTGTATTACTTAATCAATGAACTTGCCTTGTAAGGGGAGGTCTCTTATACTATAAAAGGAACCCCTCACCCTAACAGAAGGGGATCAGACACTTCTTTTACGCTCACATATTGACCCGGTTGGTCTCTGGTAGTTCCATCCCCATTGTTGGTTCACCAAAGACCCCCAACTGTTTATTATCATAGTACAAGTGCTCCGACACACGATGTGGACGTAGGTTCCTTCGTTAATAGGGCCGAACCACATGCAACTCTCTTTTCTACTTCTTACCTCTAACGAGATTTTGGCATCATCACTAATTATTTATTAAAATAATCCAACATTGTTGTTCTTACAATCATAAAAGAAAATCATGCACATTTGTGTTATTTCATTTACATTACATTGTCATGCATGATAATGTGATATGGCGTGTCTTATGACACATGTTTGAGTGAGTTTTGACTCACGAGTTGATTTGGGTATCTGTATTAGAGAACCCTTTAAAACTGTTGTGATTGAGAATTTATTGTTTGTGAAGTCTCTCCGAGTATGAGACGGTCACTGTGGAACATTTTAAATGTTTATCTGAAAATAAATGTTTACCTGTGTATTGCAATATCTGTATTATTTTCTGGCTTAGAATATATTTCTGTTGTTAGATTTAGTATCCTGGTGAGAACGAATGAATACGCTATTAATTTGGTAGGCTAATTAGCAACTTCGGAAACGTCATATAGAAATTCGCGTTTTAGCGACCAAACGAAACTTAGTCGAAAATTTTTATAATTTTGAGTTTTCACTCGTAAAGCTATGAATTAGCTGTGTAGAAAGTTTCAGAGGCTGATTAGGAGTTTGGAAAAACTCGTGGGGAGGTAAACGTAATTCTCCGAGAATGTTGCCTATATATAGATAGAGATAAACTTAGATTTTTTCTTAACTTCTAACCTAAAATTTCAAAAGGAGGCCAAAAGGAGGCTAGAGGGAGATTTAGTTGCTTCAAGTTTTGCGACGCCAAACGACGACCTTCTGTCAGTCTGTTTTCTCCCATATTTCATATTCGAGCTCCTCGAGGTAAGAGCTTCATTTTGATACCTATTAGGGCATGTTTGGCTAAGTTTTCCGAAAAGTTATTTTCTAGAATTTTTCATAAAAGTTGATAAATGGAACTTTGATCGATAGGAATTGTACTAGACGGACTTCTGCACGTTCTTTGTGCACGGGTTTTCTTTGGATCGTATTTTAAGCACGTAAATCGGAGGTGAGTGATTCAACTATGTTTTGGAATGATTTCTTGACATGTATTCATGTTTTGTGTGAATAGCATGTATTGATTCTTAGAGATATATTGTGTAGTTCATATTGGGCATTTATATTGATAAGTAGGCTCAATAGCACGGTGATATGTTTTGATTACCGCGAGTATGGTGATATGTATTTGAGCATGTTAAGTTGCTTATTTGGGTCAGAAGGAGCATGTGGTCACCGTGCCATTTTGTGGAGCCGATATAGGCATTAAGGTAGCACGATTGAAGAGAAGAATCGTGGGTCTTACCCTTTCGCGTGGACTTATTGGCGAGGAGTCGCGAATTGGGAGTATGGACGGGCACGTGAGTCTCCGGCGACTAGTATGAAATGTAGAGATGTGAATGCGGACATGTTTATCATTCATGTACATATGTTGTTTTATTCACTAAGCATTAGCTTAAACAAATCGAAATATGTGTGGTTATTCAAATAACCATTACAGGTGTAAATGCTGGCGAGGAATCGCAGAAGTGAGTACGAGAGTTGGGAGTTCGCTTGGAAGACAACTTAAATGTTAATCTTATAGTTTTGGGATCCTAGAAACGTTGTAATAAGAATTTGGTTGTTTTAACCCATGTTTAACTTGGTATGATAGAACGGATTTAGAACGTTGTAATAGACTATAATATGTTGTAATTATGTTTGGTAATGCTTTAATACAGTTAAGATTACTTTGGAGTGCTTTTGGAAGTGTGTGTTTGATTCTTGGTTGAAGTTAGAAAGCTTTTAAATCTTGAAATGCTGCAGAATGTGCTGCTGTCAGGGGAGCAGTCGACTGATCCATGCTTCAGTCGACTGGATCCTTGTATCTGTTAGCCACTGCTTCTTATTATAGCAAAAGCAGTCGACTGGGCCCCGCCTCAGTCGACTGGACCCCCAGTCTCAGTCGACTGGAATTGCTATTAAACCCTTTTGAAAACTCCCTGCCTTCTTCCGTCGACTGAACCTCTGGTTTTAAAATGTGTTTTGTTTTTCCGCTGCGTATGTTCTTCAAATTAAACTTTTGGGAACGTTAATGAATTGGGTTAGCCTCGGTGGCGTGCCACGGGCTCCGGTTCCGCTATTGTGGGACCGGGCTGTGACACAACTGAAACTACATCCCCAAACAAAGAAAACAAGCATAAAAAATTAGCTGGTACAAACTATTTCTTGAGATGAAAAAGTAATTTATTACCTAACCATATCAATCCAAGTAGTGCACAAGTTGAAAAGAAAACAACATATTGAGAAGGGACCAAGGGTATACATACAAACTATTTAGCTGGTACATTTTTCTGAATTTCTTAAAACTATGTTGACTAGTTATGACCTCGTGCAAATGCACGGGAGAGTTATAAACAAAAAAAAAATATTATGCAACAAAAAATTGTGGTACGACTGACAAAGCCTTTAGAAATCAAATTACGATTTAAATTTGAGAAGTATAGCATTACTTGTGTAAAAAAAAAATAGGTTTTATTGCACAATTGAGGCTTATGCAAATCTTTTTTTTTTCAAAAAAAAAATATTTAAGGGTCAGTTACACTCGCCTCCCCTAAGGTTTGCCTTAATTAAATGGACCTCCCTCGCATTTTGAGAAATTACACAAACCTCCCTTGAGGTTTAGGTTGAGTTACACTCGCCTCCCATCCGTTAGTTAACCGTCTATTCCCTTAGCAGAAATAGATGATGTAAGCGATTTTTGCAAACTTAATGCCAAAAATACCTTTGCTTCCCTAATAAAAAATAAGAATAATTACACTAACCTCCCCTGAGATATGGCTTAATTAGACGAACCTCCCTCGTAACAAAAAATGTTATTTTTGTTAAATTTTTTTTTTCTCTTCTTCTTCCTCTCTTGTTCCGTTTCTCAATAAAAGTTATTTTTTTTTTCCAAAATTTAGAATCATCACTCTTAATTTTAAGAATGATTATATTTTCCATATCATTTTTACAATCCCTTCAATTTTCCATGAAGCACAGAAAGTTCTTTCTAACAAACCAAATTGAAGATTGCCCATATTATTTGTCATATTAATTCCATAAATACGAGAAACTAAAAAGTAGAAGAAATAAAAAACCAAATTCAAGAAATTTATATTATGAAATTGGAAATATATATATATTTTTATTTTTTTCTCTCTTCTTCCTCCCTTGTTTCGTCACTCAACAAAAAATATTTTTTTCCCAAAATTTAGAACCGTATCTCTTAGTATTCAAAATGACTATATTACCCTTACCATTTTTCACAGTCCCTCAATTTTTCACAAAACACAGGAAGTTTTTTCCAACAAACCAAATTACAGATGCCTAGATTCTATTAACCTATCATATCCATCATATTTATTCCATAGACATGAGAAACTAACAGGTGGAAGAAAAAAAATCAAACCCAAGAAATTTAAATTATGAAAGTGAAGAATTTGAAGAAATGCCTGAAGAAATTGCTAGAAGGAATTTTAAAAAATTGAAAGTTACACTTCTTAGGCTTAGTTTGGCACCCATTTTGGAACTTCTCCTTTTTTAAAACACAATTTCATGTTAATTTATTTGGTATCTAGTTTATGAGCTTTGCAAAAATTGAACTTAGGGCTTTTTTGGGGGGAGCTTTTAAACGCTCTAGAATGGAGCTTTTAAAAGCTCAAGGTTGCTTTTGGTTTCACGAATTTTTTTAAAGAGTAATGTGTCACTTGTACAAAATTATCCAACAACTTAATAATAAATTTCATAAGCTACTTTTAAAAAGCCACGTGGGGGCCAAACTAAGCCTTAGTATGAAAAGTTTAACCTAAATCCTTTCTCATTGCAAAAGCAAATTTTATTTGTGGATATAATAATACATATGAACAAACTGTAATTATGGGTGATAAGGGATGTCGGTGTAATTTTTTAAAATTCGAGAGATGTATGTGTAATAAGACCATAGCTCAGGGGAGGTTTGTGTAATTTTATGTAGGGCATTTTGGTACTTTCATTTAATCCATCATAGACGTTACTCAACCGTTAGCGAGAAGGGAGGTCCGTGTAATTTCTCAAAATACAAGGGAGGTGAGTGTAATTAACCTAATATTTAATTACAATTTTAAAGAAAAAACTTGACAAAGTCCACTCTATTTGTCCAGCATTAAATCCAGTTTATTAATCCATCATAACATAATAAACCAAACCAACATCACATTACATCCAGGTAAGTATATATATATATATATATATTAAAAAAAAAAAGTAAGATGACAAGCGGGGGTATTTGTAAATTCAACCGCACTAGAATAAGAAAATAAACTGATTTAGTTTACAACTCCCTATTATATCTACAATTTGTGTTACAATGACTGTTTATATACAATGTGATAAATCTATGATGAGTTGGTTGTTTTAGCTGCTGTTGTGTGCATATTGTTGTGTTGCTGTGTGAAGGGATGAATAACAGGAAAAGGGTAAAGCCAAGATGCAAAAACGAAAAATTAAATTATGGTTGCAAAGTTATAAGAAGTAGTGATGTCCTGTAAATCGGTGTATTGTGTGTGTGTGTATGTGTGTGTGTGTGTGTGTGTGTGTAAATTGGTGTATTGTGTGTCAGAGAGAGAGATAGAGAGAGCCAATTCACAGAGAGAGAGAGTGCCGATTCTGAGGTGAGTTGTGATCGTCATCGAGAGCGATCGTCATGAGGTGAGAACCGATTCTGTTCAGTCAAAAACCCTAGCTCAGTATTTCAGAATCTATGTGTATGTATATTCAGAATCTCTATATGCATTTGTGTATATGTCTATGTATATCCAGATTCAGAGAGAGAGAGAGGGAGTACCGATTCAGAGATCTCGAGGTATGGTGATGGCGATTCGGCCGGAAGAGTAGAGAGAGAGAGAGGGATGGCGATTCTGTTCAGTCACGATCGGTTTGTCAATTTTTTTCAGGATCGGTTTCGCAATTTTTTTTCCATGGAATTTGATTTTTTAGGGGATGGGTGGAAATGACTTTCCTTAAAAATGAGGAAAATCTGGTCACGTGACCCATTTGGTTGAAAAATATTCCATGGAAAATTTTGGCAATCAAACACCATAAAGGTTGGAAATTTAATGGCGGAAGTATTTTCTATGGAAAAAAGAAAGCCTATCAAAGGCACCCTAATTATTTTTTTCTTTTCTCCTAACAAATCCAAGTAGATTGACAGATGGAGAAAAGTTGAAATGGCAGGGAGGGTGAGGATCTAGGTAGATAGGAAGCAACTGGGCCACATTGATCGACCTGGGTAAACTTAGATGTCCATAAAATGCACTTTCTTGTCAATTTTTTTTTAAATAATAAAATCTTTCCTGTCTTAGAATTTCTCACCCAACATGCACCATCAAACGTTAAGGAATTCAATGATACCATTTATGATTAACAAAATATGTCTTTCACAAGAAGCTACCTTCCTTGAACATCAAATAAAAATTATGTCATATGATCTTGTAGTAGCAAACACATTTTTCAAAAAGAGGGAAGAACACTTGATAACCTTTAAGAGTGGATCTAATACAAGTCAGATCGATTAGTTCCTTGTGAGAAAGGTAGACCGCCTAGCATGTAAAGACTGTAAGGTCATCCCAGGGGAGAGTTTAACATCTCAACATAGACTTACTATTTTAGATATCCATATAAAAGGACAACGTCGTACTAGAAAAGACCCTATAAACCCATGAACTAGGTGGTGGAACCTTAAATGCGATAAACTAGCAATATTTCAAGATAGAATGTATACAGAAGTACCTTGGAATTTGGAAGATGGAAGCAATACTATGTGGGATAGAATGACAGCGTGCATCACGAGAATATCGAGGGAAGTTCTTGGAGAGTCGAAGGGAAGAGGGTTAGCATCTAAAGATACTTGGTGATGGAATGAAGAGGTACAAGCTGCAGTAAAAATAAAAAAGGATTGTTTTATTAAGAAGTGGCAAAATGATAGAAGTGAGGAAAACTTCAAGAGCTATAAATGTGCAAATAAGGAGGTTAAAAGGACAATTAGAGTTGCTAAAATGAAAGCCTATGTGTAACACTCGTACCCGAAAAAGAAGATTAATATGCTATTAGTATGTGTTAATTAATGAGAATTAATGCATAACACGATTTAAGGTCGGGTTATGAACCCATAGGTAAAAAGGTGTTCAAATGCGGACACAGATGAAAGTTCTGTAAAAGGCAGAACTGGTATAAATGTGGGGCCCAACGAGGGTCTAATTAAGATAATTTGTATTCTGATGTCATTATATATTTATGTGCATATTTATTTAAATGCTTCAAGCTATAATTATGTCTTATGATAGGTAAGGGGAGCAGTTTTGGTACCCGTGTGAGGACATATTTGAATAAAATTCAGATTTGGTAGGTTTAATAGCAATCTCATGAATTATGTGAGACCACGTTTGGGACCCACACGAGACTTAGATTAAACCCTTTTCGAAAAGATGGGTAGTTAATGTAATTAGCATGGGGGTTTCATAATAAAACTTAAGGAAAGTTGGGGGAGGTAAATGAAAATAAGGGGAAATGGTGACAACACATATGCATGGTAGCATATGTGTCTTTCCATTGTTAACACAGCTGGGAATTAGAATTTTGGAGAGAACGAGAGCTCCAAGTCGGCGACGGAAATTCTCGACGACGTTTCTTGCCGTTCCTTTGCGGTCCGGCGTCGGATTCACGATCCGAGACCACTTTTGGACTCGTGGAGGTAAGAGGATCACATGCATGTAATTTATTTTCGTTTTCGGCAACGTTTTTACGGCAACCGTTTTAGATAAACGATGTTCTTGGTACCAAACTTGTGTAGGATTATCACCAACTAGAAATTGAGCTAAACTTGGGAAGGAATTGGGGAAATTCTAAGCTTAGTTGCTTATAAATCAAAGAGGTGAGTGTCATAATCTCTCAATTGGTTATGTTAGTGTAATAATTGTTGTTCATAGTTGCTAAACTTATGCTCATGTACAGATATGTTGTTGAATTGGGATTAAAGCATGTCAAAATTATGAAATTGCTATGCTTATGTGTTGAAATTGCATATGTGCTTATATGGATCAAAGGGAAGTCAAGTAGTGGTCACCATTTACAGGTCTCATATGTAAGGGATAGGAAGTCCTCAATGAGTAGGACGTGGTGACGACCACAATGAAATGCCGGTGACGCTTTCGAGGTCACAAGAGAGTGTGTGTTGCGCTATATGCTACAAAAGTGAGAAAGATCCGGGGTGAGAAAGACCCGGGGGTGGTGGCTGGAATGACTTGACTTTCCGGAAGATCAATTTGTTGATGTTTACATTGATTGCTGCATTTACATACTTTGCATTCCAATGGCATGATTAGTTCTCTCACTAAGCAAAAGCTTAAACGAAAATATATTTCTGTCGTGGTTATTGAATAACCATCGCAGGTACCAAGCGAGACGAGGAGAGGAAATGATCCGCACGACGGGTGGGCGTGGGAGTAGTGTCCATGTGTATATGTGTTCATATGCCTAGTTAGTTTGTGTCTAGAATGTATCTTTTGATTAGCAATGTAAATGTATCTTGGGTTCTTTTTGAAACTTGTAATATGTAAAGTTGGGTATGGTTGGTTGTTTATGCTTCAAACCATGAGTTGAGCTTGCAAGTTACAAGTTATGTATATTAGGAGTGTACGTGGTAGGAACTAGTAATTTGGGTTGTAAAGCTTATCTTGTTTCCCTTATTTTGAATGACATGTATGTATTGGGAGTAACATGGTGCAAGTTGATGTTCAAGTGAAAGGGTTAATGAATTTGAATGTTAAAGCACCTTTCAAATGAGATCATGTACATGTTTAAATGTCGAAAGAACTTGGTTTCATGTTTAAAGATGGTTTCTATAAGTTCCATGAAATTTACTTGAGGTTTTGAGATTTCTTTGACAAGAACATTTCTTTTCCCTTACTAGCTTTGTAAGTTTGAGGTTTCCTTTGGTTAGTTCCTCATTTGAATGTACATGGAAGATGGTTTGAATGATTTGGAAAGACTTAAGCATGATGTGGATATGTTTGTGAGTGTTTGGAAAGTGTTCCCAAAAGTTTTTATAATGTTGGAACCAATTTTGGAACTTGAGGAATGTTTTGAACTGTTTTAGCAGGGTTTTAGAAGCAGAAAAACTCATCTGCAGGAACCGGATCGATCCGGACCAAGTACGGATCGATCCGGGGCATCAGGAACTGCAGAAAATAACAATCTGTTAAATCCGGATCGATCCGGATCTGGGGAGGATCGATTCGCTACTATGGGTTCAATCTCGACCACTTTTATGGAAACGCGCATAGCTCTCTCTAGAAAACTCGGATTCGCGCACCGTTTTTTTGCGTTGGAACCGGGACTCAAAGAGCTATCTTTCCATATAAAATTTGCTATACTTTATTAATGACCATTTTGCCCTTGGGTCTGTTTTGTGTCAAAGAAGTTGTTTTATGAGGTCCAATTCATGTGTTTCTTAATGAATTAAGGGTGTTTTGAACGTGTGGGCTTGTTACACGTGTCCCAACTCGTCCGAGGCGGGTTGGGGTGTGACACTATGATGACTTCTACACCAAGCTAGACACTAGAAAGGGAGAAAAATGTATTTATAAGCTTGCTAAGTCGAGAGAAAGGAAAACAAGAGACATTAATCAGGCTAAGTGTGTAAAAAGCGACGACTCTAGGGTATTAGTGAACGACGAAGAGATTAAGGAAAGGTGGAAGAGCTATTTTGAGAAGTTGCTGCATGAAAAACATATGGATAACACAATTGAAGAAGAAACTAGAAGTTGCGATGAAACTAGAGAATACAGATTTTATCGGAGAATAAGAAAGTCCAAGGTGGAATTTGTTTTGAAGAAGATGAAACCCAACAAGGCCTTAGGACCAGATGGGATCCCCATTGAGGTTTATTAATGCTTGGGGGATGTGGGGGCGTCTTGGCTTACAAAAGCTTTTCATAGAATTGGAATGACAAGGAAAATGCTTGACGAATGGAGGAAGAGCATTCTAGTGCCTATATATAAAAATAAAGGAGATGTACAATAATGCAACTATAGAGGTATTAAGTTGATGAGCCATACTATGAAGCTGTGGGAGAGAGTGATGGAGCATCGCTTAAGAGGCGCAACATCAGTGTCAGAAAATTAATTTGGAATTTATGCCAGGGAGATCAACTATGGAAGCAATTTATTTACTTAGGAGACTAATGGAAAAGTATAGAGAGAAGAAAAAAGATCTACATATGATTTTTATTGATTTAGAGAAAGCTTATGATAGGGTGCCTAGATATTTAATTTGTTGGGTGCTAGAGAAGAAGGGAGTGACCGAGGGTTACATTGACGTGGTGAATGATATGTATGATGAAGCGATTACTACAATTAGATCACCGGCCGGAGAAACAAGTGAATTCTCAATTACCGTAGGCCGTAACCAGGGTCGACCTTGAGCCCTTTATTTATTTGCGCTAATTTTGGATGAATTGACTAGACACATTCAAGATGAGATCCCATGGTGTATGTTGTTTGCATATGATATTGTCTTGGTTGATGAGACTAAAGGGGGAATCAACACTAAACTGGAAGCTTGGGGAGAAGCACTGGAGACTAAGGGGCTAAAGATAAGTAGGACGAAAGCAGAATACATGGAATGCAATTTTAGCACCAGTGGAAGTAGAGACAGCGAAGCAGTGAATATTGAAGACCAGGAGATTCCAAAGAGGGAACACTTTCGCTATCTAGGTTCAATGATCAGTACAGATGGAGAGATTGGTGATGACGTGACCCATAGAATTAAAGTAGGCTGACTTAAGTGGAGTACTTCCGAAGTATTATGTGACCGGAGAATACCAGCAAAATTAAAAGGAAAATATTATAGGACAGCAATTAGGCCAGCTATACTCTATGGGACAGAATGTTGGGCAACTAAGAAACAACACATTAGTAAAGTGAGCGTAGCTGAGATGAGGAGACTAAGGTGGATCTGTGATAAGACTAGGAAAGATAGAATTAGAAATGAGTACATTAGAGAGACTGTAGGAGTGGCACAGATTAAGGATAAGTTGAGGGAGAATAGACTTAGATGGTTCGGCCATGTGCAACGAATACCTGTAGATGCACCTGTGTGAAAGAGTGATAAGATCGTAGTGTCTGGAATGGCTAGAGGGAGGGGCTGACCTAGACTGACCTGGGAGTATATAGTGCAACAAGATATGAATATATATAATTTAAGTGAGCGTATAACTCTTGATCGTGCAAAATGGAGAAAAATGATTCACACAGCCGATCCCAACTGATTAGGACACAAGGCTTGGTTTGGTTTGGTAACAAGGTGTTGAGATTGACTGTCCCACATCGGGACTTATAACCTAGCTACTCAATATATAAGTTCAAGAGGCTACTCGACCCATTGCTAATTGGTTTTGGGTTGGATGCTCTAATTTAACATGGTATCATTGCAGGTTATTGTTGGGCCCAATTAGTAATACACGTGTTTGGCTCTCAGTCATGCCACACATGCGGGGGGTGTTGAGATTGTCCCACATCGGGAACTTATAACCTAGTTACTCAATATATAAGTTCAAGGGGCTGTTCCACCCATTGCCAATTGTGATTGGGTTGAATGCTCCAATTTAACATGGAGCACACGTGGACAAATTGGGCAACAATAACCTGCTCTGATACCATGTTAAATTAGAGCATCCAACCCAAAATCAATTGACAATGGGTGAAGTAACCCCTTGAACTTATATATTGAGTAACTAGGTTGTTATAAGTCCCGGATGTGGAACAATTTCAACACAAGGAAACAACACGACTCTTCATACATATCAAATGTAACGCCTTCGACTTAATAGGAAGCAAAAACCATAATAACTAAACAGAATCCAAAATAGTTTCAGTATACGTAACACCTTTCTCCAATATTTATTTTCAAATGCACAACCTCTAAGGGTTATCAACCAGAAACCAAACTACTTCAAGATTATAGTTGAAAGAACGGTCTTTCTACGAAGAAAAAGTAATCCCTCAATATTGAAATACAAGAATGGTCTTTGATTACGGAAGGCCAAGCGGGTTGAAAGAAATAAAGCAAAGAGAATATCAGCAAAGCTGTCCATAATCATTTCTGACAAAGCCTAAGCCATTGTATTGAACTGCTTGTTCACGGGTACCATTCTTTCTTTTACTAGACTGCTTGTTCACGGACACTACTCTTCCTTTTACTATATTGATTGTTCACGGGGAATTATTCTTTCTTTTACTAAACTGCTTGTGACGACAGAAATAGACATACTTACATTATATGAATCAACATCTATCATATCATAAGGATGCAACTCTTTTTTTTTTTTAATGCACGTCCACTGCTTAACCAAGTGTAACATAAAATTTGAATTTCCTTAGTATTTTTTTTTTCCTCCTGAAAACTAATTTCAGTAGCTTATGTTAAGAATATTATATCCCATGTGTGGCCCACCAAAGGAGACTTTGCAAACAAATTGGCTTGGTTCCCGTAGCTTCTTGTAGATGCAAATTTGTTTTGTTTTTGAAGAACTTCTAGAAGGTGTCTGACTAAATCAATTGGCAAATTGGTTTTGGTCTCCGCTGTAGAAGGTTGCACCAAGTTCATCTTGAAGGCAGTGAATTGGTGGCGAAGTCGGTATGTGCATGTAAATATAGACATGCATGGTTACGGGAGGATCATCACTTGGCAACCAAATGGGCCAGTGAGGGTCAGAGAGAGATATGTCCACTTTGGGACATGGTGAGATTCTTGTGACTCGTGAGAGATTGAGAGGGTATGTACAAGGGCATTGAGTTGGGTTATGTGAGTTAAACCAAGAGTGTCTTGTTCTATTGTCGTATTCTCAATAATGAAAGAATAGTTCTCTCGGGTGTGGACGTAAGCAATGTTTGGCCGAATCACGTCTAAATTTGTATGTATATTACTTTGGTGTGTCTGTTAAATACTGTGTGTGTCTTCTATATATATATATATATATATATACAGTCAAGCTATGGGGAGGGCGCCCTCTTTTTAATAAAGAGAGGGCTTCTGTTTTGACTGTCGGATCGTGTTTTCATTAAGGGGAGTTTTGTCACTTCATAATTTTTAAACACGGTCTGACGGTCAAAACAGAGGCCCTCTCTTTATTAAAGAGAGGGCGCCCTCTCCATAGAATTTTCGTATATATATACATATCTATATATATATATGTGTGTGTGTGTGTGTATGTTTGGAATGTCTTTCCAAACAATGGTATCAGATGTTCCACTACTATGTGTGTGTCTTCTATATATGTGTGTTTGGAATGTCTTTCCAAAAAATGGTATCAGATGTTCCACTAGTGTTTCAAGCTTCCGCTGCGCAGGGAAATGGTGTTTTTCCCTAACAGGTTATTCTCCCCATTTTTTTGACAGTCATCTCAGGTACTAGTTTATACATTAACTGAGCATACATAGGTGATATACCACATGACACACATTACAAGTTGAACGTATTTTATTAAATCGTCAAAAAGTAGATAATCATGTTATAATACTTCATCTCACTATGATTTTTATTGAAACTTTCCAAAGTATATAGAGGATATAGTACAAAACAAATTTTAATTTGCTCCATTGTTTCCAACTTCGAACAAAAAATACAATTTAGGTTTTGCCTAATTTTAAATTTTTAAGTGATCACTAATAGCAAAAAAGAGATGAACAATTCCCACAATAAACAAAGAATACTTACTTGAAATGTATTTATCCAAGCCATCATGTCCTTGTATAGATGTTTCAACCCTCAACCCCGCTGGACCCAGCCCTCTTCTTCAAGCCCATGCTCCTCAATTTGTCGCGGACCTTATTAGCATCATCCCATCTACCTGAATTGGTGTAAGTATTTGACAACAAAACAAAAGTTCCAATTGTGACACCTTTAAGGTTAGGAAGACACTGTGATCCTTTCAACCATCTCTACATTCCCATGAACTTTGCAAGCATTAAGCAACACTCCCCAAACTGATAGCAAAAGAGAGATGAACAATTCCCACAATAAACAAAGAATACTTACTTGAAATGCATTTATCCAAGACATCATGTCCTTGTATAGATTTTCAACCCTCAACCCAGCTGGACCCAGCCCTCTTCTTCAAGCCCATGCTCCTCAATTTGTCGCGGACCTTATTAGCATCATCCCATCTACCTGAATTGGTGTAAGTATTTGACAACAAAGCAAAAGTTCCAATTGTGACACCTTTAAGGTTAGGAAGACACTGTGTGATCCTTTCAACCATCTCTACATTCCCATGAACTTTGCAAGCATTAAGCAACGCTCCCCAAACTGGTCCGTCTGCTTCCACAGGCATGTCTCTAATAAAAGCCTCTCCTTCCTCCAAGAGCCCTGCACGACCATACATATCTACCATACATGCATAATGCTGCATTAGGGGCACAATCCTATACACGTCTGTCATAGCTTTGAAGAATATCAACCCATGATCGACCATCCCCGAATGTCCACAAGCAGATAGCAATCCCACAAATGTTACATCATCCGGGGGTACCCCGTGAACTAACATTAATGAAAAGAAGGGCAAGGATAGAACTCCAAAGCTATTCATGGCCATGCCGCTAATGATGGTACTCCATGATACTATATCCTTATGCACAAGCGCGTTAAACACCCGAATCGCCATACCCATGTCACCGCACTTTGCATACATGTTGATTAATGCATTTCCAACATTTCCATCGATAGTAAGATCATGTCGTACACCCGCATAAGAATGCACCCATTTACCTAAACTCAAGGAGCCGAGCGAAGAACAAGCCGACAATACATTGACGAAAGTGGCCTCATTAGGCTCAGCTTCACATCTGTAAACCATCTCTTGAAAAAGGCTGATTGCTTCTTCACAAAGCCCTCTCTCTACATACCCACCCACCATTGTAGTCCAAGAAATCACATCTCTACTGGGCATTTTCACAAACAGATAATGTGCACTCTTTAAACACCCACATTTCATATACAGATCCAATATTGCGTTGTCCAATATTATGTTCAACTCCTCAAAATTCTTTAAACCATACCCATGAATGGATTTACCAACCTTAATAGCTCTTCTGGTAGAACATGCAGATACAACACTAACAAGGGTAGTACAATTGGGTTTCACATTCATTGCTGAAAACCTAACAATGGCTTCTTCTTCAAAACCACATTTAAAAAGTCCTGAGATAATCGAAGTCCATGAAACCACATCTGGGTAATTCATGTTATCGAAAATCTGGGTAGCAGAAACAATGTCATTTTGTATAACATAAAAATGGATTAAAGTATTTTGGATGAAAATATCAGAAAAGTGGCCAGTTTTGACTAGATGGGAATGGATTTCCAGTCCTTTCTCGTGTGCGTGTAAAGAACAACACGCTTTAAGAGCGATGGTGAAAGTGAAGTGGTTGTGTGAAGTTGGGTGGTGGAGCATTTGGTTATAGAGGGAGAGGGCATTTTGGGGAGTGTGTGAATGTGTGAGAGAGGCTAACAATATGTTTAGAGACTGGGGTTTGGGAGATTTTGTAATATGGGCTTGGATTTGGTTTAGTTGGTTTGGGGTTAGGGTAGAAATGAGAGACCTTAATCGCATGCTACGTTTTTGGAATTAATGCTAAATGAACCATCAAATGTTGGAGATTTTGCTACATACCACAAGTGCTCGGTTGCTTGACTTCAAATTTTCAGTGCAACCACAACAGTATCATCCAGAAAATAACTATTGTATGCAAAACAAGAAAGTAACTTGCAAACAGCTCTTGCTTACTTAAAATCATATTCCCATCGGCATTCAGACCAAAAGTTTCAGAATCTTCATACAAAAGAATCCAGTTCAGACCACTGAGAGTTCCCAGCATCCAAACTGCTCAAATAAAAAGGAAATCGGTCAATACTACTAAAACTACATCTAACTTATCTAAGTAGGAAAAGAGTATGATAAACAACATTATTATATGACAAACAGTTAAAACTACATCTAAGCAGGGCAAGAAGTATGATAACCATTAATCGAGACAGCAACTGCACCCAAAAAAAAAAAGGGAATATTCAAGGACCTTAACAGTATCTGCAAGCTTACTTAATGCCTATTTAGAGCTGGGGTCTCTATCGGAACAAGAGACTTTTCATTAAGAGAATTTTCTAAGAAGGGATTTTTTTTCTGTAGGGATTTTCTAAAAAGCTATAGAGCATTGGTTATTGCTGTAAGAAATTGATATTCTTTAGCTTTGCAAAAATACTTCAACTTTCTGCTTTTAAATTAGTAAACTTTTTCCAGCTTTTCAAAAATGGACTTTTTTTTTTGTAAAAGTGGTAAAAAGATGATTGCCTAATTGACTCAACTTTAATCTCAAATAATTGGTTACCAGACGGGCACTTACTACATTAGAATTGCGAGGCTTATTTTATTCGTGCATAAAAAAATTAAACAGAGGGGCAGATGCCAGCATCAATTAAAAAAAAAATTTGAGTCATGTTATGCTAAACGTTTAGAATTGTGTATGTCAGAATGATCCATCAAATTGAACATAGACCTAAGCTGCTAGCCTGCCCGCTAAGCATATACAAGAAGATTCAAATTGAATTTGTTGGCAGCACCAAATTCAACCAATTGACAACTTAATGTTGGAAAATATGGTTCCAGATTGGTGAAGATTTGATGACAGATAAATCCAAGAGATAGAGAGAAATCCCAGAATAGTCTAGAGATCTCCAAGTTCATTTGATTTAAATTGATATGATTGTAATCATAGGAGATTTCTCTAGGTTTCCTATCTTGTCTCTCATTCTCACCCTATATAAAGGGTTGAAGTATTGTATTATTTTTATCCCAGTGAAATACAACTTCTCTGTCTCTAAAAATTCTTCATGGTATCAAAGCCAAACCCTACTATGGGATAAGGCTTTTTCCGCTTACAGTTTCCACCACCGGCCAGAATTCTCTTTTATTCGTTTGATTCTTTTTTTTTTATCAACCCAAATCTGAGGTTGAAAGTTGTTTTATACACACAAAAAAAAATCCCATTTTATTCTTGTTAATGAGAGAGAGAATAGTGGTAGAGAGAGAAAAAAAGTGAAAGCAAAAAGAGCAGAAAAAGCAGTCTCCGGTGACCAACCCATGAAACTTCCAGTGTCCTTTGGTTTTTGCTTTGATTCAGCCATTAATCTCATGTCGCTGCTGTTCGTACAACCTCAAGGGCTTGTTCTGTTTTTTCTTTCCCTTCCTTTTTGCGGCCTGTTTTACTATTCAACAAAGAACCTAAAGTTGGATCTAGTGAATGGCAGCAATGTTTACAAAGATGATAGAGATCTGATCACGGTCTCCTTTTTGGACTCTTCCCATTTACTTGAGGCCAATGATAAAATGGTGGGTCCCAAAAGCAAGTAGCACCCTTGATAAACATATTCTCAACGACGACTTTGGATTCAAAATTGCCAAGCTACCGCCTCATCTAAGGACTCGTTTGGCACTTTCTTTTGTTACTTGCTGCTGATTTGCCGAGCCTTAGGGGCTGTTTGGTGCTGCCCTATAAAGCCCCGTTTGGCTGCAGTTGTTGGTGTTGGGTGCTATTTACGCCTTGTATGGCCCACATTTACTGCTTCTGTACTATTTAGGCCTATTTCAGTCCAGATCCGGTTCCAAGGGTTGCGATTTTTATTTTAATTTTTAATTTACAAAATCAGCCCCAAAGTTTCTTGAATTTACAGATTTGCCCCACAATTTTCTAAAAATTACAAAATAGTCCCAAATTTTCCCCTTTTTTTTTTAAAGCCATGTTTGGCTTTGGGCTTTACCGGGGTTTTGTTTCTTATGTTTTACAAACTTCGGTGTTGGTGTTCGTGTTCACTCCCACCTTCAGTTTGAGGGGGAGAATATAAGGAGACAGGACCGAGTGACAGACCCCCAAGGAAGGGGCCCGCTATATCACACGGACGACGAGACCACCCGAAGAGAGACCCGCTACACCGCATTGATTGGTGTGTTTGAACACAGTCCTCCTTCAACTTGAGGGGGAGTGTTGAAGACAAGACAACTACCTCTATTTATGTGTTATACAATGGATTATTGAGTGGGCACATCTCCCCTTTCTCCATGCGATCTTGGGGCTTGGATGCTTGTATGGCGAGACCACCTAAGAGGAGCCGCACGTGGATCATCCAAGAAGGGGTCGCACGTGAACAAGAGACTACCTAAGAGGGGCCGCTGCAACAGTCTACAAGGTGGAGTTTTAGAGAATATAGTTCGGTATAAGATTGTCTTCCATATTTTTGTACAAGTTCGACACTTCAACAAGTATCCGTGTGCCAACTTGAGGGGGGGAGTTGGAAAATATGGTTCCAGATTGGTGAAGATTTGATGACAGATAAATCCAAAAGATAGAGAGAAATCCCAGAATATTCTAGAGATCTCCAAGTTTATTTGATTTAAATTGATATGATTGTAATCATAGGAGATTTGATCTTATCTCTAGGTTTCCTATCTTGTCTCTCATTCTCACCCTATATAAAGGGTTGAAGTACTGTATTATTTTTATCCCAGTGAAATACAACTTCTCTCTCTCTAAAAATTCTACACTTAATACCAAAGGAACACCTAGAAACCACAATAAAATGCCATCTATCTTTGTTTCTCCAAATACATGAAACCTATCTAGGAGTTGAAATACGTATACGGTATAACCATTATAGGACACATAGCAACACTTAACCAATGCAGGAAGAAACGACTTCTTTTCTGAACGGTAATTTTATTGATATAAGTGCAAGAGCTGGATGAGAATCACCACACCCAAGTACAAGACAAGCATAACACTCCCAATAGGTTCACAAGCAAAACCAACAAACATCAAGCAAGCATCACAAAGCAATATCCCAGCTGAGCCCCAAAACAAAAATTCCCAAGCAAAACACAGCAGTTGAGACCCCAGCCGATCAAACAGAAACCATACACACCATCAAGCTTCAGTTGGCAATGAGAAAAGCTACCAAAAGGCACAAAAAATGACGGAGCATCTTGAACGTAGTATACCTCGACCAAACAATCATTGTAGAGCCGGAAGAACAGAGCACCTTCGCCGAAAACCGAGAAATACCTTGAACAACCCCTGAACAACGGGAAAATCCATTGGAAAAGAATCGCCAGGGATGATACAGAAAGAGGCCATCCCATCGCTTTATCATACCAGATCAAAATCACTGAAAAGAAAAAAGACCATGGCGAGGAAGAACCTAGACCATAATAATCACACGAATAACAACTCAGCAGAAGCCAGCCCAAACAGTAACCAGCCAAGCAGACCAAACTCACACGACACAAGGAATACCGAGCTGCCTTACCCCCAAAAATTAACTCCCCCTAAAATCGAAAACAAAACAAATTACATCATCAAAGACAATCTGAACACACATGTACACCCAAGAGCTGTACAAATATACACCCCAAAAACAGACCCCTCAAAAGAAAACTGACAGCTCTCAGACCATCAAAAACGATCTGGAACACACACACCAGCTAGTCACATACCCGCGAACCAAAACAACACTACTATGAATCCCAAAAAGCCATAACATGAACGCGCTGTAGTGTTAAACAAGTCTTAACTCGGACACATTAACATTAGAACCACAAATGCAACACCCCTCTAAGCTATAAAATCAGCTAAGCTAGAAGGAACCCAGACATGATACTCACGCAGACATAATAAACACGGCAGAAGACAACCCAAACAGCACCCGACGCAAGGTAATATTGAGCTCCCTTACCCCAAAATAAACAACACCCAAAATAGAAAACAAAACAAATTAGAACATCAAATAGTATCTGAAACACACGCACCCGAGAGCCCCGAACACACATGAAGCAACAATAGAAAATCCATCCTAATGAATTTAAACCCCAAAAAGACCCCCCGAAAGAAAACTGAAAGCTCTCAGACCATCAAAGACAGTCTGGAACACACACCTGCTAGCCACACACTCGAATCGAAACAACATTGAAATCCCCAAAAGCCATAACATGAACCACAAGTAGAATCAAAGGAACTTTATCTCAGCCACATTAACATTGGATCCGACGATGCAACACCTCTCTTAGCTAAAGAATCAGCTAAGCTGTTGGATTCTCTGAGAATATGAACTACCTGCACCGCTGTGGCCAAGAGAATCTGAGTCATGAGATTATGGATGTTGATTAAGATAGACGAATATTTCCAGCATCTAGAGGCCTCACCCCAAAACCAGCCCACAAGATTGGATGAATTGCTTTCCACAATCAATTTAAAGTGAAGATAAACAATGAGAGAGCTTCGAGAATTGCCATTAATTCAGCGTGATTGGAATCCAAATTCCCACAAATTTGGAGAAGAAACCACAAACACCGCCAACTAGAACCACCAATTCTTCCCTGAAGCAGCTGTCAGCAGAAAATTTCCACCTTAGGTGGAGCCAATCCGCGCCAGATAGAAACGTAGCACTGATTGTCACTGTGGTAAAATATCCTCCACGGCCTGAAGAAAGAATTTAGGGAAATACCTGTCTAGAATTGAATTTCCATATCATACAAACTTCAGCTGTCTAGCTGGGATTGAAAGAATCCAATGTCTCCTTAAAAGCATTCCATTGCTCCAATGCCCACCCGACCACACCCAGCAGAAATTATGCCAATCCCCAAACTCAACAACTTCACCGACTTTGTTAGTGGCCAAAGCATACATTGTTGGAAACAGAGATTTTAGACTCAAACCTCTCACTCACAAATCTGACCAAAAAGAGATTTTGTCATCATTACCACAAAGAGACCAAAGCAATCCATTACTACGGAATGAAAGCGAGCGGAGGAGCTACAACCTTTTTCTTGATTCCTTTGAGAAAAACAAATGTATTATGAACCCTATCAATTTTTTCTAGAAAATCAAAATCACCAAAACCATATGTTGATCGAAAAAGCTTGTTCCATAAGGCACCCCTGTCAACCTCAAGCCTCCAAATCCATTTACTTAACAAAACCCAACTTTTTACTTGAATACTCCCCAGACCAAGGCCTCCTTTGCATTTTCTTATTTATCTTAAGTTAGGGGATCTCTGTGAAATTATTTTGTATTCTCTTCTAAATGAATAAAAGAGAGGGTCTCACATTGTGAACCCTAAGCTTCTGACAAATCAACAAAGGAATTTTGGGGTAACAGATGAGAGGATCATTTCTCCAATCCCACTACAATTGACTTCTTCAAGTGATGAAGGTCCAGGTATTTCTACTACTCCTAGTCCCTCTACTCCTTTTCCCGTTTCTTCTTCTAAAAATGAGTTTGACATTCCTATTGCTCTTCACAAGGGCACTAGAGAATGCACCAAACACCATCTTTCTAAATTTGTTTCGTATTCTCGATTGTCTCTGTCTTATAAAGCTTTTGTATCCAAATTCAACTCGGTTTCTATCCCAAACCATGTACAGGAAACTCTCTCCAATCCTAAGTGGAAATTTGTCATTATTGAAGAGATGAAAGCGCTTCGCAAAAATGGCACTTGGGAATATACAGAGTTACCCGGTAGGAAAAAGACAGTAGGGTGTAAGTGGGTATTCACTGTGAAACACAAAACAGATGGAACGATAGATAGATACAAAGCCAGGTTGGTGACCAAGGGCTTTACTCAGACCTATGGAGTGGACTATCAAGAGACTTTTGCTCCTGTTGTAATGATGAACTCCATCAGAATCTTGTTGTCTCTAGCAACGAATCTGGAATGACCCTTACATCAGTTTGATGTGAAGAATGCATTCCAGCATGGGGATCTAGAAGAAGAGGTTTATATGGATATATCCATTGGGTTCGAGGATGATAAGATTAGAGGAAGAGTGTGTCGCCTCAGGAAGTCTTTATATGGCCTTAAACAGTCTCCCAGAGCATGGTTTGATATGTTCTCTCAATCTATGATTAGGTATTATGTCAAACAGAGTCAAGGTGATCATACTCTCTTCATTAAGCACTCATCACAGGGAAAGGTAACGGCTTTGATTGTCTATGTAGATGATATTGTCCTTACAGGTGATGATTTAGAGGAGATGAAACTGTTGAAATCATACCTGGCTACTGAATTTGAAATCAAAGATTTGGGAAGTTTGAAATACTTCTTGGGAATCAAGGTGGCTAGATCCAAGAATGGAATTTTCATATCTCAACGAACGTATGTTTTGGACCTACTTAAGGAGACCGACATGCTAAAGAGTAGGGAGTAAGGCCGTGGATACTCCAATGGATCCTAACGAAAAACTTAGCGATGATTCCGGTGGAGAACCTGTTGATAAGGGGAGTACCAGAGGCTAGTAGGTAAATTAATTTATTTGGCTCATACGAGACCTAACATTGCTTTTGCAGTTAGCGTAGTTAGCCAATTCATGCATGATGCCAAACAACTCCATCAAGATGCTGTGTTTAGAATCTTGAGGTACCCGAAGTTAGCACCAGGGAAAGGTTTATGCTTTGCTAAACATGGTCATATGTTAGTAGAGGCCTATACCGATGCAGATTGGGTAGGGTCTATAACTGATAGGAGGTCAACCACAGCTTCTTGCTCGTTTGTTGGAGGCCATTTGGTGACTTGGATGAGTAAGAAGCAGTCAGTAGTGGCCAGGTCTAGCGCTGAGGCAGAATTTAGGGCCATGACCCAAGGGGTATGTGAGTTGTTGTGGATTCAAATTGTGTTATCAGATATTGGTTTCGGACCAAAAAACTCAATGAAGTTGTATTGTGATAACAAACCTGCTCTTAGTATTGCACACAATTTAGTTCAGCATGACCGGACAATGCTTGTAGGAGATTGATCGACATTTCATCAAGGGAATGCTAACTAATGGGAGCATATGTACGCCTTTTGTGAAATTAGGGGAACAACTAGCTGATATTCTTACAAAAGGTCTTGCAAGTCGATCATTTCGAATCATTCTTAGCAAGCTGGGCATGAGAGACATCTTCACACCAGCTTGAGAGGGAGTGTTTAGTGTTATTATTTTTATGTTATTAGGTTTATCTTAAGTTAGGGGATCTCTATGTAATTATTTTGTATTCTCTTCTAAATAAATAAAAGAGAGGGTCTCACATTGTGAACCCTAAGCTTCTGACAAATCAACAGATTTCAACATTCAACTTTTTATCTTCCCACCAATAATTAAAACATTTTTACAGGATTGGACCCCAATCAATATTGAGAACACCCAATACTAGAGGATTGTGCTCTGAAAGCCGACGAGGTAGACACCATTGCTTGGTGTCAGTTGTCCTAGAGTCCCATTCTGGTGCAATCAGGAACTTGTCTGTTCATACAAACTTCATATCTACTACTGGTCCATATAAAATATTTTCCCAATAATTGTAGGTCCATAAGGCCAGCATCATTCATGAATGCAACAAAATCCAAACTTGCACGGTGGGTAAAGAGACCACTCAACCTCTCGCGCTCCTTTTTAACAATGTTGAATTCATCACCAACACACCAAGGAAGCCAAATAGAATGAACAGATTCAACATCTCAACCCATAGCATCGTTTGCCACCGTCTTCATTTGGAGCATAGATGTTGCATTGGACACATTCCATACTAAAGCCTTCAAAAAAAGCACTAAGAGCAACGAACCTAAAGGATAAAAATTTTGAAGAAAATCAAAGCCAATCAGAATCCCCACAAGAAATAAGCCCCGCTCCAAATGCAGGAAGAAACTATAAAAGTCTATAAATAGCATACTCCATCGCCTGTCCTTTAATCCTTTAATCTGTACAATATGGCAAGGTATTGGGACTTCGTACTGTTGAAATCGTAGGAAACGAAGTGTACTGATGCATGCCTTGACCAATATTCCTCAAAAGACCAGCCTAATGGGAAATGGGCAATCAAATCACATAATCAAGGAACGTAACAAATGACCACACTTCTAAATCGATGTCTGCAATAGTAATTTAGGGGCACCTTTAACCACATGGCTGCCACAGAAGGTGGGCGTGGGCCCTATAACTCGACCTTAGGCAGCTTCCGAAAACCACTTTGTTGTCCCAGGATATGGTGCCTGCTCTGTTACAATTGATACGGGTCTTGACCAATATTCCTCAAAAGAGAGGCCTGATGGGAAACGGAATATCATTTTAGTTAATCAAGGCACGTGACGAGGTTGCAAAACCGAAATTTCTCCGCTGATGCATCACTTTCTTTGCAAGCTTGTGACTAAAACTTTTCTATTCAATTTTTAGTAAGCAACCTTTATTATTCTCAAACATCTTTGCAAGCTTGTGACTAAAACTTCCCTATGATTTTAACTTACCAATCCTTTTAAGAAAAAATAGCATGTTTGACTCTAAGTTACAGTCTGTTTGGTTTGGTTGTAAAATAGAATTGAATTGAATTGGATAGAATAGAATAGAATAGAAAAGAAAAGATTAAAATCTGATTTGCAATTTTAATTCTCCTGTGTGGTTTGAAACAGAAATGATATGAAATGAATCATTGTCATTTACTCAATGTTGTGAAAACCGGACCGGACTGGCGGTTCAACCAGTTGAACCGTCGACCGGTCGCCTCTCCGATCCGGTTTCACCCACTAAATCGTTTTATGAAGAAAACCGGTGACCTGGACGGTTGAACTGGTAAATCGGTGACGGTTTTAATAAACTTAGGCAAGGCTTATAGCCTTTCATTTTTACTTTTTAGGTCGGATGGCTTCAATTTTTCATTTTTTTCATTTTAGATCTCATCTCTTACTTCTCTTCTCTCTCACTCTCATACGCTCCCAGCCACCACGATTCATCGCCTCCCACCTGATCACCACCACGGCACCACCTATTCACCATCGGCCCCTACCATGGTCCCACTGGCCACCACCACCTACTTCATTTCAGTTCTCCTCTCCCACTCTCAGTCTCAGACGCTCCCAGTGCCCCTGCCCCCACGAGGGCAACGACCCATCACCTCAAACCCCCCCACCTGTTCACCACCTACCACCTGTTTCACCCTCGCTACCGAGCTTACCAGTCGCCGCCGTCACCACAGATTGCTTCCCCTGCCATTGCCGGATTTGCAATTTCTTCTCCTGACATTTTTGTTTCAAGTGTCAACTTTTCAAGGTAATAATGTCCATAACTCCATATTCCCCTCTTTTAGTAGTCTTATTTCATCTCTTTTAGTTGTTGTGAAATTTTTATGCCACTGTATACTTCATCTCTTTTAGTTATTTGATTCTTTCTGTTAATAGGCATATCTCAGATTCTCAATTAAGTGATTAACAATGGGGATTTTGTTTCCACTTTCCAGAACTCCATGCTATTAAACTTTTGATTTTTTTGTGTGAATTAGAAATTTGCAAGGGAATTGATTTTCAATTTATTACCAATTGTTTGACAGTTAACACTTCAACTAAAGTTACTATACCTAAAATATTTATGTCTTGTTTATTGGGTCAAGATGTCTTTGTCGGGTCAGAATTCAACTGCGAATTCTTCACAATCCACATGAGGGAAGTCCGATCTTGCATGGGACCATGTTAGTGAGGGACTGGCTCCTGAAGGAAAGAAATCGTATACATGTTTGTATTGTTCAAAATGTTGGAAAGGAGGGGGAATTTATAGAATGAAACAACACCTTGCTGGGCATAAAGGAGAGATTGGGCCTTGTAAAAAGGTTCCCGCGGATGTAAAGTTTCGTATGGAAGAAGCTTTGAAGGAGCTGGAAAAAAAAAAAAGGGCCTCGGGAGGAACTATACGAACATCAAAATTTATATAATGACGATGTAAACATTCAGGAGATACCTTCACCTTCACCTTCTCAAGCTAAAATGACCAAAAGTGATGCACCAGTGACACAAAAAGGAAGGGGGAGAGAACATGTTAGTAATTACTTTGCTCCAAGGACCACTCCGGGATCCCAACCCACTATTAAGAGTGCTCTTGCAAGCAAAGAAGCTGTTAAATGGGCACACATGGCTATAGCTAAATGGGTGTATGACACATGCATTCCATTGAATGCTTTAAACTCCATATATTTCTAGCCCATGCTTGATGCAGCAATTTCAATTGGTGTTCAAAGTTCCAACTTATCATGATATTAGAATCAATAAATTAAGGGATTCCAAGAAAGAAATGCAATTATTTGTTGACTCTATGCGCAGTTCTTGGGAAGATTCGAGATGCACTATTATGAGTGATGGTTGGACTGATGGTAGGCATCGGACATTGATTAATTTTCTTGTCTATTGTCCTAGGGGAATTACATTTATAAAATCTGTGGATGCTTCAGACGCTGTGAAGAATGCCAGACTTTTATTTGGTTTGTTTGAAAAAATAATTGAGTGGGTCGGAGTTACTAATGTTGTCCACATAGTGACAGATAATGGATCAGCTTATGTTGCTGCTGGAAGAATGGTGAGTGAGACTTATAAAAGCATTAACCGGTGTCCTTGTGCGGCACATTGTTTAAACTTGCTTTTAGGTGATATTTCAAAGCTAGAACATGTGGCTGAGCTTGCAAATTAAGCATCCAAAATAACAAAGATTGTTTATAATCACGTATACTTGTTAGCTTTGTTGAGGAAAAAAAAGGTTGGACAGAAATTATTCGCCCAGGAGCAACTCGTTTTGCCACAACCTTTATTGCTTTGCATAGCCTTAATCATCACATGCATGACTTGAAGGCTTTTAGTGACTAGTAAAGATTTTGTGGATTCAAGATATGCAAAAGATAGAAAGGCAAAAGAAGTTGTTGCCATCATTTTAGATAGCCAGTTTTGGAATGATTGCTTGATCATTGTAAAAGTTGTGGAACCACTCATGCGGCTATTGCGTATTGTAGATGGGGACAATAAACCATCTATTGGATATGTCTATGAGGGTATGTATAAGGCACGCTTGGGAATCAAGAATATGTTCAAGAACAAAAAAACATTGTACAAGCTCTATCCGAAGATCATTAAGGAACGATGGGGCAAACAACTACATCAGAGTATCCATGCAGCTGCTTATTGGTTAAATCCTACTTTTCAATATAATCAAGATGTTTTTTGCACCAAACCGGAGGTTATGTCGGGTCTTTTTGATGTTATTGACTCCAAAACCACATGTAGCAAGACAAAGTTGATGGTGAGACTAGATTATTTCGGGATCATTTAGAAAGCTTTGGACGAGAGCTGGCTCTTACTAGTTGCAAGAGTACTCAACCTGGTTAGTTTATTAATTTGGTTGTTTTTTTTATGTAGTATGCTAGTATATACTAAATTAATTTAGTAATTGATTTTTTACATAGTTTATTTATTTTTTCCTTATATCCTTTTATGTTTTCAATTTTAATGTAATTACGATGAGTGGTGGAGGTTTTTTGGGCATAGTGCTCCAAATTTGCAAAAGTTGGCGATTAGAATTCTTGGCCAAACTAGTAGCTCTTCTGGATGTGAACGGAATTGGAGTGTCTTTAAACGTATACACACAAAGAAAAGAAATAGGCCGGAGCATCAGAGGCTCAATGATCTTGTATATGTTCATTATAACTTGCGTTTGAAGAATAGGTGTCTTATGTTTTACTAGACTCATAGTTTCTTATTTGAATTTTTTCTAAAGAGTTATTAACTTTAGTATAATTTTAGGCATTGCTATAAGACGAGAAGTTTTGATCCTGTTGACATTGAAAGTATTGATAAAACTTATTTTTGGATCGTCGAGGAAGACTCTACTACATTACTTGATTACGAAGAGTTAGAACAAATGCTTTATGAAGATAGTTCACTTCCAACAAGTGAACACAACGTGATCAGCCACGAGAAGGTTAGTAAGAAAAAAATTTATTTGAATAGCAGTTAGAAAGTCGTTCATTCATTTAACATTTGGCTTTTATAGGTAGCGACGAGGAAGATGTGGAATTAGGTGAAGATGTAGACTTGGAAACATTTGGTAGAGGTGTTCGTATTGGCAACAATTGTGGAGGGGCTAGCCATGACAACAATTATGAAGGGCATAGCAATGCAAATGATTGGCTACGTCGAGACCCTACAACGTGAATTGATGAATTATTAAGATATGGACTTGTAATTGTTTTCTTTAATTATATTTTTTTAATTTTATTGCCTAATTATGACGTCATCGGTTCGATTCCGGTTCACCCAACGGTTGAGCCACTAACCCGTGATCCGGTCATTTTTCCGGTTCAATGACCGGCCCGGTTTTCAAAACATTGCATTTACTATAATGTCCATATAAAGGCCACATTTGTTGCAACTTAAAACCCTGCTTTTGATAAGTTAGCTTATTTTCCATTTTTAAGTTGTTTTTTACGTAAAATAAGTTGTAAGCTAAACCATGTTTAGTGCAGCCTAAACTTATACTAAGCTATAAGCTGAAAAAGTCAGCTTATAAGTTGCAACAACCCCCAAAAAAGGCAGAATTACTAGCCAGGAATGAGATTAGAGTCGGTGTATATCGACTGCCATGTTGGCGGTGCGTATTCGGTTTTTTTTTCCGAAAATTCAACCTCCAGCCCCAAAACACTAAAAAGCTTAATGAACTCTCTCACAAAATTATTCAAGATTCAGTCCACAAACAAAACCCAATACAAAGAATCAAGAAACCCTTATAGGCTAGTATGTGATATACACACATGTATGCATAACTAATACTCCATTATATACCAAGGACCCTTGTGGCCCAATGGTATCACCTCCTCTCCCCCTTGTGGGAGGGGAGGGGTTCGAATCTCACCAATGGGTGAGTGGAGGAATTTATTCCTCCTTTCCTTGTAGAACGCCCCTTGTGCTCCCGTCGGGCCAATCTCTTGGGTTCCATCTTGCTTGGATTGGGTGTGTGCGTGTGTGTGGCGTGTGTCATCCAGGTAAGTAATCAAAAAAAAAAAAAAAAAAAAAAATACTCCATTATATATACACAGATATCTTGACCGATAGATAGAGAGTGACATAGACAGAGAGGCCTTACCTTGGCCGCCCTCAAAGCATCGACCGGGGCGGTGGCGATGGAAGTTTTGAGGAAGTTTGATTCCACTTCGTCCTTCGTTCGAGCATCACAGAGTTGAGAGAGAGAGAGAAAGAGAGAGAGTACGCCTGTTTAAAAATAGGAAGATGATGAACCATGGGGAGAGAAAAGGCTGATGTGGGACATGGAGTGATATTGCTAAGTATGGTGTATAGAAATAGAGTAATACTTTGGGCACAACTAAAGTCACAATCTTTTTTGCACAATCTTTATTTTGTGTCTATCTCTTTTTTGATGGGTCCTACAGTGCTAGTGATCCCACAGTGTCCACTAAGAGAGAGATAGACACAAAATAGAGGTAGTGCAAAAAAAGTTGTGGCTTTGGTTGTACCCCAAGTATTACTCATAGAAATAAAATGGCCTAATTGAACTTTACGCCTCATAATATACACGGAGTAATACTTGGGGCACAACCAAAGCCACAACCTTTTTTGTACAACATTTATTTTGTGTCTATCTCTCTCTTGATGGGTCCCACAGTACCAGTGACCCCACAGTGCCCACTAGGAGAGAGATAGACACAAAATGGAAGTTGTGCAAAAAAGGTTGTGGCTTTGGTTGTGCCCCAAATATTACCCATATACACGTGTTTTCAATTGTGTAAATAAATTTTTTAATTTATTTTTTGTAATTAGCCCCTTAAACTTTCGCCCCTTTCAATCACATTCAATTGATGACGCTGTTAGTTTAAAACTAACGGAACTGTCCAGAAACATTTATTTTTTACAATTGGCCCCTTGAACTTTCATCCTCTTTCCAATCAGATCCATTCGCTAACGGCGTGAGATTTTTTGGACAGAATTGCCCAAGTATCCTTTCTCCAAAAATGGCTAAATCAGAACCGTTTTTTTTTTCATTTTATCTGTTGATAGACATATAATATTTAGCTAAATAATCCAAATTTTCTTATCTTTTGTCCTTTTGGGATGATTTTTGTTAGGGTAAATTTCATAAACACCCCCTGTACTATGACCCATTTTTACTAATACCCCCTGAACTAAAAAAGTGAACATTGTGACCCCCTCATCTATCATAAGGGTTTTAAACTCTAACTCTGTTAACAGAAACTGTGGAAAGACTTAAATGACCCTAATATATTTCATGGAGTACCTAATATAACCTTCAACCCTAATTTTGTTCTCCAAAAACTACAGTATCTCTCTCTCTCTCTCTCTCTCTCTCTCTCTCTCTCTCTCTCTCTCTCTCCCCCCCCCCCCCCCCCCCCCCCCCCTCCCCCTTCTCTGACCAAGAGCTCTCAAGCTCAACTTTGATGGCTTGATCGAAAGTACCAATAGATGGCGAAAATCAAAGGCGGCGGAAAGAAGAAGAAGAAGAGAAACCACAAGGAGGAGCCCAAAGTTGAGAAGAGCCACAGATAGACGACTGAGATTAAGCGAAAGGGCAAGAATGCACCGGAAAGACCGCCTTCGTCATTCGTTTACATAAATATATATATATATACAAGGAATTTGGGAATTTTTCATCTAGGTTTCGAATAGATAGTCCTAAGTCTTTACTCTTTTGCAATGGTTGTGTGTATGTATGCATATATATATTGATACGTCTAGAAATATCCTGCTAAAGCCTAACTGTCACGTCAGCAGAAAGACCCGGAGTATCCGGGACGAGAGCTTGGGGCTCACACCCCAGAGGTCATCGGACGCCACCGCTCGGGATTAACGAACAGCCCGGGCACGAGGTGCGGCGACTTTCCAGGAGGTGTAGCTCGGGCCGAACTTTCTAGGCAGTTTCCTTATATAGCCAGAACTCTATTGAGGAAGAATTAGTAGATTCATAAACCATTTAGAGGACTTTCCTTAATTTGTGTAAATCAATTGTAATTGATTTACATACCATATCAATACATTTACCATGTAAGGGTAGACTCTTGCATCTATAAAAGAGCCCACTTACCCTCTCTAGGGGATCCGAAAATCACTTCTCTAAGCATACAAGCACTTACTAGAGAAATCACCATCTACACGCATACACCCGGCCGGTATTCCTGGTAGTGCTGCCTATCTTTGTTGGCTCACCAGGCCCGCCGGTGATCTGCTAGTGAGAAGCGCACAGACGCAACCGTGGACGTAGGTCACCTTATAACGGGACCGAACCACATACAAACCCTTTCTTACCTTATTTTTCGTCCAAATCTCTCATACCAATTTTTGGTATCATATATATATATATATGGGGGGGGGGGGGGGTATGTGTGTCTATAAATACGGTTATATAAAAGGAATTTGGGAATTTCCCATTTGGGTTTTGCAGAGTGTCGAATTTAACTTCTGGGTGTCTAGAATATTTTTGGGAAAATTGATTCTTAGAGAGATCGATCTCAAGATTGGCACCCATTTCAGAGAGAGAGAGAGAGAGAGTCAGACCCATTTGGTATGGGTGGTTTGGTGATGGCGATTGAGTGGTCCGATGTTGGCGATTGGGTGGTTCGGTGGTGGTGATTTGGGATGGGTGGGACAGTGGTGGTGATTTGGTGGTGCAGTGGTGGTGATTTGGTGTGGGTGGCTCGGTGGTGTGTTGTGTTGATTGTGATTGGTTTCAAGGGTGGTGGCGGAGATTGGTTTCAAGGGTGGTGGCGGTGATGGATGGTAGTGGTGGCCGGTGATGGCCAGTGGTGGTCGTGGTGGCGATTTTGGCGTTGCAGGGGGCGGTTGGGCCCTATATATATATATATATATAGAGAGAGAGAGAGAGAGAGAGTATGCTACAAGGGCAAATATGTCCTTATTTAATTTAATTGCTGTCACGTGATGGGCACATGCTCAAAATCTGTTAATTTTTGGATGCCCTGTTACCAGTAGGGTTGTTAGTGTCAAGTTTGCATACCCCAAAGGGTCAGTTTTTCGGATAAAATAGTTTGGGGGTATTAGTCAAAATGGGTCATAGTATAGGGGTGTTTTTGAAATTTACCCTTTTTTTTATTTCAAGTATTTGTTCGAGATCAACGCAATGGACTTCAAAACTTCACAAAAAAATATACGTTGCAGCCTTATTTTGTTTAGCTCAATATTATTTGTCTGTCAACAGATTAAATCATCTGTTTTGACATTAAAAAAAAAAAAAAACAAAGCAAAAAATGATGTTCCAAATTAGCCATTTTCTATTCCAGCGAGGGAGTTTCCTCTCCTTTTGATGTCAAAAAGTAGTAAAGGGGTTTATAAAAAAATTTCAAAATTTGGGGGAAGGACATGTGGTCAATTTCTTCCAACAAAATCGCGTTAGCGAATGGATCTGATTGGAAAGGGGATGAAAGTTCAAGGGGCCAATTGCAAAAAAAAATTAAAAAAATTCTGGGCAATTCCGTTAGTTTTAAACTAACGGCATCATTGATTGGATGGGATTGAAAATCAAGGGGCCAATTGCAAAAAAAATTAAATTCATGTACCTAATTGAAAACACGTGTATAGTACAAGGGGGTAAAGTGCAATTAGGCCAACTAAAAAACACTAACAATGGGAAACATTCCAACCGGCACTTATTGTTCGACATGAAAATGTGTGGGAGTAGGGCGGCACTCTGTATGCCGCGTGGTGTACCTCACGGTTCCCTCTGTGCCATCTGAACCGACGACTTTGTTTGTGCCGTAACTCTATGCATTAGTTCGAATTTTGCAGCATCACCAAGTTAAGTTTTGGTAGTGGCTTTAACCTAAGTTATCCTAAGTTGTCCTAAGTTTGAGACCCATTGTTGATGCTCTTACACTATGCATGGGAGTTTGGGAGAGAAAAGAAAAGAAGAGAAAGTTTAAGTGAGGATATAAAAGAAAAGAAAAGAAGAGAAAGGATGATGCTCTCTTTCATCTTGTTTGGGAGTTTAAGGAAATATGAGAAAGTTACTTTTCATTTCTCTTGTTTGCAAGTTAAGAAAAAAGAAGAAGAAGAAGAAGAAATATAGCATTGTATCCATCAAGAATTTCCAGTAATGGAGATGAGAGAGAAAATCATGGCTGTAGATGATCGTCTTTGTGAAACTAGGTTAGATGTTTTTTTGGAGACAAAATACATGTATGTTGTGTATTATGGAGCTCTAGGACCTAAATGGAATTAAAATCAAGTAAGACCAAATGAAAGGGTATTGTGGGTATTAAGAAATATTCATTAATGCCCACTTTATTTTCTCTCATTTTCTTCCCAATTTGGAGAGAAAGATAGTGAGAGTAAGTGGGGATTAGTTTTCTCTTATTCTCTCTCACTACTAGGCAATTGGACAGAGGCTGAAGAGGTGGGCATCAACGGGCGGTGGTGATGGAAGTTTTGAGGAAGTTTGATTCCACTTCGTCCTCCGTTCGAGCTTCACAGAGTTGAGGGAGAGAGAGAGAGAGAGAGAGAGAGAGAGAGAGAGAGAGAGAGAGAGAGAGAGAGCACGCCTGTTTGAAAATAGGAAGATGATGAACCATGGGGAGAGAAAAGGCAGATGTGGGATATGGAGTGATATTGCTAAGTGTGGTGTATAGAAATAAAAAGGCCTAATTGAACTTTACGCCTCATAATATACACGTGTTTTCAATTGGGTACATAAATTTTTTATTTTTATTTTTTGCAATTAGCCCCTTAAACTTTCGCCCCTTTCAATCACATCCAATCAATGACGCTGTTAGTTTCAAAACTAACGGAACTGCCCAGAAACATTTATTTTTTACAATTGGCCCCTTGAACTTTCACCCCCTTTCCAATCAAATCCATTCGCTAATGGCGTGAGATTTTTTGGACAGAATTGCCCAAGTATCCTTCCCCCAAAAATGGCTAAATCAGAACCTCTTTTTTTCATTTTATCTGTTGATAGACATAATATTTAGCTAAATAATCCAAATTTCTTATCTTTTGTCCTTTTGGGATGATTTTTTAGGATAAATTTCATAAACACCCCCTGTACTATAACCCATTTTTACTAATACCCCCTGAACTAAAAAAGTGAACATTGTGACCCCCTCATCTATCATAAGGGTTTTAAACTCTGACTCTGTTAACATAAATTGTGGAAAGACTTAATTGACCCTAATATATTTCATGGAGTACCTAATATAACCTTTAGCCCTAATTTTGTTCTCCAAAAACTACAGTATCACACTCTCCCCCCCCCCCCCCCCCCCCCCCCCATTCTCTGACCAAGAGCTCACAAGCTCAGCTTTGATGGTTTGATCGGGAGTACCAATAGACAGCGGAGATCAAAGGCGGCAGAAAGAAGAAGAAGAAGAGCGACCACAAGGAGGGGCCCAAAGTTGAGAAGAGCCACAAATGGACGGCTGAGATTAAGGGAAAGGGCAAGAACGCACCGGCAAGACTGCCTTCATCATTCGTTTACATATGTATATATATACAAGGAATTTTGTACTTTTTCATCTGGGTTTCGAATAGATAGTCCTAAGTCTTTACTCTTTTGTAATGGTTGCGTATATGTATGCGTATATATATATGTGTGTGTGTGTGTGGGTGGGTGGGTGGGTGGGTGGGTATGTCTATAAATACGGTTATATAAAAGGAATTTGGGAATTTCCCTTTTGGGTTTTGCAGAATGTAGGATTTAACTTCTGGGTGTCTAGAATATTTTTGGAAAAATTGATTCTTAGAGAGATCGATCTCAAGATTGGCACCCATTTCAGAGAGAGAGAGAGAGAGATAGAGAAAGATTCAGACCCATTTGGTATGGGTGGTTTGGTGGTGGCGATTGAGTGGTCTGATGTTGGCGATTGGGTGGTTCAGTGGTGGTGATTTAGGATGGGTGGGACAGTGGTGGTGATTTGGTGGTGTGGTGGTGGTGATTTGGTGTGGGTGGCTCGATGGTGTGTTGTGTTGGTTATGATTGGTTTCAAGGGTGGTGGCGGAGATTGGTTTCAAGGGTGGTGGCGGTGATGGATGGTAGTGGTGGCCGGTGATGGCCAGTGGTGGTCGTGGTGGTGATTTTGGTGTTGCAGGGGGAAGTTGTGCCTTATATATATAGAGAGAGAGAGAGAGAGAGAGAGAGAGAGAGAGAGAGAGAGTATGCTACAAGGGCCAATATGTCCTTATTTAATTTAATTGGTGTCACGTGATGGGCATATGCTCAAAATCTGTTAATTTTTGGATGCCCTGTTAACAAAAGGGTTGTTAGTGTCAAGTTTGCATACCTCAGGGGGTCAATTTGTCGAATAAAATAGTTCAGGGGGGGTCGCGATCCCACGAGGGACCGCCCCCCACCTTCGGGGCGGGCGCGCGCCCGCCCCGAAGGTGGGGGGCGGTCCCTCGTGGGATCGCGACCGGGGGTATTAGTAAAAATGGGTCATAGTATAGGGGTGTTTTTGAAATTTACCCTTTTTTTTTATTTCAAGTATTTGTTCGAGATCAACGCAATGGACTTCAAAACGTCACAAAAAAATATACGTTGCAGCCTTCTTTTGTTTATCTCAATATTATTTGTCTGTCAACAGATTAAATCATCTGTTTTGACATTAATAAAAACAAAACAAAACAAAGCAAAAAGTGATGTTCCAAATTAGCCATTCTCTATTCCAGCGAGGGGATTTCCTCTCCTTTTGATGTCAAAAAGTAGTAAAGGGGTTTATAAAAAAATTTCAAAATTTGGGGGAAGGACACGTGGTCAATTTCATCTAACAAAATCGCATTAGCGAATGGATCTGATTGGAAAGGGGATGAAAGTTCAAGGGGCCAATTGCAAAAAAAAATTAAAAAAATTCTGGGCAATCCCGTTAGTTTTAAACTAACGGCATCATTGATTGGATGGGATTGAAAATCAAGGGGCCAATTGCAAAAAAAATTAAATTCACGTACCTAATTGAAAACACTTGTATAGTACAAGGGGGTAAAGTGCAATTAGGCCAACTAAAACACTAACAATGGGAAACATTCCAACTGGCACTTATTGTTCCGCATGAAAATGTGTGGGAGTAGGGCGGCACTCTGTATGCCGCGTAGTGTACCTCACGGTTCCCTCTGTGCCATCTGAACCGACGACTTTGTTTGTGCCGTAACTCTGTGCATTAGTTCGAATTTTGTAGTATCACCAAGTTAAGTTTTGGTAGTGGCTTTAACCTAAGTTGTCCTAAGTTTGAGACCCATTGTTGATGCTCTTACACTATGCATGGGAGTTTGGGAGAGAAAAGAAAAGAAGAGAAAGTTTTAAGTGAGGATATAAAAGAAAAGAAAAGAAGAGAAAGGATGATGCTTTCTTTCATCTTGTTTGGGAGTTTAAGGACATATGAGAAAGTTACTTTTCATTTATCTTGTTTGCAAGTTGAGAAAAAGAAGAAGAAGAAGAAGAAGAAGAAGAAATATAGCATTGTATCCATCAAGAATTTCAAGTAATGGAGATGAGAGAAAATCATGACCGTAGATGATCATCTTTGTGAAGCTAGATTAGATGTTTTTTTGGAGACAAAATACATGTATGTTGTGTATTATGGAGCTCTAGGACCTAAATGGAATTAAAATCAGGTAAGACCAAATGAAAGGGTATTGTGGGTATTAAGAAATATTCATTAATGCCCACTCTATTTTCTCTCATTTTCCTCCCAATTTGGAGAGAAAGATAGTGAGAGTAAGTGGGGCTTAGTTTTCTCTTATTCTCTCTCACTAATAAAACTCCCAAACGAGATAAAAGCTAGAAAAAGTTAGACACTTTCTATCATCTTTTCTCGATTTTAGAACTCCCAAACATAGTGTCATACACGCTCCCGTGTTATTTATTTATTATGTTTTAGCATGCATGATATACTAATTATTGTGTTATTTTACACAAGCGAAAGTGAGTGATGACTTACTAGTTGATTAGGGTGTCCCCTAAGAACCCAGTTTTGGTCAGAAAAGCCAGTCCAGATGTGGACATGTGAGAGAATTTCTTTGAGGTGGGAAATGAGTATTAACTCATACTGTTGGCCCAAAAGTGGAAACCTTAGAGGGGGGGTGAATAAGGTTTTAGCGGAAATTAACCTTTTGAAAAACTTAATATTAAATTAAACACAATCACAAGCAATTATGTAAATAGAGAAGGGAAGAGAAACTTGCAAACCGATTTTTCAAGTGGTTCGGCAATCGCACCCCGCGGCCTACGTCCACCCCTCAAGAACACCTCTTGAGGATTCCTTTACTCCGATCTACTTCACGGGTGTAGACCAAACCGTTTCCCAGAGCACTTACGGGTGTGCACCAAACCGTTACAAGAGCCTTCAATCTCTCCCAAAGAAGAAACCTCTTCTTTGCAATCAAGGGTTACTAACCCTCACCCTTTACAAATTGAATTAAATACAAATGATAACTCTCTATGTAGAGTGGATAATACAATTAAAGCTCACTACAATTCACTCTCTCAAAGATTACAATTGAAAGCTAGAGCAAATTGATAACTCACACAATTAGGGCTCAATTGAGAATGATTAAGAATCAACAAGTTGTGTGATTGAATTAGATGTTTTCCAATGGATTGATCAACATAAAATGGTATGGGAAAACATGTATTTATAGGCCAAGAAAGATCATAGCCGTTGGTGGCAAGTTTGGTAATTAAAAGCCCCTTTAAAAACTAGCCGTTATGCCTTTTCAGGTCGCTTCAGTCGACTGGAACATGAAGCAGTCGACTGGTCCTTGAAGCAGTCGACTGAGATGTGTTTACAGAGGGTTCTGTTTGCATTCTGCTCACTTCGGTCGACTGCATCGGGCCCTCAGTCGACTGCCCTTCCCAGTTTGACAGCCTGACACATCTCCACTAAAAAGGCCATAACTCCCTCTACAAAACTTGAATTTTTGATCCGTTTGATGTTTTAGAAACTAGATTCAAATACCTTTCCAACCATATAAAACTCAACATCTAATTATTTTCCAATTGGTTGAGGCATTGCTTTAAAGATGACCCATTTAAAATTTGTTTCCAAAACTTTAACTTTTAGCATTTGTTTGAGCCCCTAAGAGTGTGAGATCAAGATGCCTTACAATGATGGTCCTAGACTTCAACCAAGGATGAAATATCTTCAACTCTTCAAGCTTGATCCTTGTTGAGCTCCTTGTAATCTTGATCTACATTAATTAAATCTCATGCACACAAAGATGTTAAAACATTGATACAATATTAATACATGAGATTATATATGAGCATGAAAATGACTATGATAATAACAAAAAATGAATCAATATGAATCATGTAATTATCATAGCATATTTGACATCATCAAAACATAATTAAATATGCCTTAATATATCTTAAGGCTAACAATCTCCCCCTTTTTGATGATGGCAAACAACTAATGAAAGATATGCCAATATAAGCACAATTTGGTCATTTTTATATTATCATTCATAATGGATATCAAATGTTGAAGAACATGAATGATAACTACCCAAATACTTCTCCCCAATACTTCTCATATTTCTCCCCCTTTGACATTATCAAAAAGATTTGGGGATAAAACACAAAGCTCCCCCTCACAATAGGCATACAAATCAAAAGGCCAAAATGATACCAAAAATAAACGAATATAACCACATGTGAGCAAATGATACATGAAAGTGCTCCCCCTAAGCAAGTGCAATGATAAAAGATACCAAAAGATATGAATAGAGAGCATATTCTCCCAAAAGATAACAATAATAAAGTTGGAGAACTCAAAAACTAAAATAAACAAAAATTCAGTCGGATCAGTCGACGCCACAGTCGACGGAAGTGGGCAGGGATTAAGTTGTGCAAAAACAGTCGACGCCTCAGTCGACTTAAAAATGCAGAATCAAAAAATTCAAAGCCTCACAGCTAAATCAGTCGACTGTGTCGGGGTACCAGTCGACTGCTTTGTTCAGCAGTTCATAAAAATGACAGTTTAGCAGCAAAAATTTGAATGATTTACAAAACATCATTTTGTCTAACCATTATTAAAACTTTGTCTAATCAAACAAAAGCATATCATCATTTTTCAAATAAGAAATATCAAGAGCATGATGATTTGAAACAAATATGTGTATGATATGAAATAAAAAAAATTTAAGTATGATAATGAAAACAAATCAAAACAAAATTACCTACTAACCTACCATTACCAAATCAATACTTAACCTTTGTCCAAGCATTTCTTGGATGCTCCATTTGCCGAGGTGGTAGGAAAGGATCCTTTTACAACCCAAATCATGTTAATTTTCTTACGAAATGAACATTTGTGATTAACATGCCCCTTTTTCATGCAATAATGACAAGTTACATGGGGAAGGGTCTCATTTGAGATCAATTCTTTAACAAAGAAATTCTTATGAGAATTTTGAGAATTTGAAGTAGAAGATGTGGACTTTACAAAGAAGCTTTTATAATTCTTTTCCTTGTAAGTGGGATTAAAACCCAAACCGGCCTTATCAAAAACACATTTTTGTTTTCCCAAAAGCATATTCAAATTTTGCTCACCTTGGGTAAACTTGGCCAAAGTTTTTGTCAAATCATCCACCTCCTTTCTCAACTCAACCTTTTCTTTTTCAATAAGTTCACTTGAAGGTTGATTGGTTGAAACAAGCTTTTCTTTTCTCAAAATTTCATTTTGAGATTTTAACTCATCTAATTGCTTTTTCAACTCCAAATTTTCTTTTTCAAGCTCATTTGAAGATTGTGCTCTTAAAACATGTTTTTCATTTTCAATCTTCAAAGATTCATTTTGGGATTTCAAAATATTTAACTCATTTGAAAGTTTGGAAAAATTCTTTTTAAGAGTTATATATTTAGATCCCATATTCTCCAACTCCTCATGTAACTCCTCAAATGCACATTGAAGTTCATTATAATTAGCGGATGAGTTGGATTTTACCTCTTTTACCTTATTTTCATGGGCGGCTTCTTGGTCGCTTGACTCATCCTCGGAAGCATCATTATCCGAATCGCTCCAAGTGCCCCCTTTTGCCATTTTCTCATTCTCCTCTTCATTTTCATTGGCAAATAAGCATATATAACTTTCTTCTTTCTCTTGTAAAAAATCCCCTTTTTGTACTTCTTGTTGATGGGTTAGATTTTCAACATTTCCTATAACAACTTCATCAACATTGTTTTCTTCAATAATTTGGTTAGTACCATTTTGCATAGTCTCAAGAGATAACCAAATTTCATTAGCATTAGAGCGTGAACGAATTCTATTATATGTGGCATTATCTAAAGCATCATATAGAATTTTCATGGCTCTAAGATTCAATAGAAAGTTGTTTTGATCACTTTCATTCCATTCAATCTTTGGTTTAGGAGAAAAACCATTTTTGACAATACTCCAAAGATTGTAGTCAAGTGAAAGAAAATAAATTTCTATTCTCCTCTTCCAATGATCATACTTATGATCACACTTATGATCACTCAAAGATGGAGGAGTATTAGTACAATATCCATTTTCAAAGAATGTAGTTTCCATGGATCTTAACTCAAAATTTTCAAAATCTTTTGAAAATAGAAGAGCCGAGGCTCTGATACCAATTGTTGGCCCAAAAGTGGAAACCTTAGAGGGGGGGTGAATAAGGTTTTAGCGGAAATTAACCTTTTGAAAAACTTAATATTAAATTAAACACAATCACAAGCAATTATGTAAATAGAGAAGGGAAGAGAAACTTGCAAACCGATTTTTCAAGTGGTTCGGCAATCGCACCCCGCGGTCTACGTCCACCCCTCAAGAACACCTCTTGAGGATTCCTTTACTCCGATCTACTTCACGGGTGTAGACCAAACCGTTTCCCGGAGCACTTACGGGTGTGCACCAAACCGTTACAAGAGCCTTCAATCTCTCCCAAAGAAGAAACCTCTTCTTTGCAATCAAGGGTTACTAACCCTCACCCTTTACAAATTGAATTAAATACAAATGATAACTCTCTATGTAGAGTGGATAATACAATTAAAGCTCACTACAATTCACTCTCTCAAAGATTACAATTGAAAGCTAGAGCAAATTGATAACTCACACAATTAGGGCTCAATTGAGAATGATTAAGAATCAACAAGTTGTGTGATTGAATTAGATGTTTTCCAATGGATTGATCAACATAAAATGGTGTGGGAAAACATGTATTTATAGGCCAAGAAAGATCATAGCCGTTGGTGGCAAGTTTGGTAATTAAAAGCCCCTTTAAAAACTAGCCGTTATGCCTTTTCAGGTCGCTTCAGTCGACTGGAACATGAAGCAGTCGACTGGTCCTTGAAGCAGTCGACTGAGATGTGTTTACAGAGGGTTCTATTTGCATTCTGCTCACTTCGGTCGACTGCATCGGGCCCTCAGTCGACTGCCCTTCCCTGTTTGACAACCTGACACATCTCCACTAAAAAGGCCATAACTCCCTCTACAAAACTCGGATTTTCGATCCGTTTGATGTTTTGGAAACTAGATTCAAATACCTTTCCAACAATATAAAACTCAACATCTAATTATTTTCCAATTGGTTGAGGCATTGCTTTAAATATGACCCATTTAAAATTTGTTTCCAAAACTTTAACTTTTAGCATTTGTTTGAGCCCCTAAGAGTGTGAGATCAAGATGCCTTACAATGATGGTCCTAGACTTCAACCAAGGATGAAATATCTTCAACTCTTCAAGCTTGATCCTTGTTGAGCTCCTTGTAATCTTGATCTACATTAATTAAATCTCATGCACACAAAGATGTTAAAACATTGATATAATATTAATACATGAGATTTTATATGAGCATGAAAATGACTATGATAATAACAAAAAATGAATCAATATGAATCATGTAATTATCATAGCATATTTGACATCATCAAAACATAATTAAATATGCCTTAATATATCTTAAGGCTAACACATACTTATGTGCTTAAATGTTTATTTAGGTGTATGTGAATATAATTGACTATTACATTGTTGATAGCAACTCATTTGGGTCATTTGATACCTGGTGAGGACGAATTGAACACGCCGCATACTTAGTAGGTTAATTAGTAGCTTCATGAAATTTGTGCGTGGAACTACATCTAGGACCCACACGGGACTTAAAGGGTTACTCATATACATTTTTGGGTAGTTAACAGCTAGTCCAATAACTAGTAGGGGTGAAATTAAAATGAACCAAAACTAGTGGAGGGTTTCACTAGAAATACCCATAATGGGTTTAGGATATAAGTATGGGGAGAGAGAAAGAGAAGACCCATTTGGTCGTCTTCTTCTTCAACAGATAGTTAGAGAAGAGAGAGAAATCTTTAGTTCTTTGGCATTTCTTGATGATCTGTGTACTAAACGACCTCCAATCTTCGATACGAGATCGGTTTGGGATTGTGCCCTCAAACCAGTTAGTTTGACTGTGAAAATTATAATACATTTGTATGTCAATTCATGAGATAAATGGCTAGGATGTTATCCTTAAACATCATTGTATGTAATTCACATGTGTATAGAATTACACACGGGAGATATGAATTACTATTCCTTGCTGTTTCAAATAAGTTACAGTGGATGATAAGACTGAATAACTTATCAGGTATACACTATAGCATGATTAACTTCTATATGATAGAGTGATGAATCTCACTCACAAGAGTAGTTGAATCTAAGTTAATATGCTAGTGCATGAGTTGCATTGACAGATTGTAGGTTAAACCCATTGACAAGAAAAACTGTCACAATTAATAGGAACTCAAACTTGTATAAGATACATGTCCTTAATCCTAAGATAGTAATGGACACAAGCTGTATGCTTGGTTACTTTGAGTTACCAATCAGTGAGGCCTTCAAGATCAACACCTAGGTATCTTGGGTGATCAAGTTTATGGTATTGGGAACATATATTATCAAGATGGAATCTACCCTCTTGTAAAGAGTAGTTCTTTACAACAGAGTAAGTATTCCCTTGAGAATGTCACTTGTTGATTACTGAGAGCTGCACAGCCATGTCAACAAGTTGTTATAGACATGTTTGATAATTTATGAGCGGTGACTGATACTCGAGGAATATAAGATGTATTTATCAATTGGGTAGATAGTATTATTATTAATACATCTTAATGATAAATATGAACACTGGAAAGGTAGTGGGACATTAGTATCATGTTATACAAGGCTTAGAATCGCTAATGTAAGTGTGGTTTTAATCTTATGCACTAGAGTGCAATTATCATTATAGTGGAGTTAATGATAATTGATTAATTATTATTCCTTAGTTAAGAGTTTAACTAGATGGAAGTTAATCGGAGCCAGTAATTAAGAACATAGGGTCCGGTCCCACTCGTAGCTCGAAGGAATGTTTGGATGCAAAGGAGAAAGGGAAAAAGGGTACCAGAAATCGATTTATAAGACAAACCAGTTACTGGGTAAAGGTTCTAGAAATCGATTTGTCCCACAATCAGGTTACTGGGGATAGGTTCCAGGAAGCGATTTGTGGGACAAATTGGTTCCTGGTAGGTCGGTTTAAGAAGCTTATAAATAGAGGGGCTGCGGGCAGAATTAAAGAGTTGCGTATTTTCACATTCTAAATGCCTTAGATCTATTTCTAAGCTTCTCTAGACCTCCTAGCTTTCTTCTATAAGGGTTTCCACAAAACCCTAGCCTCCATGATCATTCAAGAGATAAAAGAGTGAAGATTGCTAGCCTCGGACAATGCTCACTAAAAGATCTTCGGACTGTTCAATACTGATCGAAAGTTGATGAATTTTGGACATGGAAAAGCTGACGTCGAGACAAAGCTACTGTAAAAAAATTCAAGTCATTCGGAGATCATTTAGTCCTCCTGACGATCACATCTTTGTCGGATGAAGGTTGTCGGAATAAAATCATCACAGGAATCGTAGAAGAGTTCTCGAAATGATTCAACTATCTAACCATTTATATAAATATATAAGTGTATAAATATGTGTGTATGTATATATATATTGCGTGTAATATAAACGAGAAGTAGATCTAAAATTTTGAACTATATCTATCCTTTCGTTGCACACTGGATTCGGTTTTTCCAAAAACTGGTATCAAAGCCATCTCGTTTAAATTACATGTACTAGGATTATGGATTCATGATGAAGTGAGGTTTTAGTTTTCTCAAATATTTTAAAAGACAAATGGTTTTTCAATCTAAAGATTAATTGGTGTTTTAAAAAATATTAATTTTTATTATATTTTAGATCTATTTAGTTTCTGGACTGATTAGATGCTGTAGAAAACATTTTCGTACTGATTAAAGTTGAAATCTCAAAGTTGTTCAGATCTGATTTGGACGGGTACCAGAAATCGGACAAACCGGTTTCTGTATTCCCAGTAATCGGTTTGTCCAAACCGATTACTGGGTACTGCTCCAGAAACTGGTTTGTCCGACAAACCTGTTAGGGATATATACTAAAAGCCATGCTTTATGTAGTTGATTTAGTATTCATTTAATAAAATCAGTTAATCCATTTTTTATGAGAATCTATGTGGGCAATGTTTGTATTATATTATTTATTTAAAATTATGCATGTGTGTCTCTCATTCTATATAGTAGGTGGTTTGGTGTGTAGAGTTCAGCTTACACACGGAAGATCAGGCCATCTGATATTATAGAATGTAAGATTTTGGTTTACAGTCTTAGATGGGATTGGACACACCATCGGTAGGACTGCAGCATGGTGTTGTAGTAGGTTTGTCTTGACTACGGAAAACGGTATAGTTTCAACTCACTATGCTGGTACACTTTGTGTATTAAACGGGACTGACTTGGGGTAATTATCTTTATACTGACTTATAAGATAATTAATACCTCATGGCTATTATGAGTGCTTATGCTCTAAATCCTAAGTTAATTTGTAGACACGTACATTTTTTATTTACACTTTGATCCCTAAAAGGGTGAGATCCTTAAATGGGTCAATATCTCATTGGATTGGGTGTCAATATTAATTGTGTGGTGGATATTAATTAATGATGGAATCCATGTCTCAATTTTGGGATTGATGATATCCCCTTGAGAAAGCTTATAAGTTTTGATTATGTCAAACCCTGCAGGTGGATTTTGTACCCGACATATCAGATAAGTCAAGCAGAGGATCTCAAGGAATTTTAAGAAATTAATTAAATATGATTGTCAGTAATTATATTTAATTAATGGATATCTGTAATCTTGACATGGGGAGATAATAAGCATTTAATAACATGGAGCTCGAAATATATTTTTGAGATAAGGGTAGGAGTGCAATTATAATTCTTTAGTGGTATGAATTATAATTTATGGAAATAGGAATCTGATTCAGTTCGAATTAGGGTTTCCTAATTCCATAAGGAATTCTATTCCTTATTGACTTCTTATGGTTCCTATTGTAGCCTATATATATGCTGCTTTGGCTCTCTCCTCAGTTAGCGTTTTTCTATATAGAGAATTATAACTCGGAATAGAAAAGAGAGCGTAAAAGAGGGAGAGCAGAAAACAGAAAGGATTTCGAAAGAGCCCACACTCAGTTCGATATTCTGGCAGCAAAGGAATACGGTAGAAGATCGTGAGCTGTTATCGAGCCCGTGTTGTCGATTCGCCTACTACAGCAATCCGTTTTAACAGATTAAGGTAACCCTAGTTCCGCCCTTGTAGGGTTATCGTAGTTTTCACGTAATTTTTTTGCAGTACCAACTTATACGCGCTGTTAATGGATTCTGGGAACACAGTTTCCTAACAAAACTGGTTACTGGGAATATAGAAACTGGTTTGTCCGACAAACCAGTTACTGGGAACAGAATTTGTTTTGACAAATTCCTTGATATAAATATGTTTAAAATTTTTGTTTTAAAATAGAAATTGTTTTACAAAATAAAATTGTTTTTATTATAGGTTTGTAGAAACCTACTTTTAAGTACACGAATTCAGTTTTCTAGAAAACCCTAGATATTGTTTGACAATGTGTTTCATCATGAAAGCATACATGAATTTATATTATGTAAGCTTGTAGTTTCATAATATTTATACAGACATAAGTTATGATTAATTACATGCCATAGTAGATACAGGAAATGATATTGAATGAATGGTTGTATGTCATACATTGTGAATGTATTTCGACTAATCTCTTAAGCAGGAAGCCTTATCTCTCATGGCAAAAATTAGTTATGATATTTAAATTGTTTAAATTTTATTTAATTTTGATTTGTGGCATTGTAAACGGCATTATAGTTCCAGTCCTATGCAAAGGAGAACTATAATGGTTTCCTTAGCCAACTTAGTTATTTACTTTTCCTAAATGATTTGTACACCTCTTCAGAGGTATAGGATTTTGTAAATGTATATTTGGAGGAGCCACAAGATGGAGCCTGAAGATGGAACTATGAAGATAGAGCCATGAGAGAAGTGCTTGTATGATTGTGCTTGTTTAATTACTTATTTAATTTTAGCATGATCACTGCTTATGCATGTTTTATATATGTTTTATATATTGTTTGTGATGTATGAGCAAAACCATTAGTCTGTCAAAACTAGTTTTCTTTAAATGATAAAAATGGATAAAATGTTTACCAATATTATCATGGATAAAGAAAAGGTATTTTAACACATTAATAAATATTAGATATTTATGGAATGTATAAACTATGGTTTTAAATTAAAAAATTCCCATTAGTTCTTTTTAAGATGGAAATTCCTCGTGTCATAGATTTATCTGTGATCATTCCCTTCAGAGGGTATTTGTCATTGGTTACAAATGGATGAACTTCTACAAAAATTCTAGTAGGAGAGAGGCTTATATAACCTCACAGTCTTCCATCAATGGTTCATTGTAACGTGAATACAATACTACGAGTCATAGATTTATCTATGATCACTCCCTTAAAACAGTAGTCTATTTATTGGTTACTAGACATGAATCTCCTAGGGATAAAATTAATGAGATGCATTAGAGGGTGACCTCCCCTCGGAGGCACTACACTAGGCGGTTGTCATTAGATTTTATTTAATGGTGCACACTAGACTAATAATTTTGGTAAGAGACTTCCCTCAAAGTTTTATTGAAATTAATTAGAGATTAAAGGTTCAGGAGTCATAGACTACTTTGCAAGAGTTTGCATAGCGAACAGTCATGATGGGATTTTTCCCAATCAAGCTATGGAGTTATGATCTCCCCTCGGAGGCTTAATTTCATAGTTCGATATTTTGAAGACGATTAATGTTTAGGATAAGGGAATTCCAATGTATCATTTCAATTGTCACTTTAATGATTTCCATATTTTTGATTTCGTTGTATGTGTTTTACATTTCAGATTTCATGATGTCTAGTCCATTTGCTACAACTTTATTTTAGAATAAGCTAATTAGAAATAATTATGTTGAATGGTTGCTTGACTTGAATGAATTATTAACCGCTGAGGGATATAAGTATGTTCTTACCATTCCCTGTCTGCCACATCCAGACTATGACACGCTAACAGTTTTTGCGGATCAATATTGGCGGTGGTTAAAAGTTGATGGGAAGGCTCTCTGGTACATATTGGACTCTATGTCTGATATATTGAAGCAGCAACATCAAGCTTTTAGTACTGCCGGTGCCATTATGTTGAACCTCAAAGAAATGTTTGGGGAACTGAGCCAAACTGCAAGGCTGAGAGCCTTACAGCTAGTCATGGACACCATAATATCAAAAAGAACTTCAGTTAGAGAGCAAGTTTTTTAAAATGATAAGTTATTTTAAAGTATTGGAAGTTCTGGGTGCCGATATTGATGGTGAAACTTAAGTTGACATGATCTTGTATTTGTTGCCTACATCATTCACTCAATTCAAATTAGATTTCAAAATGAATAAAAAGGTTTTTTCAACGAGTGAATTGATGAGCTCTCTTGAGGCAATGGAAAAGATAGTCAAAGTAGATCAGTCAAATGTTAGGAACATTGAAAAGGCTTCATCTTCTGAAACTAAACCTAAGGGCATAAGTTTGAAGAAGAGAAAGCAAGGCTTTGAGATGGGTGAGCCCGAAGCAACTGTTGGTAAGAAGGCAAGGAAAGGAAAGGGAAAGGAGAATGCCAAGCCAATAGGAATATGTTTCCATTGTGGCATGAATGGGCATTGGAAAAGGAACTGTTTCGAACACTTGGCTGCTAAAATGCAAGGTATGATCAAATCACTAGTAATTGAAAGTAAGTTAAACGGATTCTTCAAATACTTGATGCATTGATTCTGGAGTTTCTGATCATATTTGTAATTGTTGTAGGCGCTCAGATAAAATAGATAATGCAGTGATTAGATGATCTTAATTGCTTTTGGGATCTGATGCAAGAGTTGCGATTAGTTTAGTAGTTTTATTTGTTATAAAACTTTGAAGTCATCAGATTTGATTTCAGTTTTAAATTAGTAAGTAATAGTTATTCCTTTGATTTTGGTACTAAAATGGTTATTAAAAGAAGTTGTTCTTTTATATGTATCTGATAACTTATCAAGCAAGTATGTTATTGTTTATTCCGGGTTCTCGTAAATTATCTAACATAGTATTTCAAATGACTCACTGGTGTTTTGCAATCTAAAAGATAGGACCTTCAAACTAATCCTATAAGCTATTGGCGTGCTAGATTATGTTAATCTAAATATGATAGATAGGGTATAAATGACGAGATCCTAAACTCATTTGGCTGTTGAAACCACTGCCTATCTGTTAATCCTATTTAGAGGGTAATATAATCATGAGATCTTTTCTTTAAAAGATCACATAGCCAGAGATTTAGTAGAATTAGGGCATACCAACGTATGCGGATCAATAAACATTAGAGTTGGAAATAGTTATGACAATTTCAGATACTGATATGGATTTATCTATTGCACCGTAAGCCTCAATACTTTGAGAAATTCAGAGAATTATGGAATATGGAGCTGTTGGTAAAGGATGTCATTACCTTTTGATTCGATCAAAATGGTGAGCATCTGTCTAATGAGTTTATTATCCATGTGAGACAAGAATAAGATTCTTTCTCAGTTATCTGCACCAAGGGGTCATGAGATGAGCTATTTGGAGTTATTGCTATTTTTGATATTTCTCTTTGGAAACTGCAATATATATACTTAATCTTAATCGAAGCAAATCTTTCCTATAGACGATCCCGAAGTTGTTGAAAGGATGCAAATCCTATTTCACGAAAACTTTGGATAATGTTGTCTGGCATTGTGCGCAATGGAAAGATGAGTGGTTTGGAATTAAGATTGAAAGTATGATATAGGGTATCCAAAGAGGAAGATAATTCTTGAGAAAGAAGGAATAAATGTATTAGTCTCTCAAAGCAATTTATAAATTATTCAAACTAGAATTTACTATGCTTTTATTTATTCCTGCACTGGTACCTCATCGTAGTCGGAGGATTGTTAGCTAAGCTGACAAACTCTTTGAATCTGATAATTCTAATTACAAATGGGAAATGTTCGATGGAGATTTGGAGCATTGAACCATGAATGTTGAAGTTAGAGAGTTTGTACTCCAATCATGTCAGGGTATTTAGTAAATACTTTTGCCTATGGGGTGTATAAGTATTTACAAAAAGAAAAGAGGACGATATCAGAAGGTAAAGCAGGGCTATTATAGTTATGCTTAATTCCATTAGAATCCTCTTCTCCATTATTGTAGATCTAATTTGAGATTTTGTAGATAGATGTCAAGATAACTTTTGCGAAAGATCATCTTGATGTGGACATCGACATACAGCTACCGGATGGTTTCGTGGTTGATGGTGAGGAAGTTATAGTATGTGAGTTGCAGAAGTCCGTTGACTTAAGCAAATATACAGAGATAAGAACATCTAGTTTTGACCTAGTAGTCAAAATATTTAGATTCGTCTAAAATAAGGATGTATCTTGTGTTTACAGGATGTTTCTTGTAAAGGAAGCGTAGTGGTAATTATAGTTTCTAAGTATTGATGATATCTTTATCATTGAGAATGATAAATGTGTGTTATCAATATTAGAGGTCAAGTTATTCAATATACTTGATATTTGTGATCTAGGAGAGGCGAGCTATATTCTATGAATTGTGCTCATTCGAGATCGTAAAGTTGAAGATAATGAGATTATCTCAGACTTCTAAGATTGGTAAGATACTGAATAGTTTTGACGTAAGGAATTTCTAGAAAGGGTTCTTACCTTCTTGGACTTGTCCTCGTATTTTCTCTGTTATTTCGTTAAGGTTTGTTTGACAGATATCCAAACTATGTTCAGTTTGATGGATAACCGTAGAGCATATTCTCAAGGGCTTGAGAAGAACTAGAGGGTATATACTGGGCTATGGTGTTTTGGACTAAGTTCGAATTAGCCGTGCAAAATTCTGATTTTTTTATCAGATTTGGATTTTGAGAAAGTCAAAATTCGGTGGTGTCTAGTGATGTTGTTTGGGGACATAGTACAACTTGACGATGTTGAGAGTACTATGAATCGAGTTAGCCGATGATCTGGAAGATCCCTTTACAAAACCTTACTAGTTAGGTATTTTGATGAGTCACATAGACAACATTT